>JAIOJX010000025.1:151903300-152503300 GCA_022376925.1 Tragulus kanchil | reverse complement strand
AAGTGAAAGGGCGAAATAAAAATATGAAATGACCCATCAATCTTATAAATTATATGGAAACCCTTAAGTTATAGCGTAAGGTAGAACCCTGTAGCCCATTACTAGTCCTGGACACCAGGAAGTCACGCACCACAAGTTGAAGCACTTAGGACCTCTGCACGTGACTCTATCAAACCCACAAAACTTCTTGTTAACTTACAACTGTAAAGTCACTAAATATAAAATCTCAGGACAAATACAAGTATGTACATTGAGCATGCACACAAATGTGTACCTCAAATATCTAGGCAGCATTTAGAAACTGGGTAGCTTCTTGTGTAGCTCAGCTTCCAGATATATTACATTATATTCTTACCCTATTTTCCTTCTATTTATCAAAGAACAGATACATTGAACCATCTTTGGCCACAGTATCCCACGGGCCCTTTAAAAGATTACCTAAAATATATACACTTGACATTATTCGCATTCAATCCAACATTCGTTTGCTGTTTTTGTTTTCATTTCACTTTCAGGAAGGCCCACTACATTATCAGAGACAATGGGCAAAGCTGACATGTGGCTCATTCGAAAATATTGGGATTTTTCCTTTCCTTACCCACGGCTACCAAATGTGGAATTTGTTGGAGGTCTCCACTGCAAACCGGCCAAACCCCTGCCTAAGGTCACCTACTCCTCTTTCTTCTTCTTGGTTAATTTTCTGTTTTCAATACGAGTGTTTCTACATTCACTATTTTGAATGCTTTATTACAGTGAATCAGTTGGGAGAAGCTGGATAAAGGGCCCTCCCAGTTAGAAACGGACATATTTCTATGCCAAGTCAAGAATGTGAAGTTCATGGTCATTATGAACTAAATTAGAATATGTGGGACACTTTGAGAATATGTCCGATGAATTGCAGCATCATTATTCAACACTTAATGAAGTAAAGGTTATTTATATGTATATCATATTATGTTTTACATAAATCAGATATGCTGTAATCAAATTGTATTTAAATTATATGACTATAGGATAATTATATCTATAACATATTCCAGAGAGATTTCTAATATAGGCAAATCATGGACACACATTTTCAGACACTTGACAGTCCACCAGGAAACAGAGAATACAAGCAGTCACAAAAACTATACAATAGCTTCACAAAAAGGAAAGACCACAATGCTAAGAAATATACAACATGGATCAGAGAAGTATTTCTGATTCATAGGTAACTAAGGTGTGACCTGAAGGATATTTTTGTGCTTCTGATATCATATCAAAAATAATCAGTTGTAATACCAATGCCAAGGTGTTTCATCCTTACATTTTGTTTTAGGGATGTTATGTTACCTAGTCTTACATTTGGGTCTTTGATTCATTTTGAGTTATTTTATGACTGGGGTAACCTAGGGGTCTCATTTCTTTCCTTATTATTTTTCTTTTTTGCATACATTTATTCAGTTTTCTCAGAAAAGAGAGAAGTGACTATTATTTCCCCTGTGGTGTTCTTATTTCTCTAATTGAATATTGGCTGACTATCTACTCAGGGTTTTCTTTTTGAAACCTGCATGTTTTTCCATTGGACTATATGTCTATTTTAGGGCCATTAGAAGATTGTTTGAAATGCTGTGAATTCTAGTATAATTTAAAAATGGGGAGTATGCAACTTTTGGTATTGTAATTGAACAATGTAAGCTAAATGTTAGCTTATCTGCACACAAAGATAGAAATTATAATTATATGACATAATTATAACTATAGACAGAAATTATAATTATATGGAGGCTTGAACCATCATTATGATGTCCATCCTACTAAATATATAAATGTATCGATCATCATGTTACACATCTCACATAATATCATGTATCAAATATATTTCAACCTTTTCTAAAAATGCATGAATACATGGGAGTGTTTAACTATTATTTCCTTTATTTAACTTTTCATACTTGCATGTGGTCTTGACATGAGCTTATATTATCTTCATAAAAATATCAGAGTATGAAATTAATCAGTAATTAATTTGAACAAACAAGATGTACTACAAGAATAGCAAATGGAAACATATTTCACAGCAAAGGGAAAGCAGCTTTCAGTAGCAAGACAAAGTTACAAAGCATTGAAGACAAGTAACTTGAAATGCTACTACCAGTCCCTGGAAATAGAATATTTCTGGAAATAGAAACTTTACCAGAAATAGAACACTGTGTATACCATGTGAGTCTTAACAAACTTCAGTGACCTTAATGCTTAGACTGATAGCCCAATGGTGAAAATATACTTTTAAAGAACACTCTTCAAGGCGAAACTTTGAAAAAAAATGCCTCTTTTATTGCCCTTGGTAAAAAATACATTTGTGAAGAGCTCCTACACAATAATGAGGATCAGAAAGAATATATTTTATGATGGAAGAAGTCAGTCATTATCTTCCACAGATAAAATGATAATGAGTCTAAAAGAGAAGAAATAAGACAAAGTGTTGAGTACATGGTTCTGATCAGACGTCCAAAAAAATTTTGCTACTCTACATTTTTTAAACACAGATCTTTGACAGTGTGGAATTATTCTAGTATACAGAATACATTTCTTGATTAGAAAGGATAAAGATCCATAAGACAAAATAGTTCAGAAACAATTCCAGGAAAATACAGATTCACATGGAGTTTTATACAGTTTAAGGTGAACTAATTAACAGGTGATCAGATTTCTACTGGAGAAGCCCTGAGGACCTCTCCCTCTGTTAGGCAGGTGCTCTCTGGGCAGAGGGATGTAGGTGAGACTGAAAGTCTTTCACTGCAGTTGGATATAGCACATCCTACACTGACATCAGGATGTCATACGTAAACAAACCCAGCACCGTGGTCACTCCACTTCCTGCACGAGTGTATCTCTGGTTATCCATAGGACTCATAGGACGGCTTGATGGAATTACAATGTTACCAGACTCCTCAATTTCAGGGATTAGTAATTCACACAGACACTGTGGGATTATGACAAATTTTAAGACAAGGAGTAGGACTATAGAGCTGAGTAAATGATAGAGCTCAGTGATTCAGATCAGAGATTTTCATAGTGATAATAGAGAAAAGAATACTTTAAGGAATCAAAAATAGTCCTCAAAAAATCCTGTCTGAAGTGCATAAATAAATGATGTGTAAGAACTCTAACATAAAGAATTAAAAGTATAACCTGAACTATAACGCCTGTCTAAGAACCTACGTTATCATTAATAACATAATATGAAAAGTCTGAGAATGTTATTGTGTAGCAGTATCTCCTTGTCACTACTGTAAACTTGCCCTATCCCATTTTCTACTTATACAAAACACATTTGAACAAATGCACATAATAAAAGAAACAGACCTCCTATTACATATTTCCATCCCAAGGACCTCAAGGATGACTTATGTTAAAAACATCCATTATGGTAAATTATATGGAATGTCTTCAAAAATGATTACAATACTTTCTAGTATACTTCACTGGTGGTCAAGCGGGAAAGAGGTTGTGCTGCAGTGCATGGGATGCTGGTTCAATCCCTGGCCAGGAAGATCCCACATGCAATAGAGAGGCCGGGCCACATGCGCCCAGAGCTGGTGCTCTGCAATGACAGAGGCCACTGCATGAGAGGCCCACACAAGCCAAGGAATAATGATGGATGAAAATAAATAAATTTAAATAAAATAAAATAAAATAAAATACTTTGCAGTACTGGATATGTATTAGTACTGCTGACCAAAGTCCAGGACATGAAAACAGAAAATTCAAGCTTGCACAACATGTATACGAAGGACAATTCAGAAAACCCAAGTGGTTGAAGCAACACAAGTGTCCATCGACAGGAGAAACAACAACCAAAAGGCCATATACACAAACAATGGAACAGTATTCACCTTGAAAAGGAAATTCTGACTCGTGTCACAACATGAATGAACCCTAGGCAAAGTGAAATAAGCCCATCAGAAAAAGAAAAAGATTGTACAATTCAATTTATAAGAAGCATAGAGACCAGTCACATGTATAGAAACATAGAGCAGAATGAAGCTTGTCAGAGGCTAGAGAATGAGAAAAGTCAAGCTTCACAACGAGCATCACTTCCAGCTTTGTCAGAGAAAAAGCTCTGGAGATGGTTCCACAGAGTGAATATCCTTCACACTACCATACTATCCACTTTGGAATGATTAAGAAAGGAAACTTTTATGTCATGGATATTTTGCCATGATATTTTTTAAAGCCTCTACTCCACACTAGATTTGACATGCACTCTTAAGTTCCTTGTAGGGACCTCGTCAATAAAGTCTGCTGTGCTGCTGCTCTTTTGTGATGAAACAACTTCTCTGTTTACAGGAAATGGAAGAGTTTGTGCAGAGCTCTGGAGAAAACGGGATTGTGGTGTTTTCTCTGGGGTCGATGATCAGTAACTTGACAGAAGAAAGAGCCAATGTGATTGCATCAGCCCTGGCTCAGATTCCTCAAAAGGTACTCACAGTAACTTAACAGCGGACAACTATTTACCAAGTCTCTTAAACTCTAGACATAGAAGGTCTGATTTTACACATGTTCTACCAGAAAGGCAGAATATTATGATACTTCCGACTTATCTCATATATCGAAACCAAAACATACACGGCATGTGTTACAGCATTACAAGGAGTGTCTTTGATCCATAATAACTTTCCGTTAACATTGTAATCAAAAGGAATGATACTTCAAAGATGCGGTGTGAATTTTGGTGTCGCATCCGTATTTGGCGGCTGGAAGAGAAACCAGCAAGTCCTGCTGTGCCACGTGTTTCTTTCCCTTGAAGGAGGTCTGAAGCTGAATACACATACAGATGTTCTCCAGGGTTAAGTCATAACAGTAAATGCAGTCACACAATAATATTAAACAATACTGATCAAAGTCTGTTCGACTTTGTGCAGTGTGTAGGTAGCAGGGAAGTCTGTTCTTTCTTATATCCCACACATTTTGGAATAGACCCATCAGTGGGGTTTTCAGAGAGCTATTAGGAGAAAGAATGGCCACGATTCCCCAAACGGCATCCCATTCAACCACAGTGATTCAGAGAAGAGAAACATCAGCCTCCCTGGTGGACTGGGCCCTGCTAACATCTGAAGCAGGAAAGGCAAGGAGAAAGAGGGAACATAGGGCCGTGCCCTGAAGGTCAACCCTGTACATGGTCATGTCTGGCCCTTAGTGAACTCTGCTTCTAACCTGGCACATTACTCCTCCTGCCTGAGGAGGGACAAGGGACCATAGGAAGCAGTCGAGCATAAGGAACACTGGCTTGGAAAAGATTCAGCTGCCTCCTTCACCACCAAACAGAGCAGGAACTTATGCTCTAATGCACAGGGTACTCCTGGGGTCTTCAGCTATTTGGGAAAGACTTTTTTAGTTTGCTATCAGATAGGTTTCACCTAATAAGCCATGGTATTTTGGCAGAGACACCAAAGTTACTCGACACTCATTTACAAAGCAGATAGAAGTTTAACAGAGCAAATTATAATTCAGTATATGAGAATGACTTGGAATTGCAAACTTGGTCCTCATTTTGGTCCTGAACCTAGAGGCCACAATAATCAATGCTGTCAGTGCTTTGTGACTCATGGCTGAGTTCTTCAGTTTCATGGAATAAACTTTCATGTCACAATTTTTTGTGAATTTGTGAACAATGAATTTTCAGCTGGTGCTTCTTTTCTACAGGTAAAACATCCAAACCAAGTAACAGTGGTAATATTTTGCATTTATATCAAAAATATTGTAGTTTTCCTTGATTTTGGAAGAAGTGCTTAACAATTTGTAATCTAAATAAAGCTGTACCTTCTAGGCAGCACTACCATTAATAAATTATAAATAAGTTAAACTATTTCTTCAAAAGTATTGATCAAATATTTTGCTCTTTGTAATGAAAAAAGAGGTGACATTCTACTATTTGTTATACTAACAAATTGATAACGGTATACTCTATCCTATGAAGCCCAAAAGAAAGAAATCAGTGAATACTGGATGTGAAAATGAGAACTAATAGAGAAAGAAGCCAAATAAGAGTGTAGGTTACTTGTAATCTGCCACTGTCTTTTTGGACTAGAAATAACACCAGCTACCAATTTTTTAAGGTATTTCTCAGTCACTCAGACTTGATAAAGAATCTGACTGCAATGTGGGAGACCCAGGCTCAATCCCTGGGTGGGAGAGAACCCCTGGAGAAGGGAATGGCGGGCTACACTGTAGGGGGTCGCAAAGACTCAGATGCGACTGAGACACCAACACACACATTTACAATTGACACTGACAATTCCATTTGTCTATGGCATCTTGTGCAAATCAAACTGAGGTATTCCTCTTTATGTCAGTGTCTTGTACCTGGTGTTAAGTGGCTTCAGTCCTGTCCAACTCATTGCACCCTTGTGAACCCTATATCCTGCCTCCCTCCTCTGTCCATGGGATTCTCCAGACAAGAATACTTGAGTGGGTTGCCCTGCTCTGCTCCAGGGGATCCTGCTAACTCAGGGCTGTAGACAACAACACTTATGCCTTATGCATTGGCAGCTGGGCTCTTTACCAATAGTGCCACCTGGGAAGATGACCCGTGTACTTAGAGTTAGTATCACTTAGTATAATATTAATTGTATTTCCTTACATGTCACATAGAAGACTTGTCATTAGCTCTATTTTGATCACAGTAGAATTCTGATACTCTAGCTGTGAAGTTCAACTCATGGAATTCGGCATTTCTCTTACCTTAAACAGGTTCTATGGAGATACGACGGCAAGAAACCGGACACCTTAGGACCCAATACTCGGCTATATAAGTGGCTCCCTCAGAATGACCTTCTTGGTGAGACTTGGCAGAGGAATACTGAAAGCATGAGTAACAGCTGAGCAGAGTGATAGTACTACAACAGGAAACAAAGACAGACAGAATTATTGAAACACTTGAAAATAAACATTTACTATTTAAGTTTTATTTCGTATGCTAGGGGAAGAAGAGAGGATGTATAACAATTGGTATTTTATTCTACACGTCACATCGATCATGGACACAATCTTTATTTTAGCTGTAGTTACTTCTCACCCTGAACCTTCAGTAACTTCCTGGATGGTTGTTCTGTCTCTCAATTCTTTCCTTTTATCTCTTTCTCCCTTCTGTGAGGGTATGTAAATGCTACTAAAATTAGGAGTTCCCTTTTTATTACCAGTGACTCTCCATTTTCAGTAAGAAAAAATGCACAGTCATTTTTATGAAGCAATGACACACTGCCTAATAAAATGTTGCTTTTCCTTCCTCTGATTCCAGGGCGACTAGCATTGCCCTTCTTTCCCCTCAACACCATTCCTAATCAGGCTAAATGACTTCACTGTTTCTTTAAGGGAATAGTTCTGTGATGCCACCCCTGTTGCTGCACATGTGGCTTCTTTTGCCCAGAGGGCTCTCTCAAATTGCTCACCTGACAATCCTCTGCAAGTGACTCAGCATTTCTGTCACAACCTCTTCACTGACCCCTTCAGCATACCTAGCAGATTCTTCTCAGGGTACTGAAAGCAATATAAAATATTTTCATATGGGTAATAATTTGTTTTCTAAAATTTTGTTTTCTAAAAACTCACTGCTTTCTTCAGTGCCTTAGAAAGCCTATTCCTCTGGCTGTTTCTAAGAATTAAATTTAATACTTTTCCTGAAATTCACCCAATCCTAGGTCACCCCAAAACCAAAGCCTTCATAACGCATGGAGGAAACAATGGCATTTATGAGGCCATCTACCACGGGATCCCTATGGTGGGCCTTCCTCTGTTTGCTGATCAACCTCACAACATCGTTCACATGACGGCCAAGGGAGCTGCTGTCAGACTGGACTTGGAAACACTGTCAACAAGTGACTTGCTCAAGGCAGTGAACGAAGTCATTAATAATCCTTCGTGAGTATATCTTTTTGGCTTTTTTTACTAGGCATACTTTCTAGAGAAGTTCTCATATGAGGGCCAGGGAGGCACCAATGAGGCTTCACAATGAGGACTAAAATTTGCTCAGTTCTTTGAAAACAGTCAACTATAACCTATTGTGAGTGTCACATAAAAAACTTTTTCATGGTTTCATGGGAAAAGTTTGTCAGTGGTTTAAAGAGAGTGGAGAAATTCTGAAGGACCTAATAATTTGAGAGAGATGAATCACTGAAATGGTAATTGAAGAATTTATGAAGAATGGAGAACAAAGTTCAAGAGGGAACCGTGAATGTGATAGTATGAATACTCAGCTGCCCACTTTCTTGCATCCTGTGAAATCCTCAAGTGTTTTAAACTCTTCAGTAAATCACTTTGATATAATCAATGCCAAGTTCCTATTAGATATAATATTCTCAAAGTTTTTATGCTAATATTTTGACCCCATCACAAAGTAAATGGCAGGACATTTCTAATTACTCATTTTCCACTATGTATATACCATTCATCAATGTTGCTACATTCTCAGGTTTTCAGACTTTGATAATTTTCATCTTATTTGAAAAAATTATAGAATCTAAAATTTTATAATAATAAACTCTGGAAAAGGATAAGTTAGTGCATTCCCTTTTAAAAAATCTAAAATCTTTTTCACACACAAAAAAGTTTCCACACAATTTTAAGGGTTATTTTCCTATCAAAATAACTATCAAAAATTGTTATATTCCTGGTGCTATACAATAACACCTTGAGTTTATATCAGTCCAAGTAGTTTTTGCCTCCTACACCCTACCCATATATTTCAATTCTCCACATCTGCTAACCAATAGATTGTTCTCTATATCTGAACATCCTTAAAAATGTTCCCATTACTGATGGATCATAAATAACTAGAACATTCTCATTTACTCAAGTACAACAGTGTTGATACTACTTATAAATGTTCAGAATCTTTCTTTCACTTGTTTCTGTCTAATTGGGAATAGACAAATTGGGACATTACTATCTAAAACCCATACTTTCTGAAACCAGAAATATTTGCTTTATAGATCAATTCAACATATACAAGCATTTCAGCAACATAATCTTAGCAATATCATAACATGATATACATATTTCCCCCAACTATTTCACAATTACTATGCAATAAAATATTTTGAGAATTTGTCAGTAATAAAGCACAGTATACATTGGTGTTTTATAAGCAGTGTCTTTCAAATTTAATTTTAGCACAGCTATTGTCCTAAGTGAGCAGAATATAAAGCACATTTTCTTCCTTAAGAAATACATCTTTCATTTGCTGGTTTTATAGGACAGTGCCTCAGTCAATAATATTTATATTTTTTGATTTTCATAATGCAGTGCTGGCTTCAAAAATAAAGAAAAAATTTAGTGGCTATAGACTGAATATTCATGATATGCGACTTATTTTAAAGTCACAGTGTTAGTTTACACATACAAAGTAACTTCTTTACTATAGTCTATTCCAATTGTATTACAAAAATGTTTCCAGATTACTGCAAACTGCTCAAAAAAGCAGTGTTCCCCTGTGTTTTGACACAAAAGGGAAGGAAGTTACCTCCATTGTTATTGCTACAGTGCCATGTTATACCAAATTGTCATTTAGAGTTCATGAGCCGTATCTCTTTATTCTTCCTACTTTCTTGTCTGTTAGTCCATCATCCCTAGGTTAGAAAAATCCCCTGGAGAAGGCAATGGCTAGCCACTCCAGTATTCTTGTCTGAAGAAGTGCATGGACAGAGAACCCTGGGCTACAGTCTAGGTGGTCAAAAAGAGTGAGACACAACAGAGCACAAAAACATGAGAACACACACACACACACACACACACACACACAGAGTTCATCATCATATCAACAACAGACACGACTGTAACAGTAAATTCTGAAGAGAAATTTTGAATCTTTTCTGGACTCTTTCCAAACAAGGATCAGAAGAACAATATGAGCAAGTATTTTCTGAAAGTACACTACATGCTAGGAATACCTCTAAGAATCAATACAGTATTCTCAAAATAATCAGAAGAGGTACTATTACTGTCCAGTTTATATAGCAGTCAAAATCTGAGGAACAGACTCTATCATAATAGGACCCTCCAATTTCTTAAGAAGTAAAAAGTTTAAAATATATATATATATATATATATATATATAAATTTAACATAATTAAGTTAAAACAAACTAGGTACAGAAAGAATAAAAAAGCATCCAGCAAATGTCAGAGTCAGGAATCAAACCAAGTGAAACCACACCCACATTTTCAACCATGACAGCACTAATGTAAGATCAGTCCTGTCTGGACATGTCTCTCAACCTCATCGTTCATTCATTTACTTCCTATATCTGGATTAGGACTGCTTTTGAAAACACATCTCAAAGGTCTATTAACTGTACTCTAATAGATATTTCAACCTTTGAATAAATTTTGAATTTCTTTCCTTTTTTCCCTCTGGACAATTGATTCCATTCTTTAGACTACACCATCTTTGCCCTCTCAGTTTCTTTCTTCTCTTGGCAGCTAGAAATCCTATGTATTGAAGAAGTCCTAGCCCAGAAGATATCAGTAATCACCTTGAGGGACACTTTTCTTCTACTCTGTGTCACAGTCATTCTTACCATCTGCAAGAGAATTGAACCTATTTGTCTCTTACAGATCATTCTTGTAAATTGATCACGGTTTGATTTTCCTGCAGCTACAAAGAGAATGTCATGAGGTTATCAGCCATTCAGCATGATCAGCCTATGAAGCCCCTGGACAGAGCGGTCTTCTGGATCGAGTTTGTCATGCGCCACAAAGGAGCCAAGCACCTGCGGCCAGCCGTCCACGACCTCACCTGGTTCCAGTACCACTCTCTCGATGTGATTGGCTTCCTGCTGGCCTGTGTGGCAACTGCTGTGTTTGTCATCACAAAGAGTTGTCTCTTTTGTTGCCAGAAGTTCGCTAAAGCAGGAAAGAAGGGGAAAAGAGACTAGCTGTTTCTGGGACCTCTAACAGTTTCACCTCATATATATATCACTCTTCATGTTTATGCCAGTCCGTGATTTTATGCTAAAGTTCCTCTCCTCTTGTGACAAAATACACATTTCACTTGCAAAGGATTTTCTATATTACTTAGAGATATGTCTTGTAAGGGAAAAACAATGGTGAACAATTATATAAAAACAAAACTCTATCTATATATACTGAAAGGTACTATTTTAGTCAAAGTAATATGAAAAATGACTGAGTTTACATTTTCCTACAGGCTGAGCATAGAACATGAACAGTAAGAACTCCAATCATAGCATCTATACCATTCTTTAGATATTCAGAATTTGTAACCTCACTTTGATGTAGAATTTCATCACTATATGAGTTTTTCCATAAGTGCAGTTTTCTAAAAAGATGCATCCCTTAATTTTATTTGTGAGGCCATATCAGTTCTTCATTTTCACTGTGCATCCAGCCTCATCATCACTTTTACCTAAAGCCATGGTAAGATTTTTGCTGTCATCTAGTTTAACTGCCTTCCCAAAAGTTTCTCTGTGAAACTAGGAATACAGCCACCGCTCCCTGCTTCCCATTACAAAATTGAGGTATTTGCAACAATGTGCATTTCCTGACCTAATTCACTTTTTTCATCCACCAGTTAGCCACCCACTATTTGCCTCCCATATTCTGGCTTTGATCATGGATGTAACTTCTCAACTGTATATTTAGAAAATAGAAAATCTGTACTCTAAAAGGACTTAGTGAACTCTTATTCTCTCAAAATGTTCCTGCACATATTCACTCATCTTATCTATCTACATCTACGTTTATGCATACTCTTACAAAACAGGACACAGCATCACCGAGCTACCTGCAGACATGAAGTGATATTCACTGACTTTCTTGAACACAGATTGAATTAATTCCTATTGCATTATAATATATCTGGAATGACACTTTTCATAGCATTTATCATTCTTCTGTCTCTTTCTTCAAGAGGCTATTGCCTCATTCTCTACTAACACTGTATTTAAAATTCAGTTTCTCATCATGACAGACAATAACTTAGACATCAGGTTCTTTAAACCTGGGCTGAATACGACTGACCTAATCAGCAACAGTGAGCACAAGACAAAAATTACAGAAACTTTCAGAAAGGTTTGTGGAATCAAATGAAAGTAATCTCAAGGGACACTCATGAACATGCACAATAGGAAAGCAGTATATGAGCAAAGTGACCTAGGTGATGAAAACAAATACTTATCTTACTGGTCAAGAGGACGGCCATCCACATCATATGACACTCATAACCCTAAGACATACTTAATATGAAAAATAAATTGAAACATTGAAGCTTGGGGAGAAATTGGAAAATGTACTATAGAAATTTCCATAGAGAGCCTGTAGATAGTTGAGTCTTTTCTGAAGAAAACAGAACATGAGAACATGATGTCATAGACAAAGCATTGTTAAACCAAGTATATAGGCTTATATAATTTGCTTTAAGTGTACCCAACAATACTTGTAACAAGAAAAGGATTGGTGGTCACTGTACAATGAGCTTGACTACAAATCTCCAGCAAAAACTGAAGCAGCCCAATACAAAAGTAAACAAAGAGTCAGTTCAACTCAGTTCAGACGCTCAGTTGTGCCTGACTCTATGTGACTCCATGGACTGCAGCACACCAGGCTTCCGTGTTCGTCACCATCTCCTGGAGCTTGCTCTAGCTCATGTCCACTGATGCAGTGATGCCATCCAACCATCTCATCCTCAGTCACCCCTTCTCCTTCTCCCTTCTATTTTCCCCAGCATCAGGGTCTTTTCCAGTGACTCATCTCTTCACATCAAGTGGCCAAAGCACTGGAGGCTCAGCTTCAGCATCAGTCCTACCAATGAATATTCACCTGTGATTTCCTTTAGGATGGACTGGTTGGATCGCCTTGCAGTCCAAGAGTCTTTCAAGAGTTTTCGTCAACATCACCATTCAAAAACATCAATCCTTCAGCACACAGAATTATCATGGCCCAACTTTGACACATATACATGACTGCTGGGAAAACCATTCCTTTGACTATATGGAATTCTGTCTGCAAAGTGACGTCTCTGCTTTTTAATATACTGCCTAAGTTTGCCATAGCTTTTCTTCCAAAGAGCAAGCATCTTTTCATTTCATGGTTACACTCACTGTTCGCAGTGATTTTGGAGCCCAGGAAAATAAAGTCTGTCACTGTCTCCATTGTTTGTCAATCTATTTGCCATGAAGTCATGGGACTGGTTGCCATGAAGTTGTTCTCTGATTGTTGAGTATTAGACCAGCTCTTTCACGCTCCTCTTTCATCTTCATCACGAGGTGCTTTTTTTCTTCTTTACTTTCTGCCATAAGGGTAGTGTCGTCTGCATACCTGAGGTTATTGATGTTTCTCCCAGCAGTCTTGATTCCAGCTTGTGTTTCCTCCAGTCTGCCATTTCACATGATGGAGTCTGCATACAAGTTAAAACTACTAGAGAGCACAGGGATTTATAACCAATATATTGCAATAATCTCTAATGAAATACAACTTGCAAAAATGCTAAATAATTATAGTGTACCCATAAAACTAATATGAAATTGTATATCAACTACACATCAAGGCCGATAATGAGATAGACACAGATAGTCATGATAGATGACGGTTGATAGCTCTTATGGCCAACGGTGTCGGATTTGTGACCTCCAAGAAGAACATTTCCCTTCAGGATCAAAAGACACGGCCTTTGTAACTGAGATTTTCATGTAACAAAGCATATGAAAGTGAAAACAATAGAGAAAGCTTCCAGTGAAATGCAACAGAAGGGGGTAGGAGAGTGCCCCACGCAGGTAGCTCAGGGGATATTAGGTACATTTTCAGTTGGTTATCAACAATAGATCAAAAGACATCTTAAGCTTGTAAAAGCTCTTTCAAGCACCACACTCAAAACACTGAAATAATTAACATAGTATTAGCCAAAGGATGGTATCCAGATATCATTTGCATAAGGCCAGAGGAGGCATTCCAAGGGAAATATTTTCCTTCCATGAAAAAACAGGTGGCTTTTTTCAACGGGTTTGTCACCAGAACACAGGTGTCATGAAAACCACTGTTAAAACCTGTAAGCCAAAATGGGAAAGGAAAAGACCCACATCGACATCGTCATCACTGGATATGTAGATTCAGGGAAGTCTACTACGACTGGCCATCTGATCTACAAATGCGGTGCGATCGACAAGAAAACTATTGAAAAGGGGCTTCCCCTGGTGGTCCAGTGGGTAAGGACACCGCCTTGCACTGCAAGGGGCGCCGGTTCAATCCCTGGCCTGGGACGATCCCGCGTGCCGCGGAGCGGCTGGACTGATGTGTCCAATTACCCAGCTGGAGCTCTGGGGCGCATGCGCCCCGAGCCGGCGCTCTGCGACAACAGACGCCACTGCGATGGGAGGCCCACAGGAGCCAAAGAACAAAGCCGGATGAAAATGGAGAAATGAAAGACCAATAGAAGTGGCCCGCCAGCTCACCTCCCTCCACAACCCGACCCCCATCCAAAAAAAAAAAAAACTATTGAAAAGTTCGAGAAGGAGGCTGCCGAGATGGGAAAGGACTTCTTCAAGTATGTCTGGGTCTCGGACAAACTGAAGACTGAACGTGAGCGTGGTATCACCACTGACATATCCCTGTGGAAATCTGAGACAAGCAAGTACTATGTCACCATCATTGATGCCCCAGGGCACAGAAACTTCATCAAAAACATGATAACAGGAACATCCCAGGCTGACTGTGCTGTCCTCATTGTTGCTGCTTGTGTTGGTTAATTCGAGGCTGGTATCTCCAAGAATGGGCAGACCCGTGAGCATGCTCTTCTGGCTTACACTCTGGTTGTGAAACAACTCATTGTTGGAGTTAACAAAATGGATTCCACTGAGCCACCCTACAGCCAGAAAAGATACGAGGAAATTGTTAAGGAAGTCAGCACCTACATTAAGAAAATTGGCTACAACGCTGACACTGTAGCATTTGTGCCAATTTCTGGCTGGAACGGTGACAACATGCTGGAGCCAAGTGCTAACATGCCATGGTTCAAGGGATGGAAAGTCACCCAGAAGGATGGCAATGCCAATGGGACCACCCTGCTTGAAGCTCTGGACTGCACCCTGCCACCAACTCGCCCAACAGACAAGCCCTTGTGCTTGTCCCTCCAGGACGTCTACAAAATTGGTGGTATTGGTACTGTCCCCGTGGGCCGCATGGAGACTGTGTTCTCAAACCTGGGATGGTGGTCACTTTTGCTCCAATCATTGTAAGAACTGAAGGGAAGTCTGTTGAAATGCACCATGAAGCTTTGAGTGAAGCCCTTCCTGGGGATAACGTGGGCTTCAACGTCAAGAACATGTCTGTCAAAGATGCTCGCCGTGGCAATGTGGCTGGTGACAGCAAAAATGACCCACTGATGGAGGCAGCTGGCTTCACAGCTCAGGTGATTATTTTGAACCATCCAGGCCAAAGCAGTGCTGGCTATGCACCTGTGCTGGATTGTCACACAACTCACATTGCTTGCAAGCTTGCTGAGCTGAAGGAGAAGATTGACCGTCCTGAGAAAAAGCTGGAAGATGGCCCCAAATTCTTGAAATCTGGTGATGCTGCCATCGTTGATATGGTTCCTAGCAGGCCCATGTGTGCGGAGAGCTTCTCCGACTCTCCTCCCCTGGGCCGTTTTGCTGTGCGTGACATGAGGCAGACGGTTGTGTCGGCGTCATCAAAGCGGTGGACAAGAAGGCAGCTGCAGCTGGCAAGGTCACCAAGTCTGCCCAGAAAGCTCAGAAGGCTAAATGAATATTAGCCCCATTACCTGCCACCCCAGTCTTAATCAGTGGTAGAAGAAAGGTCTCAAAACTGTTTGTCTCAATTGGCCATTTAAGTTTAATAGTAAAAGACTGGTTAATGATAACAGTGCGTCCTAAAACCTTCAGAAGGAAAGGAGAATGTTTTCGTGGACCATATGTTTTTGTGTGTAGCAGTTTTACCTTATTAGTTTTTAAAATCAGTAACTTCTAATGAAACAACTTGACCAAAAATATCTGTCACAGAATTTGAGACCATTAAAAAAAGTTTAATGAGAAACCCGGGTCTTCTTTTGGTCAACACTGTAACTTCCTATAGTATACTTTGGTAAGAGGTGAACACAATCTATTTCTGGTGAAATAGTTTTCTATTTATGGGTTTGTATTTGTGGGGTGGAGCTTCAGGTTTGTTAACTTGTGTTGAACTAATCTGTCCTAAGAACATCTTGAACATTTGGTGCAACACTTCTAGATAAGGACAGATGAGCAGTTAAGTATGTTTTATATGTAACCTAGTTTGTAAGGTCAAATTCTATAGTATTCAAGCTCCTGTTCGATATAAAATTTTGTATGGTTCCATGAAATGAGGAAATTTATGTCAAATTAGTTTCCCAGTTCATTCACATTTATAATATTTAAGTAGTTTAAAATGTGAGGCTTAAACAGTATTGAGCACTATTCTGCTAGAGTTAATTGTATCCAGATACTAGGAAAAATAAAAATGCTGGAAGCTAAAAAAAAAAAAAAAAAAAAAAAGGGGATAATTCCAAAATTTAAGGGTTCCTTTCAGGCAGAGCAGATTGTTATCATGGCTAGCATGGAAGCTATAAAACATTTGTTCCCCCTTCTCATTCCCCTCCTTGGGAACCACTGGCCTTCCTACCCAAAATGTCTATTAACACTTCCAGATAGAAACTTTTGCACCTTGATCCCCCACTTCTTTTTCTTGTTAGCTGTGCTGAGGCTTCCTTTCTGCATGGCCTTTGCTCCTGTAGCAGACAGTAGGGGCTTCTCTCCAGGTGTGCTGAACAGGTCACTCATTTCAGGTGGCTTTTCTTGTTGCAGAGCACAGGCTCTAGGACACACGACGTCAATAGTCGAAAGGAATGGGCTCAGTAGTTGCCATTTCCTGGCACAGAACACAGGCTGAATAGATGTGGCGAACCGGCTTAGTTACCCCATGACACTGATAGATGACAGATAGGTTCCCGTTAACAATGCTGGATTCTTGATCTCCAAAGGAGAAGAATTCACACTGGGATCAAAAAGACTTGATTTGGGTCACTCAGAGCTTTGTGCAGGCAAGGTTTATTAAAGAAAAACGATAGAAAAGCTTCCAGCTAAAGAAACGGGAAGGGGGGATAGGAGAATACTATCAGAATCTAGCTTAGGCAAAGCAGTTTGTACTTTTCCAGTGAATTACTAACAAGACATCAAAGGAAAATCTCAACTTCATAAAGGTCTTATCAGACCCAAACCCACAACATGCATCTTTAGGTAACAGAGGTACAAGTTAAGGAGAAACACGTCCTCCACCAAGGTACACACGATTGTCATAAACATCAGCTATAGGCTTACAAACAAAGAAGGAGAAACATGTCCTCCAGCAAGATACACTGTCGTTGCAAACGTTACCTCTGGGCTCAAGGAAAGTCGTAGGCCAAATAGATTATTGTTCAACGCATGGCAATCCAAGTGAAGACACCTTGGCTACAAATGTTTGTTCTTCCTCGGCCTTCTCCTCCTCGGAAACCGCTGGCCCCCTCACCAAGTCTGCCTACTCAAACCTTTCAGCATGTGGGATCTTCCTGGATCTGGGACTGGACATGTGTCTCCTGTACTAGTGGCTGATTCCTTACCACTGGGCCAACAAACACTGAAGCGCCAAACCTCCCTCCCACCTATACATGCTAACACAATATATTCCATGGACGAGCTCTTACACGAAGTACAAACAATGAGTGAATATTATATATATTTTTTTCTATTCCCTGTTTTAATTTGATAGTAATTTTATTATAGGGGTATATTTGTTTTACAGTGTTGCAGTAGCTTCAGGTGTACAGCGAAGTTATTATTATACGTTTTTACAGAGTTTTCTTGTTTACAGGTATACATAATCCCCCAACAGTCATAGGTATATCTCTGACCCCTCTCCCCTGAGCCCTCCCTCCCTTTTTCCCCTTCCCACCCTCGCACCCAGATTGATGCTTAATCCCCATGTCGGTTCCTTTAGTCTTACAGCTTAATCACAGTGGTTCTCTCTGTTACATATGATAGTATAGGTTTCCTTGTTGTTCTTTCCATATCTCTCGTCCAACCTTCCCTCCAGGCAATGACCATAGTTCTGTTCTCTAAGTTTGTTTCTCCATTGCTGCTCTGCATGTGCATTTATCCTTACCATCTTACTAGATTCCATATATATGCGTTAGTATACTGTATTTGTCTTTTTCTTTCTTTTTTTATTCTTTACTTTAAAGGTTTTACAGAGTTTTGTTGTTCACAGGGAGAAACATGGAAATCTATACTGTTATGTGTGCAAAAGATAGCTAGTGTCATAGTGCTAAAGGAATAGGAGTGCTTACAATGGCTTGGGGCGAAGGTCTGGAGGGGTGGGATGGGGAACTGAGGGGGTGGGGACCATGAATATGCATATGACTGATGTGAATATTATATTTTTAAAGAACCATTTAGTGTCTAGAACGTGCCCTAAAGACATACAGCAATGAAAGGTGCATTTACTCCATAAAAATACACTAACAGTAAAATCACAGAAAGCCTGTGCCATTGAAACTGAAAACAGCCACCTCTCTCACTGTTCTGATTCAGGAAACTAGACTCCACTCCAAGGAGGTTCAGAAAGAACACCCGGCTCACCACCCACAGCTCCCAGTCGAGTGTTATGGTACCTTCTTCAAGAGTCAAGCCCTTCAATGTCTCACACACACACACACCCTAGCTCTGGGTTCTAGCAGCTAAGTTCCAGGTGATTTGGGGCCAACAAACTTCTCCTTCTTCCACCCAGCCCCACTCATAGCACAGAGGTTCTATTCAGGCTCAGCATACTGAGAACCCTGAGTCCAAACGGCTGTTTCCCTGCTCATTCATAGAATGGAGGTTCCATGAGGAAAAGCTAAACTAAAAGTAGACACTCCTCTTTACACATAAAAGAGGGATGTCACAGAGCAAGAAGTGTGCCACTGTCCCTATCGCCAGCTCTGGAGGCAGAGTTCACACAGTTTGACCGGAGGAGACTTCTGATATAAAAGTTAGTCTCAAGAAACTCTCTGCATTTTGAATCAGACTCTGGGAAAGTCAAGTCTGCAAGTGCCCACAAACTATGACAGATGTGCTGGTAAGCAGCTAAGAGGAAGCTAGTTGCTCCATGAAAGAGAAAAGCTTAACACTGGCAAGCTAGTTCATCCAGAAAAAATCAGAAAAAGACACAGCTATAAAGAGCATTCCTGAGGTCAGAACACAGCTCAAACCTTGGTTTATAAACCTATCCTTGCAAGAGAGAAGACGCTTTTTGGTATTACATTCTGGAGCAATTTATGCCCTCAAGACAGTATCAAAAGCTATAGCATCATTCCCCAAGTGATGAAAGCAAACTGTAGGAAAAGAGATAGTTAAAAGGAGAGTCTTACTAAAAGAATGTCAACCCGCAGAATGGGAATATGCCCAAGGCTGCACCCTCCAAATAGTCGGATCTAAGGCTTACAGTGTAGGGGAAAGAGACTTTATTAAAATTGCCCATGTACTCATTAAACACAGAGCAGTAACAAGACATGAAATCAGAGTTGCTATGCTCTGTTGTCTAAATATGATACTATAACAATAATTTCACAAGACATATACACAGACACAAATTATGTGACCTGAATAGGGAAAAATCAGTCGTTAGAAATTGCCTGTGAGAGGGACTAATGGTTGAGTCTAACGGAAAAACCAGAAATTAGCTAATGTCAATGGGTACAATGATCCAAAGGAAAGTAACAAAAAACACAACCAAACACTGAAACAAACTAAAGAGAAACTAAAATTTAAAAAACATAAATCATCATAAGAGATTATTAGGAACTGTTATATTCCTCCCAATGGAGAACTTAGGAAAAATGGATAAATTCTTAAAATCATTCAACCTAACTTCATGAAACTATGCTTAAAGAAGAAAGGTATACTATGGCAGATTCAGCTTGATGTGCAGCAGGAAAAACAGCAAAACTCTTCAAAATAAAATACATAAATAAATACAATAAAAGAGAAAGGTATAAAAAATGATTCATCTAGGAGAGCCTATAAGTAAGATATAGAAACAATATTTTATGAATGGAACAAATGGAAATTTTGGAGTTGAAATTGACTATATCTGAAATGAATACTTCACTAGAGTTTTCTGTTCATTAGATTGGAAGAAGCTTATGAAAAAGCAAATGAACTGGAAGATAGATCAGTAAGTTAATGCAATTCGAAGAACACAACAAAAAAATGAATTTAAAAAGAACGGAGGTTTAGAGAAGGTTGGTACATGATAAAGCAAACTAGAAATGCACAAAATACAGTTCTAGGAAAAAAGTGGCACACAAAAATATCCATAAAAACAATGCCTGACAGATCGCATACATGATGAAAACTATTTATCTACAAATAAGACTTTTCCAACTACTTCCAAGTAGCATAAACTTGGAAAGCCACACGGAGACACTACCAAAATGTTGAAAGCTAAGCACGGAACAGCTTGAAGCACTAGAGAAAAACAATACAACTTTATAAGTGAATATCAATACACTGCTTACATCTCATCAAAACCAATGGATGTGCTCAGTCAGTGATATGACATAGTCAAAGTCCTAAAGGACAAACTGTAAACAAAATATTCTCTATCAAGCAAAGCTCTTTAAAAACTGAGGGCAAAGTAGAAGTAGCCCTCTGCCCTCATCTACCCAAAAACTATTTACTGGGCAGACTTCTGAGACAAAGTGACGGCAGACACAAGAGCCTCTCACTTGCTACTGTTTTATGCTAGTCTTCATTCTGACACATAATTGGTAACAATGATCTGTGTTTGCAAGATCATAGCCTGCTAGATGGATGACAGCACTGACAAAATAATATTACACATGTTATATAATCTCAAAGCGTCGTAGACTTTGCTCTATTACTTGATACCTACATCAGCTGATTATTCATGTAATCTACTTATTTCAAGCATAAGAGTTATAATTTAACTTTGTGATTGATTTCTACTCAATATAAGCCTGAGAAACAGCAGAAGGATACAGGAATTTTTTAAAGTCCTACATACGAGCAAGATGACTGTGAGATGGCTCTCGCTTCTGCTGTTTCTACAGCTAACTTGCTACTTTAGCTTTGGGACTTGTGGAAAAGTGCTGGTGTGGCCCGTGGAATTTAGTCACTGGATGAATATAAAGACTATTCTGGATGAACTTGTTACAAGGGGTCATGAGGTGACCGTTCTAATATCTTCAGCTACAACTCTTACTGACCCCAACAAACCATCTGCTATAAAGTTTGAGATTTTCCCTACAGCTGTAACTAAAGATGATTTTGCCAAAATTGTGGAGCTTATTCTCGAGAAATGGATGGTTGTGGCAAAAGATTCTTTTTGGACCCATATGTCAACAGTGCAAAGTTTATTTCAGACATATTCTGATGTTAGTCGGAAGATGTGTGAAGATATTGTCTCAAACAAGAAACTTATGACAAAACTACAGGAGTCAAGATTTGATGTCGTTCTTGCAGATGGCGTTGGACCCTGTGGAGAGCTGCTGGCAGAGATACTTAAAGTGCCTCTGGTGTATAGTCTCTGCTTCTCTCCTGGCTATTCAGTTGAAAAGAAGAGTGCCAAACTTCCATTCCCACCCTCCTACGTACCCGTTATGATGTCTGAATTAAGTGACCGCATGACATTCATGGAGAGGGTCAAAAATATGTTATATGCACTTTATTCTGACTTCTGGTTCGACTTATATAATGAGAAGAAATGGAGTCAGTTTTACAGTGAAGTACTAGGTAAGTACGCGCTTCTCTGGTCACTCAGTGGTAAAGAATCTGCCTGCTAATGCAAGAAACATGACATGGATCCCTGGGTCAGGATAATCACCTGGGAAAAGAATGGCAACCCACTCCCGTCTTCTTGACTGGAAAAGTCCATGGACAGAGGAGCCTGGT
This sequence comes from Tragulus kanchil, assembly GCA_022376925.1. Lineage (NCBI taxonomy): Eukaryota > Metazoa > Chordata > Mammalia > Artiodactyla > Tragulidae > Tragulus > Tragulus kanchil. The sequence continues at coordinate 152,481,339 of JAIOJX010000025.1, read as the reverse complement.
GGGCTACAGTCCATGGGGTTGCAAAAGACTCAGGCATGACTTTAGTGACTAAACAACAAACAACATTCATGTGCTCAGTTCGTAGGATTAAGTCTTATGTTTGCTACAGCCTTGGATGGTAAAGTTAGTGTAATATAAATTCAAAGAAATTTGTCTCAAATAAGTGAAAGGGCGAAATAAAAATATGAAATGACCCATCAATCTTATAAATTATATGGAAACCCTTAAGCTATAGCATAAGGTAGAACCCTGTAGCCCATTACTAGTCCTGGACACCAGGAAGTCACGCACCACAAGTTGAAGCACTTAGGACCTCTGCACGTGACTCTATCAAACCCACAAAACTTCTTGTTAACTTACAACTGTAAAGTCACTAAATATAAAATCTCAGGACAAATACAAGTATGTACATTGAGCATGCACACAAATGTGTACCTCAAATATCTAGGCAGCATTTAGAAACTGGGTAGCTTCTTGTGTAGCTCAGCTTCCAGATATATTACATTATATTCTTACCCTATTTTCCTTCTATTTATCAAAGAACAGATACATTGAACCATCTTTGGCCACAGCATCCCACGGGCCCTTTAAAAGATTACCTAAAATATATACACTTGACATTATTCGCATTCAATCCAACATTCGTTTGCTGTTTTTGTTTTCATTTCACTTTCAGGAAGGCCCACTACATTATCAGAGACAATGGGCAAAGCTGACATGTGGCTCATTCGAAAATATTGGGATTTTTCCTTTCCTTACCCACGGCTACCAAATGTGGAATTTGTTGGAGGTCTCCACTGCAAACCGCCAAACCCCTGCCTAAGGTCACCTACTCCTCTTTCTTCTTCTTGGTTAATTTTCTGTTTTCAATACGAGTGTTTCTACATTCACTATTTTGAATGCTTTATTACAGTGAATCAGTTGGGAGAAGCTGGATAAAGGGCCCTCCCAGTTAGAAACGGACATATTTCTATGCCAAGTCAAGTATGTGACGTTCATGGTCATTATGAACTAAATTAGAATATGTGGGGCACGTTGAGAATATGTCCGATGAATTGCAGCATCATTATTCAACACTTAATGAAGTAAAGGTTATTTATATGTATATCATATTATGTTTTACATAAATCAGATATGCTGTAATCAAATTGTATTTAAATTATATGACTATAGGATAATTATATCTATAACATATTCCAGAGAGATTTCTAATATAGGCAAATCATGGGCACACATTTTCAGACACTTGACAGTCCACCAGGAAACAGAGAATACAAGCAGTCATAAAAACTGTACAATAGCTTCACAAAAAGGAAAGACCAGAAGGCTAAGTAATATCCAACATGGATCAGAGAAAGTATTTCTGATTCATAGGTAACTAAGGTGAGATCTGAAGGATGTTGTTGTGCTTTTGATGTCATATCAAAAATAATCAATTGAAATACCAATGCCAAGGTGTTTCATCCTTACATTTTGTTTTAGGGATGTTATGTTACCTAGTCTTACATTTGGGTCTTTGATTCATTTTGAGTTATTTTGTGACTGGGGTAACCTAGGGGTCCATTTCTTTTCTTTTCTGCTTACGTTTAGCCTCTACTCCACACTAGATTTGACATGCACTCTTAAGTTCCTTGTAGGGACCCCGTCAATAAAGTCTGCTGTGCTGCTGCTCTTTTGTGATGAAACAACTTCTCTGTTTACAGGAAATGGAAGAGTTTGTGCAGAGCTCTGGAGAAAACGGGATTGTGGTGTTTTCTCTGGGGTCGATGATCAGTAACTTGACAGAAGAAAGAGCCAATGTGATTGCATCAGCCCTGGCTCAGATTCCTCAAAAGGTACTCACAGTAACTTAACAGCGGACAACTATTTACCAAGTCTCTTAAACTCTAGACATAGAAGGTCTGATTTTACACATGTTCTACCAGAAAGGCAGAACATTATGATACTTCCAACTTATCTCATATATCGAAACCAAAACATACACGGCATGTGTTACAGCATTACAAGGAGTGTCTTTGATCCATAATAACTTTCCGTTAACATTGTAATCAAAAGGAATGATACTTCAAAGATGCGGTGTGAATTTTGGTGCTGCATCCGTATTTGGGGGCTGGAAGAGAAACCAGCAAGTCCTGCTGTGCCACGTGTTTCTTTCCCTTGAAGGAGGTCTGAAGCTGAATACACATACAGATGTTCTCCAGGGTTAAGTCATAACAGTAAATGCAGTCACACAATAATATTAAACAATACTGATCAAAGTCTGTTCGACTTTGTGCAGTGTGTAGGTAGCAGGGAAGTCTGTTCTTTCTTATATCCCACACATTTTGGAATAGACCCATCAGTGGGGTTTTCAGAGAGCTATTAGGAGAAAGAATGGCCACGATTCCCCAAACGGCATCCCATTCAACCACAGTGATTCAGAGAAGAGAAACATCAGCCTCCCTGGTGGACTGGGCCCTGCTAACATCTGAAGCAGGAAAGGCAAGGAGAAAGAGGAACATAGGGCCGTGCCCTGAAGGTCAACCCTGTACATGGTCATGTCTGGCCCTTAGTGAACTCTGCTTTTAACCTGGCACATTACTCCTCCTGCCCGAGGAGGGACAAGGGACCATAAGAAGCAGTCGAGCATAAGGAACACTGGCTTAGAAAAGATTCAGCTGCCTCCTTCACCACCAAACAGAACAGGAACTTATGCTCTAATGCACAGGGTACTCCTGGGGTCTTCAGCTATTTGGGAAAGACTTTTTTAGTTTGCTATCAGATAGGTTTCACCTAATAAGCCATGGTATTTTGGCAGAGACACCAAAGTTACTCGACACTCATTTACAAAGCAGATAGAAGTTTAACAGAGCAAATTATAATCCAGTATATGAGAATGGCTTGGAATTGCAAAATTGGTCCTCATTTTGGTCCTGAACCTAGAGACCACATTAATCAATGCTGTCAGTGCTTTGTGACTCACGGCTGAGTTCTTCAGTTTCATGGAATAAACTTTCATGTCACAATTTTTTGTGAATTTGTGAACAATGAATTTTCAGCTGGTGCTTCTTTTCTACAGGTAAAACATCCAAACCAAGTAACAGTGGTAATATTTTGCATTTATATCAAAAATATTGTAGTTTTCCTTGATTTTGGAAGAAGTGCTTAACAATTTGTAATCTAAATAAAGCTGTACCTTCTAGGCAGCACTACCATTAATAAATTATAAATAAGTTAAACTATTTCTTCAAAAGTATTGATCAAATATTTTGCTCTTTGTAATGAAAAAAGAGGTGACATTCTACTACTTGTTATACTAACAAATTGATAACGGTATACTCTATCCTATGAAGCCCAAAAGAAAGAAATCAGTGAATACTGGATGTGAAAATGAGAACTAATAGAGAAAGAAGTCAAATAAGAGTGTAGGTTACTTGTAATCTGCCACTGTCTTTTTGGACTAGAAATAACACCAGCTACCAATTTTTTAAGGTATTTCTCAGTCACTCAGACTTGATAAAGAATCTGACTGCAATGTGGGAGACCCAGGCTCAATCCCTGGGTGGGAGAGAACCCCTGGAGAAGGGAATGGCGGGCTACACTGTAGGGGGTCGCAAAGACTCAGACGCAACTGAGACACCAACACATACACATTTACAATTGACACTGACAATTCCATTTGTCTATGGCATCTTGTGCAAATCAAACTGAGGTATTCCTGTTTATGTCAGTGTCCTGTACCTGGTGTTAAGTGGCTTCAGTCCTGTCCAACTCATTGCACCCTTGTGAACCCTATATCCTGCCTCCCTCCTCTGTCCATGGGATTCTCCAGACAAGAATACTTGAGTGGGTTGCCCTGCTCTGCTCCAGGGGATCCTGCTAACTCAGGGCTGTAGACAACAACACTTATGTCTTATGCATTGGCAGCTGGGCTCTTTACCAATAGTGCCACCTGGGAAGATGACCAGTGTACTTAGAGTTATTATCACTTAGTATAATATTAATTATATTTCCTTACATGTTACATAGAAGACTTGTCATTAGCTCTATTTTGATCACAGTAGAATTCTGATACTCTAGCTGTGAAGTTCAACTCATGGAATTCGGTATTTCTCTTATCTTAAACAGGTTCTATGGAGATACGACGGCAAGAAACCAGACACCTTAGGACCCAATACTCGGCTATATAAGTGGCTCCCTCAGAATGACCTTCTTGGTGAGACTTGGCAGAGGAATACTGAAAGCATGAGTAACAGCTGAGCAGAGTGCTAGTACTACAACAGGAAACAAAGACAGACAGAATTATTGAAACACTTGAAAGCAAAGTTTACTGTTTAATTTTCACTTCTCACCCTGAGCCTTCAGTAACTTCCTGGATGGTTGTTCTGTCTCTCAATTCTTTCCTTTTATCTCTTTCTCCCTTCTGTAAGGGTATGTTAAATGCTACTAAAATTAGGAGCTCCCTTTTTATTACCATGACACTCTATTTTTGGTAAGAAAAATATGCACAGTCATTTTTTTGAAGGAATGACACACTGCCTAATAAAATGCTGCTTTTCCTTCCTCTGATTACAAAGCGCCTACCATTACCCTTTCTTTTTCCCCGACAGCATTTCTAATCAGGCTAAATGACTTCACTGTTTCTTTAAGGGAATAAGTTCCATCACTCCCTCCCCTGTTGCTGCACATGTGGCTTCTTTTGCCCAGAGGGGTCTCTCAAATTGCTCACCTGACAATCCTCTGCAAGTGACTCAGCATTTCTGTCACAACCTCTTCACTGACCCCTTCAGCATACCTAGCAGATTCTTCTCAGGGTACTGAAAGCAATATAAAATATTTTCATATGGGTAATAATTTGTTTTCTAAAATTTTGTTTTCTAAAAACTCATTGCTTTCTTCAGTGCCTTAGAAAGCCTATTCCTCTGGCTGCTTCTAAGAATTAAATTTAATACTTTTCCTGAAATTCACCCAATCCTAGGTCACCCCAAAACCAAAGCCTTCATAACGCATGGAGGAAACAATGGCATTTATGAGGCCATCTACCACGGGATCCCTATGGTGGGCCTTCCTCTGTTTGCTGATCAACCTCACAACATCGTTCACATGACGGCCAAGGGAGCTGCTGTCAGACTGGACTTGGAAACACTGTCAACAAGTGACTTGCTCGAGGCGGTGAACGAAGTCATTAATAATCCTTCGTGAGTATATCTTTTTGGCTTTTTTTACTAGGCATACTTTCTAGAGAAGTTCTCATACGAAGGCCAGAGAGGCAAATGAGGCTTCACAATGAGGACTAAGATTTGCTCAATTCTTTGAAAACAGTCAACCATAACCTATTGTGAGTGTCACATAAAGAGTTTTTTCATGGTTTCATGGGAAGTTTGTCAGTGGTTTAAAGAGAATGGAGAAATTTTGAAAGACCTACTAATTAGAAAAAGATGAATCACTGAAATGGTAATTGAAGAATTTAGGAAGAATGGAGAACAAAGTTCAAGAGGGAACCGTGAATATGATAGTATGAATACTCAGCTGCCCACTTTCTTTCATCCTGTGAAATCCTCAAGTGTTTTAAACTCTTCACAGATGGTTTATTTTCAGCAAATCACTTTGATATAGTCAATGTCAAGTTCCCATTAGATTCAATATTTTCCTAGCTTTTATGCTATTATTTTGACCCCTTCACAGGGAAAACGTAAATGGCAAGACATTTCTAATTACTCATTTTCCACTATGTAGATATGATTCATCAATACTGCTACATTCTCATTTTTTCAGATTTTTATAACTTTCGTCTTATTTGGAAAAATTATAAAATCTTAAATTTTATAATAATAAACTCTGGAAAAAGATAAGTTACTGTTTTCCTTTCTTAAAAGTCTTTAATATTATTCCCTCACAAAAATTTTTTCACACAATTTTAGTGGTTATTTTCCTATTAAAATTACTATCAAAAATTGCTATATTCCTGGTGCTATACAATAACACCTTGAGTTTATATTAGTCCCAGTAGCTTTGCCTCCTACACCCTACCCATATATTTCTATTCTCCATATCTGGTAAACAATAGATTGTTCTCTATATCTGAACACCCTTAAAAATATTTTGAGTCCATTACTGATAAATCATAAATAACTAGAAAATTCTCATTTACTCGGGTACAAAAGTGTTGGTACTACTTATAAATGTTCAGAATTCTTTGGTTCTGCTTGTTTTTGTCTTATTGGGAATAGACAAATTGGGACATTACTATCTAAAACCCATACTTTCTGAAACCAGAAGAATTTGGTTTATAGGTCACTTCAACATATACATGAATTTCAGTAACACACTTTTATTAGTATCACAATATGATGTACACATTATCAACTATTATTTCATAATTACTATGCAATAAAATTTTTTGAGAATATATCAGTAATAAAGCACAGTATACTCTGGTGTTTTATAAGCAGTGTTTTTCAAATTTAATTTTTGCACAGCTGTTGTCCTAAGTGAGCAGAATAAAAAGCACATTTTCTTCCTTATGAAATACATCTTTTATTTGCTGGTTTTATAGGACAGTGCCTCAGTCAATTATATTTATATATTTTGATTTTCATAATGCAGTGTTGGCTTCAAAATGAAGAAAAATTTTAGCGGCTATATACTGAATATTCATGATGTGTGACTTATTTTATATAATCACAGTGTTAGTTTACACATACAAAGTAACTTCTTTACTGTAGTCTATTCCAATTGTATTACAAAAATGTTTCCAGATTACTGCAATCTGCTCAAAAAAACCAGTGTTCCCCTGTGTTTGACAGAAAAGGGAATGAAGTTACCACCATTATTCCTGCCACAGTGCCATGTTATACAAAACTGTGATTTAGAGTTCATGAGCCGTATCTCTTTATTCTTCCTACTTTCTTGTCTGTTAGTCCATCATCCCTAGGTTAGGAAGATCTCCTGGAGAAGGCAATGGCTAGCCACTCCAGTATACTTGTCTGAAGAAGTGCATGGATAGAGGACCCTGGGCTACAGTCCAGGTGGTCAAAAAGAGTGAGACACAACTGAGCACAAACACATGTGAACACACACACGCACAAAGAGTTCATCATCATTTCAACAATGGAAACAACTGTAACTGCAACTTCTGAAGAGAAAGTTTGAATCTTTTCCAGATACTTTCCAGACAAGAATCTGAACAACAATACGAGCAAGTATTTTTGAAACTACACTACACACTAGGAATACCTCTAAGAATCAATACAGTATTCTCAAAATAATCAGAAGAGGTACTATTCCTGTTCAGTTTATATAACAGTGAAAACCTGAGGAATAGACTCTATCATGCTTGGGCCCTCCAATTGCTTAAGAAGTAAAAAGATTAAAATATATCTATATACTTTTTAAATTTAACGAAACTAAATTTAAAAAAAAAAAACTGAGGTACAGAAAGAATAAAAAAGCATCCAGCAAATGTCAAGAGTCAGGAATCAAACCAAGTGAAATCACTCCCAAAATTTCACCATGACATCACTAATGCAAGATCAGTCCTGTCTGGACATGTCTCTCAACCTCATCCTTCATTTACTTCCTATATCTGGATTAGGACTGCTTTTGAAAACACATCTCAAAGGTCTATTAACTGTACTCTAATAGATACTTCAACGTTTGAATAAATTTTGAATTTCTTTCCTTTTTTTCCCTCTGGACAATTGATTCCATTCCTTAGATGACACCATCTTTGCCCTCTCAGTTTCTTTCTTTTCCGTGTAGCTTGAAATCCTATGTATTGAAGAAGTTCTAGCCCAGAAGCTATCAGTAATCACCTTGAGGGAAAATTACCTATTTTTCTTTTCTGCTAGAAAATTGAACCTATTTGTGTTTTATAGATCATTCTGTAAAACAATCGCTGTTTAATTTTCTTTCAGCTACAAAGAGAATGCCATGAGGTTATCAGCCATTCAACATGATCAGCCTATGAAGCCCATGGACAGAGCGGTCTTCTGGATCGAGTTTGTCATGCGCCACAAAGGAGCCAAGCACCTGCGGCCAGCCGTCCACGACCTCACCTGGTTCCAGTACCACTCTCTCGATGTGATTGGCTTCCTGCTGGCCTGTGTGGCAACCGCTGTGTTTGTCATCACAAAGAGTTGTCTCTTTTGTTGCCAGAAGTTCGCTAAAGCAGGAAAGAAGGGGAAAAGAGACTAGCTGTTTCTCGGACCCCTAGCAGTTTCATCTCAAAAATATCAGTCTTCATGTTTATTCCAGTCCGTGATTTTATGTGAAAGTTCCTCTCCTCTTGTGACAAAATACACATTTCACTTACAAAAGATTGTTCTATGTTACTTAGGGATATGTCTTGTAAGGGAAAAACAATCGTGAACAATTACATAAAAATAAAACTCTATCTATATATACTGAAAGGCACTATTTTAGACAAGGTTATATGAAAAATGATTGAGTTTATGTTTTTATACAGGCTGGGCATAGAACATGAACAGTAAGAACTCCAATCATAGCATCTATACCATTCTTTAGATATTCAGATTTTTAACATCATTTTCATGTAGAATTTCATCATTATATGAGTTTTTCCATAAGTGCAGTTTTCTAAAAAGATGCATTCCTTAATTTTATTTGTGAGGCCATATCAGTTCTTCATTTTCACTGTGCATCCAACCTCATATCACTTTTACCTAAAGCCATGGCAAGATTTTTGCTGTCATCTAGTTTAACTGCCTTCCCAAAAGTTTCTCTGTGGAACTAGAAATACAGCCACCGCTCCCTGCTTCCCATTACAAAATTGAGGTATTTGCAACAATGTGCATTTCCTGACCTAATTCACTTTTTTCACCCACCAGTTAGCCACCCACTATTTGCCTCCCATATTCTGGCTTTGATCATGGATGTAACTTCTCAACTGTATATTTAGAAAATAGAAAATCCGTACTGTAAAAGGACTTAGTGAACTCTTATTCTCTCAAAATGTTCCTGCACATATTCACTCATCTTATCTATCTACATCTACGTTTATGCATACTCTTACAAAACAGGACACAGCATCACCGAGCTACCTGCAGACATGATGTGATATTCACTGACTTTCTTGAACACAGATTGAATTAATTCCTATTGCATTATAATATATCTGGAATGACACTTTTCATAGCATTTATCATTCTTCTGTCTCTTTCTTCAAGAGGCTATTGCCTCATTCTCTACTAACACTGTATTTAAAATTCAGTTTCTCATCATGACAGACAATAACTTAGACATCAGGTTCTTTAAACCTGGGCTGAATATGACAGACCTAATCAGCAACAGTGAGCACAAGACAAAAATTACAGAAACTTTCAGAAAGGTTTGTGGAATCAAATGAAAGTAATCTCAAGGGACACTCATGAACATGCACAATAGGAAAGCAATATATGAGCAAAGTGACCTAGGTGATGAAAACAAATACTTATTGGTCAAGAGGACGGCCATCCACATCATATGACACTCATAACCCTAAGACATACTTAATATGAAAAATAAATTGAAACATTGAAGCTTGGGGAGAAATAGAAATTTCCATAGAGTCCCTGTAGATAACGGAGCCTTTTCTGAAGAAAAACAGAACATGATGTCATAGATAAAGCATTGTTAAACCAAGTATATAGGCTTATATAATTTGCTTTAAGTGTACCCAACAATACTTGTAACAAGAAAAGGATTGGTGGTCACTGTACAATGAGCTTGACTACAAATCTCCAACAAAAACTGAAGCGGCCCAATACAAAAGGAAATAAAGATTCAGTTCAACTCAGTTCAGATGCTCAGTTGTGTCTGACTCTTTGTGACTCCATGGACTGCAGCACACCAGGCTTCCCTGTCCTTCACCATCTCCTGGAGCTTGCTCTAGCTCATGTCCACTATTGCAGTGATGCCATCCAACCGTCTCATCCTCTGTCGTCCCTTCTCCTTATCCCTTCTATTTTCCCCAGCATCAGGGTCTTTTCCAGTGACTCATCTCTTCACATCAAGTGGCCAAAGCACTGGAGGCTCAGCTTCAGCATCAGTCCTGCCAATGAATATTCGCCTGTGATTTCCTTTAGGATGGACTGGTTTCATCTCCTTGCAGTCCAAGAGACTTTCAATGGTCCAAATCTGACACATATACATGACTGCTGGGAAACCATACTTTTGACTATACAGACTTTTGTCTGCAAAGTGACGTCTCTGCTTTTTTAATACACTGACTAAGTTTGCCATAGCTTTTCTTCCAAAGAGTGAGCATCTTTTCATTTCATGGCTACAGTCACTGTCCACAGTGACTGATTTGGGAGCCCAGGAAAATAAAGTCTGTCACTGTCTCCATTGTTTGTCAATCTATTTGCCATGAAGTCAAGGGACTGGCTGCCATGATCTTTGTTTTCTGATTGTTAAGTTTTAGACCAGCTCTTTCACGCTCCGCTTTCACCTTCATCACGAGCTGCTTTTTTTCTTCTTTGCTTTCTGCCATAAGGGTAGTGTCATCTGCATACCTGAGGTTATTGATATTTCTCCCAGCAGTCTTGATTCCAGCTTGTGTTTCCTCCAGTCTGCCATTTTACATGATGGAGTCTGCATACAAGTTAAAACTACTGGAGAGCAGGTGGACTTATAACCAATATATTGTAATAATCTATAATGAAAAAAAACCTGCAAAAATGCTAAATAATTATACTGTACCCATAAAACTGATATGAAATTGTACATCAACTGCACATCAAGGCTGATAATGAGGCAGACACAGATAGTCATGATAGATGACGGTTGATAACTCTTATAGACAATGCTGTCGGATTTGTGACCTCCAAGAAGAAAATTTCACTTCAGGATCAAAAACCACAGCCTTTGTAACTCAGAGTTTCATATAAAAGTATATGAAAGTGACAACAATATAGAAAGCTTCCAGCGAAATGCAACGGAAGGGGGTAGGAGAGTGCCCATGCAGGTAACTCAGGGGAGATTAGGTACTTTTTCAGTTGGTTATCAACAATAGATCAAAAGACATCTTAAGCTTGTAAAAGGTCTTTTAGGACCACACTCACAACATTGAGATAATTAACATAGGATTGGCCAAAGGATGGTATCCAGATATCATTTGCATAAAGCCAGAGGAGGCATTTCAAGGTAAATATTTTGCTTCCATAAAACAACAGGTGATAGTTCTAGGATTTAAGGAATATTCCTTTCAGGCAGAGCAGATTGTTCCCATGCACCTTGACCCCCCCACTTCTTTTTCTTGTTGGCTGTGCTGAGGCTTCCTTTCTGCATGGCCTTTGCTCCTGTAGCAGAGTAGGGGCTTCTCTCCAGGTGTGGTGAACAGGTCACTCATTTCAGGTGGCTTTTCTTGTTACAGAGCACAGGCTCTAGGGCACACGACGTCAATAGTCGAAAGGAATGGGCTCAGTAGTTGCCGTTTCCTGGCACAGAACACAGGCTGAATAGATGTGGCGAACCGGTTTAGTCACCCCATGACACTGATAGATGACAGATAGGTTCCCATTAACAATGTTGGATTCTTGATCTCCAAAGGAGAAGAATTCACACTGGGATCAAAAAGACTTGATTTGGGTCACTCAGAGCTTTGTGCAGGCAAGGTTTATTAAAGAAAAAATGATAGAGAAAGCTTCCAGCTAAAGAAACGGGAAGGGGGATAGGAGAATACTATCAGAATCTAGCTTAGGCAAAGCAGTTTGTACTTTTCCAGTGAATTACTAACAAGACATCAAAGGAAAATCTCAACTTCATAAAGGTCTTATCAGACCCAAACCCACAACATGCATCTTTAGGTAACAGAGGTACAAGTTACGGAGAAACACGTCCTCCACCAAGGTACACACGGTTGTCATAAACATCAGCTATAGGCTTACAAACAAAGAAGGAGAAACATGTCCTTCAGCAAGATACACTGTCGTTGCAAACGTTACCTCTGGGCACAAGGAAAGTCGTAGGCCAAATAGATTATTGTTCAACGCATGGCAATCCAAGTGAAGACACCTTGGCTACAAATGTTTGTTCTCCCTCGGCCTTCTCCTCCTCGGAAGCCGCTGGCTCCCTTACCAAGTCTGCCTACTTAAACCTTTCAGCATGTGGGATCTTCCTGGATCAGGGACTGAACATGTGTCTCCTGTACTAGTGGCTGATTCCTTACCACTGGGCCAAGAAACACTGAAGCGCCAAACATCCCACCTATACATGCTAACACAATATATTCCATGGACGAGCTCTTACACGAAGTACAAACAACGAGTGAATATTATATTTTTAAAGAACCATTTAGTGTCTAGAACGTGCCCTAAAGACATAAAGCAATGAAGGCGCATTTACTCCATAAAAATACACTAACAGTAAAATCACAGAAAGCCTGTGCCTTTGAAACTGAAAACAGCCACCTCTCTCACTGTTCTGATTCAGGAAACTAGACTCCACTCCAAGGAGGTTCAGAAAGAACACCTGGCTCACCACCCACAGCTCCCAGTCGAGTGTTATGGTGCCTTCTTCAAGAGTCAAGCCTCTTCAATGTCTCACACACACACACACCCTAGCTCTGGGTTCTAGCAGCTAAGTTCCAGGTGATTTGGGGCCAACAAACTTCTCCCTTCTTCCACCCAGCCCCACTCATAGCACAGAGGTTCTATTCAGGCTCAGCATACTGAGAACCCTGAGTCCAAACAGCTGTTTCCCTGCTCATTCATAGAATGGAGGTTCCATGAGGAAAAGCTAAACTAAAGTAGACACTCCTCTTTACACATAAAGAGGGATGTCACAGAGCAAGAAGTGTGCCACTGTCCCTATCCCCAGCTCTGGAGGCAAAGTTCACACAGTTTGACCGGAGGGAGACTTCTGATATAAAAGTTAGTCTCAAGAAACTCTCTGCATTTTGAATCAGACTCTGGGAAAGTCAAGTCTGCAAGTGCCCACAAACTATGACAGATGTGCTGGTAAGCAGCTAAGAGGAAGCTAGTTGCTCCGTGAAAGAGAAAAGCTTAACACTGGCAAGCTAGTTCATCCAGAAAAAATCAGAAAAAGACACAGCTATAAAGAGCATTCCTGAGGTCAGAACACAGCTCAAACCTTGGTTTATAAACCTATCCTTGCAAGAGAGAAGACGCTTTTTGGTATTACATTCTGGAGCAATTTATGCCCTCAAGATAGTATCAAAAGCTATAGCATCATTCCCCAAGTGATGAAAGCAAACTGTAGGAAAAGAGATAGTTAAAAGGAGAGCCTTACTAAATGAATGTCAACCCACAGAATGGGAATATGCCCAAGGCTGCACCCTCCAAATAGTCAGATCTAAGGCTTACAGTGTAGGGAAAGAGACTTTATTAAATTTGTCCATGTACTCATTAAACACAGAGCAGTAACAAGACATGAAATCAGAGTTGCTATACTCTGTTGTCTAAATATGATACTATAACAATAATTTCACAAGACATATACACAGACACAAATTATGTGACCTGAATAGGGAAAAATCAGTTGTTAGAAATTGCCTGTGAGAGGGACTAATGGTTGAGTCTAACGGAAAAACCAGAAATTAGCTAATTGCAATGTGCGCAATGATCCAAAGGAAAGAAACAAAAAACACAACCAAACACTGAAACAAACTAAAAGAGAAACTAAAATTTAAAAAACATAAATCATCATAAGAGATTATTAGGAACTATTATATTCCTCCCAATGGAGAACTTAGGAAAAATGGATAAATTCTTAAAATCACTCAACCTAACTTCATGAAACTATGCTTAAAGAAGAAAGGTATACTATGGCAGATTCAGCTTGATGTGCAGCAGGAAACAGCAAAACTCTTCAAAATAAAATACATAAATGAATACAATAAAAAAAGAAAAGTATAAAAAATGGTTCATCTAAGAAAGTCTATGAATAAGAGATATAAACAGTATTTTATGAATGGAACAAACAGAAATTCTGGAGTTGATATTGACTATATGTGAAATGAATACTTCACAAGAGTTTTCTGTTCATTAAATTGGAAGAAGCTTATGAAAAAGCAAATGAACTTGAAGACAGATCAGTAAATTAATGTAATCCTAAGGACACAAACAAAACATGAATTAAAAAAAGAGAACAGAGGTTTAGAGAAGGTTGGTACATGATCAAGCTAACTAGAAATGCACAAAATGCAGTTCTAGAAAAAAAGTAGCAAACCAAAATATCCATAAAAACAATGCCTGACAGATCGCATACACGATGAAAACTATTTATCTACAAATAAGACTTTTCCAACTACTTCCAAGTAGCATAAACTTGGAAAGCCACACGGAGACACTACCAAAATGTTGAAAGCTAAGCACGGAACAGCTTGAAGCACTAGAGAAAAACAATACAACTTTATAAGTGAATATCAATACACTGCTTACATCTCATCAAAACCAATGGATGTGCTCAGTCAGTGATATGACATAGTCAAAGTCCTAAAGGACAAAATATTCTCTATCAAGCAAAGCTCTTTAAAAACTGAGGGCAAAGTAGAAGTAGCCCTCTGCCCTCATCTACCCAAAAACTATTTACTGGGCAGACTTCTGAGACAAAGTGACGGCAGACACAAGAGCCTCTCACTTGCTACTGTTTTATGCTAGTCTTCATTCTGACACATAATCGGTAACAATGATCTGTGTGTGCAAGGTCACAGCCTGCTAGATGGATGACAGCACTGACAAAACAATATTACACGTTATATAATCTCAAAGCGTTGTACACTTTGCCCTATTACTTGATTTCTACATCTGCTGATTATTCATGAAATCTACTTATTTCAAGCATAAGAGTTATAATTTAACTTCGTAATTGATTTTTTCTCGATATAAGCCTAAGAAAGACCAGAAGCATACAGGAATTGTTTAAAGACCTACATACGAGCAAGATGACTGTGAGATGGCTCTCGCTTCTGCTGTTTCTACAGCTAACTTGCTACTTTAGCTTTGGGACTTGTGGAAAAGTGCTGGTGTGGCCCGTGGAATTTAGTCACTGGATGAATATAAAGACCATTCTGGATGAACTTGTTACAAGGGGTCATGAGGTGACCGTTCTAATATCTTCAGCTACAACTCTTACTGACCCCAACAAACCATCTGCTATAAAGTTCGAGATTTTCCCTACAGCTATAACCAAGGATGATTTTTCAAAAGTTGTGGAGCTTATTCTCGAGAAATGGATGCTTGTGGCAAAAGATTCTTTATGGACACATTTGTCAACAGTGCAAAGTATATGTTGGGAATTTTCTGATATTACTAGGAAGATATGTGAAGATATTGTCTCAAACAAGAAACTTATGACAAAACTACAGGAGTCAAGATTTGATGTTGTTCTTGCAGATGGCATTGGACGCTGTGGAGAGCTGATGTCAGAGATACTTAAAGTGCCTCTGGTGTATAGTCTCTGCTTCTCTCCTGGCTATTCAGTTGAAAAGAAGAGTGCCAAACTTCCATTCCCACCCTCCTACGTACCCGTTATGATGTCTGAATTAAGTGACCGCATGACATTCATGGAGAGGGTCAAAAATATGTTATATGCACTTTATTTTGACTTCTGGTTCCAAGTGTACAATGAGAAGAAGTGGAGTCAGTTTTACAGTGAAGTACTAGGTAAGTACGCGCTTCTCTGGTCACTCAGTGGTAAAGAATCTGCCTGCTAATGCAAGAAACATGACATGGATCCCTGGGTCAGGATAATCACCTGGGAAAAGAATGGCAACCCACTCCCGTCTTCTTGACTGGAAAAGTCCATGGACAGAGGAGCCTGGTGGGCTACAGTCCATGGGGTTGCAAAAGACTCAGGCATGACTTTAGTGACTAAACAACAAACAACATTCATGTGCTCAGTTCGTAGGATTAAGTCTTATGTTTGCTACAGCCTTGGATGGTAAAGTTAGTGTAATATAAATTCAAAGAAATTTGTCTCAAATAAGTGAAAGGGCGAAATAAAAATATGAAATGACCCATCAATCTTATAAATTATATGGAAACCCTTAAGCTATAGCATAAGGTAGAACCCTGTAGCCCATTACTAGTCCTGGACACCAGGAAGTCACGCACCACAAGTTGAAGCACTTAGGACCTCTGCACGTGACTCTATCAAACCCACAAAACTTCTTGTTAACTTACAACTGTAAAGTCACTAAATATAAAATCTCAGGACAAATACAAGTATGTACATTGAGCATGCACACAAATGTGTACCTCAAATATCTAGGCAGCATTTAGAAACTGGGTAGCTTCTTGTGTAGCTCAGCTTCCAGATATATTACATTATATTCTTACCCTATTTTCCTTCTATTTATCAAAGAACAGATACATTGAACCATCTTTGGCCACAGCATCCCACGGGCCCTTTAAAAGATTACCTAAAATATATACACTTGACATTATTCGCATTCAATCCAACATTCGTTTGCTGTTTTGTTTTCATTTCACTTTCAGGAAGGCCCACTACATTATCAGAGACAATGGGCAAAGCTGACATGTGGCTCATTCGAAAATATTGGGATTTTTCCTTTCCTTACCCACGGCTACCAAATGTGGAATTTGTTGGAGGTCTCCACTGCAAACCGGCCAAACCCCTGCCTAAGGTCACCTACTCCTCTTTCTTCTTCTTGGTTAATTTTCTGTTTTCAATACGAGTGTTTCTACATTCACTATTTTGAATGCTTTATTACAGTGAATCAGTTGGGAGAAGCTGGATAAAGGGCCCTCCCAGTTAGAAACGGACATATTTCTATGCCAAGTCAAGTATGTGACGTTCATGGTCATTATGAACTAAATTAGAATATGTGGGGCACGTTGAGAATATGTCCGATGAATTGCAGCATCATTATTCAACACTTAATGAAGTAAAGGTTATTTATATGTATATCATATTATGTTTTACATAAATCAGATATGCTGTAATCAAATTGTATTTAAATTATATGACTATAGGATAATTATATCTATAACATATTCCAGAGAGATTTCTAATATAGGCAAATCATGGGCACACATTTTCAGACACTTGACAGTCCACCAGGAAACAGAGAATACAAGCAGTCATAAAAACTGTACAATAGCTTCACAAAAAGGAAAGACCAGAAGGCTAAGTAATATCCAACATGGATCAGAGAAAGTATTTCTGATTCATAGGTAACTAAGGTGAGATCTGAAGGATGTTGTTGTGCTTTTGATGTCATATCAAAAATAATCAATTGAAATACCAATGCCAAGGTGTTTCATCCTTACATTTTGTTTTAGGGATGTTATGTTACCTAGTCTTACATTTGGGTCTTTGATTCATTTTGAGTTATTTTGTGACTGGGGTAACCTAGGGGTCCATTTCTTTTCTTTTCTGCTTACGTTTAGCCTCTACTCCACACTAGATTTGACATGCACTCTTAAGTTCCTTGTAGGGACCCCGTCAATAAAGTCTGCTGTGCTGCTGCTCTTTTGTGATGAAACAACTTCTCTGTTTACAGGAAATGGAAGAGTTTGTGCAGAGCTCTGGAGAAAACGGGATTGTGGTGTTTTCTCTGGGGTCGATGATCAGTAACTTGACAGAAGAAAGAGCCAATGTGATTGCATCAGCCCTGGCTCAGATTCCTCAAAAGGTACTCACAGTAACTTAACAGCGGACAACTATTTACCAAGTCTCTTAAACTCTAGACATAGAAGGTCTGATTTTACACATGTTCTACCAGAAAGGCAGAACATTATGATACTTCAACTTATCTCATATATCAAAACCAAAACATACACGGCATGTGTTACAGCATTACAAGGAGTGTCTTTGATCCATAATAACTTTCCGTTAACATTGTAATCAAAAGGAATGATACTTCAAAGATGCGGTGTGAATTTTGGTGCTGCATCCGTATTTGGGGGCTGGAAGAGAAACCAGCAAGTCCTGCTGTGCCACGTGTTTCTTTCCCTTGAAGGAGGTCTGAAGCTGAATACACATACAGATGTTCTCCAGGGTTAAGTCATAACAGTAAATGCAGTCACACAATAATATTAAACAATACTGATCAAAGTCTGTTCGACTTTGTGCAGTGTGTAGGTAGCAGGGAAGTCTGTTCTTTCTTATATCCCACACATTTTGGAATAGACCCATCAGTGGGGTTTTCAGAGAGCTATTAGGAGAAAGAATGGCCACGATTCCCCAAACGGCATCCCATTCAACCACAGTGATTCAGAGAAGAGAAACATCAGCCTCCCTGGTGGACTGGGCCCTGCTAACATCTGAAGCAGGAAAGGCAAGGAGAAAGAGGGAACATAGGGCCGTGCCCTGAAGGTCAACCCTGTACATGGTCATGTCTGGCCCTTAGTGAACTCTGCTTTTAACCTGGCACATTACTCCTCCTGCCCGAGGAGGGACAAGGGACCATAAGAAGCAGTCGAGCATAAGGAACACTGGCTTAGAAAAGATTCAGCTGCCTCCTTCACCACCAAACAGAACAGGAACTTATGCTCTAATGCACAGGGTACTCCTGGGGTCTTCAGCTATTTGGGAAAGACTTTTTTAGTTTGCTATCAGATAGGTTTCACCTAATAAGCCATGGTATTTTGGCAGAGACACCAAAGTTACTCGACACTCATTTACAAAGCAGATAGAAGTTTAACAGAGCAAATTATAATCCAGTATATGAGAATGGCTTGGAATTGCAAAATTGGTCCTCATTTTGGTCCTGAACCTAGAGACCACATTAATCAATGCTGTCAGTGCTTTGTGACTCACGGCTGAGTTCTTCAGTTTCATGGAATAAACTTTCATGTCACAATTTTTTGTGAATTTGTGAACAATGAATTTTCAGCTGGTGCTTCTTTTCTACAGGTAAAACATCCAAACCAAGTAACAGTGGTAATATTTTGCATTTATATCAAAAATATTGTAGTTTTCCTTGATTTTGGAAGAAGTGCTTAACAATTTGTAATCTAAATAAAGCTGTACCTTCTAGGCAGCACTACCATTAATAAATTATAAATAAGTTAAACTATTTCTTCAAAAGTATTGATCAAATATTTTGCTCTTTGTAATGAAAAAAGAGGTGACATTCTACTACTTGTTATACTAACAAATTGATAACGGTATACTCTATCCTATGAAGCCCAAAAGAAAGAAATCAGTGAATACTGGATGTGAAAATGAGAACTAATAGAGAAAGAAGTCAAATAAGAGTGTAGGTTACTTGTAATCTGCCACTGTCTTTTTGGACTAGAAATAACACCAGCTACCAATTTTTTAAGGTATTTCTCAGTCACTCAGACTTGATAAAGAATCTGACTGCAATGTGGGAGACCCAGGCTCAATCCCTGGGTGGGAGAGAACCCCTGGAGAAGGGAATGGCGGGCTACACTGTAGGGGGTCGCAAAGACTCAGACGCAACTGAGACACCAACACATACACATTTACAATTGACACTGACAATTCCATTTGTCTATGGCATCTTGTGCAAATCAAACTGAGGTATTCCTGTTTATGTCAGTGTCCTGTACCTGGTGTTAAGTGGCTTCAGTCCTGTCCAACTCATTGCACCCTTGTGAACCCTATATCCTGCCTCCCTCCTCTGTCCATGGGATTCTCCAGACAAGAATACTTCAGTGGGTTGCCCTGCTCTGCTCCAGGGGATCCTGCTAACTCAGGGCTGTAGACAACAACACTTATGCCTTATGCATTGGCAGCTGGGCTCTTTACCAATAGTGCCACCTGGGAAGATGACCAGTGTACTTAGAGTTATTATCACTTAGTATAATATTAATTATATTTCCTTACATGTCACATAGAAGACTTGTCATTAGCTCTATTTTGATCACAGTAGAATTCTGATACTCTAGCTGTGAAGTTCAACTCATGGAATTCGGTATTTCTCTTATCTTAAACAGGTTCTATGGAGATGACGGCAAGAAACCAGACACCTTAGGACCCAATACTCGGCTATATAAGTGGCTCCCTCAGAATGACCTTCTTGGTGAGACTTGGCAGAGGAATACTGAAAGCATGAGTAACAGCTGAGCAGAGTGCTAGTACTACAACAGGAAACAAAGACAGACAGAATTATTGAAACACTTGAAAGCAAAGTTTACTGTTTAATTTTCACTTCTCACCCTGAGCCTTCAGTAACTTCCTGGATGGTTGTTCTGTCTCTCAATTCTTTCCTTTTATCTCTTTCTCCCTTCTGTAAGGGTATGTTAAATGCTACTAAAATTAGGAGCTCCCTTTTTATTACCATGACACTCTATTTTTGGTAAGAAAAATATGCACAGTCATTTTTTTGAAGGAATGACACACTGCCTAATAAAATGCTGCTTTTCCTTCCTCTGATTACAAAGCGCCTACCATTACCCTTCTTTTTCCCCGACATCATTTCTAATCAGGCTAAATGACTTCACTGTTTCTCTAAGGGAATAAGTTCCATCATGCCCTCCCCTGTTTTTGCACATGTGGCTTCTTTTGCCCAGAGGGCTCTCTCAAATTGCTCACCTGACAATCCTCTGCAAGTGACTCAGCATTTCTGTCACAACCTCTTCACTGACCCCTTCAGCATACCTAGCAGATTCTTCTCAGGGTACTGAAAGCAATATAAAATATTTTCATATGGGTAATAATTTGTTTTCTAAAATTTTGTTTTCTAAAAACTCATTGCTTTCTTCAGTGCCTTAGAAAGCCTATTCCTCTGGCTGCTTCTAAGAATTAAATTTAATACTTTTCCTGAAATTCACCCAATCCTAGGTCACCCCAAAACCAAAGCCTTCATAACGCATGGAGGAAACAATGGCATTTATGAGGCCATCTACCACGGGATCCCTATGGTGGGCCTTCCTCTGTTTGCTGATCAACCTCACAACATCGTTCACATGACGGCCAAGGGAGCTGCTGTCAGACTGGACTTGGAAACACTGTCAACAAGTGACTTGCTCGAGGCGGTGAACGAAGTCATTAATAATCCTTCGTGAGTATATCTTTTTGGCTTTTTTTACTAGACATAATTTCTAGAGAAGTTCTCATACGAAGGCCAGAGAGGCAAATGAGGCTTCACAATGAGGACTAAGATTTGCTCAATTCTTTGAAAACAGTCAACCATAACCTATTGTGAGTGTCACATGAAGAGTTTTTTCATGGTTTCATGGGAAGTTTGTCAGTGGTTTAAAGAGAGTGGAGAAATTCTGAAAGACGTAATAATTAGAAAGAGATGAATCACTGAAATGGTAATTGAAGGATTTACGAAGAATGAAGAACTAAGTTCAGGAGGGAACCGTGAATGTGTTAGTATGAATACTCTGCTGTCTACTTTCCTTCATCCTGTGAAACCCTCCAATTTGTTAAACCCTTCACAGATGGTTTATTTTCAGTAAATCACTTAGATATAGTCAATGTCAAGTTCCCATTAGATACAATACTCTCCTAGTTTTTCTGCTTGTATTTTGACTCCATCATAGACAAAAGGTAAATAGCAAGACATCTCTAAGTATTCATTTTCGACTACGTATATACAATTCATAAATATTCTCTGCTTTAGAGATTGTGATCACTTTTGTCTTATTTGGAAAAATTATAAACTCTAAAATTTTATAATTATTAATCCTTGAGAGGATATATTGGGTATTCCTTTTGTAAAAGTTTTAAATTCTTCACACACAAAAAGTTTTTCCCACACTTTTAATGGTTATTTTCCTACTAAAATTACTATCAAAAATTGCTATATTCCTGGTGCTATACAATAACACCTTGAGCTTATATTATTCACAGTAGTTTTGCCTCCTAAATTAATACCCAAATATTTCTATTCACCCTATCTGGTAACCAACGGATTGTTCTCTACATCTGCATGTGTTTAAAAATATTTTGATCCCATTAGTTATAAATCATAAATAACTAGAACTTTCTCATTTACTCAATTACAACTATGTAGATACTACATTAAAATGTTAGGTATTTTTTGGTTGTGCTTGTTTTTGTCTTATTGGCAATAGACAAATTGGGACATTACTATCTAAAAGCCATACTTTGTGAAACCAGAAACATTTGCTTTAATGTCACTTCAAGATATACATGAATTTCAGCAACACAATTTTAGTAATATCACACTATAATATCCATATTTCCCCCTACTATTTCATAATTACTTTCAATAAAACATTTTGAGAATTTCTCAGTAATAAAGCACAGTGTTTTGGTGTTTTATAAGCAGTGTCTTTTAAATTTAATTTTAGCACAGCTGTTGTCCTAAGTGAGCAGAATGAAAGGCAGATTTTCTTCCTTAATCAACAGACCTTTCATTTGCTGGTTTTATAGGGCAGTGCCTCAGTCAATTTTATTTATTTATTTATTTATTTATTTATTTATTTTTAAACTTTTGGCCAATTTTTTTGGCCGTTCATTTATTTATTTTCATCCATCTTTGTTTTTTGGCCTGTGTGGGCCTTCCACCGCAGTGGCCTTCCATCTTGCAGAGCACCGGCTCTGGGCGCATGCACGGCAGAATGCCGGCTTATAATTGGACACACCCGTCCAGCCGCTCCGCTGCATGTGGGACCTTCCCAGACCAGGGATCGAACCAGCATCCCTTGCACTGAAAGGCAGACTCTTTACCCACTGGACCACCAGGGAAGACCTATTTTTTTATTTTAGTAATGCAGCGTTGGTTTCAGAAATGAAGAGAATTTATAGCTGCTATATACTGAATATTCATGATGTGTGACTTATTTTATGTAGTCCATCACAGTGTTGGTTTACACATACAAAGTAACTTCTTTACTATAGTCTATTCTTGTTGCGTTATAAAAATATTTCTAGATTAATGCAATCTTTTCAAAAACTTAGTGTCATTCTGTGTTTTGACAGAAAAGGGAATGAAGTTATCTCCACTGTTATTTCAACAGTTCCATGTTATACCAAATTGTGATTTAAAGTTCATGAGGAGAATCTCTTTATTTTCCTTACTTTCTTATCTGTTAGTCCATCATCCTAGGTTAGGAAGATCCCTTGCAGAAGGCAATAGCTAGCCACTCCAGTATTCTTGCCTGGAGAAGTCCATGGACAGAGGACCCTGGGCTGCACTCCAGGTGGTCAAAAAGAGTCAGTCACAACTGAGCAGAAACACATGCGAGCACACACACACACACGTGTGCACACACAGAGTTCATCATCATTTCAATAATAGAAACAACTGTAACTGCAACTTCTGAAGAATAATTTTGAATCTTCTCCAGACTCTTTCTGAACAAGAATCAGAAGAACAATATGAGCAAGTATTTTCTGAAAGTACACTACATGCTAGGAATATCTCTAAGAATCAATACAGTATTCTCAAAATAATCAGAAAAGATACTATTGCTGTTCTGTTTATATAAAAGTGAAAACCTGAATACCAGAGTCTATCATGCTTGGGCTCTCCAATTTCTTAAGAAGTAAAAAGTTTAAAAAAAAAGAATATATATGTTTTTTTTAATTTTTTGGCCACTTTTATTGAACTTTCATTTATTTATTCTTTGTTCTTTGGCCTGTGAGGGCCTCCCATTGCAGGGCCCAGTCTCATTCCAGAGCACTGGCCCTGGGTGCATGTGCTCCAGAGCTCCAAATCAGTAGCTAGACACATCAGTCCTGCTGCTCCGTAGTACGTGGGATCTTCTTAGGTCAGGGATCAAACCTGAGCCCTTTGTACTGCAAGGCAGAGTCTTTACCCACTGAACCACCAGGGAAGTCCTATATATTTTTAATTTATTAAAATTAATTTGAAACAAACTGAGGTGCAGAAAGAATAAAAAAGCATCCGGTAAATGTGAAGAGTCAGGAATTAGACCAAGTGAAACCACACCCACATTTTCAACCATGACATCACTAATGTAAGATCAGTCCTGTCTGGACATGTCTCTCAACCTCATCCTTCATTTACTTCCTATATCTGGATTAGGACTGCTTTTGAAAACATATCTCAAAGGTCTATTAACTGTACTCTAATAGATACTTCAACCTTTGAATAAATTTTGAATTTCTTTCCTTTTTTCCCTCTGGATAATTGATTCCATTCTTTAGACTACACCATCTTTGCCCTCTCAGTTTCTTTCTTTTCTTTGTAGCTTGAAATCCAATGTATTGAAGAAGTCCTAGCCCAGATGCTATCAGTAATCACCTTGAGGGAAAATTATCTATTTTTCTTCCACTCTGTGTTACAGTCTTTCTTACCATCTGCAAGAAAATTGAACCTATTTGTCTCTTATAGATCATTCTGTAAAACAATCGCTGTTTGGTTTTCTTTCAGCTACAAAGAGAATGCCATGAGGTTATCAGCCATTCACCATGATCAGCCTATGAAGCCCCTGGACAGAGCGGTCTTCTGGATCGAGTTTGTCATGCGCCACAAAGGAGCCAAGCACCTGCGGCCAGCCGTCCACGACCTCACCTGGTTCCAGTACCACTCTCTCGATGTGATTGGCTTCCTGCTGGCCTGTGTGGCAACCGCTGTGTTTGTCATCACAAAGAGTTGCCTGTTTTGTTGCCAGAAGTTTACTAAAGTGGGAAAGAAGGGGAAAAGAGACTAGCTGTTTCTCGGACCTCTAGTAGTTTCACCTCAAAAATATCACTCTTCATATTTATTCCAGTTCGTGATTTTATGTGAAAGTTCCTCTCCTCTTGTG
The DNA here is from genome assembly GCA_022376925.1 of Tragulus kanchil. NCBI lineage: Eukaryota > Metazoa > Chordata > Mammalia > Artiodactyla > Tragulidae > Tragulus > Tragulus kanchil. The sequence goes on along the minus strand of JAIOJX010000025.1, from coordinate 152,456,716 downwards.
ACAAAATACACATTTCACTTGCAAAGGATTTTTCTATGATGTAGAATTTCATCACTATATGAGTTTTTCCATAAGTGCAGTTTTCTAAAAAGATGCATCCCTTAATTTTATTTGTGAGGCCATATCAGTTCTTCATTTTCACTGTGCATCCAGCCTCATCATCAGTTTTACCTAAAGCCATGGTAAGATTTTTGCTGTCATCTAGTTTAACTGCCTTCCCAAAAGTTTCTCTGTGGAATTAGAAATACAACCACTGCTCCCTGCTTCCCATTACAAAATTGAGGTATTTGCAACAATGTGCATTTCCTGACCTAATTCACTTTTTTCATCCAACATTTAGCCACCTATTATTTGCCTCCCATATTCTGACTTTGATCATGGATGTAAGTTCTCAACTATATATTGAGAAAAGAGATAACCTGTACTCTAAAAGGACTTAGTGAATTCTTATTCTTTCAAAAAGTACTGGCACATATCCACTCATCTTATCTATCTACATCTACGTTTATGCATACTCTTACAAAACAGGACACAGCAGCACCAAGCTACCTGCGGACTGGATGGGATATTCATTGACTTTGTTGAACACAGACTGAATAGATTATTGTTAAATTCATGGCAATCCAAGTGAAGACGCCTTGGCTACAAATGTTTGTTCTTCCTCGGCCTTCTCCTCCTCGGAAACCGCTGGCTCCCTTACCAAGTCTGCCTACTCAAACCTTTCAGCATGTGGGATCTTCCTGGATCGGGGATTGGACATGTGTCTCCTGTACTAGTGGCTGATTCCTTACCACTGGGCCAAGAAACACTGAAGCGCCAAACCTCCCTCCCACTTATACATGCTAACACAATATATTCCATGGACGAGCTCTTACACGAAGTACAAACAACGAGTGAATATTATATTTTTAAAGAACCATTTAGTGTCTAGAACGTGCCCTAAAGACATAAAGCAATGAAGGCGCATTTACTCCATAAAAATACACTAACAGTAAAATCACAGAAAGCCTGTGCCATTGAAACTGAAAACAGCCACCTCTCTCACTGTTCTGATTCAGGAAACTAGACTCCACTCCAAGGAGGTTCAGAAAGAACACCTGGCTCACCACCCACAGCTCCCAGTCGAGTGTTATGGTACCTTCTTCAAGAGTCAAGCCTCTTCAATGTCTCACACACACACACACACCCTAGCTCTGGGTTCTAGCAGCTAAGTTCCAGGTGATTTGGGGCCAACAAACTTCTCCCTTCTTCCACCCAGCCCCACTCATAGCACAGAGGTTCTATTCAGGCTCAGCATACTGAGAACCCTGAGTCCAAACAGCTGTTTCCCTGCTCATTCATAGAATGGAGGTTCCATGAGGAAAAGCTAAACTAAAAGTAGACACTCCTCTTTACACATAAAAGAGGGATGTCACAGAGCAAGAAGTGTGCCACTGTCCCTATCCCCAGCTCTGGAGGCAAAGTTCACACAGTTTGACCGGAGGGAGACTTCTGATATAAAAGTTAGTCTCAAGAAACTCTCTGCATTTTGAATCAGACTCTGGGAAAGTCAAGTCTGCAAGTGCCCACAAACTATGACAGATGTGCTGGTAAGCAGCTAAGAGGAAGCTAGTTGCTCCATGAAAGAGAAAAGCTTAACGCTGGCAGGCTAGTTCATTCAGAAAAAATCAGAAAAAGACACAGCTATAAAGAGCATTCCTGAGGTCAGAAACAGCTCAAGGCTCAAGGCTTGGTTTCTTGACCTAGGCAACCTATCCTTTCAAGAGAGAAGACACTTTTTGGTGTTAGATTCTGGAGCAATTTATGCCCTCAAGATAGTATCAAAAGCTATAGCATCATTCCCCAAGTGATGAAAGCAAACTGTAAGAAAAGAGATAGTTAAAAGGAGAGCCTTATTAAATGAATGTCAACCCGCAGAATGGGAATATGCCCAAGGCTGCACTCTCCAAATAGCCGCATCTAAGGCTTTACAGTGTAGGGGAAAGAGACTTTATTAAAATTGCCCACTTACTCATTAAACACATAGCAAGTAATAAGACATGAAATCATGGGCTTCCCTGGTGGTCCAGTGGGTAAGGGGCTCCGGTTTGATCCCTGGCCTGGGAAGATCCCACGTGCCACAGAGCGGCTGAACCAATGTGTCCAATTACCGAGCCGAAGCTCTGGAGTGCATGCGCCCAGAATCGGTGCTCTGCGACAATGGAGGCCACTGCAAACAGAGGCCCACACAGGTTGAAGGACTAAGATAGATGAAAAATAAATAAATGAAAAAAAAAAATAAGACATGAACATGAAATCAGAGTTGCCACACTCTACTGTCTAATGTATGATACTGTAACAATAATTTCACTAGACATATAAACAAACACAAATTATGTGACCTGAATAGGAAGAAAACAGTCAATAAAAACTGCCTGTGAGAGGGCAAAATCTAAAGAAAACAAAATTATTCAATGAGTCCAAACGGAAGAATGGAGGTTCCATGAGGAAAAGCTAAACTAAAAGTAGACACTCCTCTTTACACATAAAGAGGGATGTCACAGAGCAAGAAGTGTGCCACTGTCCCTATCCCCAGCTCGGGGAAAGGGGCAAGACTTCTGATATAAAGTTAGTCTCAAGAAACTCTCTGCATTTTGAATCAGACTCTGGGAAAGTCAAGTCTGCAAGTGCCCACAAACTATGACAGATGTGCTGGTAAGCAGCTAAGAGGAAGCTAGTTGCTCCATGAAAGAGAAAAGCTTAACGCTGGCAGGCTAGTTCATTCAGAAAAAATCAGAAAAAGACACAGCTATAAAGAGCATTCCTGAGGTCAGAAACAGCTCAAGGCTCAAGGCTTGGTTTCTTGACCTAGGCAACCTATCCTTTCAGAGAGAAGACACTTTTTGGTGTTAGATTCTGGAGCAATTTATGCCCTCAAGATAGTATCAAAAGCTATAGCATCATTCCCCAAGTGATGAAAGCAAACTGTAAGAAAAGAGATAGTTAAAAGGAGAGCCTTATTAAATGAATGTCAACCCGCAGAATGGGAATATGCCCAAGGCTGCACTCTCCAAATAGCCGCATCTAAGGCTTTACAGTGTAGGGGAAAGAGACTTTATTAAAATTGCCCACTTACTCATTAAACACATAGCAAGTAATAAGACATGAAATCATGGGCTTCCCTGGTGGTCCAGTGGGTAAGGGCTCCGGTTTGATCCCTGGCCTGGGAAGATCCCACGTGCCACAGAGCGGCTGAACCAATGTGTCCAATTACCGAGCCGAAGCTCTGGAGTGCATGCGCCCAGAATCGGTGCTCTGCGACAATGGAGGCCACTGCAAACAGAGGCCCACACAGGTTGAAGGACTAAGATAGATGAAAAATAAATAAATGAAAAAAAAAAATAAGACATGAACATGAAATCAGAGTTGCCACACTCTACTGTCTAATGTATGATACTGTAACAATAATTTCACTAGACATATAAACAAACACAAATTATGTGACCTGAATAGGAAGAAAACAGTCAATAAAAACTGCCTGTGAGAGGGACTAAATGTGGACTCTAAAAGAGAAACCAGAAATTAGTTAATGTCAATGGGTGCAATGATCCAAAGGAAAGTAACAAAAAACACAACCAAACACTGAACAAATTAAAAGAGAAACTAAAATTTAAGAAACATAAGTCATCATAAAAGATTATTAGGAACTGTTATATTCCTACCGATGGAGAATTCAGGGGAGGTGAATAAATTCTCAAAATCATTCAACCTAACTTCATGAAACTATGCTTAAAGGAGAAAGGTATACTATGGCAGATTCAGCTTGATGTAAAACAGGAAAAACAGCAAAACTGCCAAAATAAATATATAAGTAAATACAATAAAAGAGAAACATAAAAAATGACTCATCTAGGAAAGTCTATAAATAAGAGATAGAAACAATATTTTATGAATGGAACAAATGGAAATTTTGGAGTTGAGATTGACTATACTTGAAATGAATACTTCACTAGAGTTTTCTGTTCATTAGATTGGAAGAAGCTTATGAAAAGGCAAATGAACTTGAAGACAGATCAGTACATTAAGGAAATCCTAAGAACAGACACAAAAAAATGAATTTAAAAAGAACAGAGGTTTAGAGAAGGTTGGTACATGATAAAGCAAACTAGAAATGCACAAAATACAGTTCTAGGAAAAAAGTGGCACACAAAAATATCCATAAAAACGATGCCTGACAGATCGCATACATGATGAAAACTATTTATCTACAAATAAGACTTTTCCAACTACTTCCAAGTAGCATAAACTTGGAAAGCCACACGGAGACACTACCAAAATGTTGAAAGCTAAGCACGGAACAGCTTGAAGCACTAGAGAAAAACAATACAACTTTATAAGTGAATATCAATACACTGCTTACATCTCATCAAAACCAATGGATGTGCTCAGTCAGTGATATGACATAGTCAAAGTCCTAAAGGACAAACTGTAAACAAAATATTCTCTATCAAGCAAAGCTCTTTAAAAACTGAGGGCAAAGTAGAAGTAGCCCTCTGCCCTCATCTACCCAAAAACTATTTACTGGGCAGACTTCTGAGACAAAGTGACGGCAGACACAAGAGCCTCTCACTTGCTACTGTTTTATGCTAGTCTTCATTCTGACACATAATTGGTAACAATGATCTGTGTGTGCAAGATCATAGCCTGCTAGATGGATGACAGCACTGACAAAATAATATTACACATGTTATATAATCTCAAAGTGTCGTAGACTTTGCTCTATTACTTGATATCTACATCAGCTGATTATTCATGTAATCTACTTATTTCAAGCATAAAAGTTATAATTTAACTTTGTGATTGATTTCTACTCAATATAAGCCTGAGAAACAGCAGAAGGATACAGGAATTTTTTAAAGTCCTACATACGAGCAAGATGACTGTGAGATGGCTCTCGCTTCTGCTGTTTCTACAGCTAACTTGCTACTTTAGCTTTGGGACTTGTGGAAAAGTGCTGGTGTGGCCCGTGGAATTTAGTCACTGGATGAATATAAAGACCATTCTGAATGAACTTGTTACAAGGGGTCATGAGGTGACCGTTCTAATATCTTCAGCTACAACTCTTACTGACCCCAACAAACCATCTGCTATAAAGTTTGAGATTTTCCCTACAGCTGTAACTAAAGATGATTTTGTCAATGTTATCAAGCTTTTCATCGAGAAATGGATGCTTGTGGCAAAAGATTCTTTATGGACCCATTTGTCAACACTGCAAAGTTTATTTCGGACATTTTCTGATGTTAGTCTGAAGATATGTGAAGATATTGTCTCAAACAAGAAACTTATGACAAAACTACAGGAGTCAAGATTTGATGTCGTTCTTGCAGATGGCGTTGGACCCTGTGGAGAGCTGCTGGCAGAGATACTTAAAGTGCCTCTGGTGTATAGTCTCTGCTTCTCTCCTGGCTATTCAGTTGAAAAGAAGAGTGCCAAACTTCCATTCCCACCCTCCTACGTACCTGTTATGATGTCTGAATTAAGTGACCGCATGACATTCATGGAAAGGGTCAAAAATATGTTATATGTACTTTATTCTGACTTCTGGTTCGACTTATATAATGAGAAGAAATGGAGTCAGTTTTACAGTGAAGTACTAGGTAAGTACGTGCTTCTCTGGTCACTCAGTGGTAAAGAATCTGCCTGCTAATGTAAGAAACATGACATGGATCCCTGGGTCAGGATAATCACCTGGAAAAAGAATGGCAACCCACTCCAGTCCTCTTGACTGGAAAAGTCCATGGACAGAGGAGCCTGGTGGGCTACAGTCCATGGGGTTGCAAAAGACTCAGGCATGACTTTAGTGACTAAACAACAAACAACATTCATGTGTTCAGTTGGTAGGATTAAGTCTTATGTTTGCTACTGCCTTGGATGGTGAAGTTACTGCAATATAAATTCAAAGAAATTTGTCTCAAATAAGTGAAAGGGTAAAATAAAAATATGAAATGACCCATCAATCTTATAAATTATATGGAAACCCTTAAGCTATAGCGTAAGGTAGAACCCTGTAGCCCATTACAAGTCCTGGACACCAGGAAGTCACATACCACAAGTTGAAGCACTTAGGACCTCTGCACGTGACTCTATCAAACCCACAAAACTTCTTGTTAACTTATAACTGTAAAGTCACTAGATATAAAAAACTTCTTGACAAATACAAGTATGTACATTGAGCATGACACACAAATGTGTACCTCAAATATCTAGGCAGCATTTAGAAACTGGGTAGCTTCTTGTGTAGCTCAGCTTCCAGATATATTACATTATATTCTTACCCTATTTTCCTTCTATTTATCAAAGAACAGATGCATTGAACCATCTTTGGCCACAGCATCCCACGGGCCTTTAAAACATTACCTAAAATATATACACAACATTTTTCTCCTTTGGTCCACCATTTGTTTGCTGGTTTTGTTTTCATTTCACTTTCAGGAAGGCCCACTACATTATCAGAGACAAAGGGCAAAGCTGACATGTGGCTCATTCGAAAATATTGGGATTTTTCCTTTCCTTACCCACGGCTACCAAATGTGGAATTTGTTGGAGGTCTCCACTGCAAACCGGGCCCAAAACCCCCGCCTAAGGTCACCTACTCCTCTTTCTTCTTCTTGGTTAATTTTCTGTTTTCAATACGAGTGTTTCTACATTCACTATTTTGAATGCTTTATTACAGTGAATCAGTTGGGAGAAGCTGGTAAAGGGCCCTTCTAGTTAGAAACAGATATATTTCTATGCCAAGTCAAGTATGTGACGTTCATGGTCATTATGAACTAAATTAGAATATGTGGGGCACGTTGAGAATATGTCCGATGAATTGCAGCATCATTATTCAACACATAATGAAGTAAAGGATATTTATAATTATATTATGTTTCATATAAATAATATAAGATATACTGTAATTAAATGGTTTTTAAATTATAAGATAATTATATCCATAACATTTTCCAGATGGTGAAGTCTGCAATATAAATTCAAAGAAATTTGTCTCAAATAAGTGAAAGGGTAAAATAAAAATATGAAATGACCCATCAATCTTATAAATTATATGGAAACCCTTAAGCTATAGCGTAAGGTAGAACCCTGTAGCCCATTACAAGTCCTGGACACCAGGAAGTCACATACCACAAGTTGAAGCACTTAGGACCTCTGCACGTGACTCTATCAAACCCACAAAACTTCTTGTTAACTTATAACTGTAAAGTCACTAGATATAAAAAACTTCTTGACAAATACAAGTATGTACATTGAGCATGACACACAAATGTGTACCTCAAATATCTAGGCAGCATTTAGAAACTGGGTAGCTTCTTGTGTAGCTCAGCTTCCAGATATATTACATTATATTCTTACCCTATTTTCCTTCTATTTATCAAAGAACAGATGCATTGAACCATCTTTGGCCACAGCATCCCACGGGCCTTTAAAACATTACCTAAAATATATACACAACATTTTTCTCCTTTGGTCCACCATTTGTTTGCTGGTTTTGTTTTCATTTCACTTTCAGGAAGGCCCACTACATTATCAGAGACAAAGGGCAAAGCTGACATGTGGCTCATTCGAAAATATTGGGATTTTTCCTTTCCTTACCCACGGCTACCAAATGTGGAATTTGTTGGAGGTCTCCACTGCAAACCGGCCAAACCCCTGCCTAAGGTCACCTACTCCTCTTTCTTCTTCTTGGTTAATTTTCTGTTTTCAATACGAGTGTTTCTACATTCACTATTTTGAATGCTTTATTACAGTGAATCAGTTGGGAGAAGCTGGTAAAGGGCCCTTCTAGTTAGAAACAGATATATTTCTATGCCAAGTCAAGTATGTGACGTTCATGGTCATTATGAACTAAATTAGAATATGTGGGGCACGTTGAGAATATGTCCGATGAATTGCAGCATCATTATTCAACACATAATGAAGTAAAGGATATTTATAATTATATTATGTTTCATATAAATAATATAAGATATACTGTAATTAAATGGTTTTTAAATTATAAGATAATTATATCCATAACATTTTCCAGAGTGATTTCTAATATAGGCAAATCATGGGCACACATTTTCAGACACCTGGCAGTCCACCAGGAAACAGAGAATACAAGCAGTCAAAAAAGCTGTACAATAGCTTTACAAAAAGGAAAGACCACAAGACTAAGTAATATCCAACATGGATCAGAGAAAGTATTTCTGATTCATAGGTAACTAAGGTGAGATCTGAAGGATGTTGTTGTGCTTTTGATGTCATATCAAAAATAATCAACTGGGGGGGCTTCTCTGGTGGTCCAGTGGGTAAGGACACTGCCTTGCAGTACAAGGGGCACCAGTTCAATCCCTGGCCTGGGAAGATCCCACGTGCCACGGAGCGGCTGGACTGATGTGTCCAATTACCAAGCCGGAGCTCTGGAGCGCATGCGCCCAGAGCTGGTGCTCTGCGACAACAGAGGCCACCACGATGGGAGGCCCACACAGGCCAAAGAACAAAGATGGATGAAACTATACAAATGAACGACCAATAGAAGTGGCCCCCCCACCCCCACCCACCTCACCCCACCCCAAAAAATAAATAAATAAATAAATAAATCTTTAAAAAAAAAAATCAATTGTAATACCAATGCCGGAGTGTTTCATCCTTACATTTTGTTTTAGAAATGTTATGGTACTTAGTCTTACATTTGGGTCATTGATTCATTTTGAGTTACATTGTGATTGGGGTAACCTAGGGGTCTCATTTCTTTCCTTTTTGTTTCTTGCATACATTTACCCAGTTTTCTCAGAAAAGAGAGAAATGACTATTCCTTCCCCAGTGGTGTTCTTGTTTCTCTCATTAAATATTGGTTGACTGTATTTTCAGGGTGTTTTTTTCTAAAATCTGCATGTACTTCCATTGGACTATATGTCTATTTTAGGGCCATTATAATATTATTTGAAATACTGTGATTTGTAGTATAATTTACAGTTGGGGAGTATGCTATTTTTGGTATTGTAATTGAACAATATAAGTTAAATGTTAGCTAATCTGGGCACAAAAATAGAAATTTTAATTATATGGCATAATTGAGGTTTGACCCATCATTATGATGTCCACCCTATTACAATATATAAAGGTGTCAATTACCATGTTACATATCTCACATAATGTCATATGTCAAATATATTTCAAACTTTTCTAAAAGTACATGAATTCAAAACTGAGGCTATACCTGAGTGGAGTGTTTTAGTAAATATTATTTTCTTTTATTTAATTTTTTATGCTTTTCCATGTTGTCTTGACATGAGCTTATATTATTTTCATAGGTAACTAAGGTGAGATCTGAAGGATGTTGTTGTGATTTTGATGTCATATAAAAAATAATCAACTGGGGGGGCTTCTCTGGTGGTCCAGTGGGTAAGGACACTGCCTTGCAGTACAAGGGGCACCAGTTCAATCCCTGGCCTGGGAAGATCCCACGTGCCACGGAGCGGCTGGACTGATGTGTCCAATTACCAAGCCGGAGCTCTGGAGCGCATGCGCCCAGAGCTGGTGCTCTGCGACAACAGAGGCCACCACGATGGGAGGCCCACACAGGCCAAAGAACAAAGATGGATGAAACTATACAAATGAACGACCAATAGAAGTGGCCCCCCCACCCCCACCCTCCGCACCCCACCCCCAAAAATAAATAAATAAATAAATAAATCTTTAAAAAAAAAAATCAATTGTAATACCAATGCCGGAGTGTTTCATCCTTACATTTTGTTTTAGAAATGTTATGGTACTTAGTCTTACATTTGGGTCATTGATTCATTTTGAGTTACATTGTGATTGGGGTAACCTAGGGGTCTCATTTCTTTCCTTTTTGTTTCTTGCATACATTTACCCAGTTTTCTCAGAAAAGAGAGAAATGACTATTCCTTCCCCAGTGGTGTTCTTGTTTCTCTCATTAAATATTGGTTGACTGTATTTTCAGGGTGTTTTTTTCTAAAATCTGCATGTACTTCCATTGGACTATATGTCTATTTTAGGGCCATTATAATATTATTTGAAATACTGTGATTTGTAGTATAATTTACAGTTGGGGAGTATGCTATTTTTGGTATTGTAATTGAACAATATAAGTTAAATGTTAGCTAATCTGGGCACAAAAATAGAAATTTTAATTATATGGCATAATTGAGGTTTGACCCATCATTATGATGTCCACCCTATTACAATATATAAAGGTGTCAATTACCATGTTACATATCTCACATAATGTCATATGTCAAATATATTTCAAACTTTTCTAAAAGTACATGAATTCAAAACTGAGGCTATACCTGAGTGGAGTGTTTTAGTAAATATTATTTTCTTTTATTTAATTTTTTATGCTTTTCCATGTTGTCTTGACATGAGCTTATATTATTTTCATAAAGATATCAGAGTATGAAATTAATCAGTAATTAATTTGTACAAACAGGATGTACTACAAGAACAGCATATGGAAGCATTTCACAGCAAAGGGAAAGCAGCTTTCAGTAGCAAGACAAAGTTACAAAGCATTGAAGACAAGTAACTTGAAATGCTACTACCAGTCCCTGGAAATAGAATATTTCTGGAAGTAGAAACTTTACCAGAAATAGAATACTGTGTATACCATGTGAGTCTTAACAAACTTCAGTGACCTTAATACTTAGACTGATAGCCCAATGGTGAAAATATACTTTTAAAGAACACTCTTCAAGGCAAAACTTTGAAATAAATGCCTTCTTTTATTTCCTTTGGTAAAAAATACATTTGTGAAGACCTGCTACACAATAATGAGGATCAGAAAGTATATATTTTATGATGGAAGAAGTCGGTCATTATCTTCCACAGATAAAATAATAATGAGTCTAAAAGAGAAGAAATAAGACAATGTGTTGAGTACATGGTTTTCATCAGATGCCCTAGAAAATTTTGCTCCTCTACATTTTTTGAAACACAGATCATTGAACTTTTGGAATATTTCTACTATAGAGCTTACATTTCTTGATTAGAAGCTTGTCAGAGGCTAGAGAGTGAGAAAAGTCAAGTTTCACAACGGGCATATACTTCCAGTTTTGTCAGAGAAAAAGCTCTGGAGATTGGTTCCACAGAGTGAATATACATCACACTACCATATTATCCACTTAGGAATGATGAAGAAAGGAAACTTTTATGTCATGGATATTTTGCCATGATATTGTTTAAAGCCTCTACTCCACACTAGATTTGACATGCACTCTTAAGTTCCTTGTAGGGACCCCGTCAATAAAGTCTGCTGTGCTGCTGCTCTTTTGTGATGAAACAACTTCTCTGTTTACAGGAAATGGAAGAGTTTGTGCAGAGCTCTGGAGAAAACGGATTGTGGTGTTTTCTCTGGGGTCGATGGTCAGTAACTTGACAGAAGAAAGAGCCAATGTGATTGCATCAGCCCTGGCTCAGATTCCTCAAAAGGTACTCACAGTAACTTAACAGCGGACAACTTAATGTACTACAAGAACAGCATATGGAAGCATTTCACAGCAAAGGGAAAGCAGCTTTCAGTAGCAAGACAAAGTTACAAAGCATTGAAGACAAGTAACTTGAAATGCTACTACCAGTCCCTGGAAATAGAATATTTCTGGAAGTAGAAACTTTACCAGAAATAGAATACTGTGTATACCATGTGAGTCTTAACAAACTTCAGTGACCTTAATACTTAGACTGATAGCCCAATGGTGAAAATATACTTTTAAAGAACACTCTTCAAGGCAAAACTTTGAAATAAATGCCTTCTTTTATTTCCTTTGGTAAAAAATACATTTGTGAAGACCTGCTACACAATAATGAGGATCAGAAAGTATATATTTTATGATGGAAGAAGTCGGTCATTATCTTCCACAGATAAAATAATAATGAGTCTAAAAGAGAAGAAATAAGACAATGTGTTGAGTACATGGTTTTCATCAGATGCCCTAGAAAATTTTGCTCCTCTACATTTTTTGAAACACAGATCATTGAACTTTTGGAATATTTCTACTATAGAGCTTACATTTCTTGATTAGAAGCTTGTCAGAGGCTAGAGAGTGAGAAAAGTCAAGTTTCACAACGGGCATATACTTCCAGTTTTGTCAGAGAAAAAGCTCTGGAGATTGGTTCCACAGAGTGAATATACATCACACTACCATATTATCCACTTAGGAATGATGAAGAAAGGAAACTTTTATGTCATGGATATTTTGCCATGATATTGTTTAAAGCCTCTACTCCACACTAGATTTGACATGCACTCTTAAGTTCCTTGTAGGGACCCCGTCAATAAAGTCTGCTGTGCTGCTGCTCTTTTGTGATGAAACAACTTCTCTGTTTACAGGAAATGGAAGAGTTTGTGCAGAGCTCTGGAGAAAACGGGATTGTGGTGTTTTCTCTGGGGTCGATGATCAGTAACTTGACAGAAGAAAGAGCCAATGTGATTGCATCAGCCCTGGCTCAGATTCCTCAAAAGGTACTCACAGTAACTTAACAGCGGACAACTATTTACCAAGTCTCTTGAACTCTAGACATAGAAGGTCTGATTTTACACATGTTCTAACAAAAAGGTAAACGATTATGATACTTACGACTTATCTCATACATATAAACCAAAACATACACGGCATGTGTAATAGCATTACAAGGAGTGTCTTTGATCCATAATAACTTTATGTTAACATTGTAATCAAAAGGAATGATATTTCAAACATGTAGTGTGAATTTTGGTGTTGCATCCGTTTTGGGGGGCTGGAAAGAAAACCACCAAGTCCTGCTGTGCCACGTGTTTCTTTCCCTTGAAGGAGGTCTGAAGCTGAATACACATACAGATGTTCTCCAGGGTTAAGTCATAACAGTAAATACAGTCACACAATAATATTAAACAATACTGATCAAAGTCTGTTCGACTTTGTGCAGTGTGTAGGTAGCAGGGAAGTCTGCTCTTTTTTGTTATCTCACAAATTTTGGAATAGACTGTCGCGGGCACTGTGCTGCAGCTTACTCTGATTACTATTCTTATTACTTCTCACTAAGAGGCACTATGTTAAATAGATCAGAGACCTTTTACAGTCACAATGTAGTCCCCACAGAGTCATGAGTCTCGGACTTGGACAATAAAGCGTCGTGGTCTCGAGTATTGTCAAACCAAGAGTAGTTTTATTAATCATAAAACATATAATAATCAGAATCAAGTTTCCATTAATCAGGATTCAAATAAAGGCAAGCACAAGTAATCAGAACTCAATCAAATGCAAACAGATGTTCTTACCCCAGAGCTGGAGAGTCTCGATCTCATATAGGGCACAGGCGATCACCGTGAGTGTGCCTTCTGCAAAATCTTACTTTACTCTTTTTATATTTTTTTCAACTAGAAATTTCAACTTAATTAATAATCATAAAGAAGCTTTTTTGTTTCTCTAGAGATGCAAAAGAGGTCATCACCGGAGCCCTTTCTCCCCAATCAGCACTTTTGCTCTTGAGGGGAAACATTCTCACAATTCTTAAGTTTACAAAGGGAACTCCGAGTTGTAAAGTGTTACACTATCATTAAAAAGAGGGGAAGCGGAAGAACCTTTGCGCTCTGTATTAGCACCTATTCATCTTCAGAAGAGGTCTCAGAGAGGCGAGGCTTGCAAGCAGCTCTTAGTGTGAGGAGACATTTGTCTGCTCAGCTGGGAAATCTTTTCTTAATCTTTCCTGTTGGAAGTTAATATGACTTCACTTGCCCATGACAAAACCCATCAGTGTGTTTTTCAGAGTGCTATTAAGAGAAAGAATGGCCACGATTCCCCAAACGGCATCCCATTCAACCACAGTGATTCAGAGAAGAGAAACATCAGCCTCCCTGGTGGACTGGGCCCTGCTAACATCTGAAGCAGGAAAGGCAAGGAGAAAGAGGGAACATAGGGCCGTGCCCTGAAGGTCAACCCTGTACATGGTCATGTCTGGCCCTTAGTGAACTCTGCTTCTAACCTGGCACATTACTCCTCCTGCCTGAGGAGGGACAAGGGACCATAAGAAGCAGTCGAGTATAAGGAACACTGGCTTGGAAAAGATTCAGCTGCCTCCTTCACCACCAAACAGAGCAGGAACTTATGTTCTAATGTACAGGGTACTCCTGGGGTCTTCAGCTATTTGGGAAAGACTTTTTTAGTTTGCTATCAGATAGGTTTCACCTAATAAGCCATGGTATTTTGGCAGGGGCACCAAAGTTACTCAATACTCATTTACAAAGCAAATAGAAGTTAAGCAAAGCAAATTATAATCTAGTATATGAGAATGGCTTGAAATTGCAAAATTGATCCTTATTTTGATCTGAACCTAGAGACCAAATTAATCAACACAGTCAGTGCTTTGCAATTCACTGCTGACATGTTCAGTATCAGTGGAATAAAATTTCATGTCACAATTTTACAATTTTTTCAATAGACTTATTGTCACTTCTGAATTTGCAACTTGCTCTTCTTTTCTAAAGATAAAAACATCTAGACCAAGTAACAGTGATGATATTCTGCATTCATGTAAAAAAATTCTAGTTTTGATTTTTTTTAAAAGAAGTGCTTAATAGTTTGTGATCTACAGTTATACTTTCTAGGCAGTACTAACAAAAATAAATTATACATAAGTTAAAATATTTCTTTAAAAGTATTGATCAAGCATTTTACTCTTATTAAGCAAAAGAGGTGAAATTCTAATAACTTGTTATACTAACAAATTGATAAAGTATAGTCTATTCTATAACGGTCTAAAAGACACACATCAGGGCTTCCCTGGTGGTCCAGTGGGTAAACAGTCCGCTTTGCAGTGCAAGGTGTACTTCTTCGATCACTGGCATGGGAAGATCCCACATGCCACAGGACGGCTTGACCAGTGTGTGTGATTACAAGCTGGCACTCTGGAGTTCATGCGCACAGACCAGTGCTCTGCAACAAGAGAGGAAACTGTGATGGGAGGCCCACACAGGCCAAAGAATTAAGACGGATGAAAATAAATAAATGAAAGATCAATAAAAGAGGCCAAAAAATTTTTCTAAAAAGGAAACAAATCAGTGAATATTATATGTGAAAATGAGAACTAATAGAGAAAGAAGCCAAATAAGAGTGTAGGTTACTTGTAATCTGCCACTGTCTTTTTGGACTAGAAATAACACCAGCTACCAATTTTTTAAGGTATTTCTCAGTCACTCAGACTTGATAAAGAATCTGACTGCAATGTGGGAGACCCAGGCTCAATCCCTGGGTGGGAGAGAACCCCTGGAGAAGGGAATGGCGGGCTACACTGTAGGGGGTCGCAAAGACTCAGACGCAACTGAGACACCAACACATACACATTTACAATTGACACTGACAATTCCATTTGTCTATGGCATCTTGTGCAAATCAAACTGAGGTATTCCTGTTTATGTCAGTGTCCTGTACCTGGTGTTAAGTGGCTTCAGTCCTGTCCAACGCATTGCACCCTTGTGAACCCTATATCCTGCCTCCCTCCTCTGTCCATGGGATTCTCCAGACAAGAATACTTCAGTGGGTTGCCCTGCTCTGCTCCAGGGGATCCTGCTAACTCAGGGCTGTAGACAACAACACTTATGCCTTATGCATTGGCAGCTGGGCTCTTTACCAATAGTGCCACCTGGGAAGATGACCAGTGTACTTAGAGTTATTATCACTTAGTATAATATTAATTATATTTCCTTACATGTCACATAGAAGACTTGTCATTAGCTCTATTTTGATCACAGTAGAATTCTGATACTCTAGCTGTGAAGTTCAACTCATGGAATTCGGTATTTCTCTTATCTTAAACAGGTTCTATGGAGATACGACGGCAAGAAACCAGACACCTTAGGACCCAATACTCGGCTATATAAGTGGCTCCCTCAGAATGACCTTCTTGGTGAGACTTGGCAGAGGAATACTGAAAGCATGAGTAACAGCTGAGCAGAGTGCTAGTACTACAACAGGAAACAAAGACAGATAGAATTATTGAAACACTTGAAAGCAAAGTTTACTGTTTAATTTTCACTTCTCACCCTGAGCCTTCAGTAACTTCCTGGATGGTTGTTCTGTCTCTCAATTCTTTCCTTTTATCTCTTTCTCCCTTCTGTAAGGGTATGTTAAATGCTACTAAAATTAGGAGCTCCCTTTTTATTACCATGACACTCCATTTTTGGTAAGAAAAAAAATGCACAGTCATTTTTTTGAAGGAATGACACAATGCCTAATAAAATGCTGCTTTTCCTTCCTCTGATTACAAAGCGCCTACCATTACCCTTCTTTTTCCCCGACATCATTTCTAATCAGGCTAAATGACTTCACTGTTTCTCTAAGGGAATAAGTTCCATCATGCCCTCCCCTGTTTTTGCACATGTGGCTTCTTTTATCCAGAGTACTATCTCAACTTGCTCACCTGACAATCCTCTGCAAGTGACTCAGCATTTCTGTCACAACCTCTTCACTGACCCCTTCAGCATACCTAGCAGATTCTTCTCAGGGTACTGAAAGCAATATAAAATATTTTCATATGGGTAATAATTTGTTTTCTAAAAACGCACTGCTTTCTTCAGTGATTTCTCTATCTAAGAATTAAATTTAATACTTTTCCTGAAATTCACCCAATCCTAGGTCACCCCAAAACCAAAGCCTTCATAACGCATGGAGGAAACAATGGCATTTATGAGGCCATCTACCACGGGATCCCTATAGTGGGCCTTCCTCTGTTTGCTGATCAACCTCACAACATCGTTCACATGACGGCCAAGGGAGCTGCTGTCAGACTGGACTTGGAAACACTGTCAACAAGTGACTTGCTCGAGGCGGTGAACGAAGTCATTAATAATCCTTCGTGAGTATATCTTTTTGGCTTTTTTTACTAGACATAATTTCTAGAGAAGTTCTCATACGAAGGCCAGAGAGGCAAATGAGGCTTCACAATGAGGACTAAGATTTGCTCAGTTCTTTGAAAATAGTCAACCATAACCTATTGTGAGTGTCACATGAAGAGTTTTTTCATGGTTTCATGGGAAGTTTGTCAGTGGTTTAAAGAGAGTGGAGAAATTCTGAAAGACGTAATAATTAGAAAGAGATGAATCACTGAAATGGTAATTGAAGGATTTATGAAGAATGAAGAACTAAGTTCAGGAGGGAACCGTGAATGTGTTAGTATGAATACTCTGCTGTCTACTTTCCTTCATCCTGTGAAACCCTCCAATTTGTTAAACCCTTCACAGATGGTTTATTTTCAGTAAATCACTTTGATATAGTCAATGTCAAGTTCCCATTAGATACAATACTCTCCTAGTTTTTCTGCTTATATTTTGACCCCATCATAGAAAAAGGTAAATAGCAAGGCATCTCTAATTATTCATTTTCAACTATGTATATGCAATTTATAAATGTTTGTATATTCTTTGCTTTAGAGATTGTGATCACTTTTGTCTTATTTGGAAAAATTATAAACTCTAAAATTTTATAATTATTAATCCTTGAGAGGATATATTGAGTATTCCTTTTGTAAAAATTTTAAATTCTTCACACACAAAAATTTTTTCCCACAATTTTAATGGTTATTTTCCTACTAAAATTACTATCAAAAATTGCTATATTCCTGGTGCTATACAATAACACCTTGAGTTTATATTAGTCCCAGCAGATTTTGCCTCCTACACCCCCACCCATATATTTCTATTACCCCTATCTGGTAACCAATATTGTTCTCTATATCTGAACGTCTTTAAAATTATTTCATTCCCATTACTGATAAATCATAAATATCTAGGACTTTCTCATTTACTCAATTACAGCTATGTGTATACTACTTATAAATATTCAGAGTCCTTTGGTTTTGTTTTTTGCTTATTTGGAAGAGATACATTGTGATATTACTATCTTAAAACTGTACTTTCTGAAACCAGAAATATTTGGTTTATAGGTCACTTCAAGATATACATGAATTTCAGTAAAACACTTTTATTAGTATCACAATAAGATGTACCTATTTCCCCCTACTATTTCATAATGACTTTGCAATAAAATATTTTGAGAATATATCAGTAATAAAGCACAGTATACATTGGTGTTTTATAAGCAGTGTCTTTCAAATTTAATTTTAGCACAGCTATTGTTCTAAGTGAGCAGAATAAAAAGCACATTTTCTTCCTTAAGAAATACATCTTTCATTTGCTGGTTTTATAGGACAGTGCCTCAGTCAATTATAGTTATATTTTTTGATTTTAGTAATGCAGTGTTGGCTTCAAAAATGAAGAAAAATTTTAGCTGGTATATACTGAATATTCATGATATGTGACTCATTTAATCATAGTGTTTGTTTACACATACAAAGTAACCTCTTTACTGTAGTCCATTTGTATTATATTACAAAAATGTTTCCAGATTACTGTAATCTGCTCAAAAAACCAGCGTTCCCCTGTGTTTGACAGAAAAGGGAAGGAAGTTATCTCCGCCACAGTGCCATGTTATACCAAATTGTGATTTAGAGTTCATGAGCCACATCTCTTTATTCTTCCTACTTTCTTGTCTGTAAGTCCATCATCCCTAGGTTAGGAAGATCTCCCTGAGAAGGCAATGGCTACCCACTCCAGTATTTTCTCTTGGAGAAGTCGATGGACAGAGGACTGTGGCAGGCTACAGTCCAGGTGGTCAAAAAGAGTGAGACACAATTGAGCACAAACACAAGCTCACACACACACACACATACAGTCCATCATCATTTCAACAATATAAACAACTGTAAATGCAACTTCTGAAGAATAATTTTGAATCTTTTCTAGAATCTTTTCAAAAAGAATCAGAACAACAATATGAGCAAGTATTTTCTGAAAGTACACTACATGCTAGGAATACCTCTAAGAATCAATACAGTATTCTCAAAATAATCAGAAGAGGTACAGCCCATTTATATCAGTCAAAACTATGGTTTATAGTCACTTAAAGGGGATTTGGAAGGTATACATTGTGATATTACTATCTTAAAACTGTACTTTCTGAAACCAGAAATATTTGGTTTATAGGTCACTTCAAGATATACATGAATTTCAGTAAAACACTTTTATTAGTATCACAATAAGATGTACCTATTTCCCCCTACTATTTCATAATGACTTTGCAATAAAATATTTTGAGAATATATCAGTAATAAAGCACAGTATACATTGGTGTTTTATAAGCAGTGTCTTTCAAATTTAATTTTAGCACAGCTATTGTTCTAAGTGAGCAGAATAAAAAGCACATTTTCTTCCTTAAGAAATACATCTTTCATTTGCTGGTTTTATAGGACAGTGCCTCAGTCAATTATAGTTATATTTTTTGATTTTAGTAATGCAGTGTTGGCTTCAAAAATGAAGAAAAATTTTAGCTGGTATATACTGAATATTCATGATATGTGACTCATTTAATCATAGTGTTTGTTTACACATACAAAGTAACCTCTTTACTGTAGTCCATTTGTATTATATTACAAAAATGTTTCCAGATTACTGTAATCTGCTCAAAAAACCAGCGTTCCCCTGTGTTTGACAGAAAAGGGAAGGAAGTTATCTCCGCCACAGTGCCATGTTATACCAAATTGTGATTTAGAGTTCATGAGCCACATCTCTTTATTCTTCCTACTTTCTTGTCTGTAAGTCCATCATCCCTAGGTTAGGAAGATCTCCCTGAGAAGGCAATGGCTACCCACTCCAGTATTTTCTCTTGGAGAAGTCGATGGACAGAGGACTGTGGCAGGCTACAGTCCAGGTGGTCAAAAAGAGTGAGACACAATTGAGCACAAACACAAGCTCACACACACACACACATACAGTCCATCATCATTTCAACAATATAAACAACTGTAAATGCAACTTCTGAAGAATAATTTTGAATCTTTTCTAGAATCTTTTCAAAAAGAATCAGAACAACAATATGAGCAAGTATTTTCTGAAAGTACACTACATGCTAGGAATACCTCTAAGAATCAATACAGTATTCTCAAAATAATCAGAAGAGGTACTATTCCTGTCCAATTTATATAGCAGTCAAAACCTGAGGAACAGACTCTATCATGATTGGGCCCTCCAATTTCTTAAGAAGTAAAAAGTTTAAAATATATATATATATTTTTTTTAATTTAACCAAATTAAGTTAAAACAAACTGAGGTACAGAAAGAATAAAAAATCTACCAGCAAATGTCAAGAGTCAGGAATCTAACCAAGTGAAACCACACCCACATTTTCAACCATGACAGCACTAATGTAAGATCAGTCCTGTCTGGACATGTCTCTCAACCTCATCCTTCATTTACTTCCTATATCTGGACTAGGACTGCTTTTGAAAACATATCTCAAAGGTCTATTAACTGTACTCTAATAGATACTTCAACCTTTGAACAAATTCTTTTCTTTTTTTCACTTTGAAACACTTCGTTCCATTCTTTAGAGTACAAAATCTTTTCCCTCTCAGTTTCTTTCTTTTCTTTGTAGCTTGAAATCATATGTATTGAAGAAGTCCTAGCCCAGAAGCTATCAATAATCACCTTGAGGAACAGTTACCTGTTTTTCTTCCACTCTGCATTACAGCCTTCCTTACCATCTGCAAGAAAATTGAACCTATTTGTCTCTTATAGATCATTCTGTAAAACAATCGCTGTTTGATTTTCTTTCAGCTACAAAGAGAATGCCATGAGGTTATCAGCCATTCACCATGATCAGCCTATGAAGCCCATGGACAGAGCGGTCTTCTGGATCGAGTTTGTCATGCGCCACAAAGGAGCCAAGCACCTGCGGCCAGCCGTCCACGACCTCAGCTGGTTCCAATACCACTCTCTCGATGTTATTGGCTTCCTACTGGCCTGTGTGGCAACTGCTGTGTTTGTCATCACAAAGAGTTGTCTGTTTTGTTGCCGGAAGTTTGCTAAAGCGGGAAAGAAGGAGAAAGGAGACTAGCTGTTTCTGAGACCTCTAGCAGTTTCACCTCACATATATCACTCTTCATGTTTATTCCATTTCATAAGATTATGCTAAATTCCTCTCCTCTTGTGACAAAATACAAGTTTCACTGTCCAGGTATTTTCTATGTTACTTAGAGATATGTGTTGTGAAGGAAAAACAATGATGAAAAATTAAATAAAAAGAGAACTCTGTGTATATACATTGAAATTAATTATTTTAATTCCAAGTATACTAAAAAGAAATGCTTGAGTTCAGGTTTTTCACAGGTTGAGTGTAGACACAAGAAAAATAGGTCAAATTATAGCCTCCATACCATTTTGTAGATATTCAGAATTTTTAACTTCATTTTGATATAGAATTTTATAATTTTCAGACAGCACTAATGTAAGATCAGTCCTGTCTGGACATGTCTCTCAACCTCATCCTTCATTTACTTCCTATATCTGGACTAGGACTGCTTTTGAAAACATATCTCAAAGGTCTATTAACTGTACTCTAATAGATACTTCAACCTTTGAACAAATTCTTTTCTTTTTTTCACTTTGAAACACTTCGTTCCATTCTTTAGAGTACAAAATCTTTTCCCTCTCAGTTTCTTTCTTTTCTTTGTAGCTTGAAATCATATGTATTGAAGAAGTCCTAGCCCAGAAGCTATCAATAATCACCTTGAGGAACAGTTACCTGTTTTCTTCCACTCTGCATTACAGCCTTCCTTACCATCTGCAAGAAAATTGAACCTATTTGTCTCTTATAGATCATTCTGTAAAACAATCGCTGTTTGATTTTCTTTCAGCTACAAAGAGAATGCCATGAGGTTATCAGCCATTCACCATGATCAGCCTATGAAGCCCATGGACAGAGCGGTCTTCTGGATCGAGTTTGTCATGCGCCACAAAGGAGCCAAGCACCTGCGGCCAGCCGTCCACGACCTCAGCTGGTTCCAATACCACTCTCTCGATGTTATTGGCTTCCTACTGGCCTGTGTGGCAACTGCTGTGTTTGTCATCACAAAGAGTTGTCTGTTTTGTTGCCGGAAGTTTGCTAAAGCGGGAAAGAAGGAGAAAGGAGACTAGCTGTTTCTGAGACCTCTAGCAGTTTCACCTCACATATATCACTCTTCATGTTTATTCCATTTCATAAGATTATGCTAAATTCCTCTCCTCTTGTGACAAAATACAAGTTTCACTGTCCAGGTATTTTCTATGTTACTTAGAGATATGTGTTGTGAAGGAAAAACAATGATGAAAAATTAAATAAAAAGAGAACTCTGTGTATATACATTGAAATTAATTATTTTAATTCCAAGTATACTAAAAAGAAATGATTGAGTTCAGGTTTTTTTCACAGGTTGAGTGTAGACACAAGAAAAATAGGTCAAATTATAGCCTCCATACCATTTTGTAGATATTCAGAATTTTTAACTTCATTTTGATATAGAATTTTATAATTTTTTTCAACTATATAAGTTTTTCAATAAGTGGAATTCTTTTTAAAGATACATCCTATAGGGCGGAGCCCAAGATGGTAGAGAAATGAGACGGGGATATCCACAGCTCCCCAACAGATTCACTAGAAACTAATCAATATATGGAACAACCCCTACAATTTAGCCCCTAGAAGACAAAAGAAGTCCTCAGGTTTCCAGAGGTAAGCCAGTGTCCGTGAAAAGAGAAAGAGATATATAAAGGGGGAAAAGCAAAGACAGAGGAGTGTTTGAAGCCTGAGAGAGGGAGGAAAGAAAGAGAATCAGAAGAGGCACCCGCTTGGGAAATGCCCACACAAGGGAGGTTAAGGAAAAGAGTGGAACCTTGGGGCGAATTAGGTGAAACTCTCAGGCCATAAACACCCCACAGAGAGAGAGTGAGCCACTTGAGCTTTCCCCAGAGCTCCTGTCCTCCTGGAACCACAGTGGACTGGGCTGGGACTGCAACTAGGTGGAGAAGTGGGCCGGGATGGAAAGCAGCACTGGGTCAGGAGTCCCACCAGTTTGATTGTGGCAACTGGAAAGGAGAGTGGTGCTGAGGCAGGGAGCTGTGTCAGAACACTATTAGGGTGTTGGAAACAGATTTGTCAATCCCCGCGGATGGAGTGCAGCCCCTCTGAGCAGGGGACTGAGCCTCAGAGCACTACCCAGGGTACCGAGAACAGCTTGGTGCAAGGACAGACACACTGTAGAGAAACCAGAAGAACCAGTTCTGTGAGGATCTCTGCCTATGAACTTGAAATCTGGTTCTCACTGAAACCTGAGTTCTAAGCAGCTGCTCCACCACCACAACGAGCTTCTGCTAGCACAGACCCAAAGCTTCTAAGAAGGCCTCAGAAACAAACTCTGGCAGATGATCCACACACAGATGAGAAGATAAGCTCACAACTGAGAACCAGGGACATGTGTTTTGGTGGCTTTTTTGGTTCAGTTTGGTTTTCTCTTTTTGTTGTTTTGGTTTTGTTTTTAATTCTTTGTTGCTTTTGACATAGCCTCCATACCATTTTGTAGATATTCAGAATTTTTAACTTCATTTTGATATAGAATTTTATAATTTTTTTCAACTATATAAGTTTTTCAATAAGTGGAATTCTTTTTAAAGATACATCCTATAGGGCGGAGCCCAAGATGGTAGAGAAATGAGACGGGGATATCCACAGCTCCCCAACAGATTCACTAGAAACTAATCAATATATGGAACAACCCCTACAATTTAGCCCCTAGAAGACAAAAGAAGTCCTCAGGTTTCCAGAGGTAAGCCAGTGTCCGTGAAAAGAGAAAGAGATATATAAAGGGGGAAAAGCAAAGACAGAGGAGTGTTTGAAGCCTGAGAGAGGGAGGAAAGAAAGAGAATCAGAAGAGGCACCCGCTTGGGAAATGCCCACACAAGGGAGGTTAAGGAAAAGAGTGGAACCTTGGGGCGAATTAGGTGAAACTCTCAGGCCATAAACACCCCACAGAGAGAGAGTGAGCCACTTGAGCTTTCCCCAGAGCTCCTGTCCTCCTGGAACCACAGTGGACTGGGCTGGGACTGCAACTAGGTGGAGAAGTGGGCCGGGATGGAAAGCAGCACTGGGTCAGGAGTCCCACCAGTTTGATTGTGGCAACTGGAAAGGAGAGTGGTGCTGAGGCAGGGAGCTGTGTCAGAACACTATTAGGGTGTTGGAAACAGATTTGTCAATCCCCGCGGATGGAGTGCAGCCCCTCTGAGCAGGGGACTGAGCCTCAGAGCACTACCCAGGGTACCGAGAACAGCTTGGTGCAAGGACAGACACACTGTAGAGAAACCAGAAGAACCAGTTCTGTGAGGATCTCTGCCTATGAACTTGAAATCTGGTTCTCACTGAAACCTGAGTTCTAAGCAGCTGCTCCACCACCACAACGAGCTTCTGCTAGCACAGACCCAAAGCTTCTAAGAAGGCCTCAGAAACAAACTCTGGCAGATGATCCACACACAGATGAGAAGATAAGCTCACAACTGAGAACCAGGGACATGTGTTTTGGTGGCTTTTTTGGTTCAGTTTGGTTTTTTTCTCTTTTTTGTTGTTTTGGTTTTTGTTTTTTAATTCTTTGTTGCTTTTGACATGTTTTTTACTTTTTCTTTTATTAACCAGTTTTCCCTCTCTTCACTTTAACTGTTATACAATATCTACTGTTATTCTCTTTATAATTATTGCTTTCCTTGATTTCTCTACTGCTCTCTTCCTACCATACTAAATTTTATCATATACAAATCTTTGTTATCTATCCCTACATAACCCTGCAACAAGATTGTATCTCCCTTCATTACCTATCCATTCTCCTCCTTTCCTTCCCATCATATTTGCTAGTGAATAACTGCTTTCATTACTGTATCTCAAGCTGGGGTCTTGTTCTAGTCTGTTTTCCAGGCTGTGTTTTAATTAACTTAGATATTAATGGCTGCCTATCAGCTTTGGTTGCCTAATTGGTCAGAATACTCTCCTGTACACCATCCTTTTTAGACTGCTTGGTTTTGGTTATGGACACGTATGTATGTGTGTTTTTCCATTATGTCTGATAATGGTTGCATGATTTTTTAAGTGCCATTTATCAGGTATACACCTTTTGTCCCTCATGTTTATATTTGGTCTAACACCACTGAATGCCATAACAAATCAGATCTAGAATCTCTCCATTCCATGGCCAAAAATCAAACCCAGGAATCTCAGAGTGGAAGCACTGACTCCAAAACCCTACACTACCAGAGAACACCCAACAGTAGGTAATATTCACCTGCACTCATCACCAACTGCCAGGCAAGACACAAACCACTGAACCCTTACAAAACAGAAGGAAGAAGTAAAATCCTCAAATCCTGGAATAAGGAGACTTCAAACACAAAAAATTAAAAAGAAACAAAAATAATCAAGACAGAGAAACACTGTGAGGATCTCTGCCTATGAACTTGAAATCTGGTTCTCACTGAAACCTGAGTTCTAAGCAGCTGCTCCACCACCACAACGAGCTTCTGCTAGCACAGACCCAAAGCTTCTAAGAAGGCCTCAGAAACAAACTCTGGCAGATGATCCACACACAGATGAGAAGATAAGCTCACAACTGAGAACCAGGGACATGTGTTTTGGTGGCTTTTTTGGTTCAGTTTGGTTTTTTTCTCTTTTTTGTTGTTTTGGTTTTTGTTTTTTAATTCTTTGTTGCTTTTGACATGTTTTTTACTTTTTCTTTTATTAACCAGTTTTCCCTCTCTTCACTTTAACTGTTATACAATATCTACTGTTATTCTCTTTATAATTATTGCTTTCCTTGATTTCTCTACTGCTCTCTTCCTACCATACTAAATTTTATCATATACAAATCTTTGTTATCTATCCCTACATAACCCTGCAACAAGATTGTATCTCCCTTCATTACCTATCCATTCTCCTCCTTTCCTTCCCATCATATTTGCTAGTGAATAACTGCTTTCATTACTGTATCTCAAGCTGGGGTCTTGTTCTAGTCTGTTTTCCAGGCTGTGTTTTAATTAACTTAGATATTAATGGCTGCCTATCAGCTTTGGTTGCCTAATTGGTCAGAATACTCTCCTGTACACCATCCTTTTTAGACTGCTTGGTTTTGGTTATGGACACGTATGTATGTGTGTTTTTCCATTATGTCTGATAATGGTTGCATGATTTTTTAAGTGCCATTTATCAGGTATACACCTTTTGTCCCTCATGTTTATATTTGGTCTAACACCACTGAATGCCATAACAAATCAGATCTAGAATCTCTCCATTCCATGGCCAAAAATCAAACCCAGGAATCTCAGAGTGGAAGCACTGACTCCAAAACCCTACACTACCAGAGAACACCCAACAGTAGGTAATATTCACCTGCACTCATCACCAACTGCCAGGCAAGACACAAACCACTGAACCTTTCTTAAAGGACAGAAACCAGAAGGAAGTGAAAACTCAACCTCAAATCCTGGAATAAGGAGACTTCAAACACAAAAAATTAAAAAGAAACAAAAATAATGAAGACAGAGAAACACTGCACAAATGAAGGAACAAACTGGAAACACACAAAAACAAATGACTGAAGAGGAAATAGACAAACCATCAGAAAGAGAATTCAGAAAAGCGATACTAACAATGATCCAAAACTCTGAAAATAGAATAATAGAGAAAATTAATGCACTGGAGAAAGGCTTACAAGATATTACAAAACAACAAAAAGAGACTAACAACTTGATTGCTGAACTTAAAAAAGGCTTACAAGATATTACAAAACAACAAAAAGAGACTAACAACTTGATTGCTGAACTTAATAATACTATGGAAGGACTCAGTAGTAGAATATCTGAGGCAAAGAATGGATAAAGAAGCTGGAAGATAGAATGGTGGAAATAACTGTTGAGGAACAGAAAAAAGTACAAATGAAAGAACTGAGGATAGTCTCGAGACCTCTGGGATAATATCAAATGCAGTAACACTCAAATTATAGGAGTCCCAGAAGAAGAAGGAGAAAGAAAGTGTATGAAAAAAATTTTTTGAGAAGATTACAGTTGAAAACTTCCGCAGCATGGGAAAGGAAACAGTCAACCAAATTCAAGAAGCACAAAGAGTCACATACAGGATAAACCCTAGGAGAAACATGCCAAGACACATATTAATCAAGCTAACACACACTAAACACAAAGAAAGAATACTTAGAGTAGCAAGGGAAAAATAACAAGCAACACACAAAGGAAACCCCATACGTTTTACAGCCAACCTCTAAAAAGACAACTTGCAGGACAAAAGAGATTGGCAAGACACATTTAAAGCACTGAAACAGAATAATCTGCAACTAAGAATACTCTGCCCTGCAAGGATCTCATTCAAATTTGATGGAGAAGTCAAAAGCTTTATAGACAGACAAAAACTAAGAGAATTTAGTACCACCAAACGAGCCTTACAACAGAGTTAAAGGGACTTATATAGACACCAAATACAAAAGAAGAAAAGACCTACAAAACAAACCCATCACAGCATCTAGGAAGGTAACAATTGGGCAACCGGAAAAGGAGACATTCAAACACAAAAAAATGAACCTTTCTTAAAGGACAGAAACCAGAAGGAAGTGAAAACTCAACCTCAAATCCTGGAATAAGGAGACTTCAAACACAAAAAATTAAAAAGAAACAAAAATAATGAAGACAGAGAAACACTGCACAAATGAAGGAACAAACTGGAAACACACAAAAACAAATGACTGAAGAGGAAATAGACAAACCATCAGAAAGAGAATTCAGAAAAGCGATACTAACAATGATCCAAAACTCTGAAAATAGAATAATAGAGAAAATTAATGCACTGGAGAAAGGCTTACAAGATATTACAAAACAACAAAAAGAGACTAACAACTTGATTGCTGAACTTAAAAAAGGCTTACAAGATATTACAAAACAACAAAAAGAGACTAACAACTTGATTGCTGAACTTAATAATACTATGGAAGGACTCAGTAGTAGAATATCTGAGGCAAAGAATGGATAAAGAAGCTGGAAGATAGAATGGTGGAAATAACTGTTGAGGAACAGAAAAAAGTACAAATGAAAGAACTGAGGATAGTCTCGGAGACCTCTGGGATAATATCAAATGCAGTAACACTCAAATTATAGGAGTCCCAGAAGAAGAAGGAGAAAGAAAGTGTATGAAAAAAATTTTTTGAGAAGATTACAGTTGAAAACTTCCGCAGCATGGGAAAGGAAACAGTCAACCAAATTCAAGAAGCACAAAGAGTCACATACAGGATAAACCCTAGGAGAAACATGCCAAGACACATATTAATCAAGCTAACACACACTAAACACAAAGAAAGAATACTTAGAGTAGCAAGGGAAAAATAACAAGCAACACACAAAGGAAACCCCATACGTTTTACAGCCAACCTCTAAAAAGACAACTTGCAGGACAAAAGAGATTGGCAAGACACATTTAAAGCACTGAAACAGAATAATCTGCAACTAAGAATACTCTGCCCTGCAAGGATCTCATTCAAATTTGATGGAGAAGTCAAAAGCTTTATAGACAGACAAAAACTAAGAGAATTTAGTACCACCAAACGAGCCTTACAACAGAGTTAAAGGGACTTATATAGACACCAAATACAAAAGAAGAAAAAGACCTACAAAACAAACCCATCACAGCATCTAGGAAGGTAACAATTGGGTCATTTGTATCAATAATCACTTTAAATGTAAATGGAATAAATGCTCCAACCAAAAGACACAGACAGGCTGAATGGATACAGAAACAAGACCCATATATATGCTGCCTACAAGAAATCTACTTCAGACATAAAGACACTTATAGATTGAAAGTGAGAGGATCGAAAAATATATTCCACGCAAATGGAAATCAAAAGAAAGCCGGAGTATCAACTCTCATATAAGGCAAAATGACTTTAAAGTAAAGATTAGAAGAGACAAGGCAGGACACTCATATAATGACCAACGGATCAATCCAAGAGGAAGACATAACAATCATACATATCTATGCACCTAACATAGAAGGACCCCAAGACATAAGACAAATACTTTCAGACATAAAAAGAAGAAATTGACAGTAACACAATAATAGCAGGAGACCTTAACACACCACTTACATCAATGGACAGATTATTCAAAAAGAAAATTAATAAGAAAGTACAAACCTTAAATGACACATAAGAAGAGATGGACCGCATGGATATCTTTAGGACCTTTCCACACAAAAGTGTAAGAATACACTTTCTTCTCAAGTGCTTATGGAACATTCTCCAGGATAGATCACATCTTGAGCCACAAATCAAACCTCAGTAAATTCAAGAAAATTGAAACTGTATCAACCATCTTTTCTGACCACAATACTATGAGACTAGAAGTCAATTACAAAGAAAAAAAAACTGCTAAAAACACAAACACATGGAGATTAAACAACACATATCTAAATATCAAACATGATTGAACAAATCAAAAGAGAAATTTAAAAATTCCTAAAAAAAAAATGACAAAACACAACAGTGCAAAACCTATGGGATAGGGGAGGGGGCCAAGATGGTGGAAGAATGAGGAGAAGATTTCACCAGCTCCCCAACAGAATCACCAGAACTAATCAAGAAATCACCAGAATAATCTGCAACTAAGAATACTCTGCCCTGCAAGGATCTCATTCAAATTTGATGGAGAAGTCAAAAGCTTTATAGACAGACAAAAACTAAGAGAATTTAGTACCACCAAACGAGCCTTACAACAGAGTTAAAGGGACTTATATAGACACCAAATACAAAAGAAGAAAGACCTACAAAACAAACCCATCACAGCATCTAGGAAGGTAACAATTGGGTCATTTGTATCAATAATCACTTTAAATGTAAATGGAATAAATGCTCCAACCAAAAGACACAGACAGGCTGAATGGATACAGAAACAAGACCCATATATATGCTGCCTACAAGAAATCTACTTCAGACATAAAGACACTTATAGATTGAAAGTGAGAGGATCGAAAAATATATTCCACGCAAATGGAAATCAAAAGAAAGCCGGAGTATCAACTCTCATATAAGGCAAAATGACTTTAAAGTAAAGATTAGAAGAGACAAGGCAGGACACTCATATAATGACCAACGGATCAATCCAAGAGGAAGACATAACAATCATACATATCTATGCACCTAACATAGAAGGACCCCAAGACATAAGACAAATACTTTCAGACATAAAAGAAGAAATTGACAATAACACAATAATAGTAGGAGACTTTTAACACTCCTCTTACACCAATGGACAGATCATAAAAACAGAAAATCAATTAGGAAACACAAACCTTAAATGACACATAAGAAGAGATGGACCGCATGGATATCTTTAGGACCTTTCCACACAAAAGTGTAAGAATACACTTTCTTCTCAAGTGCTTATGGAACATTCTCCAGGATAGATCACATCTTGAGCCACAAATCAAACCTCAGTAAATTCAAGAAAATTGAAACTGTATCAACCATCTTTTCTGACCACAATACTATGAGACTAGAAGTCAATTACAAAGAAAAAAAAACTGCTAAAAACACAAACACATGGAGATTAAACAACACATATCTAAATATCAAACATGATTGAACAAATCAAAAGAGAAATTTAAAAATTCCTAAAAAAAAAATGACAAAACACAACAGTGCAAAACCTATGGGATAGGGGAGGGGGCCAAGATGGTGGAAGAATGAGGAGAAGATTTCACCAGCTCCCCAACAGAATCACCAGAACTAATCAAGAAATGAAACACCAACAAGCCAGCCGCTAGATGACAGAAGAACTCCTTAGGTCCGCGAGGGTCGAAGAGTGAACAGCCAGAACTTTCCTGGAGTTACTGTTCTGAGAACCTTCTATCCTAACCCCCACGCCGGACTGGACTGACTTGGAGCGTGCGCTAGCAAGTGCCCTAAAAGGGGGCCTGAGTGGAGCGTCAAGGGAGAGAGGGCAGTGCTCAGTGTGAAAATTCCAAGAATCCAGCCAGATCTCCGGCAGAAATTAAGATGCTGTGAAGATAAGATTCTGGAGCAGGGCTGGGCAGAACGCAATTAGGAAGTTCCTCGCCGTAAGCTGCGTAGGGACCTGGATAGAGCCAAACAGGGAGTGCCCACCATGAAATCACACCACTTGGCCGGGCGAAAATCGCGACTTTCCACCTAGCACCGGGTAAGTCCAAACACTCCCAGTGTGGGACTTGCTGAATGGAGAGGGGAAGTTGCCCACGGATTGCTGACCAGGGATCGGGTTCGAGCTGGATGGGAAAGCTCGTGCCTGCCTTTGGGACTTGGATGCGTAACTGGCAGTGTGCCCACCAGTGGTGGAGGAGCCCGTGCACCCCCATAGCTACACTTGCAGTGGAGGAAGCCGGGAGAAGGGCAGGTATTGGAGGCTACTGGCAGGTGCGCGGCAGAGCTCAGGCGCCCCCATCAACAGGGGACTGCGTGCGCTGCGGCCCCCTGTTTGACAGACTGGGATCAGCCCGCTGCCCCGGCCAGCACCTGAGCTTGCAGTAAAGCCATTATTTTGCTGAAAACAGAAACTATAGCAACCGGTGCCATAAGGGAAAGGCGACGTCATCAAGACAACACCATCGAGAGCAGATTGGCTTCCACCAGACACATGAGAGGATAAAAACCAGGGACAGTATTTAGCTTTTTTTCTTTGTTTATTTGTTGTGGACAGTACTGCTTATTTGATTGATCAGTCAGGTTTGGGTGTTTTTTTTTCTCTCTCTCTTCTTATTAAGTTTTTCTTCTCTTTTTTGATTTTTAATTTTTAATTTTTTATTTAATTTTAATTCTTGGAAACTTCTAATTTTCTTTCCTCTTTGCCACTGTTTCCTCCCTCTGTGTTCAAAACGTAAAACTTTCTCCTATCTACCACTATCCTCTAGATAAATATTTCCTACCTTTCTGTCTCCACTATTCTCTCCCAGTTGCAATAAACAATACAACACACTAATCTTGGCTACGTAATCCTATAAAATCCTTCCAAGACGAATTTATTCCTTCTCATTACCCATACACTCTCCTTCTCCTCACCCTCAACACATGACTTAGATAAAATTGCTTTCAATGAAATAGTCCAAGCCAGGACCTTGCCCCGAATCTACTTTTCCAGGCACTATTTTAATTAATTCAGAGTTTAAAGGGCAAGTATCATCTTTGATTGTGTCATTTGCCAGAAAAATTTCTTATGCTTTCTCTGTAAGACTGGTTAGATGTGTTTATTGCTGTGTATGTATGTATATCTTATGACTATGCTAGAAAACATCTGCATGCTTTTATGACTGTCATCCATCAGGGATGCACCTCTTGTTCCTCAGATGCTAGTATTTGAACTAATATCATGGAACACCATAGTAAACCAGACATAGAACCTATACCCCCTGAC
Organism: Tragulus kanchil; assembly: GCA_022376925.1. Classification (NCBI taxonomy): domain Eukaryota; kingdom Metazoa; phylum Chordata; class Mammalia; order Artiodactyla; family Tragulidae; genus Tragulus; species Tragulus kanchil. The sequence continues at coordinate 152,424,351 of JAIOJX010000025.1, read as the reverse complement.
CAATCATCAAACCAAGGATGCTCGGAGTGGAAGCCCTGATTCCAAGACCCCACACTATCAAAGAACATACAACACTAAGGAGTATTCACCTGTAAACAAGACCTAACACTATCCAAGACACAAACCATTGGACACTTCTACAAGGACAGAAACCCAAAGGAAGGGAGAATTCAACCAAGAAGCCAGGTGGGAAAAAGAACTCCATACACACAGACACACACAAAGAAACAAAAACTAACCTAATAATGAAACGACAGAGAAACAATGCACAAATGAAGGACCAAGCTAGAGAAACACAGCTTCAAATGACAGAGGAGGAGATAGACAAATTATCTGAAAGAGAATTCAGAAAAGCTATACTAATGCGGATGCAAAACACTGAAAACAGACTATTAGAGGAAATTAGTGCATTGAGAAGAGACATGCAGGAAATGAAAAATAAGCAAATAGAGACCACCAACTCAATTGCTGAACTCAAAAATACTATAGAAGGCCTCAACAGTAGAGAATCGGAGGCAGAAGAATGGATAAGTGAGCTGAAAGATAGAATGGTGGAAATAAGTGCTGAAGAACAGAACAAAGCCCAAAGAATTAAAAGAACTGAGGATAGCCTTAGAGACATATGGGACAATATCAAATGCACCAACATTAGAATTATAGGGGTCCCAGATGAAAAGAGGGGAAGAAAGGCTATGAAAAAATTCTTGAAGAAATAGTGGAAAACTTCCCCTACATGGGAAAGGAAATAGTCAACCAAGTTCAAGAAGCACAAAGAGTTCCATACAGGAGAAACCCCAGAAGAAACACACCAAGGCACATTCTAATCAAACTAACGCAGACTAAATATAAAGACAGATTACTAAAAGCAGCTAGGAGCAAACAACAAATAACATATAAAGGAAACCCCATACGTCTAACTGCAGATCTTTCAACAGAAACCCTGCCAGCCAGAAGAGAATGGCAAGACACATTTAAACAGCTAAAAGAGAATAACCTCCAACCAAGAATTCTCTACCCAGCAAGAATCTCATTCAGAATTGATGGAGAAGTCAAAAGCTTCACAGACAGACAAAAACTAAAAGAATTCTGTACCACAAAACCAGCCCTACAACAAGTGGTAAAAGGCCTGATAGAGCCAATAAATACAAGAGTAGGAGAAGCCCTACAAATCAAACCCCAAACTTCTAAGAAGATGACAATAGGAACATTCGTATCAATAATTACTTTGAATGTAAATGGACTAAATGTTCCAACCAAATGACACAGGCTGGCTGAATAGATTCAAAAATACAACCCATACATATGCTGCCTCCAGGAAACTGACTTCAGACCTAGAGACACTCATAGCCTGAAAGTGAGAGGCTGGAAAAAGATATTCCATGCAAATGGAAATCAAAAGAAAGCTGGGGTAGCAATCCTCATATCAGACAAAATAGATTTTAGAGTAAAGAAGATTCTAAGAGACAAGGCAGGTCACTACATCATGATTAAGGGATCTATCCAAGAGGAAGACATAACAGTCATGAACATCTACGCATCCAACACAGGGGCACCTCAATACGTAAGACAGACACTTTCAGACATAAAAGAAGAAATCAATAATAACACAGTAATAGTAGGAGACTTTAACATTCCCCTCACACCAATGGACAGATCACCCAAACAGAAACTTAATAAAGAAACACAAGCCTTAAATGCCACACTAGAAAAGATGGACCTCATTGATATCTTTAGGATGGTTCCATCCAAAAGCAGAAGAATACACTTTCTTCTCAAGTGCTCATGGAACATTCTCCAGGATAGACCACATCTTGGGCCACGAATCTAACCTCAGTCAGTTCAAGAAAACCGAAATTATATCAACCACCTTCTCGGACCACAATGCAATGAGACTGGAGATCAACTACCAGGAAAAAAACCCTAAAAACAGGAACACATGGAGATTAAACAATACATACCTAAAAAACCAACTGATTATTGAGGAAATCAAAGGAGAAATTAAACAATTCCTAGAAGAAAATGACAATGAACACACGACCGTGCAAAACCTATGGGATACTGCAAAAGCAGTTCCAAGAGGGAAATTTATAGCAATACAATCCTACCTCAAGAAACTAGGAAAACATGAAGCAGATGACCTAACCCTCCGCTTAAAACAGTTGGAGAAAGAATCAAAACATCCCGGAACAAGCTTACAGACAAAACCAAACTTTTTAAAAAGCCCAACAAGTGGTAAAAGGCCTGATAGAGCCAATAAATACAAGAGTAGGAGAAGCCCTACAAATCAAACCCCAAACTTCTAAGAAGATGACAATAGGAACATTCGTATCAATAATTACTTTGAATGTAAATGGACTAAATGTTCCAACCAAATGACACAGGCTGGCTGAATAGATTCAAAAATACAACCCATACATATGCTGCCTCCAGGAAACTGACTTCAGACCTAGAGACACTCATAGCCTGAAAGTGAGAGGCTGGAAAAAGATATTCCATGCAAATGGAAATCAAAAGAAAGCTGGGGTAGCAATCCTCATATCAGACAAAATAGATTTTAGAGTAAAGAAGATTCTAAGAGACAAGGCAGGTCACTACATCATGATTAAGGGATCTATCCAAGAGGAAGACATAACAGTCATGAACATCTACGCATCCAACACAGGGGCACCTCAATACGTAAGACAGACACTTTCAGACATAAAAGAAGAAATCAATAATAACACAGTAATAGTAGGAGACTTTAACATTCCCCTCACACCAATGGACAGATCACCCAAACAGAAACTTAATAAAGAAACACAAGCCTTAAATGCCACACTAGAAAAGATGGACCTCATTGATATCTTTAGGATGGTTCCATCCAAAAGCAGAAGAATACACTTTCTTCTCAAGTGCTCATGGAACATTCTCCAGGATAGACCACATCTTGGGCCACGAATCTAACCTCAGTCAGTTCAAGAAAACCGAAATTATATCAACCACCTTCTCGGACCACAATGCAATGAGACTGGAGATCAACTACCAGGAAAAAAACCCTAAAAACAGGAACACATGGAGATTAAACAATACATACCTAAAAAACCAACTGATTATTGAGGAAATCAAAGGAGAAATTAAACAATTCCTAGAAGAAAATGACAATGAACACACGACCGTGCAAAACCTATGGGATACTGCAAAAGCAGTTCCAAGAGGGAAATTTATAGCAATACAATCCTACCTCAAGAAACTAGGAAAACATGAAGCAGATGACCTAACCCTCCGCTTAAAACAGTTGGAGAAAGAAGAACAAAAGCATCCCAAAGCCAGCAGAAGAAGAGAAATCATAAAGATCAGAGCAGAAATAAATGAGAAAGAAACAAAAGAAACAATAGTAAAGATAAATAAAACAAAAAGCTGGTTCTTTGAAAAGGTAAACAAAATTGACAAGCCACTGGCCAGACTCATTAAGAAAAAGAGAGAAGAACCAGATCAACAAAATCAAAAACGAAAAAGGAGAGATTACAACAGATAATGCAGAAATTCAAAGGATTCTAAGAGACTATTATGAGCAACTCTATGGCAACAAACTGGACAACCTGGTAGAAATGGACAGTTTCTTGGACAGGATTAATCTCCCAAGACTGAGCCAGGAAGAAACAGAAACTTTGAACAACCCAATCACAAGCTCAGAAATCGAATTTGTGATTAAAAATCTACCCAAAAATAAAAGCCCAGGGCCAGATGGCTTCACAGCCGAATTCTACCAAACATCTAAAGAAGAGCTAACGCCTGTCCTTCTAAAACTCTTCCAAAAAATTGCATAGGAAGGAAAACTTCCAAACACATTCTACGAGGCCACCATCACCCTGATACCCAAACCAGGCAAAGACAACACAAAAAAGGAAAACTATAGGCCAATTTCTCTGATAAATTTAGATGCCAGGACCCTCAACAATTGCAAACAGAATTGAATGACACATCAAAAAACTCTTACATCACGATCAAGTCGGGTTCATCCCAGGCATGCAAGGATTCTTCAATATCCGCAAATCAATCAATGTGATACACCATATCAACAAATTCAGAGACCAAAATCACATGATCATCTCAATAGATGCAGAAAAAGCCTTCGACAAAGTACATTTATGATAAATACTCTTCAGAAAATGGGCATAGAAGGAGCCTATCTCAACATAGTGAAAGCCATATATGAGAAGCCCACAACGAACATTATCCTTAACGGTGAAAAACTGTGCATTTCCTCTAAGATCAGGAGCAAGACAGGGGTGTCCACTTTCACCACTACTATTCAACATAGTCCTGGAAGTGCTAGCAACAGCAATAAGAGAAGAGAAAGAAATCAAAGGAATCCAGATTGGAAAGGAAGAAGTCAAGCTCTCTCTTTTTGCAGACGACATGATATTATACATAGAAAATCCCAAAGACTCTATTACAAAGCTACTAGAGCTAATCAACAAATTCAGCAAAGTCGCAGGATACAAAGTCAACACACAGAAATCACTGGCATTCCTATACACAAACAATGAAAAATCATAAAATGAAATCAAAGAGGCAATCCCCTTCATCACTGCAACCAAAAGAATCAAGTATCTAGGAATAAACCTACCCAAAGAAACAAAATAACTGTACACAGAAAATTACAAGACACTCAGGAAAGAAATGAAAGAAGACCTAAACAGATGGAGAGATATGCCACGTTCCTGGGTCGGAAGAATCAATATTGTGAAAATGACCATGCTACCAAATGTCATTTATAGATTCAATGTGATTCCTATCAAACTACCAAGGACGTTCTTCACAGAACTAGACCAAGGAATAACACAGTTCATATGGAAATACGAAAGACCTCGAATAGCCAAGGTAATCCTGAGAAAGAAAAACGGAGCTGGAGGAATCAGCCTCCCTAACTTCAGACTCTACTACAAAGCAACAGTCATCAAGACATGATGGTACTGGCACAAAAACAGAACTATAGACCAATGGAACAAGATTGAGAACCCAAAGATAAACCCATGCACCTATGGGCACCTTATTTTTGACAAAGGAGGCGAAAGTATAAAATGGGACAAAGACAGCCTCTTCAACAAGTGGTGCTGGGAGAATTGGACAGCTACATGCAAAACAACGAAGTTGGAACATTCCCTGACACCATACACAAAGATCAACTCAAAATGGATTAAAGACCTAAATGTAAGGCCAGAAACCATCAAACTCTTAGAGGAGAATATAGGCAAAACCCTCAAGGACATCAATCAAAGCAAGATCTTCTCTGACCCACCTACTAGAATAGCGGAACTAAAAAGACAAATGAACACGTGGGACCTCATGAAACTTAAAAGCTTTTGTTCAGCTAAAGAAATTACAAAAAAAGCTGAACAGACAGCCCACAGAATGGGAAAAAATCATAGCAAGTGAAATAACAGACAAATAATTAATATCCAAAATCTACAAGCAACTCAGACAACTCAGCACCGGAAAAATGAACAACCCAATCAAAAAATGGGAAAAGGACCTAAACAGACACCTCTCCAAAGAAGATATACAGATGGCCCAAAAGCACATGAAACGATGCTCAACCTCGCTTATTATTAGAGAAATGCAAATCAAAACTACAATGAGATATTACCTCACACCCGCCAGAATCATCAACAAATCAACAGACAATAATGCTGGAGAGGGTGCAGAGAAAAGAGAACACTCCTGCATTGCTGGTGGGAATGTAGATTGATGCAGCCTCTATGGAAGACAGTCTGGAGATTCCTTTAAAAACTAAAAATAGAAGCACCCTATGACCCAGCAATCCCACTATTAGGCTTATACCCTGATGAAATCAAATCTGAAAGAACCACCTGTACCCCAACGTTCATTGCAGCTCTCTATACAATAGCTAGAACATGGAAGCAACCTAGATGCCCATAGGCAAATTAATGGATAAAGAAGCTCTGGCACATATATATAAGTACTACACAGCTGTAAAAAGAAATGCAGAAGAATCAGCCCTAATGAGGTGGCTGGATCTAGAACCTATCATAAAAAGTGAAGTCAGTCAGAAAAAGAAGACAAGTACAACATACTAACACATATATATGGAATCTAGTAGGATGGTGATGATGGCACATGCAGTGAAACGATGGAGAGACAGACATGGACAGTGGACATATGGACATTGTGGGGAAGGAACAGAGGGCGTGAGGCATCTAGGAAGTAGCATGAAGGCCAGTACTATCATAAGTGAAGAAAAGCTCTAGTCATTGCTCTGTGGGGGAATTTGGGGTCTAGAGGGGTGGGATGGGCAGTACTCCAGAAACCATCAAACTCTTAGAGGAGAATATAGGCAAAACCCTCAAGGACATCAATCAAAGCAAGATCTTCTCTGACCCACCTACTAGAATAGCGGAACTAAAAAGACAAATGAACACGTGGGACCTCATGAAACTTAAAAGCTTTTGTTCAGCTAAAGAAATTACAAAAAAAGCTGAACAGACAGCCCACAGAATGGGAAAAAATCATAGCAAGTGAAATAACAGACAAATAATTAATATCCAAAATCTACAAGCAACTCAGACAACTCAGCACCGGAAAAATGAACAACCCAATCAAAAAATGGGAAAAGGACCTAAACAGACACCTCTCCAAAGAAGATATACAGATGGCCCAAAAGCACATGAAACGATGCTCAACCTCGCTTATTATTAGAGAAATGCAAATCAAAACTACAATGAGATATTACCTCACACCCGCCAGAATCATCAACAAATCAACAGACAATAATGCTGGAGAGGGTGCAGAGAAAAGAGAACACTCCTGCATTGCTGGTGGGAATGTAGATTGATGCAGCCTCTATGGAAGACAGTCTGGAGATTCCTTTAAAAACTAAAAATAGAAGCACCCTATGACCCAGCAATCCCACTATTAGGCTTATACCCTGATGAAATCAAATCTGAAAGAACCACCTGTACCCCAACGTTCATTGCAGCTCTCTATACAATAGCTAGAACATGGAAGCAACCTAGATGCCCATAGGCAAATTAATGGATAAAGAAGCTCTGGCACATATATATAAGTACTACACAGCTGTAAAAAGAAATGCAGAAGAATCAGCCCTAATGAGGTGGCTGGATCTAGAACCTATCATAAAAAGTGAAGTCAGTCAGAAAAAGAAGACAAGTACAACATACTAACACATATATATGGAATCTAGTAGGATGGTGATGATGGCACATGCAGTGAAACGATGGAGAGACAGACATGGACAGTGGACATATGGACATTGTGGGGAAGGAACAGAGGGCGTGAGGCATCTAGGAAGTAGCATGAAGGCCAGTACTATCATAAGTGAAGAAAATAGCTCTAGTCATTGCTCTGTGAGAAAAGGGGATCCTTCAGGGTTGCTGTGTGACAGTCTAGAGGGGTGGGATGGGGGGATATACATATGACTTATCTGGTAAGATACATATCTGTAAACAACAAAACTCTGTAAAAGTTAAAAGTAAAATAAAAACTTTAAAAAATAAAAACTTAAAAAATTAAAAATTTTATAAAAAAACAATGGATAGTCTATGACAGTGAGATCACATAGTCAAATCCTAAAAGTCAAAACTGTCAAACAAAAATTCTATATCAAACAAAACCCTCTTTCAAAAATGAGGTCAATATATAAATAGTCCAATGCCCTCATGCACCTCAAAAAAAAAAATTCATTGCTGGGAAATTTGCCTAACAAAACAAAACAAAACAAAACTGGAGGAAAGCCTATGGCTTAAAAAAGTAAACCCAGAATACAATTGTAAGCACTATGATAAACCAAACAGCACTGGTAAAGATAAGTAATTATATAAGACAGTATAAGTACATATGGGCTTCCCTGATGGTGCTAGTGGTAAAGAACCTGACTGCCAACACAGGAGACATAAGAGGCACGAGTTGGTTCTTAGGTCAGGAAGATCCCCTGAGGAAAACATGGCAATCTACCCTGTATTATTGCTTGGAGAACCCCAGGACAATCCCATGGACAGAAGAGCCTGGTGGGCTATAGTCCACAGGGTTGCAAAGAGTTGGACATGACTGAAGCGAATTAACACATACACACACACACACACACACACACACACGTGAATATGTTTTCTCCTTTCTTAACAAATATAAAAGGCAAGCATGTAAAATGTGTATATAGTTGTATTTCCGTTTGACATATGACATATAGGTATTTATGACACATTTGAGAGGTGGGGGAATGCAGCACCATATAATCCCTGAGACGACCAGGCTCTGTAGTGGGTTAGGCCTGGGGTCAGGTGATGTGTCTGGGATGCACAGCCTGGGGATGGTGGGTCAAAATTCCACTTCTGGGCCCAGGGTAATTCAGATAACATCAGCAGTATGTTCCCACTGATGACTAGTTAAGTCACATACAGAGCAGGCGGTGGTATGACCAACAGTAATATCAGATCAGAACCCTGATTAGGATCCATGGTGAGGCAAACAATATCAGCACTGTTGCCCCTGTAATGATAGTTTAAAGCCATGTCTCACGACCCGGGAATGGTGTGTGAAACAGCAGGAGGTCCACCTGTGTTATAGGCAGTCAAAACCACAACTAGAAATAATAGAGTAAGACCCAACTAAAGAGCAACATGGCCACAGTTATTACAAGACAAAGCACTGACTTAGAACCTGGGAGCAGGGCACAAAGCAGAAACTCATCACAAAGATGGTAAGGCACCATGAGACCTCAATCAAGGAGAGCAGGGTACAAGAGTGATGGGGAGACTTGACCTAAGGGTCAGGTCTCACTATAGGGAGATTTTCAGCCTCAGGAAAGAGACAGCAGCAGGGGCTCTGGTCAGCTCTGTCAAATGGAATCAGTCAGGGTGAACACTCTGGGAGTCCTCAGAAGCAAAGTCTGCAAAGGTCATGGCAATGAGGTTGCTGGAGTCTCCTGCACAACTTTTACCCATATGTTGAAATCCCTCTGAAGAAATCCCTGCCAGCACCAAGCTCCTCTGAACTGGAGGAAGAGGTGATGGAGGTAAAATCGTTCCCACACTCTTCTGTATGGTCATCCTCAGTCTTTGCAATCTGCAGGGTTTATGCTGCTGCTTCATTGTAGTCTGGAACGTTCCCAAAGTAATTCACATCACTTTCTAGCTATTCATTTATTTCTTTTGTTGCTTTTGTGAGAGACACAAGTGTTGAGATCTCCTACATCTTGTGGCTATCACCTTATCTCTAATTTTGTGACAGAGTGACTGCAGACACAAGGGCCTCTCACTTGTTGCAGTTTTACACTAGTCTTCTTTCTTACAAAGTGTAACTGATGTGTGTGTACAAGGTCATGGACTTTTAGATGGGCAACAGCAGGAACGAAGCAACAATAAACACACTGTGTTATCTCCAAGTGTTCTACACTTTTAGATGTTGGCAACAGCATGTGAACGAAGCAACAATAAACAGCCTGGGATGAATTCCACCTGGAATTGATAACATCAGCAGTATGTTCCCACTGATGACTAGTTAAGTCACATACAGAGCAGGCGGTGGTATGACCAACAGTAATATCAGATCAGAACCCTGATTAGGATCCATGGTGAGGCAAACAATATCAGCACTGTTGCCCTGTAATGATAGTTTAAAGCCATGTCTCACGACCCGGGAATGGTGTGTGAAACAGCAGGAGGTCCACCTGTGTTATAGGCAGTCAAAACCACAACTAGAAATAATAGAGTAAGACCCAACTAAAGAGCAACATGGCCACAGTTATTACAAGACAAAGCACTGACTTAGAACCTGGGAGCAGGGCACAAAGCAGAAACTCATCACAAAGATGGTAAGGCACCATGAGACCTCAATCAAGGAGAGCAGGGTACAAGAGTGATGGGGAGACTTGACCTAAGGGTCAGGTCTCACTATAGGGAGATTTTCAGCCTCAGGAAAGAGACAGCAGCAGGGGCTCTGGTCAGCTCTGTCAAATGGAATCAGTCAGGGTGAACACTCTGGGAGTCCTCAGAAGCAAAGTCTGCAAAGGTCATGGCAATGAGGTTGCTGGAGTCTCCTGCACAACTTTTACCCATATGTTGAAATCCCTCTGAAGAAATCCCTGCCAGCACCAAGCTCCTCTGAACTGGAGGAAGAGGTGATGGAGGTAAAATCGTTCCCACACTCTTCTGTATGGTCATCCTCAGTCTTTGCAATCTGCAGGGTTTATGCTGCTGCTTCATTGTAGTCTGGAACGTTCCCAAAGTAATTCACATCACTTTCTAGCTATTCATTTATTTCTTTTGTTGCTTTTGTGAGAGACACAAGTGTTGAGATCTCCTACATCTTGTGGCTATCACCTTATCTCTAATTTTGTGACAGAGTGACTGCAGACACAAGGGCCTCTCACTTGTTGCAGTTTTACACTAGTCTTCTTTCTTACAAAGTGTAACTGATGTGTGTGTACAAGGTCATGGACTTTTAGATGGGCAACAGCAGGAACGAAGCAACAATAAACACACTGTGTTATCTCCAAGTGTTCTACACTTTGCCCTTTCACTTGATTTCCACATCTGTTGACTTTCATGTACTTATACAAGGCAAAGGAGTTATCGTTTAACTTCCTGATTGATCTCTTCTATATATTGCCTTAACAATAGCAAAAGGATAGAATATTTTTTTAAGTTCTGCATATGAGAAAGATGTCTGTGAAGTGGCTCTCGCTGCTGCTGCTGCTACAGCTGACTTGCTACTTTAGCTCTGGGAGGTGTGGAAAAGTGCTGGTGTGGCCACAGGAATATAGTCACTGGATGAATATGAAGACTATTCTGGATGAACTTGTTACAAGGGGTCATGAGGTGACTGTCCTGACACCTTCAGCTTCCACTTTTATTGATCCCAAAATACCATCTTCTATCAAATTTGAGACTTATCCTGTATCTTTAACTGAAGATGATAATGAGAATTTTGTCAAGCTTTTTATTGAGAACTGGAGGCATGCGACAAAAGGTTCCTTCTGGGTCCATTTTTCAACAGTGAAAACTCTATTTGGGGCATATTCTGATATTATTATGAAGATGTGTAAAGAACTTGTTTCAAATAAGAAACTTATGAGAAAACTACAGGAATCAAGGTTTGATGTTGTTCTTGCAGATGCCATTGGACCCTGTGGTGAGCTGCTGGCTGAAATACTTAAGATACCATTTATGTATAGTCTGTACTCCTCACCTGGCAGTTCAATTGAAAAGAAAAGCGCAAGACTTTCATTTCCACCATCTTATGTTCCTGTTATGCTTTCAGAATTAAGTGACCACATGACATTCATGGAGAGGGTCAAAAATATGATCTATGTACTTTATATTGACTTCTGGTTCCAGCTATACAATGAGGAAAAGTGGAATCAGTTTTACAGTGATGTACTAGGTAAGTCATATTTTTAGTTAGTAGCATGAAGTCCTAACTTTCCTAGTGCCTTGGAAGGTGAGTTTGTATAATTATAAATTCGAAGAAATCTTTCTTAAATAAGTGAAAGAGTGAAATAAAATTGTAAAATGTCTCATCAATCTTATAAATATTATCTTACCCTGAAATTATAGGGTAAGGTACAATCCTGTTGCTCATTACTAGTATCAGACTCCAGGAATTCATATACCACAAATTGAAGTACTTAGGATTTCTACAAGTGACTATCTATCCAACTCACAATTTTTTTTAACTTAAAATTTTAAAGTCTAGAAATCTCATAAAATTTCTTGATAAATGAAGACATGTACACTCAGAATTGCACACATATCTGTAGCTCAAGTATCTAGTTAAGTTGCCAAGTCATTTCAGTCATGTCCAACTCTTTACCAATCCTATGGACTACAGTCCACCAGGCTCCTCTCTCCAGGTAAGAATATTGGAATGGGTTGCCATTTCTTTCTCCAGGGGATCTTCCTGACCAAGGGATTAAACCTGTATTTCTTATGTCTCCTGCACTGGCAAGCAGGTTCTTTACCACCTGGGAAGCCCTAGGTAGTATTTAGAAATTGTTCCTACTTGTGTGGCTCAGTTTTCAGATATATTATTATTATATTGTATTATATAGTATGCTATGTATTATATTATACTATATAATATACTATACTATATTATATTATCCTATGGTATGTTGTATATTTATCAAAGAACAAATACATTTAATCATTTTTGGCCACATCATCCCAAGTTCCTTCACAAAAATTACTAAATATATACATATACACACTGAAATACTCTCATTTGATCCAACATTTCTTGTTGTTTCTGTTTTTATTCTTACTTTCAGGAAGACCCACTACATTATCAGAAACAATGGGGAAAGCTGACATGTGGCTCATTCGAAACTATTGGGATTTTTCCTTTCCTCGCCCACGGCTACCAAATGTTGAATTTGTTGGAGGCCTCCACTGCAAGCCTGCCAGACCCCTGCCTAAGGTCACCTACTCCTGTTTGCTTTGTTAACTTTGCATGGGAATGTTAACTTTGAATAGGAATAATTCTTCATTCTTATTTATAATGTTTGATTACAGTGAGTCAGATATGGGAAGTTGGATAAAGTGACCTTCCAGTTAGAAACTGATTTATTTCTATACCAAGACAAGTACCTGAATTTCTTTGTCATTACAAAATAAACTAGAATATGTGGGACACTTTGAAAATATGTCAGTTAAATTATAACTTCATTACTCAACACATAATAAAGCATAAGATATTATATATAAATATATTAAATATACATACTATATATTTTATATTAATATAATATTAGTGATGTTATAATTATAATAGCATAATTATCATACTATAGGATAATCTATACAACATATTCTGGAAGTGAGTGCTAATATAAAGAAATGGTGTGGACCCAGTGTCTGGCACCTGAAATTCCATCTAGAAAGAGGATATAAGGAAGTTATAAAAAGTGTGTAAAAGTGTTATTAAGGAAAAGTCCAAAGTGCTAAAGAAACGTCCAGCGTGACTCATAGGAATATCTGAAAGAGGTTCATGAATAAAGAGAAAGGATATGGCAGGGATGGAAGAAAATACCAAAGAAAAGCAGGTAGGATAGTAATGACAGTTCCCAAGAAGTTCAAGTTCAGTCTAAACAAGAAGAGGCTAGGTAAAGTGGCAGATGATGCTGGTGAGGTGAGTTGGAAACAGATAATTATAAAGATTAAAAACATCTAGTAGGGGCACTGGGAAGAACATTGGAAAGGTTAAGAAAGAAAGAAACATGATCACATATTCTTTAAAAAAAAAAAAGAAAAAAAACAAGATGTAGTCATTGGATTGGACCGTAAAGGCTAGCGTAGGAAAGGAGAATATTTAGCAGGTTGTTACAAGATACAGGCAACATGTTCACAGAGATATGACCACACTAAAGCAAAATAATAGTACCAACTTCATATTGTTGTTGAAGGAAACAAATTGTAATTAGATGTGAAACATAAAATGTCACTGGCACATAATAATCTAGAAGAAATATTAACTATCTTCAGCATTGTTTTTAGAACATACTATCAGTAGCTCAATGTGTCGCCAGTCACCTAACTAATTGAAATCATTTTCCTAATCATCAAGATTAGACTATCCAGCACACTCCTAAAGTAGATATGCCATTGTTGCTGTTTAGTTGCTAACTTGTGTCTGATTCTTTTGCTGTCCCATGTAGCCCACCAGGCTCCTCTGTCCATGGGATTTCCCAAGCAAGAATACTGGAGTGGGTTGTCATTTCCTTCTCCAGGGGATCTTCCCAACCCAGGGTGTAGGTGATAATGAGGGTCCTTCACCTCAGCTGGACATGGCACATCCTACTGTGATGTCAATTGCACAATATGAATTCAGGACAAAGCTGCTATACATATAAAAACCCAGCAATATGGTCACTCAAACAGGTAACTACTCAAGTGTATCTCTGGGTTATAAATAGGACTCATAGAGCTGTTTCACAGAAATTCCAAATTATAATAGCATAATTATCATACTATAGGATAATCTATACAACATATTCTGGAAGTGAGTGCTAATATAAAGAAATGGTGTGGACCCAGTGTCTGGCACCTGAAATTCCATCTAGAAAGAGGATATAAGGAAGTTATAAAAAGTGTGTAAAAGTGTTATTAAGGAAAAGTCCAAAGTGCTAAAGAAACGTCCAGCGTGACTCATAGGAATATCTGAAAGAGGTTCATGAATAAAGAGAAAGGATATGGCAGGGATGGAAGAAAATACCAAAGAAAAGCAGGTAGGATAGTAATGACAGTTCCCAAGAAGTTCAAGTTCAGTCTAAACAAGAAGAGGCTAGGTAAAGTGGCAGATGATGCTGGTGAGGTGAGTTGGAAACAGATAATTATAAAGATTAAAAACATCTAGTAGGGGCACTGGGAAGAACATTGGAAAGGTTAAGAAAGAAAGAAACATGATCACATATTCTTTAAAAAAAAAAAAGAAAAAAAACAAGATGTAGTCATTGGATTGGACCGTAAAGGCTAGCGTAGGAAAGGAGAATATTTAGCAGGTTGTTACAAGATACAGGCAACATGTTCACAGAGATATGACCACACTAAAGCAAAATAATAGTACCAACTTCATATTGTTGTTGAAGGAAACAAATTGTAATTAGATGTGAAACATAAAATGTCACTGGCACATAATAATCTAGAAGAAATATTAACTATCTTCAGCATTGTTTTTAGAACATACTATCAGTAGCTCAATGTGTCGCCAGTCACCTAACTAATTGAAATCATTTTCCTAATCATCAAGATTAGACTATCCAGCACACTCCTAAAGTAGATATGCCATTGTTGCTGTTTAGTTGCTAACTTGTGTCTGATTCTTTTGCTGTCCCATGTAGCCCACCAGGCTCCTCTGTCCATGGGATTTCCCAAGCAAGAATACTGGAGTGGGTTGTCATTTCCTTCTCCAGGGGATCTTCCCAACCCAGGGTGTAGGTGATAATGAGGGTCCTTCACCTCAGCTGGACATGGCACATCCTACTGTGATGTCAATTGCACAATATGAATTCAGGACAAAGCTGCTATACATATAAAAACCCAGCAATATGGTCACTCAAACAGGTAACTACTCAAGTGTATCTCTGGGTTATAAATAGGACTCATAGAGCTGTTTCACAGAAATTCCAAACTACAATAGCAGATTTCTCAGTGTCTCTGATTAGTAGACAAGAGAGTTTGGGAAAGTATGGCATTATTAGGTAAGGAATAAGGATTATAGAGTTGAGTGAATGACAGACTTAAACTGAATCAAATCATAAATTTTTCATAGGGCTAATAGGAAAATAAAACTAAGGACTGATTTAAAATAATTCTCAAAAAATCTGCCTGGAATAAATAAATGATTTAAAATGTAAATTCTCTTCTCTCAGTCGTGTCTGACTGTGTGACACAATGGACTTCAGCTCTCCAGGTGCCATTCCCTTCTCCAGGTGATCTCCCCAACCCAGAGACTGATCCCAGGTCTCCCCTTTGCAGGCAGATTCTTTACCATCTGAGCCACCAGGAAAAACGATTAGTAGACCTATAAAAGTAAAGAATTGCACATGAGTTAAATCCTGCAGTGTAGCTTATAAGAATTTATGAGAGTAATTAATAACCTAAAGGATGAAGAATCTAATATTGTTTTCCAGTATCTCCTTGTCAACACTGTATACTGGCTGTATCTCATTTACTGCTTATATAATCAAACACATCTGCACATATATACATAATAAATGAAACTGACCTCAAAAGACCAGTTTCCTTGCCAAGGACCTTAGAGAGATGAAGCTTGTTAAAAATTACTAAAAATAACATGGAATTTCCTCAATTTTTTAAAATAATTTTTTTGTGTTAAACATTTCTTAGCACAACTGACCAAATTCTAAGATGTGAAGTTAGTATGTTCAAGAACATGGTGAGAGGCAGGGAAGGTCAGTCATAAACTAACTATATAGTATGTGGTAAGAAGAATAACGAACACTTTCTAGTATAAAGCCTGTATATACTTATGGCTAAGAAGTTCCTCTTTTGTATATATATATATATAGAGAGAGAGAGAGAGAGAGAGAGAGAGAGATTAAAATTAGAGTCCAAATGAGATATCTTCACAACATATAAATAAAAGCTCTATTCACAGGAGCCAAGAGGTTGGGTAACCCAAGCGTCCATCAACAGATAAAGCAATAAACAAAATGTCAAATACACAAACAATGGCATATTCCCTACTTTAAAAGGAAATTCTGACACATATCAAAACATGAATGAACCCTTCACTAAGCGAAAACCAGTCAGAAAAAGACATATACTGTAGAATTCAGCGTATAAGTATCCAGACTAATAACATCTGTAGAAACATAGAGTAGAATGAAGCTTGCCAGAGGCTAGAAAAGGAATGTAGAGTTTCTTAATGAGCACAGACTTCCAGTTTCGCCAGATGAAAAAGTTCTGAAGATTGGTTGCACAATGCAAATATACTTGACACTGCTATACTATACACTTGGGAATGATTAAGAAAGTAAATTTTATGTCATGCGCATCTTTGCCCAATATTTTTGTAAGAAGCCACTACTCAAATATCTCCAGTTTATATCTGATTTTCTCTTGTTAGTTGCTTGTAGCAATCCCTTCAACAATTTCCTGCTTTGCTACTGCTCTTTTGTTGTGATAGAACAAATTATTTTTCACAGGAAATGGAAGAGTTTGTACAAAGCTCTGGAGAAGATGGTATTGTGGTGTTATCTTTGGGGACACTGGTCAGTAACATGTCAGAAGAAAGAGCGAATGTGATTGCATCAGCCCTTGCTCAGATTCCACAAAAGGTACATAAAGTAATTCAACAGTAGACAATTATTTAATAAATCTATTAAACTCTATAAAGTTCTGATTTTACACATCTTCTACGAAACAGGTAAGTATTATGCTAGCTCAACTGATTTCACATATACAAACCAAAATGTACATGGCAGCTGCTAGTATGTTCAAGAACATGGTGAGAGGCAGGGAAGGTCAGTCATAAACTAACTATATAGTATGTGGTAAGAAGAATAACGAACACTTTCTAGTATAAAGCCTGTATATACTTATGGCTAAGAAGTTCCTCTTTTGTATATATATATATATAGAGAGAGAGAGAGAGAGAGAGAGAGAGAGATTAAAATTAGAGTCCAAATGAGATATCTTCACAACATATAAATAAAAGCTCTATTCACAGGAGCCAAGAGGTTGGGTAACCCAAGCGTCCATCAACAGATAAAGCAATAAACAAAATGTCAAATACACAAACAATGGCATATTCCCTACTTTAAAAGGAAATTCTGACACATATCAAAACATGAATGAACCCTTCACTAAGCGAAAACCAGTCAGAAAAAGACATATACTGTAGAATTCAGCGTATAAGTATCCAGACTAATAACATCTGTAGAAACATAGAGTAGAATGAAGCTTGCCAGAGGCTAGAAAAGGAATGTAGAGTTTCTTAATGAGCACAGACTTCCAGTTTCGCCAGATGAAAAAGTTCTGAAGATTGGTTGCACAATGCAAATATACTTGACACTGCTATACTATACACTTGGGAATGATTAAGAAAGTAAATTTTATGTCATGCGCATCTTTGCCCAATATTTTTGTAAGAAGCCACTACTCAAATATCTCCAGTTTATATCTGATTTTCTCTTGTTAGTTGCTTGTAGCAATCCCTTCAACAATTTCCTGCTTTGCTACTGCTCTTTTGTTGTGATAGAACAAATTATTTTTTCACAGGAAATGGAAGAGTTTGTACAAAGCTCTGGAGAAGATGGTATTGTGGTGTTATCTTTGGGGACACTGGTCAGTAACATGTCAGAAGAAAGAGCGAATGTGATTGCATCAGCCCTTGCTCAGATTCCACAAAAGGTACATAAAGTAATTCAACAGTAGACAATTATTTAATAAATCTATTAAACTCTATAAAGTTCTGATTTTACACATCTTCTACGAAACAGGTAAGTATTATGCTAGCTCCAACTGATTTCACATATACAAACCAAAATGTACATGGCAGCTGCTATAGCAGTATAGGGAGTGTCTTTGATGGATAGTAATTTTAGATTAATATTATAATCAAAACCATAATATTTAAGAGATGTAGTGCAGATGTAGTATTCCGGGTGTTATAATGATATTGTGGGCTGAAAAAGAAACCAGGAAATTCTGCCTTGTCACTTGTTGCTTTTCCTTGAAGCATTTCTGAGGACATGATACACATACAGAAGTTTTCGGAAGTTAAAATGTAACAGTAAGCATAGTAGCATAAGGGTTTTCCGGTGGCTTAGCAGTAAAGAATATACCTGCAATGCAAGTGATGCAGGAGATGCTGGTTCGATCCATGGGTTGGGAAGACCCCCTGGAGGAGAGCATGGCAAACAACTCCAGTATTGTTGACTGGAGAATCCCCTGGGTAGAGGAGCCTGGCAGTCCATGGAGTCACAAAGAGTCAGCCACAACTGAAGCAACTCAGCACACACAAACACATAGTAGCACAATAATATTAAGTGATAGTGATTGAAGTCTGAAAAATGCCATGCAATTTATACTTGCCAGGCAATCCTGGCCCCTTTTATTTCCCCTAAAGGTTGGAAGAGCCCTATTCAGTGTGCTATTCAGAGGAAGGATGGCCAGGAATCACCAAACTTCCTTTAGAATCCATCCAGCCACAGTAACTTAGAAAAAGAGAAGCATCAGCCTCTCTTTGGGCCCTGTTGATGTCTGAAACACAAAGATCAAAGAAGAATGGTGAAGATGGGGTCCTGCCCTTAAGGTGAACCCTGTACACTGTAAAGTCTGGTCCTTAATGAACTCTGCTTCTAACCTATCACATTACTCCCTCCTGATTGAGGAGAGAAGAGACTTTAAGAAGGAATCAAGCATAAGGAAGACTCTCATGGAAGAGATTCAGCTACCTCCTTCTCCAGAAAATACAGTAATAACTTATTTTCTAATATATAAAATACTCCTGGGTTTCTTAGATAATTGTAAACTATGCTTTAGTTTGATATCTGATAGGCTTCTTCTAATGGCCTATGGGTAAATTCTTTTTAGAAGTTAAATGTTTTTTTGTGAGAGGAATTAAAACAGGTAAGTATTATGCTAGCTCAACTGATTTCACATATACAAACCAAAATGTACATGGCAGCTGCTATAGCAGTATAGGGAGTGTCTTTGATGGATAGTAATTTTAGATTAATATTATAATCAAAACCATAATATTTAAGAGATGTAGTGCAGATGTAGTATTCCGGGTGTTATAATGATATTGTGGGCTGAAAAAGAAACCAGGAAATTCTGCCTTGTCACTTGTTGCTTTTCCTTGAAGCATTTCTGAGGACATGATACACATACAGAAGTTTTCGGAAGTTAAAATGTAACAGTAAGCATAGTAGCATAAGGGTTTTCCGGTGGCTTAGCAGTAAAGAATATACCTGCAATGCAAGTGATGCAGGAGATGCTGGTTCGATCCATGGGTTGGGAAGACCCCCTGGAGGAGAGCATGGCAAACAACTCCAGTATTCTTGCCTGGAGAATCCCGTGGGTAGAGGAGCCTGGCAGTCCATGGAGTCACAAAGAGTCAGCCACAACTGAAGCAACTCAGCACACACAAACACATAGTAGCACAATAATATTAAGTGATAGTGATTGAAGTCTGAAAAATGCCATGCAATTTATACTTGCCAGGCAATCCTGGCCCCTTTTATTTCCCCTAAAGGTTGGAAGAGCCCTATTCAGTGTGCTATTCAGAGGAAGGATGGCCAGGAATCACCAAACTTCCTTTAGAATCCATCCAGCCACAGTAACTTAGAAAAAGAGAAGCATCAGCCTCTCTTTGGGCCCTGTTGATGTCTGAAACACAAAGATCAAAGAAGAATGGTGAAGATGGGGTCCTGCCCTTAAGGTGAACCCTGTACACTGTAAAGTCTGGTCCTTAATGAACTCTGCTTCTAACCTATCACATTACTCCCTCCTGATTGAGGAGAGAGAAGAGACTTTAAGAAGGAATCAAGCATAAGGAAGACTCTCATGGAAGAGATTCAGCTACCTCCTTCTCCAGAAAATACAGTAATAACTTATTTTCTAATATATAAAATACTCCTGGGTTTCTTAGATAATTGTAAACTATGCTTTAGTTTGATATCTGATAGGCTTCTTCTAATGGCCTATGGTAAATTTTGCTGAAAAATTAAACTTCACATTTATTCACAGAGCAAATAGAAGTTAAATGTTAGTAAATTATAATTCAGTTTGTGAGAATTGCTTGGAATTCCAAAATTGATTCTTATCATGTTAACAGACCTAAAGACCACATTATTCAATGCTGTCAATGCTTTGTGCTTCATTGTTGAAGGATTCACGGTCAGCTGAATAAACTTTAGCATCATAATTCTGGAATTTTTTCAACAGCTTGTTATCACTTACAGGTTACCAACTGACTTTTCTAAAGTCAAAACATTACAACCATAGTAATGGTATCAATACTTTGAGTTCATGTCGAAAAATTCCAGTTGTCACTGCTTTTGGAAGGAGTGCTTACCAATTTGTAATCTAAATGAAGTATACTTTCTAGGCAATATGAATTAACTTATTATTAATAAATTATAAATAAGCAAAAATTTTATTTCTCTTAAGTGATTGCATGCACTTTTCTGTTTGTAATCAAAACATGTGATATTCTAATAAAATAACTTATTCTATTAACAAGTTGATTGGAAAAAGGTATTTGCAATGACCAGTACATTCTCTTGGGAAAATTCTGTTAGCCTTTCCCCTGCTTCATTTTGCACTCCAAGGCCAAACTTGCCTGTTACTCCAGGTAACTCTTGACTTCCTATATTTGCATTCCAAATCCATACGATGAATAGGACATCTTTTTTGGTGTTATTTCTAGGACGTGTTCTAGGTTTTAACGGAACTGATCAACTTCAGCTTCTGTGGCATCAGTGGTTGGGGCACAGACTTGGATTACTATAATGTGGAATGGTTTGCCTTGGAAACAAACCAAGATTATTCTGTTGATTTTAAGGCTGCACTCAGTTACTACATTTCTGCCTCAGACTCATCTGTTGCTTATGAGCGCTGCCCCCCTTCTTCCATGGGATTTTTGCCCACAGCAGTACATATAATGGCCATCTAAATTACAGTCACCCATTCCCATCCATTTTAGTTCACTGATTCCTGAGTTGTCAGTCTTTACTCTTGCCATCTCCTGCCTGACCATATCCAGTTTACCTTGATTCATGAACCTACCATTCCAAGTTCCTGTAATATTGTTCTTCACAGCATCAGATTTTACTTTCATCACCAGACACATCTACAACTGAGCATTGTTCTTCTTTGGCCCAGCCACTCCATTCTTTCTAGAGCTCTTAGTAGCTGTTCTCCACTCTTCCACAGTAGCATATTGCACACCTTCTGTTCTGGGGGGCTTATCTTTCGGTATCATGTTTGTGAGAATTGCTTGGAATTCCAAAATTGATTCTTATCATGTTAACAGACCTAAAGACCACATTATTCAATGCTGTCAATGCTTTGTGCTTCATTGTTGAAGGATTCACGGTCAGCTGAATAAACTTTAGCATCATAATTCTGGAATTTTTTCAACAGCTTGTTATCACTTACAGGTTACCAACTGACTTTTCTAAAGTCAAAACATTACAACCATAGTAATGGTATCAATACTTTGAGTTCATGTCGAAAAATTCCAGTTGTCACTGCTTTTGGAAGGAGTGCTTACCAATTTGTAATCTAAATGAAGTATACTTTCTAGGCAATATGAATTAACTTATTATTAATAAATTATAAATAAGCAAAAATTTTATTTCTCTTAAGTGATTGCATGCACTTTTCTGTTTGTAATCAAAACATGTGATATTCTAATAAAATAACTTATTCTATTAACAAGTTGATTGGAAAAAGGTATTTGCAATGACCAGTACATTCTCTTGGGAAAATTCTGTTAGCCTTTCCCCTGCTTCATTTTGCACTCCAAGGCCAAACTTGCCTGTTACTCCAGGTAACTCTTGACTTCCTATATTTGCATTCCAAATCCATACGATGAATAGGACATCTTTTTTGGTGTTATTTCTAGGACGTGTTCTAGGTTTTAACGGAACTGATCAACTTCAGCTTCTGTGGCATCAGTGGTTGGGGCACAGACTTGGATTACTATAATGTGGAATGGTTTGCCTTGGAAACAAACCAAGATTATTCTGTTGATTTTAAGGCTGCACTCAGTTACTACATTTCTGCCTCAGACTCATCTGTTGCTTATGAGCGCTGCCCCACTTCTTCCATGGGATTTTTGCCCACAGCAGTACATATAATGGCCATCTAAATTACAGTCACCCATTCCCATCCATTTTAGTTCACTGATTCCTGAGTTGTCAGTCTTTACTCTTGCCATCTCCTGCCTGACCATATCCAGTTTACCTTGATTCATGAACCTACCATTCCAAGTTCCTGTAATATTGTTCTTCACAGCATCAGATTTTACTTTCATCACCAGACACATCTACAACTGAGCATTGTTCTTCTTTGGCCCAGCCACTCCATTCTTTCTAGAGCTCTTAGTAGCTGTTCTCCACTCTTCCACAGTAGCATATTGCACACCTTCTGTTCTGGGGGGCTTATCTTTCGGTATCATACCTTTTTGTCTTTTTGTATAGATTATGGAATTCTCACGGCTGGTATACTGAAGTGCTTTGTCATTCCCTCCTCCAAGGAGTCATGTTTTATCAGAACTCTCCACTGTGACCCATCCTTCTTGGGTGGCCCTAAACAGAATGGGTCATGCTTCAGTTAGGTAAGCCTCTTTGCCATGATGAGGCAAGTGATCCATGATCCAAACAACCATTTTCAACAACACAAGAGATGACTTTATACATGGACGTCACCCAACAGTCAATACCAAAATCAGATTGATTATATTCTTTGTAGCTAAAGATGAAGAAGCTGTATACAGTCAGGACAAACAAGACCTGCAGCTGGTTATAGCTCAGATCATCAGCTCCTCATAGCAAAATTCAGCCTGAAATTAAAGAAAGTGGGGAAAACCACTAGGTCATTCAGGTATGACTTAAATCAAATCCCCTATGAATATACGATGAAGGTGATGAATAGATTCAGGGATTGAATCTAGTAAACAGAGTGCCTGAAGAACTATGGATAGAGGTCCATAATGTTGTACAGGAGGCATCAAACAAAACCATGCCTAAGACAAAGAAATGTAAGAAGGCAAAATAGTTGTCTGAAGAGGCCTTACAAATAGCTGAGGAAAGAAGAAAAGTGGAAAACAAGGGAGAAAGGGAAAGGTACATCCAACTAAATGCAGAGTTCCAGAGAATAATAAGGAGAGATAAGAAGGCCTTCTTCAATGAACATTGCAAACAAAAGAAAAGAGAGGAAACAGCAGTACATATAATGGCCATCTAAATTACAGTCACCCATTCCCATCCATTTTAGTTCACTGATTCCTGAGTTGTCAGTCTTTACTCTTGCCATCTCCTGCCTGACCATATCCAGTTTACCTTGATTCATGAACCTACCATTCCAAGTTCCTGTAATATTGTTCTTCACAGCATCAGATTTTACTTTCATCACCAGACACATCTACAACTGAGCATTGTTCTTCTTTGGCCCAGCCACTCCATTCTTTCTAGAGCTCTTAGTAGCTGTTCTCCACTCTTCCACAGTAGCATATTGCACACCTTCTGTTCTGGGGGGCTTATCTTTCGGTATCATACCTTTTTGTCTTTTTGTATAGATTATGGAATTCTCACGGCTGGTATACTGAAGTGCTTTGTCATTCCCTCCTCCAAGGAGTCATGTTTTATCAGAACTCTCCACTGTGACCCATCCTTCTTGGGTGGCCCTAAACAGAATGGGTCATGCTTCAGTTAGGTAAGCCTCTTTGCCATGATGAGGCAAGTGATCCATGATCCAAACAACCATTTTCAACAACACAAGAGATGACTTTATACATGGACGTCACCCAACAGTCAATACCAAAATCAGATTGATTATATTCTTTGTAGCTAAAGATGAAGAAGCTGTATACAGTCAGGACAAACAAGACCTGCAGCTGGTTATAGCTCAGATCATCAGCTCCTCATAGCAAAATTCAGCCTGAAATTAAAGAAAGTGGGGAAAACCACTAGGTCATTCAGGTATGACTTAAATCAAATCCCCTATGAATATACGATGAAGGTGATGAATAGATTCAGGGATTGAATCTAGTAAACAGAGTGCCTGAAGAACTATGGATAGAGGTCCATAATGTTGTACAGGAGGCATCAAACAAAACCATGCCTAAGACAAAGAAATGTAAGAAGGCAAAATAGTTGTCTGAAGAGGCCTTACAAATAGCTGAGGAAAGAAGAAAAGTGGAAAACAAGGGAGAAAGGGAAAGGTACATCCAACTAAATGCAGAGTTCCAGAGAATAATAAGGAGAGATAAGAAGGCCTTCTTCAATGAACATTGCAAAAAAAAAAAGAAGAAGAGGAAAACAACAGAAAGGGTAAGACTAGAGATTGCTTCAAGAAAATTGGAAATATCAAAGGGTCATTTCATCCAAAAGTAAGCACAATAAATGACAGAAACAATAAAGATCCAACAGAAGCAGAAGAGATCAAGAAGAGATGTAAAGAATACACAGAAGAACTGTACAAAAAAAGATCTTAATGACATGGATAACCATGATGGTGTAGTCTCTCCCAAGAAGTGAAGTACTAAAAAATGTTCAAACCACCAGATAATCGCACTAATCTCCCATGCTAGAAAGGTTATCCTCAAAATTCTCCAATCTAGGCTTCAAGAGCCATGAACCGAGAACTTCCAGATGCTCAAGCTGGGTTTAGAAAAGGGAGAGGAGCAGAAATCAAATTGCCAACATTGGCTGGATCATAGAGAAAACAAGCAATTTCAGAAAAACATCTATCTCTATTTCACTGTCTATGCTAAAGAAGACTGTGTAGATCATAACCAACTGTTGAAAACTCTTAAAAAGATGAGAATATCAGACAATCTTACCTGTCTCCTGAGAAACCTGCATGCAGGTCAATAAGCAATAGTTATAACCCTGTATGGGACAACTGACTGGTTCAGAAATGAGAAAGGAGTACAGCTATTTACTCCACCCTGTTTAGTAAACTTACATGAAGATGAGTTACAAACTGGTATTAAGATTGCCGAGAGAAATATCAACAACCACAAATATGCAGGTGATATCACTCTAATGGCAGAGTAATTAAAAAAACCACTAGGTCATTCAGGTATGACTTAAATCAAATCCTATGAATATACGATGAAGGTGATGAATAGATTCAGGGATTGAATCTAGTAAACAGAGTGCCTGAAGAACTATGGATAGAGGTCCATAATGTTGTACAGGAGGCATCAAACAAAACCATGCCTAAGACAAAGAAATGTAAGAAGGCAAAATAGTTGTCTGAAGAGGCCTTACAAATAGCTGAGGAAAGAAGAAAAGTGGAAAACAAGGGAGAAAGGGAAAGGTACATCCAACTAAATGCAGAGTTCCAGAGAATAATAAGGAGAGATAAGAAGGCCTTCTTCAATGAACATTGCAAAAAAAAAAAGAAGAAGAGGAAAACAACAGAAAGGGTAAGACTAGAGATTGCTTCAAGAAAATTGGAAATATCAAAGGGTCATTTCATCCAAAAGTAAGCACAATAAATGACAGAAACAATAAAGATCCAACAGAAGCAGAAGAGATCAAGAAGAGATGTAAAGAATACACAGAAGAACTGTACAAAAAAAGATCTTAATGACATGGATAACCATGATGGTGTAGTCTCTCCCAAGAAGTGAAGTACTAAAAAATGTTCAAACCACCAGATAATCGCACTAATCTCCCATGCTAGAAAGGTTATCCTCAAAATTCTCCAATCTAGGCTTCAAGAGCCATGAACCGAGAACTTCCAGATGCTCAAGCTGGGTTTAGAAAAGGGAGAGGAGCAGAAATCAAATTGCCAACATTGGCTGGATCATAGAGAAAACAAGCAATTTCAGAAAAACATCTATCTCTATTTCACTGTCTATGCTAAAGAAGACTGTGTAGATCATAACCAACTGTTGAAAACTCTTAAAAAGATGAGAATATCAGACAATCTTACCTGTCTCCTGAGAAACCTGCATGCAGGTCAATAAGCAATAGTTATAACCCTGTATGGGACAACTGACTGGTTCAGAAATGAGAAAGGAGTACAGCTATTTACTCCACCCTGTTTAGTAAACTTACATGAAGATGAGTTACAAACTGGTATTAAGATTGCCGAGAGAAATATCAACAACCACAAATATGCAGGTGATATCACTCTAATGGCAGAGTAACTAAAGAGCCTCTTGATAAGGACAAAGGAGGAGAGTGAAAAAGCTGGCTTAAAACTCAATATTAAAAAGCTAAGATCGTGGCATCCATCTGATCCCATCACTTCACAGCAAAACATAAGGGGAAAAGTGGAAATAGGGACAGGTTTCCTCTTCCTGGGCTCTAAAATCACTGGGGATGGTAACTGCAGACATGAAATCAGAATACTGTTTCTTGGTAGCAAAGTTATGACAAACCTAGTCAGTTTGTTTAAAAGCAAAAGATGTCACTTTGCCAACAAAGGTCCATATAGTCAAGGATATGGCCTTTACAGTAGTCATGTACAGATGTGAGAGCTGGACAGTAAAGAAGGCAGAGCACCAAAGAATTGGTGCTTTCAAGCTGTGGTGCTGGAGAAGACTCCTGAGAGTCCCTTGGAAAGCAAGATCAAACCAGTCAGTCTTAGAGGAAATCAACCCTGAATACTCTTTTGGAAGAACTGATGCTGAAGCTGAAGCACTAATAATTTGGCCACCTGATGCAAACAGATGACATCAGAAAAGATCATGATGCTGGGAAAGATTGAAGGCAGAAGGAGAAGAGGGCAACAGATGATAAGATGGTTGGACGATATCACCGATCCAGTGGACATGAACTTGGGCAAACTGAGAGACGGTGAGGAGGACAGGAAAACATGGCATGTTGCAGTCCATGGGGTCGAGAAGAGTCAGACACAACTTGCAGACTGAACAACAACAATTAACAAGTTTCAAAAATAAATAAGAGCTAGTATATTAAGAAGGCAAATAAGTGTAGGCTATTTGTAATCTGCCATGTTCCAAGAGGTTCTAGTGGTAAAGAACTGCCCTGACAATTCAGGAGACCCAAGAGATAGGGATTGATTCCTGGGATTGGAAGATACCCTGGAGGAGCAAATGGCAATTCACTCTAGCATTCTGGCCTGGGAAATCCTATGGAAAGAGGAGCCCAGCAGGCTATAGTCCATGGGGTCACAATGAGTTGGATTTAACTAGACACACATACACACACACACACACACACACACACACACACACACAATCTTTTTATACTAGAAACAAGACCATCTAGAAATTCTTTAAGTATCTGAATTGGTCATTGAAAATTTCATTTGTCTGTGCCATCATGAGTACATCAAATGTAGGTAGGTATTCCTATTTATGTCAGTATATTAATAGTAATCATTACTTAATAGGTCCTCATTTCCTTACATGTCATATGGAAGATATGTAATTAGATGTATTCTGATCACTTGACAATTGAAATACTATAACTCTGTAGTTCAACTCGTAGTAAATTTTTTCCTTAACAGGTTCTGTGGAGATATGATGGCAAGAAACCAGGTACCTTAGGCCCCAATACTCGGCTATATAAGTGGATCCTCAGGATATGGCCTTTACAGTAGTCATGTACAGATGTGAGAGCTGGACAGTAAAGAAGGCAGAGCACCAAAGAATTGGTGCTTTCAAGCTGTGGTGCTGGAGAAGACTCCTGAGAGTCCCTTGGAAAGCAAGATCAAACCAGTCAGTCTTAGAGGAAATCAACCCTGAATACTCTTTTGGAAGAACTGATGCTGAAGCTGAAGCACTAATAATTTGGCCACCTGATGCAAACAGATGACATCAGAAAAGATCATGATGCTGGGAAAGATTGAAGGCAGAAGGAGAAGAGGGCAACAGATGATAAGATGGTTGGACGATATCACCGATCCAGTGGACATGAACTTGGGCAAACTGAGAGACGGTGAGGAGGACAGGAAAACATGGCATGTTGCAGTCCATGGGGTCGAGAAGAGTCAGACACAACTTGCAGACTGAACAACAACAATTAACAAGTTTCAAAAATAAATAAGAGCTAGTATATTAAGAAGGCAAATAAGTGTAGGCTATTTGTAATCTGCCATGTTCCAAGAGGTTCTAGTGGTAAAGAACTGCCCTGACAATTCAGGAGACCCAAGAGATAGGGATTGATTCCTGGGATTGGAAGATACCCTGGAGGAGCAAATGGCAATTCACTCTAGCATTCTGGCCTGGGAAATCCTATGGAAAGAGGAGCCCAGCAGGCTATAGTCCATGGGGTCACAATGAGTTGGATTTAACTAGACACACATACACACACACACACACACACACACACACACACACACAATCTTTTTATACTAGAAACAAGACCATCTAGAAATTCTTTAAGTATCTGAATTGGTCATTGAAAATTTCATTTGTC
Source organism: Tragulus kanchil (assembly GCA_022376925.1). NCBI lineage: Eukaryota > Metazoa > Chordata > Mammalia > Artiodactyla > Tragulidae > Tragulus > Tragulus kanchil. The sequence goes on along the minus strand of JAIOJX010000025.1, from coordinate 152,395,736 downwards.
TGTGCCATCATGAGTACATCAAATGTAGGTAGGTATTCCTATTTATGTCAGTATATTAATAGTAATCATTACTTAATAGGTCCTCATTTCCTTACATGTCATATGGAAGATATGTAATTAGATGTATTCTGATCACTTGACAATTGAAATACTATAACTCTGTAGTTCAACTCGTAGAATAAGGAATTTTCCTTATCCTTAACAGGTTCTGTGGAGATATGATGGCAAGAAACCAGGTACCTTAGGCCCCAATACTCGGCTATATAAGTGGATCCCTCAGAATGATCTTCTTGGTAAGACTTGGCACACAAATATTGAATACACAGGTAACAGCTGAGAAGAGTGACAGTAGTTCAACAGGAGACAAATTTATAGAGAATCACTGAAACACTCAAAAAGAAAACTTTACTTCTTTATTTTCATTTCCAAGGTAAAGATAAGAATAGCTGGCAGGGCTTCCCAATAGGCTCAATGGTAATAAATTCTCCTGCCAATGCAGGAGATGCAGAAGACACAGGTTCGATCCCCATGTGCCCGAGATGCCTAGAGAAGGAAGTGGCAACCCACTCCAATATCCCTACCTGAAAAATCCCATGAACAGAGGAGCCCAGATCCTCTGTTCTTAAAGCTACTCTTTTCATGGAGTCACAAAGAGTCGGACAGGACTGAGCAACTGAGCACTGGCACCCATAACAATTGGCATTTTACTATACATGGTCACATCCCTATGGTGATAATCTTTATTTGAGCTGCAATTACTTCATACCATGAACTTTTCAATAGCTTCCTGGATTGTTATTCTGTCTCTCTTTCCTTAGAACTATCATTTCCCCTCTGTAATGGTAGGCTACATACTACATGGGTGAACCTTGAAAACATTATGCTAAGTGGAAAAACAGACACAAAATACCATATATTGTATGACTCCACTTGTATGAATTGCAAGAATGGGCAAACTGAAAGAGATAGGGCATAGATTGACAGGGCTAGGAACGCTGAGACGGAGGCATGGTGACACCTAGAAGACGCTGGGGGTTTTATCAGGTAAGGAAATCTAAAAACTGACTGTGGCGATGGATGCCTAAGTATGGATATACAAAAAGTCCTTAAATTGTACACTTTTTTTTTGCCATGTTGCACGGGCCTGGGCAGTAACAGTGGTAAGTTCTAACCACTGGATAGTCAGGGAATTCCTGAACTATAGACTTTAAAGTGGTGAATTGTATAGCATGTGAATTATATCTCAATAACACCATAAAAATATTAGTTGTACATGATGGTTACTCAGGAATATTTTGCTTTGAACACAGAATGAAAGAAGCATGTGTTGATCAGGACAGCTCTTCTTTTACTACCAGTGACTGTCCATTTTCTGTGAGAAAAAAATTCACAATCATTTTCATGAAGTGATAACACACTTCATGATAAAAGATTGGGTTGCCTTACTCTGATTCCAGTACCACTAGCATTACCCTTCTTTTCATTGACACAATTTCTTTTTTTTTTTTAATCATTTATTTATTTGTCTCCACTGGGTCTTAGTTGTGGCATGTGGGATCTAGTTCCCTGACCAGGGATCAAACCCAGGCCTCCTGCATTGGGAACACAGAGTCTTAACCACTGGACCACCAGGGTCGTCCCCATTGACACAATATCTAATCACACTAAATGATTTCAGTATTTTTTTAAGACAATTATTTCTGGCATACCCTCCGATCTTTTTTTTTTTTGCACACTGTCTCTTTTACCCAGAATGCTCTTTCAAGTTGTTCACCTGCCAATCCTAAATTGATTTGTGAAGTTCAAGTGAGTCAGCACTTCTTTTACAAAGTCTTCATTAATTCCTTCAGCTGATACAGCAATTACTTCTCTGAGTTTTGAAAGCAATTTAAAAGAACTTTCATATATATGTAATAATCTGTTATGGAAAAGGCACTGCTTCTTACAGTTACTTTACAATTTCTCAATTTATTTCTAAGACTTAAAATTAACTATTTGCTACATACTACATGGGTGAACCTTGAAAACATTATGCTAAGTGGAAAAACAGACACAAAATACCATATATTGTATGACTCCACTTGTATGAATTGCAAGAATGGGCAAACTGAAAGAGATAGGGCATAGATTGACAGGGCTAGGAACGCTGAGACGGAGGCATGGTGACACCTAGAAGACGCTGGGGGTTTTATCAGGTAAGGAAATCTAAAAACTGACTGTGGCGATGGATGCCTAAGTATGGATATACAAAAAGTCCTTAAATTGTACACTTTTTTTTTGCCATGTTGCACGGGCCTGGGCAGTAACAGTGGTAAGTTCTAACCACTGGATAGTCAGGGAATTCCTGAACTATAGACTTTAAAGTGGTGAATTGTATAGCATGTGAATTATATCTCAATAACACCATAAAAATATTAGTTGTACATGATGGTTACTCAGGAATATTTTGCTTTGAACACAGAATGAAAGAAGCATGTGTTGATCAGGACAGCTCTTCTTTTACTACCAGTGACTGTCCATTTTCTGTGAGAAAAATTCACAATCATTTTCATGAAGTGATAACACACTTCATGATAAAAGATTGGGTTGCCTTACTCTGATTCCAGTACCACTAGCATTACCCTTCTTTTCATTGACACAATTTCTTTTTTTTTTTTAATCATTTATTTATTTGTCTCCACTGGGTCTTAGTTGTGGCATGTGGGATCTAGTTCCCTGACCAGGGATCAAACCCAGGCCTCCTGCATTGGGAACACAGAGTCTTAACCACTGGACCACCAGGGTCGTCCCCATTGACACAATATCTAATCACACTAAATGATTTCAGTATTTTTTTAAGACAATTATTTCTGGCATACCCTCCGATCTTTTTTTTTTTTGCACACTGTCTCTTTTACCCAGAATGCTCTTTCAAGTTGTTCACCTGCCAATCCTAAATTGATTTGTGAAGTTCAAGTGAGTCAGCACTTCTTTTACAAAGTCTTCATTAATTCCTTCAGCTGATACAGCAATTACTTCTCTGAGTTTTGAAAGCAATTTAAAAGAACTTTCATATATATGTAATAATCTGTTATGGAAAAGGCACTGCTTCTTACAGTTACTTTACAATTTCTCAATTTATTTCTAAGACTTAAAATTAACTATTTTACTAAAATTCACTCAATCCCAGGTCATCCAAAAACCAAAGCCTTTATAACTCATGGGGGAAGCAATGGCATTTATGAGGCCATCTATCACGGGATCCCCATGGTGGGCCTTCCACTGTTTGCTGATCAACCTCATAACATCGTTCACATGACGGCCAAGGGAGCAGCTATCAGATTGGACTTGGAAACAATGTCAACAAAAGATTTGCTTAATGCACTGAAGCAAGTCATTAATAATCCTTCGTGAGTATATTTTTTTCACTAGATGCTCTTTCTAGAGAAGCTCTCATATGAAGGCCAGTGAGGCAGCAATGAAGTCTTCACATAAGCACAATGAGGAGTAAGATTTGCTCAGTGCTTTGAAAACAGTCAACAATAATCTGTTGTGTCACATTAATATTTTTTTCATGGTTTCACAAGAAAGGTTTCTCAGTGATTTAAAGATAATGGAGAAATTTTGAAAGGCTTAACCATTATAATGAGAAGAATCACTGAAATGATAATAGAGTAAGAAATATCGGGAACAAAATTAAAGTAGGGAACCATGAATGCCCACCTAACTTTCTTGCAGCAGCTCAACTCCAAAAATGTTTTAAACTTTTCTAAGATCATTTTCAGTAAACCACTTTCATATAAGCAATCAAACTCCTATTACATTTAATAGTTTCCAAGTTCTCTATGCTAACATTTAGACCCATAACTGATAAATGGTAAACACCTATCACTTTCTAAGTGGTTTCAACTATGTCTATAGTATTTATAAATGTAGGTCTATTCTTAGTCTTTTTGATTGTAAAAATTTTTGTCTTGTTTGGAAGAATTATGAAATCTAAACACAATTGACTTGAAAGTGATACTTTGAGAGAGTTCTTTTAAAATTTTTTATACAATTTTTACAGATTATTTTCTACTTAAATTATTAAATATTGAATATATGCCCAGTGTTGTACAACATATTCTTAAGCTTATATTATTCCAGTAGTATTTGCCTTCTACTCCCCATCCATATATTTCTACTCCCCTAAGGCTGATATCCAATATATTGTTCTTTATATCTGTAAGTCTGTAATAATATTTTGATTCTATCACTGATAAATGGTAAACAACTAGAATTTTCTAATTTACTCAATTACAGCTATGTAGATATTGCTTATAAAGGTAAGTATATTATGAGTTCTTTTGGTTGTACTTGTTTTTGTCTTATTTGGAAGAGACATTTAAGAGTCAAATTTATAAAACCAAAAATACTTGATCTCCAAATCACTTCAGAATATACATAAACTTCAGGAACAATTATATTAATATCTCAAACATGATGTATATATTTCCCCCTTTCATTTGATGTCTTTGTAAAGAAAACATTTTGAGAATGAGTCAGTACTAGTGACACAGCATACATCACATTTTATAAGCAGTGTTATGTCATTCAAATTTAATTTTAGCATAGCTCTTGTCTACAAAGTGCATTTTTTTCTCTTTTTTCTTTTAAGAAATAGATCTTTCATTTGCTACTTTTATACAAATATATGTCTCTCTACTAGCTTTATTTTTTAATTTTAATAATGTGAGTTGGTGTCAAAAAATGAGCATAACTTATTATCTGCTATATACTGAACAGTCATGCTATGCTACATATTGTGTTTAGTAACATACTGTTGTCATTCTTACTGTTATTGCTGTACTGTCACTAAGTTGTGTCCAACTCTTTGTGATCCCATGAACTGAAGTATGCCAGGCTTCCCTGTCCTTCACTATCTTCCACAAACTCATGCGCATTGAGTCAGTGATGCTACCTAACCATGTCATACTCTGCTGCCCTCTTCTCCTTTTGTGTTCAGTCTTTCCCAGTATCAGGGTCTTTTCCAATAAGTCACCTCTTCATGTCATAGGTCTATTCTTAGTCTTTTGATTGTAAAATTTTTGTCTTGTTTGGAAGAATTATGAAATCTAAACACAATTGACTTGAAAGTGATACTTTGAGAGAGTTCTTTTAAAATTTTTTATACAATTTTTACAGATTATTTTCTACTTAAATTATTAAATATTGAATATATGCCCAGTGTTGTACAACATATTCTTAAGCTTATATTATTCCAGTAGTATTTGCCTTCTACTCCCCATCCATATATTTCTACTCCCCTAAGGCTGATATCCAATATATTGTTCTTTATATCTGTAAGTCTGTAATAATATTTTGATTCTATCACTGATAAATGGTAAACAACTAGAATTTTCTAATTTACTCAATTACAGCTATGTAGATATTGCTTATAAAGGTAAGTATATTATGAGTTCTTTTGGTTGTACTTGTTTTTGTCTTATTTGGAAGAGACATTTAAGAGTCAAATTTATAAAACCAAAAATACTTGATCTCCAAATCACTTCAGAATATACATAAACTTCAGGAACAATTATATTAATATCTCAAACATGATGTATATATTTCCCCCTTTCATTTGATGTCTTTGTAAAGAAAACATTTTGAGAATGAGTCAGTACTAGTGACACAGCATACATCACATTTTATAAGCAGTGTTATGTCATTCAAATTTAATTTTAGCATAGCTCTTGTCTACAAAGTGCATTTTTTTCTCTTTTTTCTTTTAAGAAATAGATCTTTCATTTGCTACTTTTATACAAATATATGTCTCTCTACTAGCTTTATTTTTTAATTTTAATAATGTGAGTTGGTGTCAAAAAATGAGCATAACTTATTATCTGCTATATACTGAACAGTCATGCTATGCTACATATTGTGTTTAGTAACATACTGTTGTCATTCTTACTGTTATTGCTGTACTGTCACTAAGTTGTGTCCAACTCTTTGTGATCCCATGAACTGAAGTATGCCAGGCTTCCCTGTCCTTCACTATCTTCCACAAACTCATGCGCATTGAGTCAGTGATGCTACCTAACCATGTCATACTCTGCTGCCCTCTTCTCCTTTTGTGTTCAGTCTTTCCCAGTATCAGGGTCTTTTCCAATAAGTCACCTCTTCATGTCACATGGTCAAAGTATCAGAGCTTCAGCATCAGTCCTTCCAATGAAAATTCATGGTTGATTTCCTATAGGATAGATTTGTTTGATCTCCTTCCTGTCAAAGGAACCGTCAAGAGTCTTTTCCAGCACACAGTGTGAAAACATCAATTCTTTGGTGCGCAGATTTCTTTCTGGTCCAACTCTCACATCTGTATAGACTACTGGAAAAACCATAGCTTTGACTATACAGACCTGTGTCAGCAAAATAATGTCTCTACTTTTTAATATACTGCGTACGTTTTTCAAAGCTTTCCTTGCAAGGAGTAAGAGCTTTTTCATTTCATGGCTACAGTCACCTTCTGCAGTGTGTTTGGAGCCCAAGAAAATAAAATCTGTCACTGCTTCCACTTTTCCCCCTCCTTTTTCATGAAGTGATGGGACAGGATGCCATGATCTTAGTTTTTTGAATGTTGTTTTTAAAGTCTAGGCAAGTGGCTACACCACTGTTGCTATCTATGTCATTAAAACCCTTTTTGTATAGTTCTATGTATTCTTGCCACCTCTTCTTAATCTCTTCTGCTTCTGTTAGGTCCTTACCATTTCTATCCTTTACTGTGCCCATCCTTGATTTGCCTTGTTCATTTAAAAAAGGCTTGGAACTTTGCATTCTCCGGAACTCTGCATCCAGTTGTATGCATCTTTCCCTTTCTCCCTTCTTTTTTTGCTTCTCTTCTTTCCTTGGCTATTTGTAAAGCCATTTCTTCTTCTTCTTTTTTTTGCTGAGTGTATACAGCTTCTCCATTTTGCATGCAGAGTACAATCCATCTGATTTCAGTATTGACTATCTGATGATGCCCACGTGTAGAGTCATCTCTTGTGTTATGGAAGAGGGTGTTTGCTGTGACCAGTGTGTTCTTTTTAAAAAATAGCATACTTACTGCTATATACTGAACAGTCATGCTATGCTACATATTGTGTTTAGTAACATACTGTTGTCATTCTTACTGTTATTGCTGTACTGTCACTAAGTTGTGTCCAACTCTTTGTGATCCCATGAACTGAAGTATGCCAGGCTTCCCTGTCCTTCACTATCTTCCACAAACTCATGCGCATTGAGTCAGTGATGCTACCTAACCATGTCATACTCTGCTGCCCTCTTCTCCTTTTGTGTTCAGTCTTTCCCAGTATCAGGGTCTTTTCCAATAAGTCACCTCTTCATGTCACATGGTCAAAGTATCAGAGCTTCAGCATCAGTCCTTCCAATGAAAATTCATGGTTGATTTCCTATAGGATAGATTTGTTTGATCTCCTTCCTGTCAAAGGAACCGTCAAGAGTCTTTTCCAGCACACAGTGTGAAAACATCAATTCTTTGGTGCGCAGATTTCTTTCTGGTCCAACTCTCACATCTGTATAGACTACTGGAAAAACCATAGCTTTGACTATACAGACCTGTGTCAGCAAAATAATGTCTCTACTTTTTAATATACTGCGTACGTTTTTCAAAGCTTTCCTTGCAAGGAGTAAGAGCTTTTTCATTTCATGGCTACAGTCACCTTCTGCAGTGTGTTTGGAGCCCAAGAAAATAAAATCTGTCACTGCTTCCACTTTTCCCCCTCCTTTTTCATGAAGTGATGGGACAGGATGCCATGATCTTAGTTTTTTGAATGTTGTTTTTAAAGTCTAGGCAAGTGGCTACACCACTGTTGCTATCTATGTCATTAAAACCCTTTTTGTATAGTTCTATGTATTCTTGCCACCTCTTCTTAATCTCTTCTGCTTCTGTTAGGTCCTTACCATTTCTATCCTTTACTGTGCCCATCCTTGATTTGCCTTGTTCATTTAAAAAGGCTTGGAACTTTGCATTCTCCGGAACTCTGCATCCAGTTGTATGCATCTTTCCCTTTCTCCCTTCTTTTTTTGCTTCTCTTCTTTCCTTGGCTATTTGTAAAGCCATTTCTTCTTCTTCTTTTTTTTGCTGAGTGTATACAGCTTCTCCATTTTGCATGCAGAGTACAATCCATCTGATTTCAGTATTGACTATCTGATGATGCCCACGTGTAGAGTCATCTCTTGTGTTATGGAAGAGGGTGTTTGCTGTGACCAGTGTGTTCTTTTTAAAAAAACTCTGTTAGCTTTCCTTTCCCTGCTTCATTTTGTACTCCAAGAACAAACTTGCCCGTTACTCCATGTGTCTCTTGATTTCCTACTTTGCATTCTAATCCCCTATGATGGAAAGGACATCTACACTCCCACAGCCTCCAGAACTAAAACCACAACCACCAAAAAATAACAAAAATGATCACATGGATCACAGTCTTGCTGTGGCAAAGGGGCTTGTGTAACTCAAGGAAGCTATAAGCCATGCCGTGTAAGGCCACCCAAGACAGGCTGGTCATGGTGGAGAGTACTGACAAAATGTGGTCCACTGGAGAATATAGTGACAAACCACCCCAGTATTCTTTCCTTGAGAATCCATGAACAGTATGAACAACATGAAAAGTCAAACATATTGTTCTATTACACATATTAAGTAACTACTTTATTGGATCCTATTCCTATTGTATTATAAAAATGTTTCCAGACTACTGCAGTCCCCTCAAAAACCCAGTGCTCCTCCTTTATTTTTGACAAAAAAGGGAGAGGAGTTACCTTCTTTGTTACTGCTACACTGTCATCTTATAACACTTTGTGATTTAGATTTCTTGAACCATATCCCTTTGTTCTCCTTCTTTCTTATCTATGAGCTCATCATCATTTCAACAGTAGAAACAAATGTCAAACTTAAAATATTGAGTCTTCTCAACTTTGGTGAATTAGCCTAGAACCATTTTATGTATTCTTGCCACCTCTTCTTAATCTCTTCTGCTTCTGTTAGGTCCTTACCATTTCTATCCTTTACTGTGCCCATCCTTGATTTGCCTTGTTCATTTAAAAAGGCTTGGAACTTTGCATTCTCCGGAACTCTGCATCCAGTTGTATGCATCTTTCCCTTTCTCCCTTCTTTTTTTGCTTCTCTTCTTTCCTTGGCTATTTGTAAAGCCATTTCTTCTTCTTCTTTTTTTTGCTGAGTGTATACAGCTTCTCCATTTTGCATGCAGAGTACAATCCATCTGATTTCAGTATTGACTATCTGATGATGCCCACGTGTAGAGTCATCTCTTGTGTTATGGAAGAGGGTGTTTGCTGTGACCAGTGTGTTCTTTTTAAAAAAACTCTGTTAGCTTTCCTTTCCCTGCTTCATTTTGTACTCCAAGAACAAACTTGCCCGTTACTCCATGTGTCTCTTGATTTCCTACTTTGCATTCTAATCCCCTATGATGGAAAGGACATCTACACTCCCACAGCCTCCAGAACTAAAACCACAACCACCAAAAACTAACAAAAATGATCACATGGATCACAGTCTTGCTGTGGCAAAGGGGCTTGTGTAACTCAAGGAAGCTATAAGCCATGCCGTGTAAGGCCACCCAAGACAGGCTGGTCATGGTGGAGAGTACTGACAAAATGTGGTCCACTGGAGAATATAGTGACAAACCACCCCAGTATTCTTTCCTTGAGAATCCATGAACAGTATGAACAACATGAAAAGTCAAACATATTGTTCTATTACACATATTAAGTAACTACTTTATTGGATCCTATTCCTATTGTATTATAAAAATGTTTCCAGACTACTGCAGTCCCCTCAAAAACCCAGTGCTCCTCCTTTATTTTTGACAAAAAAGGGAGAGGAGTTACCTTCTTTGTTACTGCTACACTGTCATCTTATAACACTTTGTGATTTAGATTTCTTGAACCATATCCCTTTGTTCTCCCTTCTTTCTTATCTATGAGCTCATCATCATTTCAACAGTAGAAACAAATGTAACTATAATGCCTGGAAGTAAAATATTGAGTCTTCTCCAAATTCTTTTAGAACAAGAGCAACAATACTAGCAAACATTTACTGCAAGTATACTACATGCTAGGATTACCTCTAAGAATCAGTACAGTATTCTCAAAATAATCAGATAAGGTACTATTCCTAGCCATCCCATATAAAAATGAAAACTGAGGAATAGATTCCATCATGATTGGGTCCTCCAAAATAAAATAGAAAGGTTAAAAAATTAAAAAGCTTTTAAAACTTTAATAAAATTAAATTTTTAAAAACTGAGGTATAAAAAGAATAAAAAAGCAGTGATAAGATAAATGTCAGAGTCAGGAATCAAACACAGACAATCCATCTCAACACTTTAAAACATTTCTTTACTAATGTAAGATCAGCCTTGTCTGGACATACCCCTGAACCTCATCAGAGATGTGCCTGCTATCTCTGGATTATGACAGCATTCTAACACATGTCTCCCAGATCCAATAAGAATTCTTTACAAGATAAGTAAAACTTTGAACAAAAAAGTATAATTTTTTTCCTTTCATTTCCTTTTGGCTCTTAATTCATTCCATTTTTTAGACTACGCAGGTCCTTCCCATTTTCTTTCTTTTTTTTTGTAACATGAAATCCTATGCATTTAAGAAATCCTAGCCCATAAACTAAGAGCTCAATTCCTAATTTCTTGAGGAAAATCATCTCTTTTTTAAAAAATTTGGCCACTTTTTGTTGATTTTTTATTTATTTATTTTCATCCATCTTTATTCTTTGGCCTGTGTGGGTCTCCCATTGCAGTGGCCTCTCTCCTTGCAGAGCACCGGCTCTGGGCACATGCGCTCCAGAGCACTGGCTCAGAAACAGACACAATGATCCAGCCACTCCACTCCGTGTCAGAGATCAAACCAGTGCCTCTTGCACTACAAGGCAGGCTATTTACGCACTGGACCACCAGGAAATTGCCTCTTTTCTTACCGTCTGTGTTGTAGTCTCTGTTTTAAAAATTTTTACCTTCTTGTTACTGCTACACTGTCATCTTATAACACTTTGTGATTTAGATTTCTTGAACCATATCCCTTTGTTCTCCTTCTTTCTTATCTATGAGCTCATCATCATTTCAACAGTAGAAACAAATGTAACTATAATGCCTGGAAGTAAAATATTGAGTCTTCTCCAAATTCTTTTAGAACAAGAGCAACAATACTAGCAAACATTTACTGCAAGTATACTACATGCTAGGATTACCTCTAAGAATCAGTACAGTATTCTCAAAATAATCAGATAAGGTACTATTCCTAGCCATCCCATATAAAAATGAAAACTGAGGAATAGATTCCATCATGATTGGGTCCTCCAAAATAAAATAGAAAGGTTAAAAAATTAAAAAGCTTTTAAAACTTTAATAAAATTAAATTTTTAAAAACTGAGGTATAAAAAGAATAAAAAAGCAGTGATAAGATAAATGTCAGAGTCAGGAATCAAACACAGACAATCCATCTCAACACTTTAAAACATTTCTTTACTAATGTAAGATCAGCCTTGTCTGGACATACCCCTGAACCTCATCAGAGATGTGCCTGCTATCTCTGGATTATGACAGCATTCTAACACATGTCTCCCAGATCCAATAAGAATTCTTTACAAGATAAGTAAAACTTTGAACAAAAAAGTATAATTTTTTTCCTTTCATTTCCTTTTGGCTCTTAATTCATTCCATTTTTTAGACTACGCAGGTCCTTCCCATTTTCTTTCTTTTTTTTTGTAACATGAAATCCTATGCATTTAAGAAATCCTAGCCCATAAACTAAGAGCTCAATTCCTAATTTCTTGAGGAAAATCATCTCTTTTTTAAAAAATTTGGCCACTTTTTGTTGATTTTTTATTTATTTATTTTCATCCATCTTTATTCTTTGGCCTGTGTGGGTCTCCCATTGCAGTGGCCTCTCTCCTTGCAGAGCACCGGCTCTGGGCACATGCGCTCCAGAGCACTGGCTCAGAAACAGACACAATGATCCAGCCACTCCACTCCGTGTCAGAGATCAAACCAGTGCCTCTTGCACTACAAGGCAGGCTATTTACGCACTGGACCACCAGGAAATTGCCTCTTTTCTTACCGTCTGTGTTGTAGTCTCTGTTACCATCTTAAAGAAAATTTCATATATTTATCTATTATAGATCATTCTGTAAATTGATCACTATTTGATTTTCCTGCAGCTACAAAGAGAATGTGATGAGGTTATCAGCCATTCAACATGATCAGCCTATGAAGCCCCTGGACAGAGCGGTCTTCTGGATCGAGTTTGTCATGCGCCACAAAGGAGCCAAGCACCTGCGGCCAGCTGCCCACGACCTCACCTGGTTCCAGTACCACTCTCTGGATGTGATTGGCTTCCTGCTGGCCTGTGTGGCAACCGCTGTGTTTGTCATCACAAAGAGTTGTCTGTTTTGTTGCCATAAGTTTACTAAAATAGGAAAGAAGAGGAAAAGAGAATAGCTGTTTCTGAGACCTTTAGCAGGTTTGCCCCATAGATAGAGCTCTTCATGTTTTACTCCAGTAGGAGGAATTATGATAAGGTTTCTCTCCTTTTGTGATAAAATAAAAAATTTTCTTTCAAGGGAATTTCTACCTAGCTAGAAATGTGTCATGCCAAGGAAAACCACTGGTGAAAAATTACATAAAAATAAAACTATATGGGTATATATTGAAATTTGTTACTTTAATTCAAAAGTTATGCTAAAAAGAAATTACAGAATGTAGCTGTGTTTTACATGCTGAGTGTAGAAATAGGAACAATAACAAATCTACTCATATCATCCATATTATTTTGTAGATACTCTGAATTTTTAACTTCATTTGATGTAGAATTTCATAGTTTTTCATTGCTATAGGAATTTTTCAACACTTGGAATTCTATGAGAAGATCCATCCCTTAACTTCATTTGTGAGACCACTATCAGTTCTTCATTTTTACTGAGCACCCAACCTCAACATCATTTCTTACCTAAAGTCATGGCGAGACATTTGCTTTCATCCAGTTTAATTCATTTCCCAGGGGAGAGTTTGTGGAATTAGAAATACAGCAACTACTACCTGCTTCCTATTATAAAATTGAGACATTTGCAAAAATCCTTAATTTCAAGACCTAATTCTCTTTTCTCAACCACCTTTAGTAACCTATTAATTTCACTGCTTTGATAATAGATGTAAATTCTCAACTATATATTAAGAAAATGTATAACTTGTACTCTAAAGGGATTTGTTGAATTTTCATAATGTACCTGAATATATCTACAGATTATATCTATATGTACATATCTAAGTCTATATATATTCTTACTGGACACAAACTGGACACAACATCACTTAGCTATATGCAGACACAGTATGACATTCAATGCATTTGTTGAATACAGACTGAATTAATTACTATTACATTATAATATGTTTTGAAGCACACTTTAGATCAGTATTTATCATTCTTTTGTCTTTCGTTGGGAGACTATTGCCTTGTCCCTCCGACAACACTTTTATGTAAACATTCAATCTTTTATCATGACAGAAAATAATATAGACATCATTTTCTTTAAACCAATGCACAACATGACCAATGCACAATAATTGGAAACAATGAGCATGATACAAAAATTATAGATTTTATGAAAAATTGGTGCAACAAATGAAACCAATCTGAAGGCACTCATGAAAAATGTGCACCAGGGGTTTCCCTGGTGGTCCAGTGGGTGAAGAGTCTGCCTTGCAGTGCAAGGGACCTCGATCCCTGGCCCAGGAAGATCCCATGTGCTGCAGAGCAGTTGGGCCAGTGTGTCCACTTACAAGCCAGTGCTCTGGAGCACATGCGCCCAGAGTCAGTGCTCTGCAACGAGAGAGGCCACTGCAGTGGGAGGCCCACACAGGCTGAAGAATAAAGATGGATAAAAATAAATAAATAAAAAAGAAATAAAAGAGTCCAAATTTTTTTTTTAAAAAAACGTGCACCAGGAAGCAGTTTATTATCAGAATGGTTCAGATGAGGAAGTGCCAAACTTGTCTTATTAATCAAGAAATAAGGTTAATCTTATAATAAAGAAATTGATTACTTATTAATAAGTTAATAAATTAAAACATTGATATTTTGGGAATTAGAGGAAATGTTCCATAGAATTGTTGCTAAAACTCCTTTAGATAATTGACACATTTTTGAAGAAATGTAGAATGAATATCCCTTTCATGGATCATAGTCTTGTCATATAGGAGGGGCTTGGGCCACTGGAGGTGGAAATGCCAGCCCATTCCAATACTCTTACCATGAGGACTCCATGAACTGGCCAAAAGATGTGAGACCAGAAAATGAGTCCCCAATTCAGAAGGTGTCCAGTGTATACTGGGGAAGAGCAGAGGACAATTATTAATAACTGCAGAAAGAATGAAGCAGCTGAACCAAAGTAAAAACAACACTCAGTTGTGGATGTGTCTGGTGATGAAAGCAAAGTCCAATGCTTTAAAGAACAATACTGCATAGCAACCTGGTATGCTAAGTCCACGAATCAAGGTAAGTGGGACATGGCCAAACTAAAGATTGAAAGACTGAAAAGAGACATCTTAGGAATCAGTAAACCGAAACTGACAGATTTTGTGAATTTAATTCAGATAAACATTATAGCTACTAATATGAGCATGAATTCCTCCCTAGAAGAAATGAAGTAGTCCTCATAATCAACAAAAGAGTCCTCATGCAGTATTTGGGTGCAACCTCAAAAGCAAAGAATGATTCTGAATTGTTTCCAAGGCAATCTTCTCTCAACATCAAAGTAATCTATGTCTATGCCCTAAACACTGATACCAAAGAAGCTGAAGCTGACCGATTCTATGAAGACCTACAACCACTCTAGAACAAACACCAAAAAACAAAAAGATGTCCATTTTATCATGGGAGACTGGAATACGAAAGTAGGAAGTCAAGAGATAACTGGAGTAACAGCCAAATTTGGGCTTGGAGTACAAAATGAAGCAGGGCAAAAGTTAACAGAGTTTTGTCAAGAGAATATTCTGGTCACAGAAAATAACCCTTTTCCAGCAACCCAAGAGACAACTCTACACAAGGACCAGATGGTCAATACTGAAAACACACTGATTATGTTCTTTGAAGCCAAAGATGGAGAATTTCTGTACAGTCATCAAAACAAGAAGAAACACAAGAAGGCAAAGTAGTTGTCTGAGGAAGCTTTACAAATAGCTGAGGAAAGAAGTTGCTTCAAGTTGCTAATTTGATAATTAAAAACATTGATATTTTGGGAATTAGAGGAAATGTTCCATAGAATTGTTGCTAAAACTCCTTTAGATAATTGACACATTTGAAGAAATGTAGAATGAATATCCCTTTCATGGATCATAGTCTTGTCATATAGGAGGGGCTTGGGCCACTGGAGGTGGAAATGCCAGCCCATTCCAATACTCTTACCATGAGGACTCCATGAACTGGCCAAAAGATGTGAGACCAGAAAATGAGTCCCCAATTCAGAAGGTGTCCAGTGTATACTGGGGAAGAGCAGAGGACAATTATTAATAACTGCAGAAAGAATGAAGCAGCTGAACCAAAGTAAAAACAACACTCAGTTGTGGATGTGTCTGGTGATGAAAGCAAAGTCCAATGCTTTAAAGAACAATACTGCATAGCAACCTGGTATGCTAAGTCCACGAATCAAGGTAAGTGGGACATGGCCAAACTAAAGATTGAAAGACTGAAAAGAGACATCTTAGGAATCAGTAAACCAAAACTGACAGATTTTGTGAATTTAATTCAGATAAACATTATAGCTACTAATATGAGCATGAATTCCTCCCTAGAAGAAATGAAGTAGTCCTCATAATCAACAAAAGAGTCCTCATGCAGTATTTGGGTGCAACCTCAAAAGCAAAGAATGATTCTGAATTGTTTCCAAGGCAATCTTCTCTCAACATCAAAGTAATCTATGTCTATGCCCTAAACACTGATACCAAAGAAGCTGAAGCTGACCGATTCTATGAAGACCTACAACCACTCTAGAACAAACACCAAAAAACAAAAAGATGTCCATTTTATCATGGGAGACTGGAATACGAAAGTAGGAAGTCAAGAGATAACTGGAGTAACAGCCAAATTTGGGCTTGGAGTACAAAATGAAGCAGGGCAAAAGTTAACAGAGTTTTGTCAAGAGAATATTCTGGTCACAGAAAATAACCCTTTTCCAGCAACCCAAGAGACAACTCTACACAAGGACCAGATGGTCAATACTGAAAACACACTGATTATGTTCTTTGAAGCCAAAGATGGAGAATTTCTGTACAGTCATCAAAACAAGAAGAAACACAAGAAGGCAAAGTAGTTGTCTGAGGAAGCTTTACAAATAGCTGAGGAAAGAAGTTGCTTCAAGTTGCTAATTTGCACTCTACTGTAAAATTCATATGTGCTGCTCTCCTATAACTATGGAGCTTCCTTCATTCTGTCATATGAGGTCATCTTGATCCAAGTACTATTGACATTTTGGTACACATAAGTCTTCATTGTATGCTTTGTGCATTAAATGATGCTTAGTAGCACCCTTGCATCTAATCACTAGATGCCAGTAACACCTATCTCTCATTTGTGACAACCAAAGATGTTTCCATACATTACCAAATGCTCTCTTGGAGGAGACAGGGCAACAGTGTAAACTACTGCATAGAGTTTACTGATCACATTTCATCTATGTTTGATCATATTTTTCCTTTATTTTCCTGGAAGTTTATGGGAGAAAGAAACCTAGACAGGTGTGATTCATCCATGTTTTCCTTTTTGTTTAATTTCATTTTAAAATCTTACATGTTTTTTTTAATTTTTAAGCCCATAAAAATTTTTTCTAGAAAGTTCATAATGGACATAGGGGGGAAATTATCTATTCATAAATTAGTAAAAGATTCTAAACAAAATAAAACCCATGTCAAAATATGGGATTTTTTGTTGACAAAGCATTAGTAATTTTTGGCCCATATATTTGTAGTAACATCATAGACAGTCATGTGGAAGAAACAAGTAGACCAGTCCATGCAACAAATATTTTTTTTTCCTATATTTTTTCCATATAAGTATGTTAGCTACTCAGTATACATCAGCAAACAAAGCAAATTAAAAACACAAAATATGCCAGGCCTTAATGAAACTTACAATACAACTGGAAGAGATAAGCAAAAAACATGAAAAATGAACATCAGAATGTTGGGATCCTAGGGATCACTTTTTTGGTGGGGGGAGCAGGTTGGGGAGGGAGGGGGTGGGCAAGTCACTTCTATTGGTTTTTCATTTATCTATTTTCATCCATCTTTGTTCTTTGGCCCATGTGGGCCTCCCATCGCAGTAGCCTCTGTTGTCGCAGAGCTTTGGCTCTGGGCATATGCGCTCCAGAGCTCTGGCTCAGTAATTGGACACATTGGTCCACCTGCTCCGCGGCACGTGGGATCTTCCCAGGCCAGGGATCGAACTGGCGCCCTTGCACTACAAGGCAGTGTCCTTACCCACTGGACCACCAGGGGAAACCCCTAGGGATCACGTTTAAGAGTCTCCTAGCCACAGTAAGTAAATTAAAGTAAATTAAATGGTGTAATGGAAGCTGGTATAAATAAAGCAGTGCAGGACATAAAGATTACATACATGGGAATGTGTCTAAACCAAAACAGGATGGACAGTACTGACATATCTAACAATTTGATTGTGTGCAAAATCATGTGTATGACTTAGAGAAGAACATTTGCTTTGTGGATCTTGAGGTAGGAACATACCTGCCATGGAGTAGGAATCATGTGGCTGAGACTGATCACATTTCATCTATGTTTGATCATATTTTTCCTTTATTTTCCTGGAAGTTTATGGGAGAAAGAAACCTAGACAGGTGTGATTCATCCATGTTTTCCTTTTTGTTTAATTTCATTTTAAAATCTTACATGTTTTTTTTAATTTTTAAGCCCATAAAAATTTTTTCTAGAAAGTTCATAATGGACATAGGGGGGAAATTATCTATTCATAAATTAGTAAAAGATTCTAAACAAAATAAAACCCATGTCAAAATATGGGATTTTTTGTTGACAAAGCATTAGTAATTTTTGGCCCATATATTTGTAGTAACATCATAGACAGTCATGTGGAAGAAACAAGTAGACCAGTCCATGCAACAAATATTTTTTTTTCCTATATTTTTTCCATATAAGTATGTTAGCTACTCAGTATACATCAGCAAACAAAGCAAATTAAAAACACAAAATATGCCAGGCCTTAATGAAACTTACAATACAACTGGAAGAGATAAGCAAAAAACATGAAAAATGAACATCAGAATGTTGGGATCCTAGGGATCACTTTTTTGGTGGGGGGAGCAGGTTGGGGAGGGAGGGGGTGGGCAAGTCACTTCTATTGGTTTTTCATTTATCTATTTTCATCCATCTTTGTTCTTTGGCCCATGTGGGCCTCCCATCGCAGTAGCCTCTGTTGTCGCAGAGCTTTGGCTCTGGGCATATGCGCTCCAGAGCTCTGGCTCAGTAATTGGACACATTGGTCCACCTGCTCCGCGGCACATGGGATCTTCCTAGGCCAGGGATCGAACTGGCGCCCCTTGCACTACAAGGCAGTGTCCTTACCCACTGGACCACCAGGGAAGCCCCTAGGGATCACGTTTAAGAGTCTCCTAGCCACAGTAAGTAAATTAAAGTAAATTAAATGGTGTAATGGAAGCTGGTATAAATAAAGCAGTGCAGGACATAAAGATTACATACATGGGAATGTGTCTAAACCAAAACAGGATGGACAGTACTGACATATCTAACAATTTGATTGTGTGCAAAATCATGTGTATGACTTAGAGAAGAACATTTGCTTTGTGGATCTTGAGGTAGGAACATACCTGCCATGGAGTAGGAATCATGTGGCTGAGACAGAGGGAAGGAAAAGAAAAAATCAAAGAGATATTGAGAGGGGCAGTGGCACTTGTGTAGACTCAAATAGGCATAGGAGAATTTTGTATTTTTCTCTGCATACAACTGGCAATCATTGGAAATTTTTGAGCAGAGAATTCTTAATGTTAGAGTAACACGGGCCTTAATTCAACTTCTGTTTATTAACATAAACTAAGAGTATATGCTACAGTGATAAAATAGAAATTTTCTCAGGCTATGAATAACAATAATTTTCTAAACTGATCACAAATTTCTGTGCTTTAATATTTAAACATAACATTTTTTCAGTTTAATGTACTAAACCATCAAAAGATTGAACAAAAATATGACAATCAATCAGATCGAATCACATATTTAAATATGATTTAAATGATTTAAAACAAAAATCATTAAGTGTACTATATCCAATAATGTTATTGTTCCCACTACACAAAATCAGTTTGGAGAACTCCACAAGCCTACATTGTTTCCATTTTAATAAATAGCAAAGCTTTACTTAAAGCCTAAACTGAGAGGCTTTCGACCCACAAGAATAGCTGAACTAGGTTGATATGTCTCCCTTCTTTAATGCCTTAGCACTTCTCTGCTGCAAGTCCATACTTGCTTCCTTTAGATATCATCCTGTGCCATTAAACTAATTTGTAGGAGCTAGCTATTTAACTGAGACTGTGTTCTTCATTTGATCTTCTGACAGTTTTATAATCTAAAATGTACAGTGATATGTATTCCTTGTTTTTTAAGCTTTCAATTTTACTTTACAATGTTTAAAAAAATTACTTGCTTTTCTTAGCTTAGGCTTCCATAACAAAATACCATATACTGGATGTGTTAAAAGAAATTAATATTCTTTCAGTTCTGGAGGATAGACATCAAAGGTGAGAATACTAGCATGATTCAATTCCATCAGGGTTCAATTTCTGGTGAGGGGTCTCTTTTGTCTTGCAGAGACATAATGGAAAGAGAGCTCTTTTTCCTCTTCAAGTCTACCTATTCTATTGTATTAGGAGCCCATTCTTATGACTTCATTTAACCTTAATGACCTCCTTGAAACTCTCTATTTCCAAATTTGGTCTGTGAGAGTTAAAGCATAAACATACCAATTTGAGGGGAACACAGTTTAGTAAATAGCAGTTTTTTGTTAAATAATATCACAAATTGTGCTCTGTAATTTATTTTCTGCATACAACTGGCAATCATTGGAAATTTGAGCAGAGAATTCTTAATGTTAGAGTAACACGGCCTTAATTCAACTTCTGTTTATTAACATAAACTAAGAGTATATGCTACAGTGATAAAATAGAAATTTTCTCAGGCTATGAATAACAATAATTTTCTAAACTGATCACAAATTTCTGTGCTTTAATATTTAAACATAACATTTTTCAGTTTAATGTACTAAACCATCAAAGATTGAACAAAAATATGACAATCAATCAGATCGAATCACATATTTAAATATGATTTAAATGATTTAAAACAAAAATCATTAAGTGTACTATATCCAATAATGTTATTGTTCCCACTACACAAAATCAGTTTGGAGAACTCCACAAGCCTACATTGTTTCCATTTTAATAAATAGCAAAGCTTTACTTAAAGCCTAAACTGAGAGGCTTTCGACCCACAAGAATAGCTGAACTAGGTTGATATGTCTCCCTTCTTTAATGCCTTAGCACTTCTCTGCTGCAAGTCCATACTTGCTTCCTTTAGATATCATCCTGTGCCATTAAACTAATTTGTAGGAGCTAGCTATTTAACTGAGACTGTGTTCTTCATTTGATCTTCTGACAGTTTTATAATCTAAAATGTACAGTGATATGTATTCCTTGTTTTTTAAGCTTTCAATTTTACTTTACAATGTTTAAAAAAATTACTTGCTTTTCTTAGCTTAGGCTTCCATAACAAAATACCATATACTGGATGTGTTAAAAGAAATTAATATTCTTTCAGTTCTGGAGGATAGACATCAAAGGTGAGAATACTAGCATGATTCAATTCCATCAGGGTTCAATTTCTGGTGAGGGGTCTCTTTTGTCTTGCAGAGACATAATGGAAAGAGAGCTCTTTTTCCTCTTCAAGTCTACCTATTCTATTGTATTAGGAGCCCATTCTTATGACTTCATTTAACCTTAATGACCTCCTTGAAACTCTCTATTTCCAAATTTGGTCTGTGAGAGTTAAAGCATAAACATACCAATTTGAGGGGAACACAGTTTAGTAAATAGCAGTTTTGTTAAATAATTATCCTTATTGGTATTCTAGAACATTTATTTTATTTCAAAATTATCTTTTCTGTTATCATTCTCCTTTTAGTTTTTCAAAGTACACATTGTATTATGCATGTGTGTGTTAATGGTATATATGTCTATCAATATATACATATATATTTCTTCAATACTCATATATGTATTGTGTACAATTGGAGAAGGAAATGGCTACCCAACTCCAGGACTCATGCCTTGGAAATCCCATGTACAGAGAAGAGCCTGATGGTCTACAGTCCATGGGTCACAAAAGCATCAGACATGACCTCGTAACCAAACATCAACCACAGTTGTGTGCAAAAATATACATGTATATGCATACATATAGATATATTACATATTTCCAATATAGTTATTTTGTATTAAACTTCTTTTATTCTCTTAATAACAATAATTTTAAAAAGGAGTGCCCTACTGAAACTACTGTCAGTGTGGGGGACGAGAACACACCTGAGGCCACGCCCTCCACATAGCTGCATCAGAGTCTTACGTTGTAGGGGAAAGAAACTTCACTAAAATAGTCAATGTAGTCACTACACATGTAGCAGTAACAATACATGGAGTCAGACTTGTACACGCCACTGTCTAAATATAAGAGTTTAACAATAACTTCAGAAAACACATTAAAAAATACAATTATGTGACCTAATTGAGAGTAAATGACAGGCAATAGAAACTGCCACCCGTTCTTGATGGGTCAATATGGAAAGAAAATATGTAACAATAAACTGGATAAGAGAAAGCTCTTTTCAGCTTACTTCAAAAAAAAGGTTTTTTTTACCATCAAAGGTGAGAATACTAGCATGATTCAATTCCATCAGGGTTCAATTTCTGGTGAGGGTCTCTTTTGTCTTGCAGAGACATAATGGAAAGAGAGCTCTTTTCCTCTTCAAGTCTACCTATTCTATTGTATTAGGAGCCCATTCTTATGACTTCATTTAACCTTAATGACCTCCTTGAAACTCTCTATTTCCAAATTTGGTCTGTGAGAGTTAAAGCATAAACATACCAATTTGAGGGGAACACAGTTTAGTAAATAGCAGTTTTGTTAAATAATTATCCTTATTGGTATTCTAGAACATTTATTTTATTTCAAAATTATCTTTTCTGTTATCATTCTCCTTTTAGTTTTTCAAAGTACACATTGTATTATGCATGTGTGTGTTAATGGTATATATGTCTATCAATATATACATATATATTTCTTCAATACTCATATATGTATTGTGTACAATTGGAGAAGGAAATGGCTACCCAACTCCAGGACTCATGCCTTGGAAATCCCATGTACAGAGAAGAGCCTGATGGTCTACAGTCCATGGGTCACAAAAGCATCAGACATGACCTCGTAACCAAACATCAACCACAGTTGTGTGCAAAAATATACATGTATATGCATACATATAGATATATTACATATTTCCAATATAGTTATTTTGTATTAAACTTCTTTTATTCTCTTAATAACAATAATTTTAAAAAGGAGTGCCCTACTGAAACTACTGTCAGTGTGGGGGACGAGAACACACCTGAGGCCACGCCCTCCACATAGCTGCATCAGAGTCTTACGTTGTAGGGGAAAGAAACTTCACTAAAATAGTCAATGTAGTCACTACACATGTAGCAGTAACAATACATGGAGTCAGACTTGTACACGCCACTGTCTAAATATAAGAGTTTAACAATAACTTCAGAAAACACATTAAAAAATACAATTATGTGACCTAATTGAGAGTAAATGACAGGCAATAGAAACTGCCTGTGAGACAGACTTGTGGTTGGCTCTAACAGGGGAAAACTTCACATCAGCTATAGCCATGGGTTCAATGACTCAAAAGAAACAACCAGAAAGACAAAAGATTCAAAGTTAATAAAATGATAAACTAAAATAAAGGATATAATAAGTCAGAGGAGACTACTGTTTACACCTAAAAGAAGGATATCACAGAGAGAAAAAGTGTGTCTCTGTCTCTATCCTCCACCCTGGAAGCCAAGGTTCAGAGTTTGACCAAAGGAGACTTAAAACTTTAAACACAGGGTGTCAAGTTGTTCTCAAGGCATTCACTTTATTTGAATCAGACTGTAGGAAAGTCAAGCCTCTGAGTGCTCACAGACTATGAAAGATTTGTTTGTGAGCACTTAAGAGGAATCTGGTTATTTCATGACTAGCTTGCCAGAAACCATTGGCAAGCTAGTTTATCAGAAAAAAAAAAACAAAGACAGACACAGTTAAGAACAGCCTTGCTGAGATCAGAACACGCCTCACACATTACTTTCAAAAGTATCCTTGCAAATGAGAATGAAAATTGGGGGGCCAGATTCTGAAGAAATTTATGCCCCCAAGATACTTTCAAAACTACAGTACACTCAACAGCTGTCGAAAGCTAACTCTAAGAAAAGAAACAGTTAAAATGAGTGCCCTACTGAAACCACTGTCAGCCCAGGGGATGTGTGAACAGGCTGCTCCCTCTATGTAGCACACAAACAAACAGTGGCTCAGCAGTAAAGACTAGGAGCTGCAGCAGACAGAGATTCCATCCCTGGGTCAGGAAGACCCCCTGGAGGAGGGCATGGCAACCCACTCCAGTATTCTTGCCTGGAGAATCCCATGGACAGAGGAACCTGGGGGCAATAGCTGCATCAGAGTCTTACGTTGTAGGGGAAAGAAACTTCACTAAAATAGTCAATGTAGTCACTACACATGTAGCAGTAACAATACATGGAGTCAGACTTGTACACGCCACTGTCTAAATATAAGAGTTTAACAATAACTTCAGAAAACACTTTAAAAAAATACAATTATGTGACCTAATTGAGAGTAAATGACAGGCAATAGAAACTGCCTGTGAGACAGACTTGTGGTTGGCTCTAACAGGGAAAACTTCACATCAGCTATAGCCATGGGTTCAATGACTCAAAAGAAACAACCAGAAAGACAAAAGATTCAAAGTTAATAAAATGATAAACTAAAATAAAGGATATAATAAGTCAGAGGAGACTACTGTTTACACCTAAAAGAAGGATATCACAGAGAGAAAAAGTGTGTCTCTGTCTCTATCCTCCACCCTGGAAGCCAAGGTTCAGAGTTTGACCAAAGGAGACTTAAAACTTTAAACACAGGGTGTCAAGTTGTTCTCAAGGCATTCACTTTATTTGAATCAGACTGTAGGAAAGTCAAGCCTCTGAGTGCTCACAGACTATGAAAGATTTGTTTGTGAGCACTTAAGAGGAATCTGGTTATTTCATGACTAGCTTGCCAGAAACCATTGGCAAGCTAGTTTATCAGAAAAAAAAAAACAAAGACAGACACAGTTAAGAACAGCCTTGCTGAGATCAGAACACGCCTCACACATTACTTTCAAAAGTATCCTTGCAAATGAGAATGAAAATTGGGGGGCCAGATTCTGAAGAAATTTATGCCCCCAAGATACTTTCAAAACTACAGTACACTCAACAGCTGTCGAAAGCTAACTCTAAGAAAAGAAACAGTTAAAATGAGTGCCCTACTGAAACCACTGTCAGCCCAGGGGATGTGTGAACAGGCTGCTCCCTCTATGTAGCACACAAACAAACAGTGGCTCAGCAGTAAAGACTAGGAGCTGCAGCAGACAGAGATTCCATCCCTGGGTCAGGAAGACCCCCTGGAGGAGGGCATGGCAACCCACTCCAGTATTCTTGCCTGGAGAATCCCATGGACAGAGGAACCTGGGGGGCAACAGCAAAACAAGCTTAAGAAGAAAATAAAGCTATAAAAATAATGTCCCATTCAATAGAGTCTATAAGTAAGAGGTAGAAATCACATATTTCAAAAGTACCAAGTGACAATTTAGAGCTGAAAATTACAATAACTAAAAACAGTCACTAGGGGGAATCAGTAGTGGATTCGAAGTGGCAGATGGAAAAGTCAGCCAACTCAAGACAGATCAATAAAAAACAGAGATAAAAAATGAATGAAAATAATGAACAGAGGGGTAGCAAATTGTGGAATATAATTAAACACACTAACATACACAAAATAGCTGTGCCATAAGAAAAATGAATAAAGTGGAATATTCAAAGATAATGTTGGAAAATATCCTAAATATCATGAAACATATTAACTTACACATCATAGTATTTCAACTATTTCCAAGTAGGATAAACACAGGAGAGCCATACAGACACTAGCAATGTGTTGAAAGCTAAAGACAGAAAATCTCAAAGCACTAAGAGAAAATAATATATCCACACAGATGGACTCCAATAAGATACTATTTATATCTCATCACAAACTATGGATGCTCTATAGTAGTGAGATGATATCCTCGAAGTGCTGAAAGACAAAAATTCCATGTCAAACAAAGCTATCTTTCAAATATGAGGGCAAAATATAAATAGCCCTCTGCTCCACCTCTCCAAGCCTTCCTCCCTGCCTCCAAATAAGATCTCATTGCTGGGAAACCTGCCTTACAGGAAAAACTGGAGGAAGTTCTTCAGGCTGAGGAAATTAAAGCCAGACTGCAATTCTAATCCACATAATAAACCAAAGAGCACTGGTAAAGATAATAAAGTAACTTTACAAGATACATATTTCTCCTTTCTTCTCTTAAAAATATATAAACAAGCATACAAATCACATATAGTTTCATTGTTAGATACGTGACATATAGTTAATATATTTGTCAAAAGCAAGACAAAGGAAGTGGTGAGAACAAGCTGTATTAAAAAAAAGGAATGAGGGCTTCCCTGGCTGGCCAGTGGGTATCGACACCGCCTTGCAGTGCAAGGGGCACCAGTTCAATCCCTGGCCTGGGAAGATCCCATGAGCCGTGGAGCAGCTGGACCAATGTGTCCAACTGTCGAACTGGACCTCTGGAGCGCATGCGCCCAGAGTCAGTGCTCTGCAACAAGAGAGGCCACTGCAATGGGAGACCCACACAGGCCAAATAAAAAAAAAAAAAGGAAAAGTGAATGAAAGATCGATAGAAGTGGCCAAAAAAAAAAAAAAAAAAAGGAATGATAGTACATGGTAGCATAAATATACAGAAGTAAATATAGAAAATAAGAAAGGGTAACTGAAAAGATTATTATAACTGCTGAAATTATATACTTTTTCTTTTCTCAGCTTACAAATACGAAATATGTCAGTAGTAGATACGATACGTATACTTGTACGTAAGTACCTATGTGGCTGTCAATATGTGCAATGATGATAGCACAAGTGTTTATACTACACGTGCTCAGTCACTTCAGTCATGTCTGACTCTGTAGAAAGGCTGATCACAAAAAAAAATTTTAATGTCAAATGAATTCAACACAGTGAAGCCTACATTTCACAAAGAGATTCCAAAATAGCAGAATAATCTCTAAATCAGGAACCATGTCTTATTTTTTCTCTTACTCCAACTATCTAGAATAAAGCCTGGCACTAAAAAAGGGAAAAAAAAAAAAAGTTCGCAATAGAATAGAACTTTTAGGAGCAATTTCTTCTGTATTAAAGCTATCTTTCAAATATGAGGGCCTTCCCTCCCTTTTGCCTCCAAATAAGATCTCATTGCTGGGAAACCTGCCTTACAGGAAAAACTGGAGGAAGTTCTTCAGGCTGAGGAAATTAAAGCCAGACTGCAATTCTAATCCACATAATAAACCAAAGAGCACTGGTAAAGATAATAAAGTAACTTTACAAGATACATATTTCTCCTTTCTTCTCTTAAAAATATATAAACAAGCATACAAATCACATATAGTTTCATTGTTAGATACGTGACATATAGTTAATATATTTGTCAAAAGCAAGACAAAGGAAGTGGTGAGAACAAGCTGTATTAAAAAAAAGGAATGAGGGCTTCCCTGGCTGGCCAGTGGGTATCGACACCGCCTTGCAGTGCAAGGGGCACCAGTTCAATCCCTGGCCTGGGAAGATCCCATGAGCCGTGGAGCAGCTGGACCAATGTGTCCAACTGTCGAACTGGACCTCTGGAGCGCATGCGCCCAGAGTCAGTGCTCTGCAACAAGAGAGGCCACTGCAATGGGAGACCCACACAGGCCAAATAAAAAAAAAAAAAGGAAAAGTGAATGAAAGATCGATAGAAGTGGCCAAAAAAAAAAAAAAAAAAAAGGAATGATAGTACATGGTAGCATAAATATACAGAAGTAAATATAGAAAATAAGAAAGGGTAACTGAAAAGATTATTATAACTGCTGAAATTATATACTTTTCTTTTCTCAGCTTACAAATACGAAATATGTCAGTAGTAGATACGATCGTTATATTTTGCGTAAGTACCTATGTGGCTGTCAATATGTGCAATGATGATAGCACAAGTGTTTATACTACACGTGCTCAGTCACTTCAGTCATGTCTGACTCTGTAGAAAGGCTGATCACAAAAAAAAATTTTAATGTCAAATGAATTCAACACAGTGAAGCCTACATTTCACAAAGAGATTCCAAAATAGCAGAATAATCTCTAAATCAGGAACCATGTCTTATTTTTTCTCTTACTCCAACTATCTAGAATAAAGCCTGGCACTAAAAAAGGGAAAAAAAAAAAAAGTTCGCAATAGAATAGAACTTTTAGGAGCAATTTCTTCTGTATTGAACAGGAAGTTAGTATAAAGCTAATGTAAATTGTGGTAATTTATCATGTATCTATGACAAACCACACACCAACCGCTATAAAAATAATGTAAAGATCATTAAATGAATTGAAATGTTGTGCTAGTAAATATTCATTTGATGCATAAGAAAAACGTAAAAAACAAGCAAATGACATGCAGAAAAAAGTAAAATGATATATAAATTCACCAATACCAGTATTAATACTGAATGTAAATAAACTAAAAATGCAAAAGACATATATTAGATTATATTTAAAATATTCAACTATGCTACTTAAAGATACGGTATAAATTCAGACACAAATAGATTGAAATAAAAGAATTGAGCAAGATATATATATGAACAACAACCATTAAAAAGCTGAAATGACTCTATTAATATCAGCCACATAGACTTTAAAACCAAACATGTTACTAGAGATGGAAGATACATTTTATTATTATGAAACTGTATATCTATCGAATATATATCCATTACACAGATATTTGTATCTAGCATCAAAGACGTGAAGCAAAACCAGGCAGAAATTAAAGGAGAAACAAACAATCCAACATTAATAGTTGTACACTCTACTAATTTATATTTAATAATGACTAAAAACTAGGCAGAAGATCAACAAAGGAAACAAAAGACTTCCATAACACTATAAGCCAACTATATCTAAGAGACATCCACAGAATACCCCGTATTGCTGATCCTGTTCATGATGCCAATTGCCTTGCTGTTCACACTGCTTGCTGAACCCAGGGTAGGCAACGCACGAGCTAAGAGGCTGGAAGGAGACTTGAAGAGCCATAGGAACTGCAGACACATTTACTAACTAGTCACTTCAGTCATGTCTGACTCTGTAGAAAGGCTGATCACAAAAATTTTAATGTCAAATGAATTCAACACAGTGAAGCCTACATTTCACAAAGAGATTCCAAAATAGCAGAATAATCTCTAAATCAGGAACCATGTCTTATTTTTTCTCTTACTCCAACTATCTAGAATAAAGCCTGGCACTAAAAAAGGGAAAAAAAAAAAAAGTTCGCAATAGAATAGAACTTTTAGGAGCAATTTCTTCTGTATTGAACAGGAAGTTAGTATAAAGCTAATGTAAATTGTGGTAATTTATCATGTATCTATGACAAACCACACACCAACCGCTATAAAAATAATGTAAAGATCATTAAATGAATTGAAATGTTGTGCTAGTAAATATTCATTTGATGCATAAGAAAAACGTAAAAAACAAGCAAATGACATGCAGAAAAAAGTAAAATGATATATAAATTCACCAATACCAGTATTAATACTGAATGTAAATAAACTAAAAATGCAAAAGACATATATTAGATTATATTTAAAATATTCAACTATGCTACTTAAAGATACGGTATAAATTCAGACACAAATAGATTGAAATAAAAGAATTGAGCAAGATATATATATGAACAACAACCATTAAAAAGCTGAAATGACTCTATTAATATCAGCCACATAGACTTTAAAACCAAACATGTTACTAGAGATGGAAGATACATTTTATTATTATGAAACTGTATATCTATCGAATATATATCCATTACACAGATATTTGTATCTAGCATCAAAGACGTGAAGCAAAACCAGGCAGAAATTAAAGGAGAAACAAACAATCCAACATTAATAGTTGTACACTCTACTAATTTATATTTAATAATGACTAAAAACTAGGCAGAAGATCAACAAAGGAAACAAAAGACTTCCATAACACTATAAGCCAACTATATCTAAGAGACATCCACAGAATACCCCGTATTGCTGATCCTGTTCATGATGCCAATTGCCTTGCTGTTCACACTGCTTGCTGAACCCAGGGTAGGCAACGCACGAGCTAAGAGGCTGGAAGGAGACTTGAAGAGCCATAGGAACTGCAGACACATTTATGCTCTTTTTACTCCTGGCTGGCATGGGAGTCGTAACACAGCCTCTCTCTTGGCTGACGCACAGCTGTAGCAGCAGTCATCACATAACCATAAGGTAGCCATAACATAACCTCATATAACATAACCACGATGCCGCTCCAGCACAGTCCCAATGCAGCAGTAGTCGGGGCTTTCACGGTGAAATCCACATAGGCGCACTGCACAAAGTAGCCTGCGACCAACCGAGCACCTCATGACTCACATGCACAGTGCTCTGAGTGATCTCGGCTGTTACACAACCATTCAAAGTGATTGTTCCTGGGGCAAGAGGGTCTGGCTGGCGCCTCTTGTTAATTTCCCCACAGTTCACCCCTTCAGGGTCTCTTGACTCTCAAATTATGCAGGTTGTGCCCTCTATGGCATCCTCCTAGTGCACAATGCTGCCCCTTGTAGCCACATCCTGCAACAGCAGCTACAACAAACAGTTACATCCCCAGCACACAGCAAAACCCGATCCCTCACGGGGCTAGAAGAGCCACCCACTGCATGTGGAGTGCTTTTATCTTCTATGGTCAAATCCAGTCCTCCACCTGTCCTTGTAAAATTGCAGGAAAGCCTCCACTGGGGCAACTCCACCCTGGCGGGGGTTTTTATTAAGGACACACAAAGCACTCCCCCACAGGCTCTGGGCGCATTCCTTCAAGGAGGGAATTTGGGGCGCAATCACAGACCATCACCAAGATTCCAACTGGTTTCACACTGTTCTAAATCACAAGAGAATCAAAGGTTAACAGCACCAGAGGACACAACCTTTTAAGTACACCATTCTAAACCTACAGCGTAGGACTCAGCCTTTACCGTATATCTCCGCATAGAGAGTCATCCAATTTTCAAAGGGAAAGACATAGCCCTTACCGTATACCTCTGCACAAGGAGCCGCTCAATTTCCAAAGGTAAGGACACAGCCTTTATATACTGTTCTACTAAATCTACAATCATAGGACACACCCTAAATCTACATCATGCATCACAGGACACAGGTTTTGACATCAACAAGACTGCGTTCAACACCATTGTCAACCAGGGCCACTACTCTCTGTACATTAGCTAGTGACCAGTGAATTGCAAGTTCTATATGGGTCCTCCAGTCCCTGCTTTGGTTTTTTCAGGGGAGAACCTTGGTTTGAGTCCTATTCAAGGTGGAAAAGGACATCATCTAAAGAAACACCCTCAGATGCCATATAATCTTCCAACTGAACCGCCTATATCTCTTGTTTTGGGTGCTTCCCAACCTTAGTAAACTGCTGCTCCAGTCCTGGTTGCCACCATAGCTCTAGAAGCAGAGCATTAAGCTATTCATTTTATTTCTGTCAATTTCTGCTGCCAGCAAATCGGCCCACATTTGCGTTCA
Organism: Tragulus kanchil; assembly: GCA_022376925.1. NCBI lineage: Eukaryota > Metazoa > Chordata > Mammalia > Artiodactyla > Tragulidae > Tragulus > Tragulus kanchil. The sequence continues at coordinate 152,364,619 of JAIOJX010000025.1, read as the reverse complement.
CATTACCCGGATGGGGCCTTTGACAGCTTGGCTCCCCTCTGGGGACTTCACACTTCTAATCCCCTTTACCTGCCACTGTCCCTCTACTTCTCCCAAGTGGGCCACCATCAAGATCACCTCATAGATGGGATGTCCCTTATAGGGTATAAGAAAAGAAGTCAGGGATCCAAAGTGGTAGACAGGGCATTGTTCAAAATGGCATCTCAAATGCTGTCAGTAAAATGCTCAGCATCTGGGGCTCCGGTATTTGGGTTACCTATCCACTGCTTCATGCCCAGTTCTCTCACCACTTCAGTCAACTCAGCACAGGTATGCCATTGGCTCACAGTATCCGGGACCTCTCCCAGTTCAATGGCACAGTGCAGATGGCAGCATTAATCATTCCATGAGGGTGTTTGTTTGGTTAGGCGCATCCTGCATGAGGTAACTAGCACTGTGCAACCACTTGTTTCAATGAGGGGCGAGTGGTTATATATGCCAACCATTCTACCTCGTCCCCAGAACACAGGAGACCATCCACCCTGCACCCCAGAGTCACAAAAGCCATGCTGCCAAGCGTTTCCTTGCTTTTGCTGAAATTGCATACCCAAGTTAACTGACTCTGCCTGAGTATACGGTCGTATGTCATAAACAAAGTCACACTGGGGGCCCCTGTGGATGCCCCCTGGGCAAAAGACCACTCACGTTTCACTTTCTGCTGCACAAGGGGCCTCGCCGCCAAGCGGGGACCTGACGTCTCATAACATTCATCATCACCATCACTTACCCCCTCGCTGTCAGAGATGCTGGGTTCTTCCGGGTCACTGGGTTCACTCTCTCTAATGCCAGCATACATTGCTCTAGTTTTTCCGGGGCTTCCCTGGTGGCTCAGATGGTAAACAATTTGCCTGCAATATGGGAGACCAACTGAACCGCCTATATCTCTTGTTTTGGGTGCTTCCCAACCTTAGTAAACTGCTGCTCCAGTCCTGGTTGCCACCATAGCTCTAGAAGCAGAGCATTAAGCTATTCATTTTATTTCTGTCAATTTCTGCTGCCAGCAAATCGGCCCACATTTGCGTTCACATTACCCGGATGGGGCCTTTGACAGCTTGGCTCCCCTCTGGGGACTTCACACTTCTAATCCCCTTTACCTGCCACTGTCCCTCTACTTCTCCCAAGTGGGCCACCATCAAGATCACCTCATAGATGGGATGTCCCTTATAGGGTATAAGAAAAGAAGTCAGGGATCCAAAGTGGTAGACAGGGCATTGTTCAAAATGGCATCTCAAATGCTGTCAGTAAAATGCTCAGCATCTGGGGCTCCGGTATTTGGGTTACCTATCCACTGCTTCATGCCCAGTTCTCTCACCACTTCAGTCAACTCAGCACAGGTATGCCATTGGCTCACAGTATCCGGGACCTCTCCCAGTTCAATGGCACAGTGCAGATGGCAGCATTAATCATTCCATGAGGGTGTTTGTTTGGTTAGGCGCATCCTGCATGAGGTAACTAGCACTGTGCAACCACTTGTTTCAATGAGGGGCGAGTGGTTATATATGCCAACCATTCTACCTCGTCCCCAGAACACAGGAGACCATCCACCCTGCACCCCAGAGTCACAAAAGCCATGCTGCCAAGCGTTTCCTTGCTTTTGCTGAAATTGCATACCCAAGTTAACTGACTCTGCCTGAGTATACGGTCGTATGTCATAAACAAAGTCACACTGGGGGCCCCTGTGGATGCCCCCTGGGCAAAAGACCACTCACGTTTCACTTTCTGCTGCACAAGGGGCCTCGCCGCCAAGCGGGGACCTGACGTCTCATAACATTCATCATCACCATCACTTACCCCCTCGCTGTCAGAGATGCTGGGTTCTTCCGGGTCACTGGGTTCACTCTCTCTAATGCCAGCATACATTGCTCTAGTTTTTCCGGGGCTTCCCTGGTGGCTCAGATGGTAAACAATTTGCCTGCAATATGGGAGACCAAGTTCTTCCAAGTCTCTCTGCAGACTGCACACCAGCACAGCATTCCTTAGAGCACAATCCATATTCGCGTTCAGGGCAGTCAGGAAAATCCACCCCAGAGTGCCAAGGGCAGTCTGTGCTGCCTTGTTCGGCAAACTGGAACTCACCGCCTGAAACGCCTTTTCAGTGCTATTCAGTGACCTGTCTACTGCTCCGCAGTCTTCCACCGGAGCCCATGCCAAGAGGACTGCAGCCGCATGATACCACATGCTATATGGTGGTCTCTGGCTTCCTCCTTCCAGTAGAACCTCAGGGCTCCCTACCGGCTGGGTATCCTGCTGACTGTGCCAGTTGTTTCGTTCCTCCTGTTCCTGATGCCAGTTGTCTCACTGTTCACACTGTGTGCACTGTTTGCTGAACCCAGGGTAGGCTAGGCATGAGTTAAGACGCTGGAAGAAGATTCCAGGAGCGACGAACTGCAGGCGCCTTTGTTCTCTCCTGGCCGGCAAGGCAGCCATAACACAGCCTCTCTCCTGGCTGACGCAGCAGCCGTAGCAGCAGTCGTAACATTACTTGGACGTAACAAAACCGCCTGTAACACAACCATGATGCTGCTCAGTGTAGCCTCAGTGCAGCAGCAGCGAAGACTTTCGTGGTGAAGCTCCTACAGACATACTGCGCAGAGTAGCCCCCGACCAAGTGAGTACCTCAGGACTGAGCAAGTATCTACTGACGCGCATGCGCCGTGCTCTAAGCCTCAGCGACATAACGTTTAAAGTCATTATTTGCAGAACCTGGGGCGAGAGAGTTAACTGACTCTGCCTGAGTATACGGTCGTATGTCATAAACAAAGTCACACTGGGGGCCCCTGTGGATGCCCCCTGGGCAAAAGACCACTCACGTTTCACTTTCTGCTGCACAAGGGGCCTCGCCGCCAAGCGGGGACCTGACGTCTCATAACATTCATCATCACCATCACTTACCCCCTCGCTGTCAGAGATGCTGGGTTCTTCCGGGTCACTGGGTTCACTCTCTCTAATGCCAGCATACATTGCTCTAGTTTTTCCGGGGCTTCCCTGGTGGCTCAGATGGTAAACAATTTGCCTGCAATATGGGAGACCAAGTTCTTCCAAGTCTCTCTGCAGACTGCACACCAGCACAGCATTCCTTAGAGCACAATCCATATTCGCGTTCAGGGCAGTCAGGAAAATCCACCCCAGAGTGCCAAGGGCAGTCTGTGCTGCCTTGTTCGGCAAACTGGAACTCACCGCCTGAAACGCCTTTTCAGTGCTATTCAGTGACCTGTCTACTGCTCCGCAGTCTTCCACCGGAGCCCATGCCAAGAGGACTGCAGCCGCATGATACCACATGCTATATGGTGGTCTCTGGCTTCCTCCTTCCAGTAGAACCTCAGGGCTCCCTACCGGCTGGGTATCCTGCTGACTGTGCCAGTTGTTTCGTTCCTCCTGTTCCTGATGCCAGTTGTCTCACTGTTCACACTGTGTGCACTGTTTGCTGAACCCAGGGTAGGCTAGGCATGAGTTAAGACGCTGGAAGAAGATTCCAGGAGCGACGAACTGCAGGCGCCTTTGTTCTCTCCTGGCCGGCAAGGCAGCCATAACACAGCCTCTCTCCTGGCTGACGCAGCAGCCGTAGCAGCAGTCGTAACATTACTTGGACGTAACAAAACCGCCTGTAACACAACCATGATGCTGCTCAGTGTAGCCTCAGTGCAGCAGCAGCGAAGACTTTCGTGGTGAAGCTCCTACAGACATACTGCGCAGAGTAGCCCCCGACCAAGTGAGTACCTCAGGACTGAGCAAGTATCTACTGACGCGCATGCGCCGTGCTCTAAGTGCGCTCAGCTGTTACATAACGTTTAAAGTCATTATTTGCAGAACCTGGGGCGAGAGAACCTGACTGGTGCCATTTTGCTAATTTCCCCACAATCCTATTCCAAAAACAGCAAAATACACTATCTATTCAGATTCATGTAAATATGTCCCAAGATAGATTATCACTAGGAAGTTTTTTTAAGTCTCAACAAATTTTAGAAATTCAAATCATAAGACATATCGCCTCTAGCCACAATAGAATGACAATAAATAACTAATAACAAAATCAAGAAATTATCAAGTACAAGAAAATTATGCAATATATTAAAAATGGATCACTGATGAAAACAAAAGATGAATTAGAAAATAATTTTTAAAAAGAAAAGAAAAACCAAAAAAAAGATTATGAGAATGCATTGTTAAGAGGGACATGTATGCCCTCAATGCCCACATTAAAAAATAAATATTTAAATCAATAGCCTAAATTTATACCTTAAGAAGTCAGCCTGGAGAAAGACAGGCTCCAGTTCAAGACAATGTGTATGAGCATACATTGCTACTCAATCTGACCCAATAAAATTCACACTCTTTTGCAGGAAAATTTTTGAAGTCAGTAGTTGTGACTTTCTGACCCCAATAAGGCTCTTCTAGCTGTGTCTTTGTCTGGCTTTCTCTGATAAAGTGAATATAGTTTGTATAGTCAGTGATGTAGTTTGTATTTCGAACGAAGCTGCAGTCTGAAGGTCAGGCTTCTAACTTAGCAAAACTCTTAAGGCCCAAGTGAAAGCCTCTCCAGAGACCAGGGAGGGTGGTAAGACTGTCTTCACATTCCAAATTGCTGCTGTCTCCTTCAAAGGAATTTATACACACACCTTATTTTGCAATAGTCACCCGATGGGTACACAGCTTAGAAACCTAGCCCTGGTGGCTAGCAGAATTTGACTTCGAGGTTCATAAGAATGTGGCAGACAAAGAAATGTTTCTTAACCAGCTATCATCCCAAGACAGCACAGAGGGAATGTGTGGCCAGAAATGCCCATCCTCCAGTCTTTTCTGAAATCGACCTATTTGAAAACCTGCTATCTGAGGACCAGGCTTCCAATTTAACATATATCTAGGGACCAAAGTGATAGTATTGGTAACTCGGAGGTTTTCATTTTTAAATTTTATTGAAGTATTGGTGATTATAATATTGTGTCAGTTTCACATATACAGCAAAGTGATTCAATTATACACATGCATATATTCATTTTTCTACATATTGCCTTTCCTATATAGGTCACTACACAATACTGAGTAGGGTTTTCCCTCTATTCAGATTCATGTAAATATGTCCCAAGATAGATTATCACTAGGAAGTTTTTTTAAGTCTCAACAAATTTTAGAAATTCAAATCATAAGACATATCGCCTCTAGCCACAATAGAATGACAATAAATAACTAATAACAAAATCAAGAAATTATCAAGTACAAGAAAATTATGCAATATATTAAAATGGATCACTGATGAAAACAAAAGATGAATTAGAAAATAATTTTTAAAAAGAAAAGAAAAACCAAAAAAAAGATTATGAGAATGCATTGTTAAGAGGGACATGTATGCCCTCAATGCCCACATTAAAAAATAAATATTTAAATCAATAGCCTAAATTTATACCTTAAGAAGTCAGCCTGGAGAAAGACAGGCTCCAGTTCAAGACAATGTGTATGAGCATACATTGCTACTCAATCTGACCCAATAAAATTCACACTCTTTTGCAGGAAAATTTTTGAAGTCAGTAGTTGTGACTTTCTGACCCCAATAAGGCTCTTCTAGCTGTGTCTTTGTCTGGCTTTCTCTGATAAAGTGAATATAGTTTGTATAGTCAGTGATGTAGTTTGTATTTCGAACGAAGCTGCAGTCTGAAGGTCAGGCTTCTAACTTAGCAAAACTCTTAAGGCCCAAGTGAAAGCCTCTCCAGAGACCAGGGAGGGTGGTAAGACTGTCTTCACATTCCAAATTGCTGCTGTCTCCTTCAAAGGAATTTATACACACACCTTATTTTGCAATAGTCACCCGATGGGTACACAGCTTAGAAACCTAGCCCTGGTGGCTAGCAGAATTTGACTTCGAGGTTCATAAGAATGTGGCAGACAAAGAAATGTTTCTTAACCAGCTATCATCCCAAGACAGCACAGAGGGAATGTGTGGCCAGAAATGCCCATCCTCCAGTCTTTTCTGAAATCGACCTATTTGAAAACCTGCTATCTGAGGACCAGGCTTCCAATTTAACATATATCTAGGGACCAAAGTGATAGTATTGGTAACTCGGAGGTTTTCATTTTTTTAAATTTTATTGAAGTATTGGTGATTATAATATTGTGTCAGTTTCACATATACAGCAAAGTGATTCAATTATACACATGCATATATTCATTTTTCTACATATTGCCTTTCCTATATAGGTCACTACAGAATACTGAGTAGCGTTCTCCCTACTGTACAGTAGGTCTTGTTGATTATCCATTCCACATGTTGTAGTGTGTGCATGTTAATCCCAAGCTCCTAATTTAGCCCTCCCCTCAGCCTTTCCCCTTTGGTAACCGTAAGTTTGTTTTTGAAATCTGTGAGTCTGTTTCTATTTTTTAAATACATTAATTTATATCACTTATTAAAATTAGATTCTATATATGAGTGACATCATATGACATTTGTCTTTGACTTACGTCACAGTATGATAATATCTAGCTACATCCATCTTGCTGCAAATAGCATTATTTTGTTCCTTTTAATGGCTGAGTAACATTCCACTGTATATATGTACCACTTCTTTATTCATTCCTCTGTTCATAGGTGTTTTGACTGCTTTCATGTCTCGGTTTTTGTTAAAAAAAAAAAAAAAAGTGTTGCAGTGAACATTGGGGAGCAAGTATCTTTGCAAATTTTAGTGTTATCTGGATATATATCCAGAAGTGGGTTTTCTGGGCCACATGGGAGCCCTATTTTCAGTTTTTGAAGGAAACTCCATACTATTCTCCACTATGGTTGTACCAGTTTACATTTTCACCAACAAGGAAGGGAGGCTCCCTTTTCTCCACACCCTCTCAGGCATTTATTATTTGTAGACTTTTTGATAATGGCCACTGTTACTGATGTGAGATGATACCTCATTGTAATTTTGATTTACGTTTCTCCAGCTAATGGTATTGATCATCTTTCCTGTGGTTTCTGGCCACTTTGTCTTCTTTGGAGAAATGTCTATTTAGATCTTTTGCTCATTTTTGGTTTTTGTTTTTGATTTTGAAATACAGTTGCATGAGTTGATATAAATTTTGGAGATTAATCCCTTGTCAGTCACTCTGTTTTCAAATTGGATTGCAGCACATCAGAAATGATTTCTTTTCTGATATATTCATTTTCTACATATTGCCTTAAAACTCGGAGGTTTTCATTTTTAAATTTTATTGAAGTATTGGTGATTATAATATTGTGTCAGTTTCACATATACAGCAAAGTGATTCAATTATACACATGCATATATTCATTTTTCTACATATTGCCTTTCCTATATAGGTCACTACAGAATACTGAGTAGCGTTCTCCCTACTGTACAGTAGGTCTTGTTGATTATCCATTCCACATGTTGTAGTGTGTGCATGTTAATCCCAAGCTCCTAATTTAGCCCTCCCCTCAGCCTTTCCCCTTTGGTAACCGTAAGTTTGTTTTTGAAATCTGTGAGTCTGTTTCTATTTTTTAAATACATTAATTTATATCACTTATTAAAATTAGATTCTATATATGAGTGACATCATATGACATTTGTCTTTGACTTACGTCACAGTATGATAATATCTAGCTACATCCATCTTGCTGCAAATAGCATTATTTTGTTCCTTTTAATGGCTGAGTAACATTCCACTGTATATATGTACCACTTCTTTATTCATTCCTCTGTTCATAGGTGTTTTGACTGCTTTCATGTCTCGGTTTTTGTTAAAAAAAAAATAGTGTTGGAGTGAACATTGGGGAGCAAGTATCTTTGCAAATTTTAGTGTTATCTGGATATATATCCAGAAGTGGGTTTTCTGGGCCACATGGGAGCCCTATTTTCAGTTTTTGAAGGAAACTCCATACTATTCTCCACTATGGTTGTACCAGTTTACATTTTCACCAAAAAGGGAAAGGGGAGGCTCCCTTTTCTCCACACCCTCTCAGGCATTTATTATTTGTAGACTTTTTGATAATGGCCACTGTTACTGATGTGAGATGATACCTCATTGTAATTTTGATTTACGTTTCTCCAGCTAATGGTATTGATCATCTTTCCTGTGGTTTCTGGCCACTTTGTCTTCTTTGGAGAAATGTCTATTTAGATCTTTTGCTCATTTTTGGTTTTTGTTTTTGATTTTGAAATACAGTTGCATGAGTTGATATAAATTTTGGAGATTAATCCCTTGTCAGTCACTCTGTTTTCAAATATGGATTCAAAAAATATTGCTACAATTATGTCAAAGAGTGTGAGTGTTCTATGTTCCTCTCTGAGAGATTTTTTGGGCGGGGGTGGGGTTGGGGATGGAGGGGGGCAGGCGGGCCACTTCTTTTGATCTTTCATTTATCTATTTTCATCCATCTTTGTTCTTTGGCCCATGTGGGCCTCCCATCGCAGTGGCCTCTGTTGTCGCAGAGCACCGGCTCTGGGCATATGCGCTCCAGAGCTCCAGCTTGGTAATTGGACATACCGGTCCAGCCGCTCCGCGGCACGTGGGATCTTCTCAGGTCAGGGATCGAACCGGCGCCCCTTGCACTGCAAGGCGGTGTCTTTACCCACTGGACCACCAGGGAAGCCACTCTCTGAGAGTTTTATAGTGTCCAGTCCTACATTTAGACCTTTAATCCATTTTTAGTTTATTTTTGTGTATGGCTAAGAGAATGTTCTAAGCTCATTCTTTTACATGTAGCTGTCCAGTTTTCCCAGCATCACTTATTGAAGAGACTGTCTTTCCTCCATTGTATATTCTTGCCTCCTTTTTCATAGATTAGGCGACCGCATGGAACATAAGTTTATGTCATAACTTTCTGGGACACAATTCACAGACTTTTTTTTTTTTTTACATTCTTTTTTCTGTTCTGACTGGATAATATCAAGAAATCTGTTCTCAAGTTTGAAGAAGATTCTTCGTTCTGCTTGATTGAGCTTACCCCAACAATGGATATTGTTGAATCCCAATATCTATTGCATTTTTAAATTTCATTCATTTATTCCTCAGCTCCATAATTTCTGTTTACTTTTATTTTGCTATTCCACTGTTACTGAATCTTTCTCCACACCCTCTCAGTTTTTGTAGACTTTTTGATAATGGCCACTGTTACTGATGTGAGATGATACCTCATTGTAATTTTGATTTACGTTTCTCCAGCTAATGGTATTGATCATCTTTCCTGTGGTTTCTGGCCACTTTGTCTTCTTTGGAGAAATGTCTATTTAGATCTTTTGCTCATTTTTGGTTTTTGTTTTTGATTTTGAAATACAGTTGCATGAGTTGATATAAATTTTGGAGATTAATCCCTTGTCAGTCACTCTGTTTTCAAATATGGATTCAAAAAATATTGCTACAATTATGTCAAAGAGTGTGAGTGTTCTATGTTCCTCTCTGAGAGATTTTTTGGGGGGAGGGGGCGGGTTGGGGATGGAGGGGGGCAGGCGGGCCACTTCTTTTGATCTTTCATTTATCTATTTTCATCCATCTTTGTTCTTTGGCCCATGTGGGCCTCCCATCGCAGTGGCCTCTGTTGTCGCAGAGCACCGGCTCTGGGCATATGCGCTCCAGAGCTCCAGCTTGGTAATTGGACATACCGGTCCAGCCGCTCCGCGGCACGTGGGATCTTCTCAGGTCAGGGATCGAACCGGCGCCCCTTGCACTGCAAGGCGGTGTCTTTACCCACTGGACCACCAGGGAAGCCACTCTCTGAGAGTTTTATAGTGTCCAGTCCTACATTTAGACCTTTAATCCATTTTTAGTTTATTTTTGTGTATGGCTAAGAGAATGTTCTAAGCTCATTCTTTTACATGTAGCTGTCCAGTTTTCCCAGCATCACTTATTGAAGAGACTGTCTTTCCTCCATTGTATATTCTTGCCTCCTTTTTCATAGATTAGGCGACCGCATGGAACATAAGTTTATGTCATAACTTTCTGGGACACAATTCACAGACTTTTTTTTTTTTTTACATTCTTTTTTCTGTTCTGACTGGATAATATCAAGAAATCTGTTCTCAAGTTTGAAGAAGATTCTTCGTTCTGCTTGATTGAGCTTACCCCAACAATGGATATTGTTGAATCCCAATATCTATTGCATTTTTAAATTTCATTCATTTATTCCTCAGCTCCATAATTTCTGTTTACTTGCTTTCATAATTTCCTTCTTGCTTATCAACTTCTTGTTTTATTCAGGCATTGTTTTTCCTAATATTAATGAATTCTATGTGTCCTCTTTAATCTCACTCAAGTTTCTTTTTTTTTTTTTTTTTGCGGGGCTGGGGGGCGTGGGTTGGGGAGGGAGTGGGGCGGGTGGGCCACTTCTATTGGTCTTTCATTTCTCTGTTTTCATCCATCTTTGTTCTTTGCCCCATGTGGGCCTCCCATCGCAGTGGCCTCTGTTGTCGCAGAGCACCGACTCTGGGCGCATGAGCTCCAGAGCTCTGGTTCGGTAGTTGGACACATCGGTCCAGCCACTCCGCGGCACATGGGATCTTCCCAAGCCAGGGATTGAACCGGCGCCCCTTGCACTGCAAGGCGGTGTCCTTACCCACTGGACCACCAGGGAAGCCCTCAAGTTTCTTAAAATAGTTATTTTAAATTATTTCCTGGTCACTTGTAGATTTCCATTTTTAGGGGGTCAATTACAGGATAATTATCATGTTCCTGTGGTGACACCATAATTATCTCTGCCCTATATGAAACTGTCACATTTTCTAGCCTTTCGGGACTCATTTTATTGGGGAAAGACTTTCACCTGAAGTTGGCTGTGAGAGAACAAAATGAGTAGGGTGTCATATCTTGTTTCTGGGAGTATATGGCTGCATAATCTTTGGCTGGCCATCACACAGATCAACATCTGTGAAGACTGCATGGATCTTCAGTGACCAAGGCTACACCCAGAGAACGAGCTTCTTGGTGGCAGTGGTAGCTAGGGTTATTGGGTTCCTTGGCAGTGAAGTCTGCTGGGGTCCTACAGCTGGGGATTTCCATCTTGGTCCATGACACATAGTTGTAACTGAGGAGATCCCTCTTGGCACCAGGTCCAGTGTAAGAGCATCCAGAGTGGCAGTGAGGCAAAGGCCCTGAAACTAAGTTCACATGGAACTACTATCCTGCCTTTGCCCTGAGGTGCAGGAGTACTTGCTGGAGCAGTGGCATCAAAGTCTAAGGTACAAGCATATACAGATTTGTGATGAAACTTAGACCTGTGACTGGTTTGCTTCAGTGACTTACAAGGGAGGAGTGGTGGGTGCAGCAGTGGTACAGGGCCCGAGGTGACCGGGGGCAGTAGTGGCTTAGGCCCAGAGGACAGAGTGCTACAGCAGTCCAGCCTGAGGACGGGGCATCAAAGATCAACTCTCACCCCAGGGGAAGTAGAGCAGCATGATCCCAGTGATGGTGGACTAAAGCACATGTCAGGACCTAGGGGGTGTGGTACAGAAAAGCAATGGTGTGGCCCCAATAACAGTGGGTCAAGCCTTGAATTAGGACCCAAGAATGGGGTGTAGAACAGCCTAGGTAATGGCCAAGGCATAACTCAGGATACAGGGTGGGGTCTACAACAGGAACATCATGGCCCCAGTTATGTGCTGGTGGTTTAGTCACTCAGTTGTGTTCAACTCTTGTCACCCCATGGATGGTAGTCCATCAAGGCTCTTCTGTCCATGGGATTTCCCAGGCAAGAATACCGGAGTGGGTTGTCGTTCCTTCTCCAGGGGATCTTCCCAGCCCAGAGATCGAACCCACATCCCTGCATTGCAGAAAGATTCTTTACTGACTGAATCACCAGGCAAGCCCAGCCCCAGTTATAGCAGGAAAAGAGCTGACTTGGGACCTGGAGGCAGGGTGCAGAGAACCTCTCTTCTCACATAGACCACAAGGCCTGCAGCACCAGTCCAGCCATAGTTGCTGTGACGGGGGCATCGGAGTATATGGCTGCATAATCTTTGGCTGGCCATCACACAGATCAACATCTGTGAAGACTGCATGGATCTTCAGTGACCAAGGCTACACACAGAGAAAGAGCTTCTTGGTGGCAGTGGTAGCTAGGGTTATTGGGTTCCTTGGCAGTGAAGTCTGCTGGGGTCCTACAGCTGGGGATTTCCATCTTGGTCCATGACACATAGTTGTAACTGAGGAGATCCCTCTTGGCACCAGGTCCAGTGTAAGAGCATCCAGAGTGGCAGTGAGGCAAAGGCCCTGAAACTAAGTTCACATGGAACTACTATCCTGCCTTTGCCCTGAGGTGCAGGAGTACTTGCTGGAGCAGTGGCATCAAAGTCTAAGGTACAAGCATATACAGATTTGTGATGAAACTTAGACCTGTGACTGGTTTGCTTCAGTGACTTACAAGGGAGGAGTGGTGGGTGCAGCAGTGGTACAGGGCCCGAGGTGACCGGGGGCAGTAGTGGCTTAGGCCCAGAGGACAGAGTGCTACAGCAGTCCAGCCTGAGGACGGGGCATCAAAAGACCAACTCTCACCCCAGGGGAAGTAGAGCAGCATGATCCCAGTGATGGTGGACTAAAGCACATGTCAGGACCTAGGGGGTGTGGTACAGAAAAGCAATGGTGTGGCCCCAATAACAGTGGGTCAAGCCTTGAATTAGGACCCAAGAATGGGGTGTAGAACAGCCTAGGTAATGGCCAAGGCATAACTCAGGATACAGGGTGGGGTCTACAACAGGAACATCATGGCCCCAGTTATGTGCTGGTGGTTTAGTCACTCAGTTGTGTTCAACTCTTGTCACCCCATGGATGGTAGTCCATCAAGGCTCTTCTGTCCATGGGATTTCCCAGGCAAGAATACCGGAGTGGGTTGTCGTTCCTTCTCCAGGGGATCTTCCCAGCCCAGAGATCGAACCCACATCCCCTGCATTGCAGAAAGATTCTTTACTGACTGAATCACCAGGCAAGCCCAGCCCCAGTTATAGCAGGAAAAGAGCTGACTTGGGACCTGGAGGCAGGGTGCAGAGAAACCTCTCTTCTCACATAGACCACAAGGCCTGCAGCATCCTAGTCAGAGAAAACCAGGCACAGCTATGATGGGGCCCAAGGTCAGGTCTCACCACAGGGAAAGTTACAGCCTCAGCAAAAACACAGCAGCAGGGACTCTTGGGCAGTTCTGTGGCTGGAATAAGAGTTGGTGAAGACTGTGGAAGTTCTCAGGAACAAAGACTGCAAACATCTATGGTGGCAAGGCTTGCTGGGGCTTTCTGGCACTATTCTTCTCCCTGGGGGAAATTCACACTGCAGGAATCTCTGCCAGTGCCATGTTGCTCTGAATTGGTGTGTGTTCAGTTGCTCAGTCATGTGGGCCCCAAGGATTATAGCCTACCAGGCTCCTCTGCCCATGGAATTTTCTTGGCAAAAATACTGAAGTGGGTTGCCATTTCCTCCCCTAGGAAATCTTCCCAACCCAGGGATCGAACCCACATCTCTTGTGTGTCCTGCATTGGCAGGTGGCTTCTTTACCACTGTGACACCCAGGAAACCCCAGTACTGCATTGGATCTTAGCCAAAAGGCCAAGAAGCTCTGGACTGGAGGATGAGGTAATGCAGGTCAAATTTTTCCCAAGATTTTCTACATGACTATTCTTGTTTTTTTGCATTGTGACAGGTTTCTGTTATTCTTCACTGTGGTCCAGAGCTTTCTCAACATAGTGTTCATTGATTTGTAGTCGTTTATTTATAGTTTTTGTCATTTGTGAGAGATGAAAATGTTGGAACCTCTCTCTTGCTGCGTGAGTGCATGCTAAGTTGCTTCAGTCGTGTTTGACTCTCTGAAACCCTATGGACTGTAGCTCTTCTATCTTGCTGATGTGACCTTAACTCTAACTCTGTTAGACTGAACTTGCTACAGTTTTCATGCTAGTCTTATCACTTACATAATATAGTTGATTTGCATGTGCAAACTGATTGACTTTTAGATCGATTACAGTACTGGCAAAATAATATTAAACCCACTGTATAGTCTGGAAGTACTTTGCACTTTGCCCTTTTACTTGCTTTCCACATTTGCTGACAATTAATATACTATACTTGTTTGAGTTGTAGTAGTTATAATTTAACTTCCTCATTGATCTCCCCTTGTTTATAATTATGAGCACTGGCAAAATGATGCTGTAATATTTACACAGGAGCAAGATGTCTATGAAGTGGCTCTCACTTCTGGTGTTGCTAGAGTTGAATTGCTACTTTAGCTCTGAGAGTTGTGAAAGGGGCTAGTGTCACCAGTGGAATACAGTCACTAGATTAATCAGCAAGACAATTTTGGATGAACTTGTCAGGAGGGGTCATAAAGTTATCATCCTGACATCGTCAACTTCCATTCTTGTTGATTTCAACAAATCATCTCCTACTAAATATGAAACTTTCCCTTCAGCCTTAGCCAAAGATCATTATAAGAATTTTATCAAACCTTTGGTCAGCACATGGACATATCTGGCAAAAGATGCATTTTGGGTACACTTTTCATCAGTGAGTAGTTTATGCTGGGAATTTTTTGATGCTTTAAAAGATCTCTGCAAAAATATTATTTCTAACAAGAAACTTACGAGAAAACTACAGAAATGAAGGTTTGATGTCGTTCTTGAAGATACCGTTGGACCCTGGGGAGAGCTGCTAGCTGAGATATTTAAAGTACCTTTAATGTACTGTCTCCACTTCTCACCTGGTGATTCAACTGATAAGATTGGTGGAAAACTTCTATTTTCACCATCCTATGTACCCTTTATGATGTCTGAATTAAGTAATCACATGACATTCAAGGAGAGGGTCAAAAATACGATATATGTACTTTATTTTGACTTTTTGTTCCAAATATTTAATGAGAACATGTGGAATAAATTTTACAGCAAAGTACTAAATAAGTCGTATTTTTTGCAGCATGAAAGTTTTCAGAATGAAATCTTAATTTTTCTAGTGCTTTTGAAGGAGAATTTACATGAAGTCACAGGAGTTTGTCTCCTATAAATGAAATAAGGACATTGTTCAAAGAAAGGCATTGCCAAAGATGTTCAAACTATCGCACCATTGCACTCATTTCACATGCTAGCAAAGTAATGCTCAAAATCTTCCAAGCTAGGCTTCAACAGTACATTAGTTGAGAACTTCCAGATGTACAAATTAGATTTAGAAAAGGAAGAGAAACCAGAGATCAAATTGCCAGCATTCATTGCATCATAGAGAAAGCAAAGGGATTCTAGAAAAACATATCCTTTTGCTTCATTGACTCTGCTAAAACTTTTGACTGTGTGGGTCACAACAAACTGTGGAAAATTCTGAAGAAGATGGGAATACCAGAATACCTTACTTGCCTCCTGCAAAACCTGTATGCAGGACAGTAAGCAACAGTTAGAACTAGATATGAAATAATGGACTGGTTCCAAATTGGGAAAGGAGTACATCTAGGCTGTTGATTTTTACCCTGCTTATTTAATTTATATGCAGAAGACATCATGTGAAATCCCAGTCTGGATGAAGCACAAGCTGGAGTCAAGATTGCCAGGAGAAATAACAATAACCTCAGGTATGTAGATAACTCCATCCTCATGGCAGAAAGTGAAAAGGAATGAAAAAACCTATTGATGAAGGTGAAAAAGTAGACTGAAAACTCTGGCCTAAAACTCAACATTCAAAAAACAAAAAACATGGCATCAGTCCCATCACTTCATGGGAAATAGATGGGTAAACAGTGGAAACGGTGACAGACTTTATTTTCTTGGACTCCCAAATCACTTCAGATGATGATTGCAGCCATGAAATTAAAAGACAATGCTCCTTGGAAGGAAATCTATGACAAACCTAGACAGTGTATTCAAAGGAGACACCACTTTGCCAACAAAAGCCCATATAGTCAAAGCTATGGTTTTCCCAGTATTCATGTATGGATGTGAGAGTTGGACCACAATGATGGCTGAGCGCCAAAGAATTGATGTCTTTGAATTGTGGTGTTAGATAAGACTCCTGAGAGTCCCTTGGACTGCAAGGAGATCAAACTAGTCAATACTACAGGAAATCAACCATGAATATTCATTGGAAGGAATGATGCTGAAGCTGAAGCCCTAATCCTTTGGCCACCTGATGCAAAGAGATGAATTGCTGGAAAAGAGCCGGGTAGAAGGCAACTGTTTTCAATCCCTAAAGCAAATAGCTCAAAATCTTCCAAGCTAGGCTTCAACAGTACATTAGTTGAGAACTTCCAGATGTACAAATTAGATTTAGAAAAGGAAGAGAAACCAGAGATCAAATTGCCAGCATTCATTGCATCATAGAGAAAGCAAAGGGATTCTAGAAAAACATATCCTTTTGCTTCATTGACTCTGCTAAAACTTTTGACTGTGTGGGTCACAACAAACTGTGGAAAATTCTGAAGAAGATGGGAATACCAGAATACCTTACTTGCCTCCTGCAAAACCTGTATGCAGGACAGTAAGCAACAGTTAGAACTAGATATGAAATAATGGACTGGTTCCAAATTGGGAAAGGAGTACATCTAGGCTGTTGATTTTTACCCTGCTTATTTAATTTATATGCAGAAGACATCATGTGAAATCCCAGTCTGGATGAAGCACAAGCTGGAGTCAAGATTGCCAGGAGAAATAACAATAACCTCAGGTATGTAGATAACTCCATCCTCATGGCAGAAAGTGAAAAGGAATGAAAAAACCTATTGATGAAGGTGAAAAAGTAGACTGAAAACTCTGGCCTAAAACTCAACATTCAAAAAACAAAAAACATGGCATCAGTCCCATCACTTCATGGGAAATAGATGGGTAAACAGTGGAAACGGTGACAGACTTTATTTTCTTGGACTCCCAAATCACTTCAGATGATGATTGCAGCCATGAAATTAAAAGACAATGCTCCTTGGAAGGAAATCTATGACAAACCTAGACAGTGTATTCAAAAGGAGACACCACTTTGCCAACAAAAGCCCATATAGTCAAAGCTATGGTTTTCCCAGTATTCATGTATGGATGTGAGAGTTGGACCACAATGATGGCTGAGCGCCAAAGAATTGATGTCTTTGAATTGTGGTGTTAGATAAGACTCCTGAGAGTCCCTTGGACTGCAAGGAGATCAAACTAGTCAATACTACAGGAAATCAACCATGAATATTCATTGGAAGGAATGATGCTGAAGCTGAAGCCCTAATCCTTTGGCCACCTGATGCAAAGAGATGAATTGCTGGAAAAGAGCCTGATGTTGGGAAAAATAGAAGGCAAAAGGAGAAGGGGACGACAGAGGACGAGATGGTTGGATGGCATCATTGAGTCAATGGACATGAGTTTGAGCAAGCTCTGAGAGACGGTGAAGAACAAGGAAGCCTGGTATGCTGCAGTCCATGGGATCACAAAGTCGGACAGAACTGAGCGATTAAACTGAACTGAAATGAAATGAGTAAATGAAAATGTAAAATGATCTTTCAAACTCATAAATATTATGGAATCCTTTATACTATACTGCATAGTAGAACCCTGTTGTCCTTTAGTAGTACAGAACACTCCAGGAAATCATAAACCACAGTTTGAAGGATTAAGACTTCTCTAAGTAATTTTATATATACCTAATTAAACTCCCTTTTTAATTCAAAAACATCACTAGAAACCACATAAAATTTTTGATAAATGAAGACATGTAGATTGAGGAGTTACATATATATTTGTAGCAATAGTGTCTAGGTACCACTTGGAAAATGTTCCCACTTGTATAACTTGTAATACTATATTGTATATTATGGGTTTCTCAGGTAGTGCTAGTAGTAAAGAACCTGCCTGCCATTGCAGGAGACATAAGAGACCACAGGTTCAATCCCTGCTTCCAGAAGATCCCCTGGAGGAGAGCGTGGCAACCCACTCCAGTATTCTTGCCTAGAGAATCCCATGGACAGAGGAATCTGGTGAGTTTCAGTCCATAGGGTCACAAAGAGTAAGACACAACAGAAGTCATTTAGCATGCATGCTTATTGTATATTATATATACATGTATGTATTTGCTTTATCAAAAAATAGACACTTTGGACCATCTTTGACCAAAACATTCCAAGATTTTTTCAAAAAATTACCTAGTATATGTATGTGACAATATTGTCACTTCATCTAAGATTTTTTCTTTTTTTTTTCTCAGGAAGAGCCACTACAACATATGAGACAATGGGGAAAGATGAAATATGGCTCAATCAAGCCTATTGGGATTTAGAATTTCCTGGAAATCAAACCATGAATATTCATTGGAAGGAATGATGCTGAAGCTGAAGCCCTAATCCTTTGGCCACCTGATGCAAAGAGATGAATTGCTGGAAAAGAGCCTGATGTTGGGAAAAATAGAAGGCAAAAGGAGAAGGGGACGACAGAGGACGAGATGGTTGGATGGCATCATTGAGTCAATGGACATGAGTTTGAGCAAGCTCTGAGAGACGGTGAAGAACAAGGAAGCCTGGTATGCTGCAGTCCATGGGATCACAAAGTCGGACAGAACTGAGCGATTAAACTGAACTGAAATGAAATGAGTAAATGAAAATGTAAAATGATCTTTCAAACTCATAAATATTATGGAATCCTTTATACTATACTGCATAGTAGAACCCTGTTGTCCTTTAGTAGTACAGAACACTCCAGGAAATCATAAACCACAGTTTGAAGGATTAAGACTTCTCTAAGTAATTTTATATATACCTAATTAAACTCCCTTTTTAATTCAAAAACATCACTAGAAACCACATAAAATTTTTGATAAATGAAGACATGTAGATTGAGGAGTTACATATATATTTGTAGCAATAGTGTCTAGGTACCACTTGGAAAATGTTCCCACTTGTATAACTTGTAATACTATATTGTATATTATGGGTTTCTCAGGTAGTGCTAGTAGTAAAGAACCTGCCTGCCATTGCAGGAGACATAAGAGACCACAGGTTCAATCCCTGCTTCCAGAAGATCCCCTGGAGGAGAGCGTGGCAACCCACTCCAGTATTCTTGCCTAGAGAATCCCATGGACAGAGGAATCTGGTGAGTTTCAGTCCATAGGGTCACAAAGAGTAAGACACAACAGAAGTCATTTAGCATGCATGCTTATTGTATATTATATATACATGTATGTATTTGCTTTATCAAAAAATAGACACTTTGGACCATCTTTGACCAAAACATTCCAAGATTTTTTCAAAAAATTACCTAGTATATGTATGTGACAATATTGTCACTTCATCTAAGATTTTTTCTTTTTTTCTTCTCAGGAAGAGCCACTACAACATATGAGACAATGGGGAAAGATGAAATATGGCTCATTCAAGCCTATTGGGATTTAGAATTTCCTTGCCCAGTGTTACCAAAGTTTGAATTTATTGGAGGCCTCCACTGCAAACATGCCAAACCTCCACATAAACTATTCCTATCTGTTTTACTTTGCTTACTTGGCCTTTTCCATAGGAATAATCCTGCACTCTTTATTTAGAATGTTTGATTACAGTAAGTCAGATGTGGGAAGCCTGATAAAATGACCTGCCAATAAGAAACTTGAGAAAATTCTATACCAATTCAAATGTCTGAATTTAAATATCATTACAGAGGGCTTCCCTGGTAGCTCAGTGGTAAAGAGTTCGCCAGCCAACGCAGGAGACACAGGCTTGATCCCTGATCCGGGAAGATCCCACATACTGCAGAGCAGCTAAGCCTATGAGCCACAACTATTGAGTCTGTGCTCTAGAACCTCGGAGCCGCAATTATTGAGCCTGAAGCCCATGTGACCTAGAGCCTGAGTTCCACAACAAGAGAAGTCACCACAACCAGAAGTCTGCTCACCTCAACTGGAGAGTCGCCCCCGCTCCCTGCAACTAAAGAAGAGCCTACAGCAGCAGTGAAAACCCAGAATAGCCAAAAATAAACAAACAAACAAATAAATAAAATGCATTTCCTAAGACAATCATTTCCAAATCTTTAAATAAATAAATAAAATATCATTACAAAATAAAATAGGATATCCAGGAAATTTTGAGAACATATGAATAAAATGACTGCCTTCATTATTCAACACAAAATAAAACATCAGACTTTTTTTTTTTTTTTGGCCACTTCTATTGATCTTTCATTTATCTATTTTCATCCATCTTTGTTCTTTGACCTGTGTGGGCCTCCCATCTCAGTGGCCTCTCTCGCTGCAGAGCACCAGCTCTGGGCGCATGTGCTCCAGAGCTCCAGCTCGGTAGTTGGACACATCGGTCCAGCCGCTCCGTGGCATGAGGGATCTTCCCAGGCCAAGGATCAAACTGGCGCCCCTTGCACTGCAAGGCAATGTGTCCTTACCCACTGGACCACCAGGGAAGCCCCAGACATTCTTTAAAAGAATAAATTCTCAATGATTTACACATTCCAGAAGTGAGTGCTAATATAAAGAAATGGTGTAGATCCAGTTTGTGCCATCTTATACCCCACATGGAAAAACAGAATACAAACAAGTCATAAAAATTGCATGCACAGTATCATAATAACAAAAGACCACACGCTAAGAAAATACCCAGCAGGAACTATGGAAAGTATATTTGTGTGTGTTAGTTGCTTCATTGTGTCTGACTATTTGTGATCCCATGGACTGTGGGCCGCCAGGCTCCTCTATCCATGGAATTCTCCAGGCAAGGATACTGGAGCATTTCACCATTCTCTTCTCCAGGGGATCTTCCTGACTCAGGGACTGAACCTAGGTATCTGGCATTACAGGTAGATTCTTTAATGTCTGAGCCACCATATTTACCATTTATAAGCATATCTGAAGCACTGATAATTAAGGTGAGATCTGAATGATGTTCAGGAATAAGTATAAGGGAAAAGGCAAGGTGAGATCTGAATGATGTTCAGGAATAAGTATAAGGGAAAAGGCAGGGGTGGAGGAAGACATGAAAGAAAAGCTGGAAGAGTAGAAATGACAGTTTCCAATAAGTCCAAATTTAGCCTAAATAGGAAGAGGTTGAGTAAAGAGGCAGATGATGTTGAAGAGGTGAGTTGAAGAGAGATAATTATAAGACCTAGTAGGAAAATTAGGGAGAAAGTTAAGAGTTAAGAATGGGAGAACTATGATCACATTTTCTTTTTTAAAAAACACAGCACAGGGGCTTCCCTGATGGTTCAGTGGGTAAGGACACCACCTTGCAGTACAAGGGGCACTGGTTCAATCCCTGGCCTGGGAAGATTCCACATGCCGTGGAGCAGCTGGGCCAATGTATCCAACTACCAAGCCAGAGCGCTGCGACGAGAGAGGCCACTGTGATGGGAGGCCCACACAGGCCAAAGAACAAAGATGGAAATAAATGAAAGACCAATAGAAGTGGCTGAAAAGAAAGAAAATGTTTAAAATACACAGGATATAAATGCAGGATATATATCACAGGATATATATAAAAATGAATATCCTGTTTAATCACGGGATAAAACACAGGATATATATCACTGGGTTGGATTATAAAGGGCCAAGAGTGCCCTTTGCACTGTAAGCGGACTCTTTACTCACCGGACCACCATCTTATACCCCACATGGAAAAACAGAATACAAACAAGTCATAAAAATTGCATGCACAGTATCATAATAACAAAAGACCACACGCTAAGAAAATACCCAGCAGGAACTATGGAAAGTATATTTGTGTGTGTTAGTTGCTTCATTGTGTCTGACTATTTGTGATCCCATGGACTGTGGGCCGCCAGGCTCCTCTATCCATGGAATTCTCCAGGCAAGGATACTGGAGCATTTCACCATTCTCTTCTCCAGGGGATCTTCCTGACTCAGGGACTGAACCTAGGTATCTGGCATTACAGGTAGATTCTTTAATGTCTGAGCCACCATATTTACCATTTATAAGCATATCTGAAGCACTGATAATTAAGGTGAGATCTGAATGATGTTCAGGAATAAGTATAAGGGAAAAGGCAAGGTGAGATCTGAATGATGTTCAGGAATAAGTATAAGGGAAAAGGCAGGGGTGGAGGAAGACATGAAAGAAAAGCTGGAAGAGTAGAAATGACAGTTTCCAATAAGTCCAAATTTAGCCTAAATAGGAAGAGGTTGAGTAAAGAGGCAGATGATGTTGAAGAGGTGAGTTGAAGAGAGATAATTATAAGACCTAGTAGGAAAATTAGGGAGAAAGTTAAGAGTTAAGAATGGGAGAACTATGATCACATTTTCTTTTTTAAAAAACACAGCACAGGGGCTTCCCTGATGGTTCAGTGGGTAAGGACACCACCTTGCAGTACAAGGGGCACTGGTTCAATCCCTGGCCTGGGAAGATTCCACATGCCGTGGAGCAGCTGGGCCAATGTATCCAACTACCAAGCCAGAGCGCTGCGACGAGAGAGGCCACTGTGATGGGAGGCCCACACAGGCCAAAGAACAAAGATGGAAATAAATGAAAGACCAATAGAAGTGGCTGAAAAAGAAAGAAAATGTTTAAAATACACAGGATATAAATGCAGGATATATATCACAGGATATATATAAAAATGAATATCCTGTTTAATCACGGGATAAAACACAGGATATATATCACTGGGTTGGATTATAAAGGGCCAAGAGTGCCCTTTGCACTGTAAGGCGGACTCTTTACTCACCGGACCACCAGAGAAGTGTTACAGTTTTTACAGAGTACATTGAGCATGTGGAATTATTATAGCATAACAAATAACAATAATGTTTTAATTGAAAAAATTCAGGGCCACAGAACAGAATAATTTTGAAACAACTTCAGTCAAAAAATAAGTTCACCAGGAACTTTATGGAATTTGAAGTAGTTACTCAAAAGGATGACCATGTCTCTGCTGCAGAAAGCCTTGGCAGACCTCTCCCTAAGAAATCAATGGGGTCATGAAGATGGTCCCCTCTTATCAGTAACGTATAGCACATTCTACTGGGATATCAATTACACAATATGATTTCAGGGTAAAAGGTGTCATATGTGAACAAATGCAGCAAGATGGCCACTCAGATATGTAATTACACAAATATATCTCTGGGTTATAAATAGGACTCATAGGACTGTTTCACAGAAATTCCAAATAATAATACCAGACTCCAAACTTTCAGGGCTTAGTGATTTAGCAAGAAAGTACTTGTAAAATTTTGGCAAAGTTTAAGGTAAAGTATCTTCCTGCAATGTGGGAGACCTGGGTTTGATCCCTAGGTTGGGAACACACCCTGGAGAAGGGAAAGTCTACCCACTCCAATGTTCTTGCCTGTAGAATTTCATGGCTCATTCGTGGGCCTCAACAAGTCGGACATGACTGAGCGACTTCACTTTCACTTCAAAGGTAAAGTACAAAGATTATAGAGATGAATGATAATCATAATTTAGATAATGATCATCAAAATCATTCAAATCATAATTTTTCATAGTGTTATAGGGAAATAAAATAATAGAGACTAATCTAAAAAAACTATTCAGAAAGTCTCCCTGGAATAAAAAACAATTTAGCAGAAATTTAATAATAAACAATTAAAGGTGAGTTACTACCTGCTTTATGGTCTCCTTCCAAAAATCTATGTTAGTAGCCAATGACATTACTCATTAAGATCCTAAGTGTAACATCGTTTAACAATACCTCCTCTGTACCACTGTGTATTACCTCTATCTGATTTCTTACCTGACAAACGCAAATACACAAAACACTAAAAGAAATTTACCTTATACCATGGATACCAAGAATCTCAGGGATGAGGTCTGTTAAAAAAAAAGTCATTACTGAAAAGAATATGGAGTGTTCTAAAAAGATTAAAAATATAATTTCCATATAGTCTAGCAATTCCCCTTCTGGGAATA
The DNA here is from genome assembly GCA_022376925.1 of Tragulus kanchil. Taxonomy (NCBI): domain Eukaryota; kingdom Metazoa; phylum Chordata; class Mammalia; order Artiodactyla; family Tragulidae; genus Tragulus; species Tragulus kanchil. The sequence continues at coordinate 152,340,801 of JAIOJX010000025.1, read as the reverse complement.
TATTCACAACAATTCATATTAGGATCTCAATGGGATATTTGCACACCATGTTTATGAAGCACTGTTCACAAGAGCCAAGAGACTGAAGCCACTCAAATGTTACACAACATGGATGAATCTTGCTCTAAGTGAAATAACCTAGTTTAGAAGGACAAGTACTATAAAATTCAACTTATAGGAAGTACTCAGCTTAATCAAATTTGTAGAAATGTAAAGCAGAATGATGGTCGCGAGAGGCTGGGGAAAAAGAGGAATGGAGTTTCTTCATGAAATAGACTTCTAGTTTTGCCAAATGAAAAGTTTTGATTTACACCATATGAATAAACTTAACACGACTGAAGCATACATTTAGGAATGATTACTATGGTAATATCTTTTTAAGAGCTATTGCTCTAATAATTCCAGATCATATCTGATTTTCTCTCTTTAGTTGTCTGTAGTAACCTTTTCATCATTGCTTGCTCGGCTGTCTCTTGTTTATGATGAAACAAATTCTCTCTCCAGAGAAAATGAAAGAGTTTGTCCAGAGTTCTGGATAAAAAGGTATTGTGGTGTTATCTTTGGGGTCAATGGCCGCTAACATAACTGAAGAAAGAGCCAATGTGATTGTATTAGCCCTTTCCCAGATTCCACAAAAGGTAGGTAAAGTAACTTAACAGTGGAAAACTATTCAATGAGTGACTTAAATAATGTAAAAGGTGTGATTACAGACAATTCCTGTCAGAAAGGTAAGATAGAATGATAGCTCTAACTTATCTCAGATATTTATAAAAACAAAAATTTCCATGGCAAGTGCTACAGTTGTACAGACTGTCTTTTATTAAGAATACTTTGGATCAACAATTATTATCAAAAGGAAAAATATTTAAGAGATTCAGTGTGAATTTTGGTATTATAATTTGATTGTAGGCAGGAAGATAAATCACCGAATTCTGCTTTGTCATTTGTTACTTTTTATTTAAGGACTCCTGATGATTCAGTAAACATACAGATGTTCTCAAGAGTTAAATTTTAACATGAGGTGCCGTAGCAAAATAATATTATGCAATAGTGATAAAAGTGTGGAACGCATCATGCAGACTGCACTTGCCAGATAATCCTGACCTGTTTGATTTCCCCTAAATTTTGAAATAGCCCTATCAGTGTGCTTTGCAGGGTGCTATCCAGAAGAAGAATGGCCAGGCCTCTCCAAGCTACCTCCATATCCTATCCAGCCACAGTGACTTAGAGACTCCTTGGTTAACTGAGCCCTGTCAAAATCTGAAGCAGGAAGATAAGAGAGAAAGTGTGAAGATGGGGTCCTGCCCTTAAGTGAACCCTGCACATTGTAAGGTCTGGTCCTTAATGAACTCTGCCTTGAACCTGTCACATTACTCCTGATTGAGGAGGGAGAAGGGGCTGTGAGAAGGAGTCAAGCATAAGGAAGACTGGCATTATAAAGATTCAGCAGCCTCTTTCTCTATAAATAGAGTAGTACCTTATTTCCTATTATATAAAATACCCCTGAGGTCTTTGGATTTTTGTGAGCTACTCTTTTTAGTCTGCTATCTGGTATTGTCGTCTTCTCCTAATAACCTATGCTAACTTTTTGTCCAGAAACTAAAGTTACCTTACATTCCCATGGCAAATAGAGGCTAAACACTATAAATTATAGTTCAGTGAATAAGAATTGTTTGGGAATTCCAAAACTGCTATCTTATTTTGGTACCCGGCACAGAAGCTACATGATTGTTACTGTCTGCTTTGTGCTTCCTTGTTAAAGTGTTCATGGTCAGCTGAATAAATTTTATTATCACAAAGTTGGAACTTTTTCAACAGCCTTATTGATATTTATAAAATACAAAAAAAAAAAAAACTTTTCTAAATTTAAACTATTTTGAAACCAAAAAAGTTGGAAATATTCTGGATTCATGTCACAAGACACTAACTGTTCTTTTTTTTGGAAGTAATGCTTTATAATGTGTAATCTAAGAAGCTATATTTTCTAGGTAGCATTAATTAGTGTATTATTAAAATTATAAATGAGGAAATTTCTCTTGTGACTCATTATACGTACATTTTCTTCGTATATCAAAAGATGTAAAAGAAACCTGGATATTCATCAACAAATGAATGGATAAAGAATCTCTGGTACATATATACAATGGAATACTTCTCAGCCGCAAAAAGAAATGCAGAAGATTCAGTCCTAATGAGATGGATGAATCTAGATCCTATTATACAAAGTGAAGTCAAAAAGAGAAGGACAAATGCAGTATACTATCACATATATATATGGAATCTAGTAAGTTCATACTGATAAATACACGCACAGAGCATCAATGGAAAAACAGTCATAGAGAACAGACTTATGGACATTGGGGAGAGAGAAAAGTGGGTGAAAGATATGGAAAGAGCAACATGGAACCATATACTATAACTATTGTCAATGTACTGTGGGTCTAAGGGATCATATATGGGAGCTATGCAACAGCCTGGAGGGGTGGGATGGGGGAATGGGATATACATATGACTATTGGAATTATGCATACCTGTAAACAACAAAACTCTGTAAAATCAAAAAAGCAAAATAAAAAACTTGGGATTGAGAAAAAAAGATGTAAATGTTGTATCAAAATATATGTTAATGAGGTGTAGCCAAGATAAAAGGACTTAGTGAGATCGAAATAAAAATGAGAACCTTATGCTAACTTTTGTCCAGAAACTAAAGTTACCTTACATTCCCATGAATGGCTAAACACTATAAATTATAGTTCAGTGAATAAGAATTGTTTGGGAATTCCAAAACTGCTATCTTATTTTGGTACCCGGCACAGAAGCTACATGATTGTTACTGTCTGCTTTGTGCTTCCTTGTTAAAGTGTTCATGGTCAGCTGAATAAATTTTATTATCACAAAGTTGGAACTTTTTCAACAGCCTTATTGATATTTATAAAATACAAAAAAAAAAAAAACTTTTCTAAATTTAAACTATTTTGAAACCAAAAAAGTTGGAAATATTCTGGATTCATGTCACAAGACACTAACTGTTCTTTTTCTTGGAAGTAATGCTTTATAATGTGTAATCTAAGAAGCTATATTTTCTAGGTAGCATTAATTAGTGTATTATTAAAATTATAAATGAGGAAATTTCTCTTGTGACTCATTATACGTACATTTTCTTCGTATATCAAAAGATGTAAAAGAAACCTGGATATTCATCAACAAATGAATGGATAAAGAATCTCTGGTACATATATACAATGGAATACTTCTCAGCCGCAAAAAGAAATGCAGAAGATTCAGTCCTAATGAGATGGATGAATCTAGATCCTATTATACAAAGTGAAGTCAAAAAGAGAAGGACAAATGCAGTATACTATCACATATATATATGGAATCTAGTAAGTTCATACTGATAAATACACGCACAGAGCATCAATGGAAAAACAGTCATAGAGAACAGACTTATGGACATTGGGGAGAGAGAAAAGTGGGTGAAAGATATGGAAAGAGCAACATGGAACCATATACTATAACTATTGTCAATGTACTGTGGGTCTAAGGGATCATATATGGGAGCTATGCAACAGCCTGGAGGGGTGGGATGGGGGAATGGGATATACATATGACTATTGGAATTATGCATACCTGTAAACAACAAAACTCTGTAAAATCAAAAAAGCAAAATAAAAAACTTGGGATTGAGAAAAAAAGATGTAAATGTTGTATCAAAATATATGTTAATGAGGGGTGTAGCCAAGATGGCAGAGGAATGAGAGGACGATTTCACCAGCTCCCCAGCAGAATCACCAGAACTAATCAAGAAATGAAACACCACCAACAAAGACAGAAGAACTTCTTAGGTCCTCGAGAGTAGAAGAGTGAACAGCTAGACCTTTCCCGGAGCTACTGTTCTGAGAACCCTCTATCCTAACACCCACGCCAGACCGCACTGATGGAGAGCGCACTATCAAGTACCCTAAAAGGGGGCCTGAGTGGAGCCTCGGGCGAGAGAGGGCAGCGCTCAGTGCGAAAATTCCAAGAATCCACCCGGATCGCCAGCAGAAATTAAGACACTGTGAAGATAGGATACTGGAGCAGGGCCAGGCGGAATGCAATTGGGAAGTTCCCCATGGAGTGCTGCCTAGCGACCTGGAGCCAGGAGGGAGCGCCCAGTGCGAAAATCGCACCGCTTGGCCAGGCGAAAATCGTGACTTTCCACCTGGCACCGGGTGAGTTCAAACACTCCTAGTGGGGGACTAGCTGAACGGACCGGGCGCGAGCCGGACGGGGAAGCTTGTGCCTGCCTTTGGGACTTGGATGCGTAACTGGCAGTGCACACGCCCCAGTGGTAGAGGAACCCGTGCACCTCCATAGCTACACCTGTAGCGGAGGAAGCTGAGAGAAGGGCAAGTATTTGAGGCTACCGGCGGGTGCGCGGGGCAGAGCCGGGCACCCCCCCTCAACAGGGAACTGCGCGCGACACAGCCCCCCACCCAACGGACTGGGATCAGCCTACCGCCCCGGCCAGCACCTGAGCTTGCAGCAAAACCATTATTTGGCTGAAAACAAACCATAGCAACCAGTGCCATAAGGGAAAGGCGACATCTTCAAGACAACACCATCGAGAGCAGATTGGCTTCCACCAGACACATGAGAGGATGAAAACCAGGGACAGTATTTAGCTTTTTTTGTTTGTTTATTTGTTGTGGACGGTTCTGTTTATTTGTTTGATCGGTCAGGTTTGGGTTGCTTTTTTTTTTTTTTTGTCTCCTTATTAACTTTTTCTTCCCTTTTTAATTTTTAATTTCTTTTTTGATTTTTAATTTTTTTGTTGTTGTTAATTTTAATCCTTGGAAACTTCTAATTTTCTTTCCTCTTTGCTACTGCTTCCTCCCTCTATGTTCTAAATCTAAAACTTTCTCCTATCTACCACTATCCTCTAGATAAATATTTCCTACCTTCCTGTCTCCACTATTCTCTTCCACCTGCACTAAACAATACAACACACTAATCTTAGCTACGTAATCCTATACCACGCCAGACCGCACTGATGGAGAGCGCACTATCAAGTGCCCTAAAAGGGGGCCTGAGTGGAGCCTCGGGCGAGAGAGGGCAGCGCTCAGTGCGAAAATTCCAAGAATCCACCCGGATCGCCAGCAGAAATTAAGACACTGTGAAGATAGGATACTGGAGCAGGGCCAGGCGGAATGCAATTGGGAAGTTCCCCATGGAGTGCTGCCTAGCGACCTGGAGCCAGGAGGGAGCGCCCAGTGCGAAAATCGCACCGCTTGGCCAGGCGAAAATCGTGACTTTCCACCTGGCACCGGGTGAGTTCAAACACTCCTAGTGGGGGACTAGCTGAACGGACCGGGCGCGAGCCGGACGGGGAAGCTTGTGCCTGCCTTTGGGACTTGGATGCGTAACTGGCAGTGCACACGCCCCAGTGGTAGAGGAACCCGTGCACCTCCATAGCTACACCTGTAGCGGAGGAAGCTGGGAGGAGGGCAAGTATTTGAGGCTACGGCGGGTGCGCCGGGCACAGCCGGGCAGCCCCCCTCAACAGGGAACTGCGCGCGACACAGCCCCCCACCCAACGGACTGGGATCAGCCTACCGCCCCGGCCAGCACCTGAGCTTGCAGCAAAACCATTATTTGGCTGAAAACAAACCATAGCAACCAGTGCCATAAGGGAAAGGCGACATCTTCAAGACAACACCATCGAGAGCAGATTGGCTTCCACCAGACACATGAGAGGATGAAAACCAGGGACAGTATTTAGCTTTTTTTGTTTGTTTATTTGTTGTGGACGGTTCTGTTTATTTGTTTGATCGGTCAGGTTTGGGTTGCTTTTTTTTTTTTTTTGTCTCCTTATTAACTTTTTCTTCCCTTTTTAATTTTTAATTTCTTTTTTGATTTTTAATTTTTTTGTTGTTGTTAATTTTAATCCTTGGAAACTTCTAATTTTCTTTCCTCTTTGCTACTGCTTCCTCCCTCTATGTTCTAAATCTAAAACTTTCTCCTATCTACCACTATCCTCTAGATAAATATTTCCTACCTTCCTGTCTCCACTATTCTCTTCCACCTGCACTAAACAATACAACACACTAATCTTAGCTACGTAATCCTATAAAATCCTTCCAAGACGAATCTATTCCTTCTCATTACCCATACATTCTCCTCCTCTTCACCGCCAACACATGTCATAGTTAAAAATTGCTTTCAATGAAATAGTCCAAGCCAGGACCTTGCCCCAGATCTATTTTTCCAGGCACTATTTTAATTAATTCAGAGTTTAAATGGCAAGTATCATCTTTGATTGTGTCATTTGCCAGAAAATTTTCCTATGCTTTATCTCTGTAAGACTGGTTAGATGTGGTTATTGCTGTGTATGTATGTATATCTTATGACTATGTTAGAAAACATCTGCATGCTTTTATGACTGTCATCCATCAGGGATGTACCTCTTGTTCCTCAGATGCTAGTATTTGAACTAATATCACGGAACACCATAGCAAACCAGACATAGAGCCTACACCCCCTGACCAATCATCAAACCAAGGATGCTCGGAGTGGAAGCCCTGATTCCAAGACCCCACACTATCAAAGAACATACAACACTAGAGATTATTCACCTGGAAACAAGACCTAACACCACCCAAGACACAAACCATTGGACACTTCTACAAGGACAGAAACCCAAAGGAAGGGAGAATTCAACCAAGAAGCCTGGTGAGAAAAAGAACTCCATACACACAGACACACACAAAGGAACAAAACTAACCTAATAATGAAAAGACAGAGAAACAATGCACAAATGAAGGACCAAGCTAGAGAAACACATCTTCAAGACAACACCATCGAGAGCAGATTGGCTTCCACCAGACACATGAGAGGATGAAAACCAGGGACAGTATTTAGCTTTTTTTGTTTGTTTATTTGTTGTGGACGGTTCTGTTTATTTGTTTGATCGGTCAGGTTTGGGTTGCTTTTTTTTTTTTTTTGTCTCCTTATTAACTTTTTCTTCCCTTTTTAATTTTTAATTTCTTTTTTGATTTTTAATTTTTTTGTTGTTGTTAATTTTAATCCTTGGAAACTTCTAATTTTCTTTCCTCTTTGCTACTGCTTCCTCCCTCTATGTTCTAAATCTAAAACTTTCTCCTATCTACCACTATCCTCTAGATAAATATTTCCTACCTTCCTGTCTCCACTATTCTCTTCCACCTGCACTAAACAATACAACACACTAATCTTAGCTACGTAATCCTATAAAATCCTTCCAAGACGAATCTATTCCTTCTCATTACCCATACATTCTCCTCCTCTTCACCGCCAACACATGTCATAGTTAAAAATTGCTTTCAATGAAATAGTCCAAGCCAGGACCTTGCCCCAGATCTATTTTTCCAGGCACTATTTTAATTAATTCAGAGTTTAAATGGCAAGTATCATCTTTGATTGTGTCATTTGCCAGAAAATTTTCCTATGCTTTATCTCTGTAAGACTGGTTAGATGTGGTTATTGCTGTGTATGTATGTATATCTTATGACTATGTTAGAAAACATCTGCATGCTTTTATGACTGTCATCCATCAGGGATGTACCTCTTGTTCCTCAGATGCTAGTATTTGAACTAATATCACGGAACACCATAGCAAACCAGACATAGAGCCTACACCCCCTGACCAATCATCAAACCAAGGATGCTCGGAGTGGAAGCCCTGATTCCAAGACCCCACACTATCAAAGAACATACAACACTAGAGATTATTCACCTGGAAACAAGACCTAACACCACCCAAGACACAAACCATTGGACACTTCTACAAGGACAGAAACCCAAAGGAAGGGAGAATTCAACCAAGAAGCCTGGTGAGAAAAAGAACTCCATACACACAGACACACACAAAGGAACAAAAACTAACCTAATAATGAAAAGACAGAGAAACAATGCACAAATGAAGGACCAAGCTAGAGAAACACAGCTTCAAATGACAGAGGAGGAGACAGACAAATTATCTGAAAGAGAATTCAGAAAAACTATACTAATGAGGATGCAAAACACCGAAAACAGACTATTAGAGGAAATTAGTGCATTAAGAAGAGACATGCAGGAAATGAAAAATAAGCAAATAGAGACCACCAACTCAATTGCTGAACTCAAAAATACTATAGAAGGCCTCAACAGTAGAGTATAGGAGGCTGAAGAATGGATAAGTGAGCTGAAAGAATGGTGGAAATAAGTGCTGAAGGACAGAACAAAGCCCAAAGAATTAAAAGAACTGAGGATAGCCTCAAAGACCTATGGGACAATATCAAATGCACCAACATTAGAATTATAGGAGATCCAGAAGAAAAAGAGGGGAAGAAAGGCTATGAAAAAATTCTTGAAGAGGTTATAGTGGAAAACTTCCCCAACATGGGAAAGGAAATAGTCAACCAAATTCAAGAAGTACAAAGAGTTCCATACAGGAGAAACCCCAGAAGAAACACACCAAGGCACATTCTTATCAAACTAATGCAGACTAAATATAAAGACAGATTACTAAAAGCAGTTAGAAGCAAACAACAAATAACATATAAAGGAAACCCCATACGTCTAACTGCGGATCTCTCAACAGAAAGAGAATGTCAAGACACATTTAAACGACTGCCGGCCAGAAGAGAATGGCAAGACACATTTAAACGACTAAAAGAGAATAACCTCCAACCAAGAATTCTCTACCCAGCAAGAATCTCATTCAGAATTGATGGAGAAGTCAAAAGCTTCACAGACAGACAAAAACTAAAAGAATTCTGTACCACAAAACCAGCCCTACAACAAGTGTTAAAGGGCCTGATAGAGCCAAGAAATACAAGAGTAGGAGAAGTCCTACAAATCAAACCCCAAACTTCTAAGAAGATGACAATAGGAACATTCGTATCAATAATTACTTTGAATGTAAATGGATTAAATGCTCCAACCGAATGACACAGGCTGGCTGAATGGATCCAGAAACATGACCCATATATATGCTGTTTACAAGAGACCCACTTCAGACCTAGAGACACTCATAGACTGAAAGTAAAAGGCTGGAAAAAGATATTCCATGCAAATAGAAATCAAAAGAAAGCTGGGGTAGCAATCCTCATATCAGACAAAATAGATTTTAAAGTAAAGAAGATTCTAAGAGACAAGGCAGGTCACTACATCATGATTAAGGGATCTATCCAAGAGGAAGACATAACAGTCATGAATATCTACGCACCCAACACAGGGGCACCTCAATACGTAAGACAGACACTTTCAGACATAAAAGAAGAAATCAATAATAACACAGTAATAGTAGGAGACTTTAACATTCCCCTCACACCAATGGACAGATCACCCAAACAGAAAATGAATAAAGAAACACAAGCCTTAAATGCCACACTAGAAAAGATGGACCTCATCGATATCTTTAAGACGTTCCATCCAAAAGCAGAAGAATACACTTTCTTCTCAAGCTATGAAATTCTTGAAGAGGTTATAGTGGAAAACTTCCCCAACATGGGAAAGGAAATAGTCAACCAAATTCAAGAAGTACAAAGAGTTCCATACAGGAGAAACCCCAGAAGAAACACACCAAGGCACATTCTTATCAAACTAATGCAGACTAAATATAAAGACAGATTACTAAAAGCAGTTAGAAGCAAACAACAAATAACATATAAAGGAAACCCCATACGTCTAACTGCGGATCTCTCAACAGAAAGAGAATGTCAAGACACATTTAAACGACTGCCGGCCAGAAGAGAATGGCAAGACACATTTAAACGACTAAAAGAGAATAACCTCCAACCAAGAATTCTCTACCCAGCAAGAATCTCATTCAGAATTGATGGAGAAGTCAAAAGCTTCACAGACAGACAAAAACTAAAAGAATTCTGTACCACAAAACCAGCCCTACAACAAGTGTTAAAGGGCCTGATAGAGCCAAGAAATACAAGAGTAGGAGAAGTCCTACAAATCAAACCCCAAACTTCTAAGAAGATGACAATAGGAACATTCGTATCAATAATTACTTTGAATGTAAATGGATTAAATGCTCCAACCGAATGACACAGGCTGGCTGAATGGATCCAGAAACATGACCCATATATATGCTGTTTACAAGAGACCCACTTCAGACCTAGAGACACTCATAGACTGAAAGTAAAAGGCTGGAAAAAGATATTCCATGCAAATAGAAATCAAAAGAAAGCTGGGGTAGCAATCCTCATATCAGACAAAATAGATTTTAAAGTAAAGAAGATTCTAAGAGACAAGGCAGGTCACTACATCATGATTAAGGGATCTATCCAAGAGGAAGACATAACAGTCATGAATATCTACGCACCCAACACAGGGGCACCTCAATACGTAAGACAGACACTTTCAGACATAAAAGAAGAAATCAATAATAACACAGTAATAGTAGGAGACTTTAACATTCCCCTCACACCAATGGACAGATCACCCAAACAGAAAATGAATAAAGAAACACAAGCCTTAAATGCCACACTAGAAAAGATGGACCTCATCGATATCTTTAAGACGTTCCATCCAAAAGCAGAAGAATACACTTTCTTCTCAAGTGCTCATGGAACATTCTCCAAGATAGACCACATCTTGGGCCATAAATCAAACCTCAGTCAATTCAAGAAAACTGAAATTATATCAACCATCTTCTCGGACCACAATGCAATGAGACTAGAGATCAACTACAGGAAAAAACCGCTAAAAACAGAAACACATGGAGATTAAACAACAAATACCTTAAAAAATCAACTGATCACTGAGGAAATCAAAGGAGAAATTTAAAAATTCCTAGAAGAAAATGACAATGAACACAGGACCATGCAAAACCTATGGGATACCACAAAAGCAGTTCTAAGAGAGAAGTTTATAGCAATACGATCCTACCTCAAGAAACTAGGAAAATATGAAGCAGATGACCTAAGCCTATGCTTAAAACAATTGGAGAAAGAAGAACAAAAACACCCCAAAGCCAGCAGAAGAAAAGAAATCATAAAGACTAGAGCAGAAATAAATGAGAAAGAAATGAAGGAAACTATAGTACGGATAAATAAAACAAAGAGCTGGTTCTCCGAAAAGATAAACAAAATTGACAAGCCACTGGCCAGACTCATCAAGAAAAAGAGAGAGAAGAATCAGATCAACAACATCAAAAACAAAAAGGAGAGATTACAACAGAGAATGCAGAAATCCAAAGGATTCTAACAGAGGTCACCATTGTAACCAAAGGAATCAAATACCTCGGAATAAACCTACCCAAAGAAACAAATGAATTGGACACAGGGCTTCCCTGGTGGTCCAGTGGGTAAGGACACCGTCTTGCAGTGCAAGGGGTGCCGGTTCGATCCCTGGCCTGGGAAGATACCACGTGCCGCAGAGCGGCTGGACCCATGTGTCCAATTACCGAGCCGGAGCTCTGGAGAACATGCGCCCAGAGCTGGTGCTCTGCGACAACAGAGGCTACCGCGATGGGAGGCCCACACGGGCCAAAGAACAAAGATGGATAAAAATAGATGAATGAACGACCAATAGAAGTGGCACCCACCCCCTCCCTACCCACCCCACCCCAAAAAATAAAAATAGAAATAAATTTAAAAATCTTAAAAAAAAAAAAAGAATTGGACACAGAAAATTACAAGATACTCATGAAAGAAATTAAAGAAGACTTAAACAGATGGAGAGATATGCCACGTTCCTGGGTCAGAAGAATCAATATTGTGAAAATGACCATACTACCAAATATCATCTACAGATTCAATGCAATACCTATCCAACTACCATTGACATTTTTCACAGAACTAGACCAAAGAATAACACAGTTCATATGGAAACACAAAAGACCTCGAATAGCCAAAGCAATCCTGAGAAAGAAAAACGGAGCTGGAAGAATCAGCCTCCCTAACTTCAGACTCTACTACAAAGCAACAGTCATCAAGACAGTATGATACTGGCACAAAAACAGAACTATAGACCAATGGAACAAGATTGAGACCCAGAGATAAACCCACACATCTATGGGTACCTTATTTTTGACAAAGGAGGTGAACATATAAAATGGGACAAAGACAGTCTCTTCAACAAGTGGTACTGGGAGAAATGGACAGCTACATGCAAAACAATGAAGTTGGAACATTCCCTGACACCATGCACAAAGATCAACTCAAAATGGATTAAAGACCTAAATGCAAGGCCAGAAACCATCAAACTCTTAGAGGAGAATATAGGCAAAACCCTCAAGGACATCAATCAAAGCAAGATCTTCTCTGACCCACCTACTAAAATAGCAGAACTGAAAAGAAAAATGAACATGTGGGACCTCATGAAACTTAAAAGCTTTTGTACAGCAAAAGAAATTACAGAAAAAGCTGAACAGACAACCCACAGAGTGGGAGAAAATCATAGCAAATGAAACAACAGAGAAAGAATTAATCTCCAAAATCTACAAGCAACTCAGACAACTCAGCGCCTGAAAAACAAACAACCCAATCAAAAAATGGGAAAAAGATCTAAAGAGATGCCTCTCCAAAGAGGACATACAGTTGGCCCAAAAGCACATGAAATGATGCTCAACCTCGCTTATTATTAGAGAAATGCAAATTAAAACTACAATGAGATATCACCTCACACCCGTCAGAATGGCCATCTTCAAAAAATCTGCAGACAATAAATGCTGGAGAGGGTGCGGAGAAAAGGGAACCCTCTTGCATTGCTGGTGGGAATGTCAATTGATACAGCCTCTATGGAAGACAGTATGGAGATTCCTTAAAAAACTAAAAATAGAAGCATCGTATGACCCAGCCATCCCACTCTTAGGCTTATATCCTGATGAAAGCAAAACTGAAAGAAGCACCTGTACCTCAATGTTCATTGCAGCTCTCTATACAATAGCCAGACCATGGAAGCAACCTAGATGTCCATCAACGAATGAATGGATACAGAAACCCTGGTACATATATACAATGGAATACTACTCAGCTGTTAAAAGAAATGCAGAAGACTCAGTCCTAATGAAGTGGCTGGCTCTAGAACCTATCATAAAAAGTGAAGTAAGTCAAAAAGAGAAAGGCAAATACAGTACACTAACACACATATGTGGAATCTAGTAGGACGGTCTTGATAACACACGCAGTGAACTCATGGAAAAACAGACAGAGCATAGACATAGGGACATTGTGGGGAAGAAATAGGGAGGGGGAGGCATGGAGGGAGTAACATGGAAACCTATACTGTTATGTGTGGAAAAGACAGCTAGTGTCATTGTGCTAAGGGAATAGGAGTGCTCACAATGGCTTGGGGCGATAGTCTGGAGGGGTGGGATGGGGGGAACTGGAGGGGTGGGGACCAGGGATATGCATATGACTGATCTGGGAACATACATGTCTGTGAACAACAAAACTCTGTAAAACCTTTAAAATAAAGAATAAAAAAATAAAATAAAAGGATTGAACAGGGGAAAAATATATACATATATGTGCATATATATATATATATATATATGTTAGTGAATGGATGGATATATAACTCTCTTCTATAACATAAACCAGTGAATATCAAATTGAAAATGAGAACTAGTATAAAAATAGATTTGTAAAATATATGATAAACCTTTAATTTTTGTAAAACTGTCAATTCTGAAATTTTGTCAATGGTGTCTTTAAAACTGTGAGGGTTGAGGATGGAAGGGGTATAGAAATTAAGAAATGTATAAAAATATAAAATAAAGCAATAAAGTATACAGGTTATTAGAAATTTCCTGCTGTATTTTTGCATTTGAATTAAGTCCATCTAGCAACTTTTTAAAATATCTGAATTTGGCACTGAAAATCTCATTTGTCTATGCCATCATGTGTGACCAGTCATGATCATATTCTGTAGCTGATTAATTATAGTAATAAGTATGTAAAATGTGGGTATTCCTATGGATTATCAGTGCATTAATAGGTATCATTGTTTAAGATCTCTAGTCCTTGTTTCCTTACATCTCATACGGATAACAGTTAACTAGTTGTCTTTTAATCTCTTTAGGATTCTAAGGATATAACTGTAAATTTAAACTCACTGAATAAGGTATTTGCATTACCCTAATAGGTTCTGTGGAGATATGATGACAAGAAACCAGACAGCTTAGTACCCAGTACTCACCTGTGCAAAGGGATCCCCTAGACTGACCTTCTCAGTATACTAAGACTGGTAGAACAAAGTCTAAAAGAATGAGCAGAGCGATTGTACTTCAAACGGAAACAAACATATCAAGTGTTTCTCACTGAAACACTCAAAAAGGAAAACTTGTGTATTTTTTTAGACATTTATTTATTTATTTATGGGCACTTCTATTGGTCTTTCATTTATTTATCTTTGTTCTTTGGCCTGTGTGGACCTCCCATTGCAGCAGCCTCTCTCGTCCCAGAGCACTGGCTCTGGGGGCATGCTCTCCAGAGCTCCTGCACTCCAGGGCTCTGGCTTGGTAGTTGGACACATCGGTCCAGCCACTCCGCAGCACGTGGGATCTTCCCAGGCCAAGGATCGAACCAGCGTCCCTTGCACTGCAAGGCAGTGTCCTTACCCACTGGACCACCAGGGAGGCCCAAACTTGTGTATTTTTAATCCCAATCCTAGAAGGAAAAAGGAGGATGTATAATAGGTGGCACTGTATTGTATCTGGTCATGTCCCTTATGTCCAGAATCAAAACATCTTCATTTTACCTGTAATTACTTCTCACAGTGAAATTTTCAATAGCTTAATGAGTTATTGTTCTGTCTCTGAATTCTTTCCTTACACCTATCTTTCCTCCTGTGTAGGGGTATTTTAAATGCTACTGACAAATAACAACTCCTTCTTTATTACCATCTACTCTCCATTTTCTATAGCAAAAAAATCCACAATCATTTCCATGAAGCAGTGACACATTTCATGATAAAATGTAGATTCTCCTTCCTCTGGTTCCACTATCCCTACCATTATCTTTCCTGTGACCTTGACACCATTTCTATCAGACTAATGACTTCCCTATTTCTTAGAGAATGTATTTCTGAATGCCCCCCCGTTTTACACATGTGTGGTTTCCTTTACAGAAAATGTTCTTTCAAGCTGTTCATGTGCCAATCTTGAATTCCTTTGTGAAGTTCAAGTGACAAAGCACTTCTTTCATGAAGTCTTCACTTACCTCTCCAGCAGATAGGAGTTGCTGGCTGTTTTTTAAGTTCTGTGGAGATATGATGACAAGAAACCAGACAGCTTAGTACCCAGTACTCACCTGTGCAAAGGGATCCCCTAGACTGACCTTCTCAGTATACTAAGACTGGTAGAACAAAGTCTAAAAGAATGAGCAGAGCGATTGTACTTCAAACGGAAACAAACATATCAAGTGTTTCTCACTGAAACACTCAAAAAGGAAAACTTGTGTATTTTTTTAGACATTTATTTATTTATTTATGGGCACTTCTATTGGTCTTTCATTTATTTATCTTTGTTCTTTGGCCTGTGTGGACCTCCCATTGCAGCAGCCTCTCTCGTCCCAGAGCACTGGCTCTGGGGGCATGCTCTCCAGAGCTCCTGCACTCCAGGGCTCTGGCTTGGTAGTTGGACACATCGGTCCAGCCACTCCGCAGCACGTGGGATCTTCCCAGGCCAAGGATCGAACCAGCGTCCCTTGCACTGCAAGGCAGTGTCCTTACCCACTGGACCACCAGGGAGGCCCAAACTTGTGTATTTTTAATCCCAATCCTAGAAGGAAAAAGGAGGATGTATAATAGGTGGCACTGTATTGTATCTGGTCATGTCCCTTATGTCCAGAATCAAAACATCTTCATTTTACCTGTAATTACTTCTCACAGTGAAATTTTCAATAGCTTAATGAGTTATTGTTCTGTCTCTGAATTCTTTCCTTACACCTATCTTTCCTCCTGTGTAGGGGTATTTTAAATGCTACTGACAAATAACAACTCCTTCTTTATTACCATCTACTCTCCATTTTCTATAGCAAAAAAATCCACAATCATTTCCATGAAGCAGTGACACATTTCATGATAAAATGTAGATTCTCCTTCCTCTGGTTCCACTATCCCTACCATTATCTTTCCTGTGACCTTGACACCATTTCTATCAGACTAATGACTTCCCTATTTCTTAGAGAATGTATTTCTGAATGCCCCCCCGTTTTACACATGTGTGGTTTCCTTTACAGAAAATGTTCTTTCAAGCTGTTCATGTGCCAATCTTGAATTCCTTTGTGAAGTTCAAGTGACAAAGCACTTCTTTCATGAAGTCTTCACTTACCTCTCCAGCAGATAGGAGTTGCTGGCTGTGAGTTCTGAAAGCAATTTAAATGCAATTTTCTATGTGTAAAATCATCTGTTATCTTAAAGACACTGCTTCTTTCAGTGCCTTATCATACTCATTCCTCAATTTATTCTTAGCTATAATTTATAATTTACTGAAATTCACTTAATACTAGGTCATCCAAAAACCTAAGCCTTTATAACTCCTGGTGGAAGCAACTGCCAGTTATGAGGTCACATACCATGGAATCCTTGTGATGGACCTTCCTTTGTTTGCTGATCAACCTGATAATATCGCTTGGTGTCAGCCAAGGAGCAACTGTCAGATGAGACTTGTAAACAAAGTCAAGAACAGTTTTCTCAGTGCTTTGAAGCAAGTCATTAATAATCCTTTGTGAGTATAATTTTTTCTTTACTAGATACTAGTTTAGAGAACTTTTCATAGAAAGACTTGGAAGGCAGCAATGAATCTTCATATAAACACAATGAAAAGTAAGATTGGCTCAACACTTTGAAAACAGTATTCAGTAAATTATTGTGAGGTCACATTAAGTTTTTCTGATGCTTTTAGGGGAAAGGTTTGTCAGAGTTTTAAGGATAGTGGAGAAATTTTGAGAGAGCTAATCATTAGAATGAGAATAATCACTGCAATGGTATCAGTAGGAGGTACTGAGAACATGGATAGAGCAGGAACCATTAATGTTAGCATATTCAGCTGCACAGTCATGAATTTCTTTCCACAAGTGAACTCCTCAATTGTTTTAAATATTCTCAGATGGTTTATCCTCAGGGAGCCACCATGACATAGTCAATCTCAAATCGCATTACATCTAAGACTGCTTAAGTATTGTGTAGTATGATTTTGATACCATCACTGATAAATGGCAAACAACTAGAACTTTTTGATTTACCCAATTACAACTACGTAGGTACTACTTATAAATGTAGGTACATTCCCATGTTTGATGGTTTCTGAATGCCCCCGTTTTACACATGTGTGGTTTCCTTTACAGAAAATGTTCTTTCAAGCTGTTCATGTGCCAATCTTGAATTCCTTTGTGAAGTTCAAGTGACAAAGCACTTCTTTCATGAAGTCTTCACTTACCTCTCCAGCAGATAGGAGTTGCTGGCTGTGAGTTCTGAAAGCAATTTAAATGCAATTTTCTATGTGTAAAATCATCTGTTATCTTAAAGACACTGCTTCTTTCAGTGCCTTATCATACTCATTCCTCAATTTATTCTTAGCTATAATTTATAATTTACTGAAATTCACTTAATACTAGGTCATCCAAAAACCTAAGCCTTTATAACTCCTGGTGGAAGCAACTGCCAGTTATGAGGTCACATACCATGGAATCCTTGTGATGGACCTTCCTTTGTTTGCTGATCAACCTGATAATATCGCTTGGTGTCAGCCAAGGAGCAACTGTCAGATGAGACTTGTAAACAAAGTCAAGAACAGTTTTCTCAGTGCTTTGAAGCAAGTCATTAATAATCCTTTGTGAGTATAATTTTTTCTTTACTAGATACTAGTTTAGAGAACTTTTCATAGAAAGACTTGGAAGGCAGCAATGAATCTTCATATAAACACAATGAAAAGTAAGATTGGCTCAACACTTTGAAAACAGTATTCAGTAAATTATTGTGAGGTCACATTAAGTTTTTCTGATGCTTTTAGGGGAAAGGTTTGTCAGAGTTTTAAGGATAGTGGAGAAATTTTGAGAGAGCTAATCATTAGAATGAGAATAATCACTGCAATGGTATCAGTAGGAGGTACTGAGAACATGGATAGAGCAGGAACCATTAATGTTAGCATATTCAGCTGCACAGTCATGAATTTCTTTCCACAAGTGAACTCCTCAATTGTTTTAAATATTCTCAGATGGTTTATCCTCAGGGAGCCACCATGACATAGTCAATCTCAAATCGCATTACATCTAAGACTGCTTAAGTATTGTGTAGTATGATTTTGATACCATCACTGATAAATGGCAAACAACTAGAACTTTTTGATTTACCCAATTACAACTACGTAGGTACTACTTATAAATGTAGGTACATTCTGAGTTCTTTTGGTTGTGCTTTTCTTTGAAGAATGTAAACATAAAAATAATTGACTTGAAGAACTCCATTGGGAAATTTTTGCAGAAAAGCCAAATTTTCTGAAACCAGGAATATCTGATTACCAAATATGGAAGGAAAAAAAGCTATGACAAACCTAGACAGCATATTAAAAAGCAGAGACATCACTTTTGCAACAAACGTCCATATAACCAAAGCTATGGTTTTTCTAGTATATGGACCATAAGAAGGCTGAGCACCAAAGAACTGATACTTTTGAACTGTGGTGCTTGGGAAGACTCTTGAGAGTCCTTTAGACCGAATGGATCAAACCAGTCAATCCTATAAGAAATCAATCCTGAATATTCATTGGAAGATAAGTCTCTGAAGAAAATAATCAATTGTTTTTCCACTCTATGTGGCATGCATTTCTTCTATCTTCATGGAAATTCCACATATTTAGCTTTATTGCTCATTCTATAAATTGATGTATCTTTGGTTTTCATTCAAGCATAAAGTGAATGCTATGTGGTTGTCAATCATTCACCATGACCAGCCTATAAAGCGCCTTGGACAGAGCAAGCAGTCTTCTAAATCGAGTTTGTCATGTACTACAAAGGAGCCAAGCCACCTGAGGCCAGCCGCCCACGACCTCATCTGGTTCCAGTACCACTCTCTGGATGTGACTGGGTTCCTGCTGGCCTGTATGGCAACTGTAAATTTCCTTGTTATAAAACGTTCATTTTCTATCCAAAGCTCTTATTTTTTATTTTTGAATGATGCTGTCCATGTCCAAAATAACTGTATAGTATCTGTGATAACAATAATGAACACTTTCTAATGTAAAACATGTCTACACATAAGGCTCACCAATTCCTTTCCTGGTTAAATATCCAAAATAACTGAAATTAGAATCCCAGTGACATATCTACACAACATGTGCATAACAGCTCTATTCATGGGAGCCAAGAGGTTGGAGCAGTCCAAGTGTCCATCAACAGATAAACCAATAAATAAAATGTCATATACACAAACAATGGAATATTACCTTTAAAAGGAAACTCTGACACATGTCACAACATGAATGAACTTTATAATAAGTGAAAGAAGTCAGTCAGCAAAAGACAAATACTATGGAATTGAACTTAAAAGAAGTATCCAGACTAGTCTCATTTGTAGAAACAGAATAGAATGAAACTTGCCAAAGGCTAGAGAAAGAGGAATGTGGACTTTCTGAATGAGCATAGACTTCTAGTTTTGCCAGATGACATAGTTCTGAAGATTGGTTACACAGTGTGAACATACTTAAGACTGCTATCCTATACACTTAGGAACAATTAAGCAAGTAAATTGTATGTCATGTATATCTAATCCCAATATTTTTGCAAGAAGCCATTACTTGAATAGCTCCAGACTATATTTGATTTTCACTTTTTAGTTGCTTGTAGCAACCCTTCAAAATTTTTAAAGTCTTTGCTATTTGGCCCGGAGAAGATGGTATTCATTGGAAGATAAGTCTCTGAAGAAAATAATCAATTGTTTTTCCACTCTATGTGGCATGCATTTCTTCTATCTTCATGGAAATTCCACATATTTAGCTTTATTGCTCATTCTATAAATTGATGTATCTTTGGTTTTCATTCAAGCATAAAGTGAATGCTATGTGGTTGTCAATCATTCACCATGACCAGCCTATAAAGCGCCTTGGACAGAGCAAGCAGTCTTCTAAATCGAGTTTGTCATGTACTACAAAGGAGCCAAGCCACCTGAGGCCAGCCGCCCACGACCTCATCTGGTTCCAGTACCACTCTCTGGATGTGACTGGGTTCCTGCTGGCCTGTATGGCAACTGTAAATTTCCTTGTTATAAAACGTTCATTTTCTATCCAAAGCTCTTATTTTTTATTTTTGAATGATGCTGTCCATGTCCAAAATAACTGTATAGTATCTGTGATAACAATAATGAACACTTTCTAATGTAAAACATGTCTACACATAAGGCTCACCAATTCCTTTCCTGGTTAAATATCCAAAATAACTGAAATTAGAATCCCAGTGACATATCTACACAACATGTGCATAACAGCTCTATTCATGGGAGCCAAGAGGTTGGAGCAGTCCAAGTGTCCATCAACAGATAAACCAATAAATAAAATGTCATATACACAAACAATGGAATATTACCTTTAAAAGGAAACTCTGACACATGTCACAACATGAATGAACTTTATAATAAGTGAAAGAAGTCAGTCAGCAAAAGACAAATACTATGGAATTGAACTTAAAAGAAGTATCCAGACTAGTCTCATTTGTAGAAACAGAATAGAATGAAACTTGCCAAAGGCTAGAGAAAGAGGAATGTGGACTTTCTGAATGAGCATAGACTTCTAGTTTTGCCAGATGACATAGTTCTGAAGATTGGTTACACAGTGTGAACATACTTAAGACTGCTATCCTATACACTTAGGAACAATTAAGCAAGTAAATTGTATGTCATGTATATCTAATCCCAATATTTTTGCAAGAAGCCATTACTTGAATAGCTCCAGACTATATTTGATTTTCACTTTTTAGTTGCTTGTAGCAACCCCTTCAATAAAGTCTGCTATGCTGCTGCTATTTTGTGATGAAACAAATTCTTTTTCACAGGACATGGAAGAGTTTGTGCAGAGCTCTGGAGAAGATGGTATTGTGGTGTTTTCTTTGGGGTCGATGGTCAGTAACCTAACAGAAGAAAGAGCCAATGTGATTGCATCAGCCCTGGCTCAGATTCCACAGAAGGTACTCACAGTAACTTAATAGTGGACAACTATTTAATGAGTCTGTTAACTCTATAAATATCTAATTTTAGATAACAGCTCCAACTTATCTCAGGTAGATATATAGATAGACATAGATATAGATACTAAAATATAGATGGCAGGTGCTATAGCAGTACAGGAGTGTTTCTGATCCATAATAATTTTAGATCAACATAGCAATCAAAAAAAATATTTAGGGCTTCCCCTGGTGGTCTAGTGGGTAAGGACACCACCTTGCAGGGCAAGGGGCGCCGGTTCGATCCCTGGCCTGGGAAGAACCCACGTGCCACGGAGCGGTTGGACCGATGTGTCCAATTACCGAGCTGGAGCTCTGGAGTGCATGCGCCCAGAGCCAGTGCTCTGTAGCAACAGAGGCCACTGCTATGGGAGGCCCACACAGGCCAAAAAGAACAAAGATGTATGATAAATGAAAGACCAATAGAAGTGGCCAAAAAAAGAAAAAGAAAGAATTTGCCTGCCAATGCAGAAGATGCAGAAAATCTGGGTTCAGTCTCAGGGTCAGGTAGATCTCCTGGAGGAGGAAATGGCAACTCATCCCAGTATTCTTGTCTGGGAAATCCCATGAACAGAGAGATTAGTGGGCTACAGGGTCCAGGGTGTCGCAAAGAGTCAGACAGGACTGAGCATGCACTTACACTCATGGTCCAATGGTTAGGGCTCCAGCTTCCATTTCATGTGGCAAGGGTTTGATCCCTGGTCTAGGAACTGAGATCTCCCATCCTGCATGGTGGAGCGAAAAATAAAAGAAAATTTTTAAATTTGAAACATGTATATCTAATCCCAATATTTTGCAAGAAGCCATTACTTGAATAGCTCCAGACTATATTTGATTTTCACTTTTTAGTTGCTTGTAGCAACCCCTTCAATAAAGTCTGCTATGCTGCTGCTATTTTGTGATGAAACAAATTCTTTTTCACAGGACATGGAAGAGTTTGTGCAGAGCTCTGGAGAAGATGGTATTGTGGTGTTTTCTTTGGGGTCGATGGTCAGTAACCTAACAGAAGAAAGAGCCAATGTGATTGCATCAGCCCTGGCTCAGATTCCACAGAAGGTACTCACAGTAACTTAATAGTGGACAACTATTTAATGAGTCTGTTAACTCTATAAATATCTAATTTTAGATAACAGCTCCAACTTATCTCAGGTAGATATATAGATAGACATAGATATAGATACTAAAATATAGATGGCAGGTGCTATAGCAGTACAGGGAGTGTTTCTGATCCATAATAATTTTAGATCAACATAGCAATCAAAAAGAATATTTAGGGCTTCCCCTGGTGGTCTAGTGGGTAAGGACACCACCTTGCAGGGCAAGGGGCGCCGGTTCGATCCCTGGCCTGGGAAGAACCCACGTGCCACGGAGCGGTTGGACCGATGTGTCCAATTACCGAGCTGGAGCTCTGGAGTGCATGCGCCCAGAGCCAGTGCTCTGTAGCAACAGAGGCCACTGCTATGGGAGGCCCACACAGGCCAAAAAGAACAAAGATGTATGATAAATGAAAGACCAATAGAAGTGGCCAAAAAAAGAAAAAGAAAGAATTTGCCTGCCAATGCAGAAGATGCAGAAAATCTGGGTTCAGTCTCAGGGTCAGGTAGATCTCCTGGAGGAGGAAATGGCAACTCATCCCAGTATTCTTGTCTGGGAAATCCCATGAACAGAGAGATTAGTGGGCTACAGGGTCCAGGGTGTCGCAAAGAGTCAGACAGGACTGAGCATGCACTTACACTCATGGTCCAATGGTTAGGGCTCCAGCTTCCATTTCATGTGGCAAGGGTTTGATCCCTGGTCTAGGAACTGAGATCTCCCATCCTGCATGGTGGAGCGAAAAATAAAAGAAAATTTTTTAAAAAATTTTGAATTGACTGGAAACCTGTCGTGCTATCCAATATGTCAAACAAGGGCCCTTTTATTTAAGATACCTTATATTTATCACTTCAACAGTTTTTAAAAATCTTAACTCAGAAAAGCTTATGGATTTTATTGTGGTTTTAAAGTCAATATTGAACGAATTTTACAATAGTTTAGGGACCTCTGCTGGTTTACTTCAAATTCTTATATTTGTAGTGTTTTTAAGACATGATTACAAATACTTTGACAGCTCTCTCATCAAGTAATTTCCTCTCAAACTTTAGTAAGTCTCGCTGCTGTCTCACAAGTGCTTCAGCTTAACCTCCAAGGATCAGTTACAAAACACAACACATTCTGTCTCTGCCTCTCTTTCTCTTTCTGCCTGTCTAAGTCTCTCTCCCTCTCTTTTTCTTCACTCTCTCTATATATACATATAGAGAAATATATTTCAATATTTCTATCTCCATTTCATCTTTCTGTCTCCCTACTCAACATGGAGCTCTGTAACATACTCAAAGTATCCATAATAAATGATCACTTGTGGAGAGATACATACATATGCCTAAGAAGTCCCAGAGGCTCCAGCCTTCCAGCAATTTGAGTCTTTTAAAACCAATCACCAGAGGTCTACATGATTATAACCCCAATCACCACAAAACTGGGAACACCTGAGAAACCTATTCCAAGAATCACCTCACCCAGCCCACATCAGAACTATGAGAGAGAAAAATAAAATAAGCATTGGTGTTCTAAGGGCAGTTTTTGGCACTAATACATAATCTAAACAATAATTATGCTTTTATCATAACATTTAGTTAATATATATCTTAACAATGGGAAACTATCAATGTTATATTTTGAAAGGAACTGTAACCCAGAAAGGGGAGTCACTATATCATAATGGTTAAGAGGTTGCACTCTGAACACAGATAGCATGAATTTAAATCACTAAAAAACTATTGCATGAATCACAGTATCCATAGCAGCACTATTTACAATAGTCGAAACATGGAAGCCACCTAAGTGTCCATAAACAATAACTGTCTTAAGATCTGGGGTAGGGCTTCCCTGGTGGTCCAGTGGGTAAGGACACTACCTTGCAGGGCAAGGGGCACCAGTTTGATCCCTGGCCTGGGAAGATCCCACATGCTGCAGAGCAGCTGGACTGATGTGTCCAACTACCAAGCCGGAGCTCTGGAGCGCATGTGCCCAGAGCCGGTGCTCTGCAGCAAGGGAGGCCACTGAGATGGGAGGCCCACACAAGCCAAAGAACAAACAAAGGTGAATGAAAGAGCACTAGAAGTGGCCAAAAAAAAAAAAAAAAGATCTAAGGTATGTGTACAAAGGAATATTACTTGCCCTTAGGAAGAATAAACTGTTGCCATTTGTAGCAACATGGATTGACCTAGAGAATATTATTCTTCATATGTATAAACAACAAAACTCTGTAAAAGTTAAAATAAAAGTTTTTTTTAAAGAAAGAATATTATTCTTAGTGAAATATGTCTGACAGATAAAAATACCCTATCACTTATATGTGAAATCTATGAATCCATATACAAAACAGAATCGGATTCACAGACAGAGACAATAAACTTATGCTTATCAAACTGGAGAAAGGGAAGGACAAACTAGGAATATAGGGTTACACATAGAAATTATTTTACATAAAATAGATAAGCAATGAAAATATACTAGATAGAACAGAGAATTTTATCCAGTATCTTGCAGTAACCTGTAGTGAAATATAATCTACAAAAATCTGGAATCATTATGCTATACACCTAAAACAAACACGAAATTGTAAATCACCTACACTTAAAAACAGATAGAGGATGGATAGATTTATGTTACAAATCAAGGGTTGTTAAGCCACAGCATTCATTTGTCCTTTTACCAGTCAGGTTAAATATATATAACACAAAATTCAACCTGTAACCATTATAAATTTTCTTAACAATGGGAAACTATCAATGTTATATTTTGAAAGGAACTGTAACCCAGAAAGGGGAGTCACTATATCATAATGGTTAAGAGGTTGCACTCTGAACACAGATAGCATGAATTTAAATCACTAAAAAACTATTGCATGAATCACAGTATCCATAGCAGCACTATTTACAATAGTCGAAACATGGAAGCCACCTAAGTGTCCATAAACAATAACTGTCTTAAGATCTGGGGTAGGGCTTCCCTGGTGGTCCAGTGGGTAAGGACACTACCTTGCAGGGCAAGGGGCACCAGTTTGATCCCTGGCCTGGGAAGATCCCACATGCTGCAGAGCAGCTGGACTGATGTGTCCAACTACCAAGCCGGAGCTCTGGAGCGCATGTGCCCAGAGCCGGTGCTCTGCAGCAAGGGAGGCCACTGAGATGGGAGGCCCACACAAGCCAAAGAACAAACAAAGGTGAATGAAAGAGCACTAGAAGTGGCCAAAAAAAAAAAAAAAAGATCTAAGGTATGTGTACAAAGGAATATTACTTGCCCTTAGGAAGAATAAACTGTTGCCATTTGTAGCAACATGGATTGACCTAGAGAATATTATTCTTCATATGTATAAACAACAAAACTCTGTAAAAGTTAAAATAAAAGTTTTTTTTAAAGAAAGAATATTATTCTTAGTGAAATATGTCTGACAGATAAAAATACCCTATCACTTATATGTGAAATCTATGAATCCATATACAAAACAGAATCGGATTCACAGACAGAGACAATAAACTTATGCTTATCAAACTGGAGAAAGGGAAGGACAAACTAGGAATATAGGGTTACACATAGAAATTATTTTACATAAAATAGATAAGCAATGAAAATATACTAGATAGAACAGAGAATTTTATCCAGTATCTTGCAGTAACCTGTAGTGAAATATAATCTACAAAAATCTGGAATCATTATGCTATACACCTAAAACAAACACGAAATTGTAAATCACCTACACTTAAAAACAGATAGAGGATGGATAGATTTATGTTACAAATCAAGGGTTGTTAAGCCACAGCATTCATTTGTCCTTTTACCAGTCAGGTTAAATATATATAACACAAAATTCAACCTGTAACCATTATAAATTATTTAGTTCAGTTAATGAATTTATCCTATGTGCTACTATCACCTCTAGTTATATCCAGAGCCTTTTCATTTCTTAAAGGAAACTATGTTTCCATTAGATAGTTACTTCCCATTCACTCATTTCTCAGGCCCCAGCAGATTGGCATCCACATTCTGATGAATGTATTAAAGCAGCAGAATGTAGAAAATATTTCACAATTCCTTGCACCTCCCACTTCTTAAATGGCAACATTACATATTCCATGGGCCAAATCTTATGTAAAACAAGCATAACTAGCGGTAATTATGTGTCAAACAGCTACTTAAAGTGTCTAGAAATTGTCCTTAAGACACATAATACATAGAGAAACATTTATTCCAGAAAAATATACTAACAGTAAAAACACTGAAACCCTGTGCCATTTAAACCTCAAATGGCTGCCTCTGTCACCGTCCTTAATCAGAAAAATAGACTGCACTTCAAATAGGTTCAAAAAGAACACAGGGCTCTCTCTCCTCACAACTTTTTTTGAGTGTTATGGTATCTTCTTAAAAGGGTCAAGCCACTTGAATGTCTCATGGACACACATCCCAGCTGTGTGCTACAGAGACTAAGTTCCAGACAAGTAAGGTCAACAAGATTCTCCCTTCCACTCAAGCCCCACTCATAGGGCAAAGATTTTTATTCAAGTACAACATACGGAGAATAATGGATTCCAAATAGTCACTTCCCCAGCGCATTCATAAAGTGGAGCTTCCAAGATGAAAGAGACAACTAAAAATAGACACTATGTTTAAACCCAAAAGGGATGTCACAGAGAGAGAAGTGAGCCACTGTCCCTATTCCCAGCTCTGGAACAGAGAATTTTATCCAGTATCTTGCAGTAACCTGTAGTGAAATATAATCTACAAAAATCTGGAATCATTATGCTATACACCTAAAACAAACACGAAATTGTAAATCACCTACACTTAAAAACAGATAGAGGATGGATAGATTTATGTTACAAATCAAGGGTTGTTAAGCCACAGCATTCATTTGTCCTTTTACCAGTCAGGTTAAATATATATAACACAAAATTCAACCTGTAACCATTATAAATTATTTAGTTCAGTTAATGAATTTATCCTATGTGCTACTATCACCTCTCGTTATATCCAGAGCCTTTTCATTTCTTAAAGGAAACTATGTTTCCATTAGATAGTTACTTCCCATTCACTCATTTCTCAGGCCCCAGCAGATTGGCATCCACATTCTGATGAATGTATTAAAGCAGCAGAATGTAGAAAATATTTCACAATTCCTTGCACCTCCCACTTCTTAAATGGCAACATTACATATTCCATGGGCCAAATCTTATGTAAAACAAGCATAACTAGCGGTAATTATGTGTCAAACAGCTACTTAAAGTGTCTAGAAATTGTCCTTAAGACACATAATACATAGAGAAACATTTATTCCAGAAAAATATACTAACAGTAAAAACACTGAAACCCTGTGCCATTTAAACCTCAAATGGCTGCCTCTGTCACCGTCCTTAATCAGAAAAATAGACTGCACTTCAAATAGGTTCAAAAAGAACACAGGGCTCTCTCTCCTCACAACTTTTTTTGAGTGTTATGGTATCTTCTTAAAAGGGTCAAGCCACTTGAATGTCTCATGGACACACATCCCAGCTGTGTGCTACAGAGACTAAGTTCCAGACAAGTAAGGTCAACAAGATTCTCCCTTCCACTCAAGCCCCACTCATAGGGCAAAGATTTTTATTCAAGTACAACATACGGAGAATAATGGATTCCAAATAGTCACTTCCCCAGCGCATTCATAAAGTGGAGCTTCCAAGATGAAAGAGACAACTAAAAATAGACACTATGTTTACACCCAAAAAAGGGATGTCACAGAGAGAGAGAAGTGAGCCACTGTCCCTATTCCCAGCTCTGGAAGCCAGGATTAGGAGAGTCAGACAAGGGGGAGACTTAAAACATAAACTACAGACCTCCAAACTATTCTCAAGGAACTCACTTTATTTAAATCAGACTGTGGGAAAAGCAACCTTACGAGTACCCACAAGCTAGCAAATATTTGTTGCTAAGCAGTTAAGAGAAAGCTGGTTCTTCATGACAGAGACAAACTAAACCATTGGCATGCTAGTTTACCAAAGAAAGACACAACTAAGAAGAGCCTTCCTGAGGTCAGAAAATACCTCAGACACTGACTTCCAAAAAGATCCCTGCAAAAAAAATCTTAACTGTTTTGGGTCTGACACTAAAGCAACTTATATTCCCAAAATATTATTATCAAAAACTATAGCAAATGATTTTTGAGATTCATCTATGTAAATATCAAGGGTTTGGCCCTTTTTCAAAAGTGAATGCTGTTCTGTTGTATGGATATATCAAAATGTATTTTCATTGGTTGACGAAAATTTGGATTATTTCCAATTTGAGGTCCTCACACCAATATCATACTATCTTGATTCCTATTGCTTTATGCTCATGAAATCAAGTAGCTTAAGCTCTATACCTTTGTCCTTTTTAACCACTTGTTTTAGGTATTCTAGACCTTCTGCATTTCCATATAAATTTTAGAATCAACTTGCCAGTTTCTACCCCTCCCCTCCAAAAAAGAAATACTTTCTGGAATTTTTATTTGGATTGCTTTGCATCTATAGAAACTTTGGAGGACAACTAAAATCTTAAGTTTTTCAATTTATGGACATGGTGTATCTTTTTATTTCAATTGTATTTAATTTCTCAACATGATGTAATTTTCAGTGTACATGTCTTGCACAAAATTTGTTATATTTATCCTTTATTATTTTAAGGTTTTAAGGCTCTTGAAACCAGTTTTTAAATTTGAATTTCCAATTGTATATTGCTGTACATGTTTTGTAAATCGCTCTTTCAAAGATTTTACGCTGTTTCTCCTTTGTATCATTTTGTGTGCTCTTTTTTGTTTTATCAACACTGCTAAACATTTTATTATTTTATTAGGTTTTGTACAAATAAACACTTTGGTTAGTTTAAAAAAAAAAAACAAAACTATAGCACCCAACAACTGGCGAGAGTCTACAGTACTAAAAGAGACAGGGAAAAGGAGTGCCCTACTAAAACCACTGTCAGCCCGGGGAATGTGAGTATGCCTGAGGCTGCACTCCTGCATTAGAGGCTTTCCACTGTTGGGGAAAGAGACTTCACTAAAATAGTTCATTTAGTTACTGAATAAATAACCAGCAATACATGCACCTGAAGAGGACCGGTATCCAGAGCTGCTATACTCTTATTACGTGAATGATATAGCTTAAAAAAAAATGATACAGCTTAACAAATGTTTCATCATACATATAAAGAAACAGGCAAATGTGACCTAAAAGGGGGGGGGAGGGGAACGGGAAACAGAAGCTGCTGGTGAGAGGGACTAATAGTTCTAACAGGGAAAACCTTCAAATTAAGCTAGGGTTTGGCCCTTTTCAAAAGTGAATGCTGTTTTTTATGGATATATCAAAATGTATTTTCATTGGTTGACGAAAATTTGGATTATTTCCAATTTGAGGTCCTCACACCAATATCATACTATCTTGATTCCTATTGCTTTATGCTCATGAAATCAAGTAGCTTAAGCTCTATACCTTTGTCCTTTTTAACCACTTGTTTTAGGTATTCTAGACCTTCTGCATTTCCATATAAATTTTAGAATCAACTTGCCAGTTTCTACCCTCCTCCAAAAAAGAAATACTTTCTGGAATTTTTATTTGGATTGCTTTGCATCTATAGAAACTTTGGAGGACAACTAAAATCTTAAGTTTTTCAATTTATGGACATGGTGTATCTTTTTATTTCAATTGTATTTAATTTCTCAACATGATGTAATTTTCAGTGTACATGTCTTGCACAAAATTTGTTATATTTATCCTTTATTATTTTAAGGTTTTAAGGCTCTTGAAACCAGTTTTTAAATTTGAATTTCCAATTGTATATTGCTGTACATGTTTTGTAAATCGCTCTTTCAAAGATTTTACGCTGTTTCTCCTTTGTATCATTTTGTGTGCTCTTTTTTGTTTTATCAACACTGCTAAACATTTTATTATTTTATTAGGTTTTGTACAAATAAACACTTTGGTTAGTTTAAAAAAAAAAAAAAAACAAAACTATAGCACCCAACAACTGGCGAGAGTCTACAGTACTAAAAGAGACAGGGAAAAGGAGTGCCCTACTAAAACCACTGTCAGCCCGGGGAATGTGAGTATGCCTGAGGCTGCACTCCTGCATTAGAGGCTTTCCACTGTTGGGGAAAGAGACTTCACTAAAATAGTTCATTTAGTTACTGAATAAATAACCAGCAATACATGCACCTGAAGAGGACCGGTATCCAGAGCTGCTATACTCTTATTACGTGAATGATATAGCTTAAAAAAAAATGATACAGCTTAACAAATGTTTCATCATACATATAAAGAAACAGGCAAATGTGACCTAAAAGGGGGGGGGAGGGGAACGGGAAACAGAAGCTGCTGGTGAGAGGGACTAATAGTTCTAACAGGGAAAACCTTCAAATTAGCTACTGCAAACTGTTCTCAAAAATCCAAAGGAAAGTATGAAAAAGGCAGAGCACTCAAATAAATGAAATGAGAAACTAAATAATTACATATACGTATATGGTCTGGCGGGCTACAGTCCATAGGGTCACAAAGAGTCAGACATGACTGAAGTGATTTAGCATGCATGCATGCAAGTGATGATGAGACTATTGTGAATCATTATATTCTAGGAAATGGATGAATTCTTAAAATAATACAACCCACCTTCAGTAAACCATGCTTAAAGAAGTAAAAAGAAGTGTAAAAATAATGCCCCATTCAATAGAATCTCAAAGTAAGAGACAGAAATCATATTTTTCAGAAGTATTAAATGAAAATTTTAGACTTTAGTGCCATAAGAAACAGAGCATGCCATCTTTGACAGAGGATGAGATGGTTGGATGGTATCACCAACTCAGTGGCCATGAGTCTGAGCAAACTCTGAGGACAGGGAAGCCTGCTATGCTGCAGTCCATGGAGATGAAAAGAATCAGACACGACTGAGTAACTGAACAATAACAAAAATAGGCAAAACAAAATATCCTGCAAAATATAATGGTGGAAAATATCCTAAATATGATAAAAATATTAATCTACAGATCCCAGTATTTCAATCAATTCTAAGTAGGATAAACATAGGAGAGCCATACACAAACACTAGTGAAATGTTGAAAGCTAAAGATAGAATATCTTACAGCACTAAGAGAAAATAATACATCCATACAGGTGAACTCAAATAAGATACTGTTTATATCTCATTAGAAACTATGGATGCTCTACGGTAGTGAAATGATATCTTCAAAGTGCTGAAAGACAAAACTGTCAGTCAAAAATTCTATGTCAAACAAAGCTATCTTTCAAAAATGAGGGCAAAATATAGATATTCCTCTGCCTCCTATGCCTTCCTCCTTGCCTCCAAAGTAGATTTCATTGCTGGGAAACCTGCCTTACAGGAAAAACTGGAGGAAATTCTTCAGACTGAGGAAATTAAGGCCAGACTGCAATTCTAATCCACATGATAAACCAAAGAGCATTGGTAGAAGTAATTAATTAATTTTACAAGCCAGTATAAGTACATATTTCTTCTCCTTTCTTCTCTTAAAAATATAAAAACAAGCATGTAAATCATGTATAGAGTTATAGTGTTATATATATGTTAGTTAATATATTTGCCAAAATCAAGACAAAGTAGGTGATGGGAACAAGTGATATTGAAGAAAGGAATGATACTGTATGATAAGATGAATACACTGTAGCAAACACAGAAAACAAGAATAGGTAACTAAAAAGATTATTATAACCACTGAAATAATATATGCTTATTATCCTTTCTTTCCTCAGCTTAAAAGAGACAAAGTTATGCCAATGCTACTATATAATGCACATAATTATATGTAAAGACCTAAATAGATGTCATATGTATAATGATCACAGCACAAAAGTTTGCAATAGAATAGAGCTTTTAGGAGTAATATTTTTCAGTATTGAACAGGAATTTAGTATAAAGCTATTGCAAATTCTAAGTATTAATCATATATATATGATGAACCATAGAATAATTGCTACAAAAATAAGGCAAAAATCATTAAATGAATTGAAATGTTGTGCTAGTAAATATTCATTTGATGCATAAGACACCAAAAAAAAAAAAAAAGAAACAAACAAATGAAATGACATTCAAAAAACAGTAAAATGACAGATGTAATCCACCAATACCAGTATTAACATTAAATTTAAATAAATTAAAAATTCAATTAATAAACATATATTATTATATTAAAAACAGTCCATTATGTCACTTAAAGATATAGTATGAATTTAAAAATACAAATCGATTAAAATATGGGATGTTTTCTACGGTAGTGAAATGATATCTTCAAAGTGCTGAAAGACAAAACTGTCAGTCAAAAATTCTATGTCAAACAAAGCTATCTTTCAAAAATGAGGGCAAAATATAGATATTCCTCTGCCTCCTATGCCTTCCTCCTTGCCTCCAAAGTAGATTTCATTGCTGGGAAACCTGCCTTACAGGAAAAACTGGAGGAAATTCTTCAGACTGAGGAAATTAAGGCCAGACTGCAATTCTAATCCACATGATAAACCAAAGAGCATTGGTAGAAGTAATTAATTAATTTTACAAGCCAGTATAAGTACATATTTCTTCTCCTTTCTTCTCTTAAAAATTTAAAACAAGCATGTAAATCATGTATAGAGTTATAGTGTTATATATATGTTAGTTAATATATTTGCCAAAATCAAGACAAAGTAGGTGATGGGAACAAGTGATATTGAAGAAAGGAATGATACTGTATGATAAGATGAATACACTGTAGCAAACACAGAAAACAAGAATAGGTAACTAAAAAGATTATTATAACCACTGAAATAATATATGCTTATTATCCTTTCTTTCCTCAGCTTAAAAGAGACAAA
This sequence comes from Tragulus kanchil, assembly GCA_022376925.1. Classification (NCBI taxonomy): domain Eukaryota; kingdom Metazoa; phylum Chordata; class Mammalia; order Artiodactyla; family Tragulidae; genus Tragulus; species Tragulus kanchil. The sequence continues at coordinate 152,307,707 of JAIOJX010000025.1, read as the reverse complement.
GTTATGCCAATGCTACTATATAATGCACATAATTATATGTAAAGACCTAAATAGATGTCATATGTATAATGATCACAGCACAAAAGTTTGCAATAGAATAGAGCTTTTAGGAGTAATATTTTTCAGTATTGAACAGGAATTTAGTATAAAGCTATTGCAAATTCTAAGTATTAATCATATATATATGATGAACCATAGAATAATTGCTACAAAAATAAGGCAAAAATCATTAAATGAATTGAAATGTTGTGCTAGTAAATATTCATTTGATGCATAAGACACCAAAAAAAAAAAAAAAGAAACAAACAAATGAAATGACATTCAAAAAACAGTAAAATGACAGATGTAATCCACCAATACCAGTATTAACATTAAATTTAAATAAATTAAAAATTCAATTAATAAACATATATTATTATATTAAAAACAGTCCATTATGTCACTTAAAGATATAGTATGAATTTAAAAATACAAATCGATTGAAATGAACAAATAGAGAAAGATATATGTCATATGAATACACCATAAAAAAGCTGGAATGATTCTATTAGCTTCAGCCACACAGACTTTAAAACCAAATATGCTACTAGAGAGGAAAGACATATTTTATTTTAAAAGCAAAATAAATCTGTTTTACTAAAAGTAAAATGAATCTATCAGTGTGAATATTTATCAGTTATACAGGTGCATGTATCTAACATCAGAGACCAAAACACACAAAGCAAAGCAGGCAGAAATTATAGGAGAAACAATCCAACATTAATAGTTGACACTTTATTAACTTACATTTAGTAATGGATGGAAAACTAGGTAGAAGGCCAACAAAGGAAATAGAAGACTTCAATGATACTATAAACCAACTAGATCTGCGACATCTATAGAATACTCCACTCCAAAAACAGCAAAATACACGATCTACTCAAGTGTGTATGAATATTTCCCAAGATACACTGATATCATTAGGGAATATTTTAAGTCTCAATAAATTTTAGAAATTCAAATCATAAGATGTATGACTCCTGTCACAACAGAATAACAATAAAAAAGGAAATTGAGAAAATCACAAGTACATGTAAATTATATAATGTATTAAAAATGAGTCAGAGGCTTAAAACGATTAGAAAATTATATAAGAAAGTGAAAAAAATTATGAGAATACACTGTTAAGAGAGACATTTAAAACCCTAAACACCTACATTAAAAAATAAATATTTCAAATCAATAACCTAAATTTATACCTTAAAATCAGAGTCTGGAGAAAGGTTCCAGTTTAAGATACTGTGTATGAGCATAAATTGCTACACAGTCTGATTAAAGATCTAAATGTAAGACTAGACGCTATAAAACTCTAAGAGGAAAACATAGAAAACTCTTTGATATAATTGCAGCATCATCTTTTTGGATTCACCTCTTTATTGAGGTCAGAATCAGCCACAAACACCAACTTCTAAAAATATTCCTGTAAAAAAGTGTGAATTTTATTGGTTCATTTTGAGTTTGTTTTTGAGCGTGGTTAGGGTGTTCTAATTTCATTCTTTTATATGTAGTCATCCAGTTTTCTCATCACCAATTACTGAAGAAACTGTCTTTTCTCCATTGTATATTCTTGCCTCCTTTGTCAAGATTAATGAATAAAAAACAAATGCAAAGGGGCATATGAATACACCATAAAAAGCTGGAATGATTCTATTAGCTTATAAAAAAGGAGAAAAAATTTTTTGCAAAATAAATCTGTTTTACTAAAAGTAAAATGAATCTATCAGTGTGAATATTTATCAGTTATACAGGTGCATGTATCTAACATCAGAGACCAAAACACACAAAGCAAAGCAGGCAGAAATTATAGGAGAAACAATCCAACATTAATAGTTGACACTTTATTAACTTACATTTAGTAATGGATGGAAAACTAGGTAGAAGGCCAACAAAGGAAATAGAAGACTTCAATGATACTATAAACCAACTAGATCTGCGACATCTATAGAATACTCCACTCCAAAAACAGCAAAATACACGATCTACTCAAGTGTGTATGAATATTTCCCAAGATACACTGATATCATTAGGGAATATTTTAAGTCTCAATAAATTTTAGAAATTCAAATCATAAGATGTATGACTCCTGTCACAACAGAATAACAATAAAAAAGGAAATTGAGAAAATCACAAGTACATGTAAATTATATAATGTATTAAAAATGAGTCAGAGGCTTAAAACGATTAGAAAATTATATAAGAAAGTGAAAAAAATTATGAGAATACACTGTTAAGAGAGACATTTAAAACCCTAAACACCTACATTAAAAAATAAATATTTCAAATCAATAACCTAAATTTATACCTTAAAATCAGAGTCTGGAGAAAGGTTCCAGTTTAAGATACTGTGTATGAGCATAAATTGCTACACAGTCTGATTAAAGATCTAAATGTAAGACTAGACGCTATAAAACTCTAAGAGGAAAACATAGAAAACTCTTTGATATAATTGCAGCATCATCTTTTTGGATTCACCTCTTTATTGAGGTCAGAATCAGCCACAAACACCAACTTCTAAAAATATTCCTGTAAAAAAGTGTGAATTTTATTGGTTCATTTTGAGTTTGTTTTTGAGCGTGGTTAGGGTGTTCTAATTTCATTCTTTTATATGTAGTCATCCAGTTTTCTCATCACCAATTACTGAAGAAACTGTCTTTTCTCCATTGTATATTCTTGCCTCCTTTGTCATAGATTAGATGACCAAAGGGTACATGAGTTTATTTCTTAGCTTTCTGGGACACAATTCACAGAGGTTTTTTCATTCTTTTCTCTCTGCCGACTGGATAATATCAAGACATCTGTTCTCAAGTTTGAAGATTCTTTCTTCTGCTTGATTGAGCCTATTGTTGAACCTCAGCATCTACTGCATTATAAAATTTTATTCATTTATTCTTCAGCTCCAGAATTTCTGTTTACTTGCTTTTATAATTTCCTTCTTGCTTATCAACTTCTTGTTTTGTTAAGGCATCGTTTTTCCTGATAATATTGAATTCTGTGTGTCCTCTTTAATCTCACTGAAGTTTCTTAAAAGTAAAATTTTGAATTATGTCCTACTAACTCTTAGATTTCCAAGAGTTGGACACAACTGAAGCAACTTAGCACACAGAAGCATGTACATAATCATGAGTAGAAACTTACGTCTCATAGTAAGTAAGTCCTCGAGATATAAGGTACCGAATAGTGAATATAGATAAAAATATTATATTATAATCATCAAACTTGCTAAGAAACCAGGTTTTCATTATTCTAATCACAGAAGCAGCAGTCACAATAAAGTGACATGACCGAGGTGTGAGATATAATAAAACAGTCATCACATTACAATGTATAAATATATTAAATCAAAATGGTAGACACGTTAAATTACAAAAGGTAATACATCAAAAATATCTCAACTTTTAAGAAGTATATAAATTTTAAACTAAGTATATCACTGAATAGATAATATGAATAAATATTATTTCATTTTTATAATGTTTAATACTTTTACAAAGATTCATGTGATGACCTTTTAAAATTTTCATAAAGCTGTCAGAGAATACTGTGTATGAGCATAAATTGCTACACAGTCTGATTAAAGATCTAAATGTAAGACTAGACGCTATAAAACTCTAAGAGGAAAACATAGAAAACTCTTTGATATTGCAGCATCATCTTTTTGGATTCACCTCTTTATTGAGGTCAGAATCAGCCACAAACACCAACTTCTAAAAATATTCCTGTAAAAAAGTGTGAATTTTATTGGTTCATTTTGAGTTTGTTTTTGAGCGTGGTTAGGGTGTTCTAATTTCATTCTTTTATATGTAGTCATCCAGTTTTCTCATCACCAATTACTGAAGAAACTGTCTTTTCTCCATTGTATATTCTTGCCTCCTTTGTCATAGATTAGATGACCAAAGGGTACATGAGTTTATTTCTTAGCTTTCTGGGACACAATTCACAGAGGTTTTTTCATTCTTTTCTCTCTGCCGACTGGATAATATCAAGACATCTGTTCTCAAGTTTGAAGATTCTTTCTTCTGCTTGATTGAGCCTATTGTTGAACCTCAGCATCTACTGCATTATAAAATTTTATTCATTTATTCTTCAGCTCCAGAATTTCTGTTTACTTGCTTTTATAATTTCCTTCTTGCTTATCAACTTCTTGTTTTGTTAAGGCATCGTTTTTCCTGATAATATTGAATTCTGTGTGTCCTCTTTAATCTCACTGAAGTTTCTTAAAAGTAAAATTTTGAATTATGTCCTACTAACTCTTAGATTTCCAAGAGTTGGACACAACTGAAGCAACTTAGCACACAGAAGCATGTACATAATCATGAGTAGAAACTTACGTCTCATAGTAAGTAAGTCCTCGAGATATAAGGTACCGAATAGTGAATATAGATAAAAATATTATATTATAATCATCAAACTTGCTAAGAAACCAGGTTTTCATTATTCTAATCACAGAAGCAGCAGTCACAATAAAGTGACATGACCGAGGTGTGAGATATAATAAAACAGTCATCACATTACAATGTATAAATATATTAAATCAAAATGGTAGACACGTTAAATTACAAAAGGTAATACATCAAAAATATCTCAACTTTTAAGAAGTATATAAATTTTAAACTAAGTATATCACTGAATAGATAATATGAATAAATATTATTTCATTTTTATAATGTTTAATACTTTTACAAAGATTCATGTGATGACCTTTTAAAATTTTCATAAAGCTGTCAGAGAATGAGGGTAATGAGTCCATTTCAGTGATTAATTTGTAAAGAGAAGACTTTACAATGAAACTATAAGGATGCATCTTCCACAATACAAATGAAACAGCTTTGAGTAGCAAGCCAAGGACACAACACATTGAACACAGGTAATTTGAAATACTGCAATAGGTCACTGAAAATACACACATTACCTGGATGTACCCTGTGAGTCATAAAAAAATTTCAGTGACTGTAATAATGAGACCAATATTATCATGGTTAAATTATGACTTTGAAGAATATCCAGTGCAATATAGTCTGTAAGATTAAAGTTGGAAAAAAATCCTCCTTTTTTCTGTTAAAAACAATTCTTTAAAAATGTTTTATAACAATAATTAGGATTATAAAGTAAACATTTTATGATGAGTGGACTGGGACATTATTTCCTGGAGAGAAATAAATGATGAGTTTTAGACACAAGAGAGAAATAAGACATATGTGGTTTTGATCAGATATCCAGAAAAATTTTGCTTGTCTATATTTTTTACAGTAGAGCACTTTCAACATGTGGAATTTTTCTAGTATGTGATAAGTCACTTCAATTATGTCCAACTCTTTGGGACCCAATGAGCTGTGTGCAACCTGCTAGGCTTCTCTGTCCATGGGATTCTCCAGGCAAGAATGCTGGATTGCCATGCCCTTCTCCAGGGATCTTCCCAACCCAGGGATTGAGCCAGGTCTCTGGCACTACAAGCAGATTGAGATTTGTGTAAATACGTAATTACACAAATATATCTCTGAGTTATAAAAAGGGATAGTAGGACTGTTTCACAGAAATTCCAAATGATAACACCAGGCTCCAAAACATTAGGGCTTAGTGATTTAGAGAAAGAGACGATCTGTAAAATTTTGACAAAGTTTAAGGTAAAGTATAAAGATTATAGAATGGAGTGATAAAATCATTAAAATAATAATGCTTTTTAGTGTTAATAGGGAAATGAAATACTATTAACTAATCTAAAAAAAACTATTCTGAAAGTCTCCCTGGAATTATAAAAATATGATTTAGTAGAAGTCTAATAATAAACAATTAAAGGTGAGTTACTATTCTGTTGTGTGGTTGCTTTCCAAAAATATGTGTTAGCAACCAATGACATTACTAATGAAGAGTTTGAATGTAACACTCTTTAACAGTGTCTTCACCACTCTGTATTACCTCTATCTCATTTCTTGCCTAACACATACAAACACAAGTACACAAATACACAGAACGCTAGACGAAATTGACCTTATACCAAGGACCCAAAGGATCTCAAGGAAGAAGTCTCTTAAAACAACAACAACAACAACACACTGTTAACAAACTTACCATTACTGAAAACACTATGGGGTTTCCTTAGGAAAAATTTTAAAATAGAAGTACCACATAGTCCACCAAGGCCTTTTCTCAGAATATATTCACAAGTATTTAAATTAGGATCCCAATGAGATATTTGCACACCATGTTCATGAAAGCACTGTTCACAAGAGCCAAGAGGCTGAAGCATTCCAGGAGTCCACCAACCAATAATGCAATCAACTATTACTCAAGCTTTAAAGGGAAATTCTGAACAATGTGGATGAATTTTGCCCTAAGAGAAGTAAGCCAGCCCCAAAAGACAAGTATTGTATAACTCAACTTATATGAAGTATCCAGCCTAATCAAATTTGTAGAAACAGAAAGAATTGCCAGGGGCTGGAGGGGAGAGGAAAATAGAATTTCTTAATGACATAGACTTCCAGTTTTGTCCGATGCAGAACTTATGGTGATTGACTACACAATATGTATATGACTGGTTACACAATATGAATACACTTAACACTACTGAACCACACATTTAGGAATGATTTAGATGGTAACTGTTGTCTGAGGAAGTCTTACAAACAGATGAGAAAAGAAGAGATGTGAAAGGCAAAGGAGAAAAGGAAAGATATGTGCATCTGAATGCAGAGTTTCAGAGAATAACAAGAAGAGAGAAGAAAGCCTTCTTAAGTGAACAATGCAAAGAAACAGAGGAAACAATAGAATGGGAAAGACAATAGATATCTACAAGAAAATACCAAGGGAACATTTCATGCAAAGATAGGCTAAAAGACAGAAACTTAGATCAACAGAAGTCTAATAATAAACAATTAAAGGTGAGTTACTATTCTGTTGTGTGGTTGCTTTCCAAAATATGTGTTAGCAACCAATGACATTACTAATGAAGAGTTTGAATGTAACACTCTTTAACAGTGTCTTCACCACTCTGTATTACCTCTATCTCATTTCTTGCCTAACACATACAAACACAAGTACACAAATACACAGAACGCTAGACGAAATTGACCTTATACCAAGGACCCAAAGGATCTCAAGGAAGAAGTCTCTTAAAACAACAACAACAACAACACACTGTTAACAAACTTACCATTACTGAAAACACTATGGGGTTTCCTTAGGAAAAATTTTAAAATAGAAGTACCACATAGTCCACCAAGGCCTTTTCTCAGAATATATTCACAAGTATTTAAATTAGGATCCCAATGAGATATTTGCACACCATGTTCATGAAAGCACTGTTCACAAGAGCCAAGAGGCTGAAGCATTCCAGGAGTCCACCAACCAATAATGCAATCAACTATTACTCAAGCTTTAAAGGAAATTCTGAACAATGTGGATGAATTTTGCCCTAAGAGAAGTAAGCCAGCCCCAAAAGACAAGTATTGTATAACTCAACTTATATGAAGTATCCAGCCTAATCAAATTTGTAGAAACAGAAAGAATTGCCAGGGGCTGGAGGGGAGAGGAAAATAGAATTTCTTAATGACATAGACTTCCAGTTTTGTCCGATGCAGAACTTATGGTGATTGACTACACAATATGTATATGACTGGTTACACAATATGAATACACTTAACACTACTGAACCACACATTTAGGAATGATTTAGATGGTAACTGTTGTCTGAGGAAGTCTTACAAACAGATGAGAAAAGAAGAGATGTGAAAGGCAAAGGAGAAAAGGAAAGATATGTGCATCTGAATGCAGAGTTTCAGAGAATAACAAGAAGAGAGAAGAAAGCCTTCTTAAGTGAACAATGCAAAGAAACAGAGGAAACAATAGAATGGGAAAGACAATAGATATCTACAAGAAAATACCAAGGGAACATTTCATGCAAAGATAGGCACAATAAAAGACAGAAACTGTACGGATCCAACAGAAGCATAAGATATTAAGAAGAGATGGAAAGAATACACAAAGAACTATACAAAAAAATGTCTTAATGAGCCTCGCCATGATGGTGTGACCACTCACACTCACATAGAGCCAGACATCTTAGAGTATGAAGTCAAGTGATCCCTAGGAAGCATTACTATGAACAAAGCTAGTGGAGGTAATGGATTCCCAGCTGAACTATTTCAAATATGGAAAGATGATGTTATTAAAGTGCCACACTCAATATGCCAGCAAATTTGGTAAACTCAGCAGAGGCCTCTGGACTGGAAAAGGTCAGTTTTCATTCCAAACCCAAAGAAGAACAATGCCAAAGAATATTCAAACTTCTGCTCCATTGCACTCATTTCACACTCTAGCAAAGTGTGTGAAATGCCCAAAACCCTCCAAGATAGAAAATTTCTGGAGAAAGGTAAACTACTATGATAGCTCCAATGTATCTCAGATATTTATAGGAAAAAACCTCCAGCAATTTGGATTATTATTAACAATAATTTGAATTAACATTATTGTCAAAATGAAAAATATGTAAGAGATGCAATGTGAATTTTGACATTATAATGGGATTGCAGGAAGGAAAATAAATAACCAAATTCTGCTTTGTCATTTGTTCATTTTCCTGAAGGACTCCTGAGGACTGTGCACATACAGATGTTCTCAAGAGTTAAATTTTAACAGTAGGTATTTTTAAATTTCAGCAGTAGTCAATAATATTATGCAATAGTATTGCACTTCCCAGGTATTCTTGACCTCTTTGATCTCCCTGAGCTTTGAAACACTGCTATCAGTGTGCTTTGCAGGTTGCAGAGAAAGAATGGCCAGACCTCTCCAAGATGCCTCCAGATCACATTCAGCCACAGTGACTTAGAGAAAGAGCATTTTATGAACAGAACTAGAATGGGAAAGACAAAATAGAAAAAAAAAAAAATATGTGCATCTGAATGCAGAGTTTCAGAGAATAACAAGAAGAGAGAAAGCCTTCTTAAGTGAACAATGCAAAGAAACAGAGGAAACAATAGAATGGGAAAGACAATAGATATCTACAAGAAAATACCAAGGGAACATTTCATGCAAAGATAGGCACAATAAAAGACAGAAACTGTACGGATCCAACAGAAGCATAAGATATTAAGAAGAGATGGAAAGAATACACAAAGAACTATACAAAAAAATGTCTTAATGAGCCTCGCCATGATGGTGTGACCACTCACACTCACATAGAGCCAGACATCTTAGAGTATGAAGTCAAGTGATCCCTAGGAAGCATTACTATGAACAAAGCTAGTGGAGGTAATGGATTCCCAGCTGAACTATTTCAAATATGGAAAGATGATGTTATTAAAGTGCCACACTCAATATGCCAGCAAATTTGGTAAACTCAGCAGAGGCCTCTGGACTGGAAAAGGTCAGTTTTCATTCCAAACCCAAAGAAGAACAATGCCAAAGAATATTCAAACTTCTGCTCCATTGCACTCATTTCACACTCTAGCAAAGTGTGTGAAATGCCCAAAACCCTCCAAGATAGAAAATTTCTGGAGAAAGGTAAACTACTATGATAGCTCCAATGTATCTCAGATATTTATAGGAAAAAACCTCCAGCAATTTGGATTATTATTAACAATAATTTGAATTAACATTATTGTCAAAATGAAAAATATGTAAGAGATGCAATGTGAATTTTGACATTATAATGGGATTGCAGGAAGGAAAATAAATAACCAAATTCTGCTTTGTCATTTGTTCATTTTCCCTGAAGGACTCCTGAGGACTGTGCACATACAGATGTTCTCAAGAGTTAAATTTTAACAGTAGGTATTTTTAAATTTCAGCAGTAGTCCAATAATATTATGCAATAGTATTGCACTTCCCAGGTATTCTTGACCTCTTTGATCTCCCTGAGCTTTGAAACACTGCTATCAGTGTGCTTTGCAGGTTGCTATTCAGAGAAAGAATGGCCAGACCTCTCCAAGATGCCTCCAGATCACATTCAGCCACAGTGACTTAGAGAAAGAGAAACATCAGCCTCCCCGGTTAACTAAGCCCTGTCAAATCTGAAGCAGGAAGATAGGAGACAAAGTGTTGAGATGGGATCTTGGCCTTAAGTAAACCCTGCACATTGTAAAGTCTGGTCCTTAATGAACTCTGCCTTGAACCTGTCACATTGCTCCTGATTGAGGAGGGAGAAGAGACTATGAGGAGGAGTCAAGCACAAGGAAGACCGGCATTATAAATATTCAGCAGCTTCTTTCTCTATAAATGGAGTGGTTCCCTATTTTCTAATGTATAAACTACCCCTTGGTCTTCGGATATTTGTGAACTACTCTTTTAGTCTGTTATCTGATATTGTAGTCTTCTCCTAATGACTTTTTTTTTTTTTTTGCTGAGAAACTGGTTACTTTACACTTACATTGCAATAGGAGTTAAACACTATAAATTATAATCCAGTGAATGAGAACTGATTGGGAATTCCAGAATTGGTACCTTGTCTTGGTACTGTGCATACAAATTACATGATTGTTATTGTCAATGCTTTGTGCTACATTGTTAAAGTGTTCAAGGTCAACTGAAGAAACTTTATTATCACAAAGTTGGAACTTTTTTAAAACATTTAATGGTACTTATACCAACATGGTCTTTTCTACATTTAAACTATTTCCAAATGTGGCAAATGTGGTAGTTCTATGGACTCATGTCAAAATTTACTGTTATTTTTCTTGGAAGTAATGCTTTACAATTTGTCATTTAAGAAGGTATGCCTTCCAGGTACCATTAATCATTAGTAATAAATTATAAATGAACAAAAAGATTTATTTCTTCAAGTGGATAACTATACATACAATATCTTCATATATCAAAAGAGCAAAAGATGCATATCAAAAGATATATTAAGAAGTGGATATAAGTTAACTCTCTTCTATAACATAAATCAGTGGATATCAAATTTGAAAATGAGAGCTATATAAAAACTGTCAAAAAATGGAGAAAGAAATGGCAGCCTACTCCAGTATTCTTGCTGGGAAACCCCATGGGCAGAGGAGGGGTGAAACACTGCTATCAGTGTGCTTTGCAGGTTGCTATTCAGAGAAAGAATGGCCAGACCTCTCCAAGATGCCTCCAGATCACATTCAGCCACAGTGACTTAGAGAAAGAGAAACATCAGCCTCCCCGGTTAACTAAGCCCTGTCAAATCTGAAGCAGGAAGATAGGAGACAAAGTGTTGAGATGGGATCTTGGCCTTAAGTAAACCCTGCACATTGTAAAGTCTGGTCCTTAATGAACTCTGCCTTGAACCTGTCACATTGCTCCTGATTGAGGAGGGAGAAGAGACTATGAGGAGGAGTCAAGCACAAGGAAGACCGGCATTATAAATATTCAGCAGCTTCTTTCTCTATAAATGGAGTGGTTCCCTATTTTCTAATGTATAAACTACCCCTTGGTCTTCGGATATTTGTGAACTACTCTTTTAGTCTGTTATCTGATATTGTAGTCTTCTCCTAATGACTTTTTTTTTTTTTTTGCTGAGAAACTGGTTACTTTACACTTACATTGCAATAGGAGTTAAACACTATAAATTATAATCCAGTGAATGAGAACTGATTGGGAATTCCAGAATTGGTACCTTGTCTTGGTACTGTGCATACAAATTACATGATTGTTATTGTCAATGCTTTGTGCTACATTGTTAAAGTGTTCAAGGTCAACTGAAGAAACTTTATTATCACAAAGTTGGAACTTTTTCAAAAACTTTATTGGTACTTATACCAACAAGCTCTTTTCTAAATTTAAACTATTTCCAAATGTGGCAAATGTGGTAGTTCTATGGACTCATGTCAAAATTTACTGTTATTTTTCTTGGAAGTAATGCTTTACAATTTGTCATTTAAGAAGGTATGCCTTCCAGGTACCATTAATCATTAGTAATAAATTATAAATGAACAAAAAGATTTATTTCTTCAAGTGGATAACTATACATACAATATCTTCATATATCAAAAGAGCAAAAGATGCATATCAAAAGATATATTAAGAAGTGGATATAAGTTAACTCTCTTCTATAACATAAATCAGTGGATATCAAATTTGAAAATGAGAGCTATATAAAAACTGTCAAAAAAAAAATGGAGAAAGAAATGGCAGCCTACTCCAGTATTCTTGCTGGGGAAACCCCATGGGCAGAGGAGCCTGGCGGGATACACTCTTTGGGATCACAAAGAATAGGACACGACTTAACAACAGTTTCACATTCCAGATAGATTTTCTAGCTCCAAGTCACCCTTTGATGACCTGCTTAATTTTGTACTGTTTTGTGTAAAAATAAAGACTATTCTTAAGAAAAAATTGTAAAAAAATATAATGAACTTTTATGTTTTGCAAAATATGAAATCTGAAATACTGTCAATGATATGTGTAAAACTCTGAAGGTTGAGGATTGAAGGGGTATAAAAATTAATAATACTAGCAATAAAATAAAATTATTCTCTCTCATTCTTACCTCTCCTTGCTATTTTTTGTAACTCTGAATTCATTTGGGTATATACTTTCCTTTTTCCTTATGCCTTTCACTTTTTTTCTCAGCTATTTATATGGCCCCCTCAGATAACCATTTTGCTTTCTTGCATTTCTCTTTCTTTCGGGTGGTTTGGTCACTTCCTCCTGTACAATGTCACAAACCTCCATCCATAGTCCTTCAGGCACTCTATCTACCATATCCAATCTCATGAGTCTATTTATCACTTCCACTGTATAATCGTAAGGAATTTGATTTACGTCATACCTGAATGGCATAGTGATTTCCCCTACTTTCTTCAATTTAAGTCTGTATTTTGCATAAGGAACTCATGATCTGAGCCACAATCAGATCCCAGTCTTGTTTTTGCTGACGGTATAGACCCTCTCCATTTTTGGCTGCAAAGAATATAATCAATCTGATTTCATTATTGATCATCTGGTGATGTCCATGTGTAGAGTCATCTGTTGTGTTGTTGGAAGAGAGTGTTTGCTATGACCAGTGCATTCTCTTGGCAAAACTCTGGTAGTCTTTACCCTGCTTTATTCTGGACTTGCTTCACGATCAGTTCAGTTCAGTTACTTAGTCATGCCCGACTCTTTGTGACCCCATGGACTACAGTACACCAGGCTTCCCTGTCCTTTACCATCTCCCAGAGCTTGCTTAAACTCAAGTCCATTTACTCAGTGATGCCGTCCAACCATTTCATCCTCTGTCGTCCCCTTCTCCTCCTGCCTTCTATTTTCCCCAACATCAGTCTCTTTTCCAAGGAGTCATCTCTTCTTATCAGGTGGTGAAAGAATTGGAGCTTCAGCTTCAGCATGCGTCCTTCCAATGAATATTCAGGGTTGATTTCCTTTAGTATTGATTGGTTTGATCTCCTTGCAGTCCAAGGGATCGTCCCCTTCTCATGACATATTCCCAGTTTTTGATGACCTGCTTAATTTTGTACTGTTTTGTGTAAAAATAAAGACTATTCTTAAGAAAAATTGTAAAAAAATATAATGAACTTTTATGTTTTGCAAAATATGAAATCTGAAATACTGTCAATGATATGTGTAAAACTCTGAAGGTTGAGGATTGAAGGGGTATAAAAATTAATAATACTAGCAATAAAATAAAATTATTCTCTCTCATTCTTACCTCTCCTTGCTATTTTTTGTAACTCTGAATTCATTTGGGTATATACTTTCCTTTTTCCTTATGCCTTTCACTTTTTTTCTCAGCTATTTATATGGCCCCCTCAGATAACCATTTTGCTTTCTTGCATTTCTCTTTCTTTCGGGTGGTTTGGTCACTTCCTCCTGTACAATGTCACAAACCTCCATCCATAGTCCTTCAGGCACTCTATCTACCATATCCAATCTCATGAGTCTATTTATCACTTCCACTGTATAATCGTAAGGAATTTGATTTACGTCATACCTGAATGGCATAGTGATTTCCCCTACTTTCTTCAATTTAAGTCTGTATTTTGCATAAGGAACTCATGATCTGAGCCACAGTTAGCTCCATGTCTTGTTTTTGCTGACTGTATAGAGCTTCTCCATCTTTGGCTGCAAAGAATATAATCAATCTGATTTCAGTATTAACAATCTGGTGATGTCCATGTGTAGAGTCCTCTCTTATGTTGTTGGAAGAGAGTGTTTGCTATGACCAGTGCATTCTCTTGGCAAAACTCTGGTAGTCTTTACCCTGCTTTATTCTGGACTTGCTTCACGATCAGTTCAGTTCAGTTACTTAGTCATGCCCGACTCTTTGTGACCCCATGGACTACAGTACACCAGGCTTCCCTGTCCTTTACCATCTCCCAGAGCTTGCTTAAACTCAAGTCCATTTACTCAGTGATGCCGTCCAACCATTTCATCCTCTGTCGTCCCCTTCTCCTCCTGCCTTCTATTTTCCCCAACATCAGTCTCTTTTCCAAGGAGTCATCTCTTCTTATCAGGTGGTGAAAGAATTGGAGCTTCAGCTTCAGCATGCGTCCTTCCAATGAATATTCAGGGTTGATTTCCTTTAGTATTGATTGGTTTGATCTCCTTGCAGTCCAAGGGACTCTCAAGAGCCTTCTCCAACATCACAGTTCAAAGGCATCAATTTTTCATCACTCAGCCTTCTTTATGGTCCAGCTCTCATATCCATACGTGATGACTGGGGAAAAAAACACAGCTTTGACTGTATGGACTTTCATCAACAAAGTCATGTCTCTGCTTTTTAATACAGCATCTTCCAAGGAGCAAGCATCTTTTAATTTCATGGCTGCAGTCACCATTTGAAGTGATTTGGGAGCCCAAGAAAATAAAGTCTGTCACTATTCCCATTGTTTGCCCCTCTATTTACCTTGAAGTGGTTCCCATGATCTTAGTATTTTGAATGTTGAGTTTTAAGCAGCATGTTAGCCCCAGCAGTGATAGGCTAAAGCAATGACTTAGGATCCAGAAATGGTGTATAAAATATCAGCCATTCAACTGAGGTAATGGCCAGTCAAATCCACAACTAGGAATACAGAGTGAGGTCCAAAGAAATAGCAGCATTACCTTATGGAAAGACAAAGTCCTGACTTAGTACTGGGGGGCAGGGCACCGAGCAGCAGCCCCGATGTCATGGAATGGCAAGGTATGATAACATTTCATCCAGGATAAGCAGGGTACAGAGTGATGGGGCCCCAAGGTCAGCTCTTACCACCACAGCATTTCCAGCCTCAGGAAAGACACAAAATCAGGGCTCTGAACAGCTCTGTCAAGTAGAATCAGTGCTGCTTAGGACTGGAAGTCCTCAGTAGCAAAAAAGTGCACACACCTAAGATGGTGAGACCTGCTGGTATTCTCCCATGGGTTGAAATCCCTTTGAAGGAATTTTTGCCAAGCCGTTCTGTGACCCCAGGTTTGACCATCTCCCAGAGCTTGCTTAAACTCAAGTCCATTTACTCAGTGATGCCGTCCAACCATTTCATCCTCTGTCGTCCCCTTCTCCTCCTGCCTTCTATTTTCCCCAACATCAGTCTCTTTTCCAAGGAGTCATCTCTTCTTATCAGGTGGTGAAAGAATTGGAGCTTCAGCTTCAGCATGCGTCCTTCCAATGAATATTCAGGGTTGATTTCCTTTAGTATTGATTGGTTTGATCTCCTTGCAGTCCAAGGGACTCTCAAGAGCCTTCTCCAACATCACAGTTCAAAGGCATCAATTTTTCATCACTCAGCCTTCTTTATGGTCCAGCTCTCATATCCATACGTGATGACTGGGGAAAAAAACACAGCTTTGACTGTATGGACTTTCATCAACAAAGTCATGTCTCTGCTTTTTAATACAGCATCTTCCAAGGAGCAAGCATCTTTTAATTTCATGGCTGCAGTCACCATTTGAAGTGATTTGGGAGCCCAAGAAAATAAAGTCTGTCACTATTCCCATTGTTTGCCCCTCTATTTACCTTGAAGTGGTTCCCATGATCTTAGTATTTTGAATGTTGAGTTTTAAGCAGCATGTTAGCCCCAGCAGTGATAGGCTAAAGCAATGACTTAGGATCCAGAAATGGTGTATAAAATATCAGCCATTCAACTGAGGTAATGGCCAGTCAAATCCACAACTAGGAATACAGAGTGAGGTCCAAAGAAATAGCAGCATTACCTTATGGAAAGACAAAGTCCTGACTTAGTACTGGGGGGCAGGGCACCGAGCAGCAGCCCCGATGTCATGGAATGGCAAGGTATGATAACATTTCATCCAGGATAAGCAGGGTACAGAGTGATGGGGCCCCAAGGTCAGCTCTTACCACCACAGCATTTCCAGCCTCAGGAAAGACACAAAATCAGGGCTCTGAACAGCTCTGTCAAGTAGAATCAGTGCTGCTTAGGACTGGAAGTCCTCAGTAGCAAAAAAGTGCACACACCTAAGATGGTGAGACCTGCTGGTATTCTCCCATGGGTTGAAATCCCTTTGAAGGAATCTCTGCTGGTGCCAAGCCGTTCTGAACTGGAAGAGGGGTGATAGAGATAGAATCTTCCCAAGCTTTTCTATAGTCATCCTCAGGTTTTGCAGTCTTCAGAGCTTCTGAAACTTCTTTGTTGGAGTTTAGAACTTTCCTGAAGTAATTTACATTGGTTTCTAATTGTTTGTTTATTGTTTTGGTGAGGGAACAAGTGTTAGGACCTCCTAACTCTCCATCTTGAAGCTCTCACTTGATCTCTAACTATGAGTCTAGTAGACTGCAGGCAGGAGAAACTTTCAGATGCTATTGTTTTTACACTAGTCTTCTCTCTTACATAATTGATTTGCATGTTTAAGGTCACTGACTTTTAGATGCTGACAGCACTGAGAAAACAATATTAAACTTATTCAATAAACATGAACTGTTCTGCACTTTGTCCTTTCACTTGATATCCACAGCTACTGACTGTTCAAATTATGTCACTACTAGAGGCACAGGAGTTATAATTTAACATCCTGATCGATTATTCCTTGGATATAAAATATAAGCAATAGCAAAAAGGATATGGTAATTTTGAAAAAGTTCTGCATATGAACATGATGCCTATGAAGTGGCTCTCGCTTCTGCTGCTGCTACAGCTGACTTGCTACTTTAGTTCTGGGAGCTGTGGAAAGGTACTGGTGTGGCCAGTGGAATTTAGTCATTGGATGAATATAAAGGCAATTCTGGATCAACTAATCAGCAGGGGCCATGAGGCGACTGTTATGATATCGTCAGCTTCCATCTTTATTGGTACCAAGCAAGAATCTGATATCAAATTTGAGATTTTCCCTGCATCTTTAACTAAAGATGATTATGACAAAGTCTTCAAAAGTTTGCTTGCAAAATGGACATATATGGACAAAAAATCATTTTGGGCATATTTTTCACAAGTGCAAAGTTTATTTTGGCAATATTCTGACATTGCTATGCAGTTGTGTTAGGACTGGAAGTCCTCAGTAGCAAAAAAGTGCACACACCTAAGATGGTGAGACCTGCTGGTATTCTCCCATGGGTTGAAATCCCTTTGAAGGAATCTCTGCTGGTGCCAAGCCGTTCTGAACTGGAAGAGGGGTGATAGAGATAGAATCTTCCCAAGCTTTTCTATAGTCATCCTCAGGTTTTGCAGTCTTCAGAGCTTCTGAAACTTCTTTGTTGGAGTTTAGAACTTTCCTGAAGTAATTTACATTGGTTTCTAATTGTTTGTTTATTGTTTTGGTGAGGGAACAAGTGTTAGGACCTCCTAACTCTCCATCTTGAAGCTCTCACTTGATCTCTAACTATGAGTCTAGTAGACTGCAGGCAGGAGAAACTTTCAGATGCTATTGTTTTTACACTAGTCTTCTCTCTTACATAATTGATTTGCATGTTTAAGGTCACTGACTTTTAGATGCTGACAGCACTGAGAAAACAATATTAAACTTATTCAATAAACATGAACTGTTCTGCACTTTGTCCTTTCACTTGATATCCACAGCTACTGACTGTTCAAATTATGTCACTACTAGAGGCACAGGAGTTATAATTTAACATCCTGATCGATTATTCCTTGGATATAAAATATAAGCAATAGCAAAAAGGATATGGTAATTTTGAAAAAGTTCTGCATATGAACATGATGCCTATGAAGTGGCTCTCGCTTCTGCTGCTGCTACAGCTGACTTGCTACTTTAGTTCTGGGAGCTGTGGAAAGGTACTGGTGTGGCCAGTGGAATTTAGTCATTGGATGAATATAAAGGCAATTCTGGATCAACTAATCAGCAGGGGCCATGAGGCGACTGTTATGATATCGTCAGCTTCCATCTTTATTGGTACCAAGCAAGAATCTGATATCAAATTTGAGATTTTCCCTGCATCTTTAACTAAAGATGATTATGACAAAGTCTTCAAAAGTTTGCTTGCAAAATGGACATATATGGACAAAAAATCATTTTGGGCATATTTTTCACAAGTGCAAAGTTTATTTTGGCAATATTCTGACATTGCTATGCAGTTGTGTGAAGATGCTGTTTCAAACAAGAAACTTATGAGAAAACTACAGGAAGCAAGGTTTGATGTCGTTCTTGCAGATGCCATTGGACCTTGTGGAGAACTGCTGGCTGAGATACTAAAAGTGCCTTTAGTGTACAGTCTCCGCTTCTCTCCTGGTTTTTCAATTGAAAAGCATAGTGGGGGGCTTCCACTCCCACCATCCTATGTACCTGTTATTATGTCAGAACTGACTGATCAAATGACCTTCATGGAGAGAGTCAAAAATGTGATGCATGTACTTTATTTTGACTTTTGGTTCCAGGCATTTAATGAGAAGAAATGGAACCAGCTTTACAGTGAAGTACTTGGTAAGTCATGTTTTTAATTGGCAGCATGAACTCCTAATTTTCCTAGTGCCTTGGAAAATGAATTTGTACAGAGTTACAAAACTTTGCCTCATAAGTGAAATGATGAGAAGAAAATATAAAACTATCTCATAAATACATATAAATATTAAATTATAGAATAAGGTATAACCCTGTTGCCCATTACTCATCCAAATGCTCCAGAAAGTTATGAACCACAAATTGAAGCACTTAGGAATTCTCCAAGCAATCATATATCCATATGACTGAACTTCCTTTTTTAATGTAAAAATAGTCACTATAAACTACATAAAATGTCTTGATAAATGAAGACTTGTAGGTTGAAATACACAAATATTTGTAACACAAGCATCTATGTAGCATTTAGAAATTTTTTTCTATTTGTGTATCTTGGCTTCTTTATTATGTTATATTGTATTATATGTGACATGACATACGATACAATATGATATGATATGCTACTGATGTTGCTGTTTAGTTGTTACATCATGTCCGACTCTTTGTGATCCCATGGACTGTAACCCACCAGACTCGTCTGTCCATGGAATTTTCCAAGCAAGAATACTGGAGTGGGTTGCCATTTCCTTCTCCAGGGGATCTTTCCAGTCCAGGGACTGAAGCCACTTCTCCTGCATTGACAGGTGGATTCTTTACCACTGAACCACCAGGCAAGACATATTTTAAATAATTGGACAAAAATCATTTTGGGCATATTTTCACAAGTGCAAAGTTTATTTTGGCAATATTCTGACATTGCTATGCAGTTGTGTGAAGATGCTGTTTCAAACAAGAAACTTATGAGAAAACTACAGGAAGCAAGGTTTGATGTCGTTCTTGCAGATGCCATTGGACCTTGTGGAGAACTGCTGGCTGAGATACTAAAAGTGCCTTTAGTGTACAGTCTCCGCTTCTCTCCTGGTTTTTCAATTGAAAAGCATAGTGGGGGGCTTCCACTCCCACCATCCTATGTACCTGTTATTATGTCAGAACTGACTGATCAAATGACCTTCATGGAGAGAGTCAAAAATGTGATGCATGTACTTTATTTTGACTTTTGGTTCCAGGCATTTAATGAGAAGAAATGGAACCAGCTTTACAGTGAAGTACTTGGTAAGTCATGTTTTTAATTGGCAGCATGAACTCCTAATTTTCCTAGTGCCTTGGAAAATGAATTTGTACAGAGTTACAAAACTTTGCCTCATAAGTGAAATGATGAGAAGAAAATATAAAACTATCTCATAAATACATATAAATATTAAATTATAGAATAAGGTATAACCCTGTTGCCCATTACTCATCCAAATGCTCCAGAAAGTTATGAACCACAAATTGAAGCACTTAGGAATTCTCCAAGCAATCATATATTCATCTGACTGAACTTCTTTTTATAATGTAAAAATAGTCACTATAAACTACATAAAATGTCTTGATAAATGAAGACTTGTAGGTTGAAATACACAAATATTTGTAACACAAGCATCTATGTAGCATTTAGAAATTTTTTTCTATTTGTGTATCTTGGCTTCTTTATTATGTTATATTGTATTATATGTGACATGACATACGATACAATATGATATGATATGCTACTGATGTTGCTGTTTAGTTGTTACATCATGTCCGACTCTTTGTGATCCCATGGACTGTAACCCACCAGACTCGTCTGTCCATGGAATTTTCCAAGCAAGAATACTGGAGTGGGTTGCCATTTCCTTCTCCAGGGGATCTTTCCAGTCCAGGGACTGAAGCCACTTCTCCTGCATTGACAGGTGGATTCTTTACCACTGAACCACCAGGCAAGACATATTCTATACATATATGTGTATATTTGCTTTACCAGAGTACAGAAACTTCAAATATCTTTGGCTATATCATTCCAAGCTCCTTTCCAAAAATTAGCTATATTCACATGACAATATTCTTATTTGATCTAACTCTTGTTTTTGTTTTCCCTTCCAGGAAGACCGACTACATTATTAGAGACAATGGGAAAAGCTGAATTTTGGCTCATTCGAACCTACTGGGATTTTCAATTTCCTCACCCACTACTACCAAATGTTGAATTTGTTGGAG
This sequence comes from Tragulus kanchil, assembly GCA_022376925.1. Taxonomy (NCBI): domain Eukaryota; kingdom Metazoa; phylum Chordata; class Mammalia; order Artiodactyla; family Tragulidae; genus Tragulus; species Tragulus kanchil. The sequence continues at coordinate 152,286,815 of JAIOJX010000025.1, read as the reverse complement.
GCCTCCACTGCAAACCTGCCAAACCCCTGCCTAAGGTTACCTATTCCTATTTATTCTGTTTTGTCTACATTGTATTTTTGATAGGATTAATCCTATATTCTTTATTTGGAAAGCTTAACTACAATGAGAGAGATGTGGGATGCTAGATAAAAATGACTTGCCAATTAGAAACTCCTATGTTTATTTCTATATGAACACATATAAAATTTCATTATCAATACAGAATAAAGTGAGATCAATGGGAGACTTTGGGAATATATCAGTAAAAGTATGATCTTCATTATATAACACATAGTAAAGAATCAGACATTATTAAAAAATAATTATAAAATGAAAAGAACAATTTATAAAATGACTAGCATATTCCAAAAGTGAGTTCTAATATGTAGAAAAATGTGTAGACACAGTTTCTACCACCTGACACTCAACCTGGAAAGACAGAATACCAATAAGTAATAAAAAATTATGCCAAAATTGTTATAATAAGAAAAGACCACACACTAAGTAAACATTCAGCATGACTTACAGAAAGTATCTCTGAAGCACTGATATTAAGGTGAGATCTGAAGGATGTTCAGGAATAAGTAGAAGGGAGAGGGCAAGGGTGGAGGAAGACACAAAAGAAAAGCAAGTAGTACAGTAATGACAGTTACCAATAAGTCCAAATTTAGTCTAAATGGGAAGAAGTTGAGTACAGAGGCAGATGATGCCAGAGAGGTGAGCCAGAGACAGATAATTAAAAGAAGTTTGAAGCATAGAAGGAGCATTAGGAAGAAAATGAAAAAGGTAAAGAGAGGGAGAGAAATGATCACATTCCAAAAAAAAAAAAACACAAAACACAGGATGTATTCACTGAGTTGCATTGCAAAGCGGCAAGAGTGGAAAGGGACACCATTTAGCAGGCGGCTGTTGTGAACTACAGGCAACAATAGTGGAAAACTAGACTACAATATTCATAGAGATATGACCACACTAACTCTTACAATGATACTATCAACTTTATATTGTCATGGGGAAAACAATGTGTTAGTACATATGCAATATTCAAAATGTCTCTGGCACATACTCAGTGATTCAAAAGAAATCACTCAGTCATGTCTGACTCTTTGAGATCCTATGGGCCGTAGTATGCCAGACTCCTTGTGTCCATGGGATTCTCCAGGCAAGAATATTGGAGTGGGCTGCCATTTCCTACGCCAAGAGATCTTCCCTAACCAGGTATCGAACCTGAGTCTCCTGCACTGGAGTCAGTTTCTTTTTCCATCTGAGACACCGGGGTCTCTTTCAAAAAAAAAAAAATTAACTACTATAGTTATTATCATTTTGTTGCTATTTAATACTATCGATAACCCAGAGTGTACCAGTCACTTGCATCTAATTTCTAAATTAATGGAAACTGGTTTTCCAATACAGGAAGGTGATATCAATATAATCTGGCAAAGTTCTAGAAAGTAAATTCTTTAAGTTTTTACTGAAAACTAAATTTTAACACATTTAATATAAATGAAAACATAATTTAAGAATTTAACTTAAAAAATTTTAATGTTAAGATCTTTTTTGAGGCTTGGTTATCAGATGACCAAGATGAAATGCTAAAATTCTCTTCCAAGGACTGCAGCTCTCTTCACCAGGACTCTAGTTAAAAAGACCATTCTTCAACAATATAAATGTACGACTTAACAATTTTTCCAGTCGAATTCAGAATTTCCAAGCTTTCACACCAACATTTAAACCATTCTTTGTTTGAAATCCCAGGGTTTTACAAACTTACAGAATACAAAAGATCACTATGTTTATTAGGACAGGTATTTTGTGCCTACACCCATGCTAAAGAAAATATCAGTAAAGCTCCCTCAACATCGCAGCTGTCTGAGAGAATGACCACAGAGAAAATATACACTGCATGTATAAGAACCATAAGCTCGGCACACACACTAAAGAGCAAATAATTTGCGGCAAGAGTGGAAAGGGACACCATTTAGCAGGCGGCTGTTGTGAACTACAGGCAACAATAGTGGAAAACTAGACTACAATATTCATAGAGATATGACCACACTAACTCTTACAATGATACTATCAACTTTATATTGTCATGGGGAAAACAATGTGTTAGTACATATGCAATATTCAAAATGTCTCTGGCACATACTCAGTGATTCAAAAGAAATCACTCAGTCATGTCTGACTCTTTGAGATCCTATGGGCCGTAGTATGCCAGACTCCTTGTGTCCATGGGATTCTCCAGGCAAGAATATTGGAGTGGGCTGCCATTTCCTACGCCAAGAGATCTTCCCTAACCAGGTATCGAACCTGAGTCTCCTGCACTGGAGTCAGTTTCTTTTTCCATCTGAGACACCGGGGTCTCTTTCAAAAAAAAAAAAATTAACTACTATAGTTATTATCATTTTGTTGCTATTTAATACTATCGATAACCCAGAGTGTACCAGTCACTTGCATCTAATTTCTAAATTAATGGAAACTGGTTTTCCAATACAGGAAGGTGATATCAATATAATCTGGCAAAGTTCTAGAAAGTAAATTCTTTAAGTTTTTACTGAAAACTAAATTTTAACACATTTAATATAAATGAAAACATAATTTAAGAATTTAACTTAAAAAATTTTAATGTTAAGATCTTTTTTGAGGCTTGGTTATCAGATGACCAAGATGAAATGCTAAAATTCTCTTCCAAGGACTGCAGCTCTCTTCACCAGGACTCTAGTTAAAAAGACCATTCTTCAACAATATAAATGTACGACTTAACAATTTTTCCAGTCGAATTCAGAATTTCCAAGCTTTCACACCAACATTTAAACCATTCTTTGTTTGAAATCCCAGGGTTTTACAAACTTACAGAATACAAAAGATCACTATGTTTATTAGGACAGGTATTTTGTGCCTACACCCATGCTAAAGAAAATATCAGTAAAGCTCCCTCAACATCGCAGCTGTCTGAGAGAATGACCACAGAGAAAAATATACACTGCATGTATAAGAACCATAAGCTCGGCACACACACTAAAGAGCAAATAATTTGCATCGCTTGAGTCTGAAAACTTCCTATAGTTCAAAATTAACAAAAAAAATAATTATCTTCAGTCTATAGGATATTTTTCTTATGAAGGAAAATAAGAATCTATTCTGTTTTAAATTGATATGATCTCTTCTAAATTAAGACATAAATAGGAAGCAAAAGATCTTTAGCTAACTATTTTGGGATCTCTAAGAAGTTCCTTTTGTCTTCACCTTATTGGTGGAAAAATTAAGCTGATATTTTTCTGAAAGTAAAACCCAGTATCTCTGTGAATTGCAAAGGCTGAGATAAGATAGTGGCAGTTCTGTACTATATAATCTTATTTTTTTGAAAGGTTTCCCCATCCTCATTTCAGGAAAGTGATCATGCTAGTAGGTGGAGGGGGAAGGAGGAGAGGAATAAGGACAAAGAAAAGATGAAGAGTAGGTTAATGATAATTAGTTAACAGCAGCTGTTGTTACTAAGTTTTAGAACAAGATTTAAGTCCAATTCATTGACAGTGGAGATTTCATTGTATAAGGAAACTATTCCATCAAACTCCTAGTTTCCATTCATTATCAGATTTTCAGAAAATTTCTGTAATTTTTTAAGAATTAAGACATTTGGCAAAATGCATCAAGAATCTTAAAAATACTTATAGCCTTTGACTTCATAATATACACCTATGAGACCATACAGAGAAAAATAAATAAGATGTGCAGAAACAATATTTTGAGCAGTAATTCATGAAAGCCAACACTGGAGGTAACCTAAATATCCAAAATAAGCAATATTTAAATAAACCCACATCACATCATACCAATCATTTTAGCAAAAAATACTTACAGTAAATCAGCTATAGTATGAGACTTAGTTGGAAAGTACAGATATAATAAGATCACAGCTTTTTTGTAGGATAAAATTTATCAGTTAGAATTACAATTTTCAAAAGAATGAAAGCACAAGCTTTAGCATAATGCTCTCAAAGTCCACCCATCTTGTTAAACAAAAGAACCCACAAAAAATGTTTATTAGGACAGGTATTTTGTGCCTACACCCATGCTAAAGAAAATATCAGTAAAGCTCCCTCAACATCGCAGCTGTCTGAGAGAATGACCACAGAGAAAATATACACTGCATGTATAAGAACCATAAGCTCGGCACACACACTAAAGAGCAAATAATTTGCATCGCTTGAGTCTGAAAACTTCCTATAGTTCAAAATTAACAAAAAAAATAATTATCTTCAGTCTATAGGATATTTTTCTTATGAAGGAAAATAAGAATCTATTCTGTTTTAAATTGATATGATCTCTTCTAAATTAAGACATAAATAGGAAGCAAAAGATCTTTAGCTAACTATTTTGGGATCTCTAAGAAGTTCCTTTTGTCTTCACCTTATTGGTGGAAAAATTAAGCTGATATTTTTCTGAAAGTAAAACCCAGTATCTCTGTGAATTGCAAAGGCTGAGATAAGATAGTGGCAGTTCTGTACTATATAATCTTATTTTTTTGAAAGGTTTCCCCATCCTCATTTCAGGAAAGTGATCATGCTAGTAGGTGGAGGGGGAAGGAGGAGAGGAATAAGGACAAAGAAAAGATGAAGAGTAGGTTAATGATAATTAGTTAACAGCAGCTGTTGTTACTAAGTTTTAGAACAAGATTTAAGTCCAATTCATTGACAGTGGAGATTTCATTGTATAAGGAAACTATTCCATCAAACTCCTAGTTTCCATTCATTATCAGATTTTCAGAAAATTTCTGTAATTTTTTAAGAATTAAGACATTTGGCAAAATGCATCAAGAATCTTAAAAATACTTATAGCCTTTGACTTCATAATATACACCTATGAGACCATACAGAGAAAAATAAATAAGATGTGCAGAAACAATATTTTGAGCAGTAATTCATGAAAGCCAACACTGGAGGTAACCTAAATATCCAAAATAAGCAATATTTAAATAAACCCACATCACATCATACCAATCATTTTAGCAAAAAATACTTACAGTAAATCAGCTATAGTATGAGACTTAGTTGGAAAGTACAGATATAATAAGATCACAGCTTTTTTGTAGGATAAAATTTATCAGTTAGAATTACAATTTTCAAAAGAATGAAAGCACAAGCTTTAGCATAATGCTCTCAAAGTCCACCCATCTTGTTAAAAACAGCAGGATTTCCTTCTTTCTTGTGGATGAATAACATTTCATTCCACATGCATATGTGTATTACATATCACATCTTTTTTGTGTATTCATTGATGGAAACAGGTTCTTTGCCATGGATACTGTGAACAATGGTACAATCAACATGGGAGTACATATATCACTTTGCTATTCTGTTTTAGCTCTTTGGGGTACATATCCCAAAGAGAAATTACCAGATCATATACTAGAACTAGTTTTAATTATTTTACGAACTTTCATCTTGTTTTCCATGCTGGCTTAATAAATTTACATTCCCATCGATAGTGTACAAGCATTCACTTTTCTCCATATTCTCATAGATTTCTCCTCCTGGTGGTAAACGTCTGACAGGTGTGAAGTGATAGCTCCTTGTAGTTTTGATTTCAATTTCCTTGATAATCAGTGATGTTGAGCAACTTTTTATATACCTAATGGCCATTTAGATGTCTTCTTTAGAAAATCATCTATTTTCTTTGTTTCTCCATTCTTTATTTAAGATTTTTCCTGTGTTGCACGAGTTTCATATACATATATATATATATATGGCTTCCCTGGTGGCTCAGATGGTAAAGAATCTGCCTGCAACACAGGAGACCTGGGTTTGATTCTTGGTTTGAGAAGATGTATAGATATAGATAAATATACATAATTTAGGATATTAGACCTTCAATATGGGTTTGAAAATTTTTCTCTTGACCTGTATGTAATTACTATTTAGATTTAGCTTCATAGTTTTTAAAACATTTGGCAAAATGCATCAAGAATCTTAAAAATACTTATAGTTAAAAAAGACCATACAGAGAAAAATAAATAAGATGTGCAGAAACAATATTTTGAGCAGTAATTCATGAAAGCCAACACTGGAGGTAACCTAAATATCCAAAATAAGCAATATTTAAATAAACCCACATCACATCATACCAATCATTTTAGCAAAAAATACTTACAGTAAATCAGCTATAGTATGAGACTTAGTTGGAAAGTACAGATATAATAAGATCACAGCTTTTTTGTAGGATAAAATTTATCAGTTAGAATTACAATTTTCAAAAGAATGAAAGCACAAGCTTTAGCATAATGCTCTCAAAGTCCACCCATCTTGTTAAAAACAGCAGGATTTCCTTCTTTCTTGTGGATGAATAACATTTCATTCCACATGCATATGTGTATTACATATCACATCTTTTTTGTGTATTCATTGATGGAAACAGGTTCTTTGCCATGGATACTGTGAACAATGGTACAATCAACATGGGAGTACATATATCACTTTGCTATTCTGTTTTAGCTCTTTGGGGTACATATCCCAAAGAGAAATTACCAGATCATATACTAGAACTAGTTTTAATTATTTTACGAACTTTCATCTTGTTTTCCATGCTGGCTTAATAAATTTACATTCCCATCGATAGTGTACAAGCATTCACTTTTCTCCATATTCTCATAGATTTCTCCTCCTGGTGGTAAACGTCTGACAGGTGTGAAGTGATAGCTCCTTGTAGTTTTGATTTCAATTTCCTTGATAATCAGTGATGTTGAGCAACTTTTTATATACCTAATGGCCATTTAGATGTCTTCTTTAGAAAATCATCTATTTTCTTTGTTTCTCCATTCTTTATTTAAGATTTTTCCTGTGTTGCACGAGTTTCATATACATATATATATATATATGGCTTCCCTGGTGGCTCAGATGGTAAAGAATCTGCCTGCAACACAGGAGACCTGGGTTTGATTCTTGGTTTGAGAAGATGTATAGATATAGATAAATATACATAATTTAGGATATTAGACCTTCAATATGTGGTTTGAAATTTTTTTTCTCCCATTCTATTAGTGTATTTTCATCTGGTTGATTGCTTCTTTTATGGTGGAGAAACTTATAAGCTTCATGCAGTCCTACTTGGTGATTTTTTTCCTTTGTTGTTGTTTTGTTGTAATATGTAAATTAAAAAAAATTTTTTTAACCAATGTCAAGGAGCTTTCTTCCCTATGTTTTCTATTAGAAGCATTATAGTATTTGGTCTTATGTTTTAAGATTCATTTTGAGTTAATTTTTGCAAGAGGTGTAATATAGGGAGCCTCATTTCACCTTTTCATGTGTGTTTATCCAGTTTTCTCATTGAATGTTCTTGCCTCCTTTGTTGAATATTAATTGACTATAAATGCAGGGTTTCAATTCTGGATCCTGTATTCTATTCTACTGATATATTTGTCTTTTCTAGGCCAGTATCCTATTTTTTTAAACACCACTTTGTACTATTTGAAACTGGGAGATATGACGCCTTTGGCTTTGAGTAGTATCAATATTTTAACTATTTTACCTCTTTTGATTCATAAATGCAAGATGACTTTCCATTTATTTGTGCTTTTTTCTATTTCTTTCAACAAAGTCTAGTAGTTATCACTATACAGATCTTTAGCTTCATTGGTTAAACTTATATCTAGTTATTTTCTAGTTTTGGACCCAATTATGAATGGGATAGATTATTTTTCAGATGTTTCATTATAATATATAGAAATACAGCTGACTTATTTTTTCATCCTCATTGTTAATCATGGGAATGCAAATTAAAATGTTTCAAACATAAAATTTGGCAAAAATGTTAAAAGCACATAATATCCAATGTTATTTAAGTACATTGCCCATGCAGGCTCAGTAATTGTGGATGATAGTCTCAGTTGCCCCTTAGCATGTGAGATCTTAGTGCCCAGACCTGGGATTGAACCCATGTCCTCTGTATTGGCAAGTAGATTCTTAACCACTGAACCACCAGAAAAGTCCTTGTAATGTGACTTTAATACAACTGATTTCTGTATGCTGATTGTATATACCATAATTTATTGCATTTGCTGCTTGGTTCAGGTTTTTGGTTGAATCTCTGAGATTTTCTGTATAAAGAAATGCATAATCTGTTAAAAAAAAAATTGGTGATTTTACCTCTTCCTTTCTGGCTTGGATGTCTTTTGTTTCCTTGTCTTGCCTAGTTACTTTAGCTAGGACTTCTAGAACTATATACTATGCATAATGAGGGTGAGAGTGGGCATCCTTGTCTTGTTCCTGACATTAGAGAAAAAGCTTTCAAATATTCACTATTGAACATGATGTTTATTTTGGATTTGTTGTATACAACCTTTATTATGTTGAAGTATGCTCCTTCTACACTCACAGTGTTGAGGGTTTTTATTAGCAAAGAATGCTGTATCTTGTCAAATGTTATTCTACATCTATTGAGATGATCAAGTTATTTTAAATCTCATTTTATTAATGGAATATATTACATTCATTGGCGTGGGCCCATTGAGCTATCCTTGCAACCCACAAATAATTCTCATTTGGTCATAGTATATAATCCTTTTAATATGTTCTTGAATTTGATTTGCAGATACTTGGATGAGAATTTTTACACCTATATTCATGTCCTTATTGATTTGGTATAAAGGTAAAGGTCTTGCAGAATCAGTTTTGGAAATGTTCCTTCTCTTTAATTTTTTGGAAGAGTTTTTGAAGAACTAGAATTAATCATTCCATAAACATTTATTGAATTTCTCCATGAAGCCACTGGGGCCCTTGAGTTTTCTCTATTGGGAGGTTTTTGAAACTGATTCAATATCTTTAGTTATTACGACTGTTCAGATTTTCTAGTTCTTCCTGATTCAGTCCTGATAGATTGTATGTTTCCAGAAATTTATTCATTCTTCTTGATAATATAATTTGTCAGTATATAATTCTAAACAATAATCTCTTAAGATCTTATGTAGTTCTTGAAGTAACAGTTGTAATGTCTCTATTTTCATTTCTAATTTTATTTATATCAGTCTCCTTCTTTCCTTTGTTAGACTAATTTAGTTTGTTATTTTTTGTTTATTCTTTGAAAAGACAGAGACAGACAAATACAATATATTTCCTATATGTGGAGTCTAAAAAACAGAGAGTAATATTAATATGATGGCTACCTGGATCTGAGGGAAGAGATTTCTCTTAAGGGTGCAAACACCTCTCACAGAAAAGTCAGTCCTGGACACCTAAGGTACAGAACAGTAAATATAGACAACAACATTATATTATGATCATCAAATTTCCTAAGAGACTATACCTTAATTATTCAACCACAAAAAAGAAATGATAATTATGCAACATAATAGAAATGTGAACTATCATGAAAATGACAATCTTATTACAATATATAGATGTATCAAATCAATACATTATATACCTTAAATTATATAATACATTATGTAAAACATACTTCGTCTTTAAAAACAGCATGTAAATTTTAAACTAAGGATATATCTGGACAGCGAAAATAAATAAATCTTATTTCATTTTTATAGTTTTTTTGGATTTTGCATAGTTTTTCATATTTTGCATAGTTTTTCAATATGAGCTTATATTATTTTCATAAAGATGTCAGAGAACTAGAATATACAGTCCATATCAGTGATTAATTTTTAAAGAAAAGAACTACCTCAATAATATGATAGGGATACATTTTCCACAGCAAGGATAGGCAGCTCTGGATAGCAAGACAGTGAGACAAAACAATGAAGACAGGTAACTTTAAATGTTGCTACAGGTCACTGGAAATACACACGTCACCTTTATGGGGCATAAAGTCACAGGGAAGTTCAGTAAACTCAGTATTGAAACTGATATCAGGGTGACATTATAGTTGTGAGGAAAGCTGTACACAGTATAGTCTGCCAGACTAACGTTTGAAAAAAGTCCTCTTTTTTCATAAAAAACAGTTTTTAAAAGAAGTTTAATGACAATCATTAGGATCAGAAAATACTTTATGATGGAAGAGTTGAGTCATTGTTCTCCAGAGAGAAAAGAATAATGAATTTAAAAGAGAAAACTGAAACTTAAAAGATCAATATATGATTTTGACCAGATATCCAGGAAAATTTTGCCTCTACATTTTTTGTAATAAAGTATACTGAATAATGTGGAATTATTTTAGTGTGGAGGGTAATGATTTTTTTTTACATGGAAAAGGACAAAGGACAAATGGACAAGATAATTTTGAAACAATTCCAAGTGAATATAGCTTCCCCAGGAGCTATTTTTAGTTTCCAATAAACTGTTCAAAAGGTGACCAGATCTTTGCAGCAGAAAGCCCTGGGGCACCTCTCCGACTGGAGGACAGCTGTTCACTGGGGAAAAAGAAAAGTCAGTCCTGGACACCTAAGGTACAGAACAGTAAATATAGACAACAACATTATATTATGATCATCAAATTTCCTAAGAGACTATACCTTAATTATTCAACCACAAAAAAGAAATGATAATTATGCAACATAATAGAAATGTGAACTATCATGAAAATGACAATCTTATTACAATATATAGATGTATCAAATCAATACATTATATACCTTAAATTATATAATACATTATGTAAAACATACTTCGTCTTTAAAAACAGCATGTAAATTTTAAACTAAGGATATATCTGGACAGCGAAAATAAATAAATCTTATTTCATTTTTATAGTTTTTTTGGATTTTGCATAGTTTTTCATATTTTGCATAGTTTTTCAATATGAGCTTATATTATTTTCATAAAGATGTCAGAGAACTAGAATATACAGTCCATATCAGTGATTAATTTTTAAAGAAAAGAACTACCTCAATAATATGATAGGGATACATTTTCCACAGCAAGGATAGGCAGCTCTGGATAGCAAGACAGTGAGACAAAACAATGAAGACAGGTAACTTTAAATGTTGCTACAGGTCACTGGAAATACACACGTCACCTTTATGGGGCATAAAGTCACAGGGAAGTTCAGTAAACTCAGTATTGAAACTGATATCAGGGTGACATTATAGTTGTGAGGAAAGCTGTACACAGTATAGTCTGCCAGACTAACGTTTGAAAAAAGTCCTCTTTTTTCATAAAAAACAGTTTTTAAAAGAAGTTTAATGACAATCATTAGGATCAGAAAATACTTTATGATGGAAGAGTTGAGTCATTGTTCTCCAGAGAGAAAAGAATAATGAATTTAAAAGAGAAAACTGAAACTTAAAAGATCAATATATGATTTTGACCAGATATCCAGGAAAATTTTGCCTCTACATTTTTTGTAATAAAGTATACTGAATAATGTGGAATTATTTTAGTGTGGAGGGTAATGATTTTTTTTTACATGGAAAAGGACAAAGGACAAATGGACAAGATAATTTTGAAACAATTCCAAGTGAATATAGCTTCCCCAGGAGCTATTTTTAGTTTCCAATAAACTGTTCAAAAGGTGACCAGATCTTTGCAGCAGAAAGCCCTGGGGCACCTCTCCGACTGGAGGACAGCTGTTCACTGGGGAACTCAGCAAGAGGTTGACGATGGTCCCTCACAGCAGTAGCACACAGCACATAGTACTGTAACATCAATTATACAAAGTGATTGGGCAAAGGGTGTCATCTGTAAACAGACTCAGCAATGAGGTCATTCAAATATGTAAGTACGCAAATACAAATCTGAGTTACAAAAGATCTCATAGCATGAGTTGTTGGGTTGTAAATAGTCCTCATAAGACAATTTCACAGAAATGTCAAAATACAATGTCAGACTGCTCCGTGTCAGTTATAAGTAATATATAGAGAGAGATAGGAAAATTGTGACAAAGTTTAAGATAAGGAATCAGGATTATAGAGCTGAAACAATAACAGAAATAAAGTCATTCTAATCATAAATCTTTCTCAGTGCTAATAGCCACAGAAATAAACCTGCCTGGAAAAAAAAAAAAACGATTTAGTATAACCATAATAAAAAATTAAAGGTGAGGTAGATCCTGGAGTGTAGCTTTCTTCCAAGAATCTATGTTAATTATTAATAACATTATTGATGAAGAGTCTGGATACAATATTGTTTAACAGTATCTACTCATCACTATTATGTACTGACTCTTTCTCATTTCTTGCTTGTGCTTGCAAGTGCACAAATACACACAATAGAAAAAATCGGCCTCATCTTCTTTCCAATGGCCTCAGGGACGAGGTCTGGTAAAAAGAAAAAAAAGAAAAAAAAACACCCATTACTTAAAAATTATGAAATTTTCTCAAAAAGTAAGTTACCATATGATCCATTAATTCCTCTTCTGGGCATATATTCAAAAGAACTGAAATGAGGATCCCAATCAGATATTTGCACACTATGTGCATGAAAGCACTATCCGCTAGAGTCAAAATGTTGAAGCAACCCATGTGTCTATCAACAGATAAAGCCATTATCTCATTTTGTGGTATCAAATCATAAAATATAACTCAGCCATTAAAAGGAAATAGAACACACTACACACCATGGGTGAACTTTAAGTGAAAGAAGTCGGTTCAAAAAGACAAATACTGTACAATTCAACTTGCATGAGATATAAGGACTAATCAAACATGTAGAAACATAGAGAAGGGGCTTCCCTGGTAGCTCAGTAGTGAAGAGTTTGCCTGCCAATGCAGGAAACAGGTTCAATCTCTGATGTGGGAAGATCCCACACGCTGTGGAGCAACTAAGCCTGTGAGCTACAACTATTGAGCCTATGCTCTAGAGCCTCGGAGCTGCAACTATTGAGTCCATGTGCCACAACTACTGAAGCCCGTGTGCCTTAGAGCCCGAGTCCCACAGGAGAAGTCACTGCCACAAGAAGCCTTCTCACCTCAACTACAGAGTAGCCCCCACTCCCGGCAACTAGAGAAGAGCCTGCAGCAGCAGTGAAAACCCAGAAGAGCCAAAAATAAATAAACAAATAAATTAATTTTTAAAAAATCTTGGGAACTTTAACATATGGTTAAAGATGGAATATATTTTAAAAAGAAAGAAAGAAAAAACATAGAGAAGACTGAAGTTTGCCAAATGCTGGAGAACAAGGACAATGGAGGTTCTTAGTGAGGCTAGACTTACAGTCTTTGAAGATGAAGACTCCTGGAGACCAGTTGTACAGCACAAATATACTGAACACTAATGAGCTATATATACATTTAGGAGTGATTAAGATGGCAAATTTATCTTATGTGTATTTTACTATATTTTTCAAAAGCCAGTACTCTAATAATTTCTCAAAATACCAGATTTTTCTCTCTTTAGCTGTTTGTAGGCAACCTTTAAGTAATGTTTGCTATGCTCTTGCTCTTTTGTGATGGGGCAAATGTTTTTCTTTATAGGAAATGGAAGAGTTTGTCCAAAGCTCTGGAGAAAATGGTATTGTGGTGTTTACTTTGGGGTCAATGATCACTAACATGACAGAAGAAAGAGCTAATACAATTGCATCAGCCCTTGCCCAGATTCCTCAAAAGGTACATATAGTAACTTAAAAGTGGACAAGTATTTAATGGATTTCTAAATAATGTAAAAGATGCGATTACAAACATATCTTACAAGAAAGATAAACTATTATGGTAACTCCCACTTATCTCAGGTATTTATAAAAACAAAGTATATATTTCATGTGCTACAGTAGTACAGAGAATCTTTTATTAACAATACTATAGAGTAACAATTTTATTAAAAAGAAATATATTTAGAAGATGCGGTAGTGTGGATTTTGATATTATAATGGGATTGTTGGCAGGAAGATAGATCACCAAATTTTGCCTTGTCATTTACTCCTTTTCACCGAAGGGCTCCTGAGGACAATGGTACACAGACAGATGTTCTCAAAAGTTAAATTTTAACACTAGTTAAACAGTAGTGCAGTATCACAATGATATTACACAATAGTGATAAAAGTCTGGAAGGTATCATGCATATTGACCTTGCCAGATAATCCTGACCCCTTTGATTTCCCCTACATTTTGGAACAGCCCCATTCAGTGCACTTTTCTGGTTGCTATTCAGAGAAAGGATGGCCAGGGCTCCCCAAGCTGCAAATATCAGTCTCCCTGATTAACTGAGCCCTGTCAAAGTCTGACACAGGAAGATAAGAGAGAAAGTGTGAAGATGGGGTCCTGACCTGAGCATTGTAAAGTTTGGTCCTTAATGAACTCTGCTTTGAACCTGTCACATTACTCCTGACTGAGGAGGGAGAAGAGACTATAAGAAGGAGCAGAGCATAAGGAAGACGTATGGAAAAGATGCAGCTGCTTCCTTTTCTATAAAGTATAGTAGTAACTTATTTTCTAATAAATAAAATACTCCTGGGGTTTTCTAGATATTTGTAAACTATTTAAGGGTTTCCAAGGGCCCTCAGTGATAAGGAATCCATTGGCTAATACGGGAGATGCAAGTTCAATCCCTGGGTCAGGAAGATCCCCTAGAGAAGGAAATGGAAATCCACTCTAGTATTCTCAGCTGGAAAATTCCATGGACAGAGGAGCCTGGCAAACTACAGTCCATAGGGTCACAAAGAGTTGGACATGACTTATCGACTAAACAACACCACAAACTACTTTTTAGTTTGCTGTTTCATATTATAGTCTTCTCCTAACCACCTATGCTATTTTTTTTTTCTTTTTTGGCTGAGGAACTGAAGTTACTTTACTTTCACAAAGCAAATCAAAGTTAAACACTAGTAAATTATCATATAATATATGAGAACTGCTTGGGAATTCCCAAAAATTGGTAGCTTATTTCAGTACTGGGCATAGAAACTACACAATGGTTGTCAATGTTTTCTCCTTCATTCTTAAAGTGATTAGGGTCAGTTGAATAAATTTTAGCATAACAATTATAGTTTTTGGGATTGTGTGGATTTTGATATTATAATGGGATTGTTGGCAGGAAGATAGATCACCAAATTTTGCCTTGTCATTTACTCCTTTTCACCGAAGGGCTCCTGAGGACAATGGTACACAGACAGATGTTCTCAAAAGTTAAATTTTAACACTAGTTAAACAGTAGTGCAGTATCACAATGATATTACACAATAGTGATAAAAGTCTGGAAGGTATCATGCATATTGACCTTGCCAGATAATCCTGACCCCTTTGATTTCCCCTACATTTTGGAACAGCCCCATTCAGTGCACTTTTCTGGTTGCTATTCAGAGAAAGGATGGCCAGGGCTCCCCAAGCTGCAAATATCAGTCTCCCTGATTAACTGAGCCCTGTCAAAGTCTGACACAGGAAGATAAGAGAGAAAGTGTGAAGATGGGGTCCTGACCTGAGCATTGTAAAGTTTGGTCCTTAATGAACTCTGCTTTGAACCTGTCACATTACTCCTGACTGAGGAGGGAGAAGAGACTATAAGAAGGAGCAGAGCATAAGGAAGACGTATGGAAAAGATGCAGCTGCTTCCTTTTCTATAAAGTATAGTAGTAACTTATTTTCTAATAAATAAAATACTCCTGGGGTTTTCTAGATATTTGTAAACTATTTAAGGGTTTCCAAGGGCCCTCAGTGATAAGGAATCCATTGGCTAATACGGGAGATGCAAGTTCAATCCCTGGGTCAGGAAGATCCCCTAGAGAAGGAAATGGAAATCCACTCTAGTATTCTCAGCTGGAAAATTCCATGGACAGAGGAGCCTGGCAAACTACAGTCCATAGGGTCACAAAGAGTTGGACATGACTTATCGACTAAACAACACCACAAACTACTTTTTAGTTTGCTGTTTCATATTATAGTCTTCTCCTAACCACCTATGCTATTTTTTTTTCTTTTGGCTGAGGAACTGAAGTTACTTTACTTTCACAAAGCAAATCAAAGTTAAACACTAGTAAATTATCATATAATATATGAGAACTGCTTGGGAATTCCCAAAAATTGGTAGCTTATTTCAGTACTGGGCATAGAAACTACACAATGGTTGTCAATGTTTTCTCCTTCATTCTTAAAGTGATTAGGGTCAGTTGAATAAATTTTAGCATAACAATTCTGGAATTTTTCAACAGCTTTAAAAATTTACTGTTACTAACAATTTTAAAGTCAAAATAATAGTGCTAATACAGTGGATTCATGTCAAAAATTCCCAATAGTCACTTTTCATGCAAGTAGTGCTTAATAACTTTAACCTAAAAGTATATTTCCTAAGCAGCATTATTATTAAGAAATTATAAATGAGCAGAAACATTTATTTCTCTTAAGCAGCTAATTACATACATTTTCTTTTCTGTAAACCAAAAAATTTAAAATTCTAAAAAATAAGTTATGTGGCAACTGTGCATAAGAAAACTACCTCACCTACTCTTATGAGTCAAAAATAAACAAAGTCAGTATTAAATTTGAAAAGGAGAATTAGTTTATAAAATAAAGCAAAATAAATGTGTAGGATATCAGTAATTTGCCATTAACATTTTGGCAACAGAATTAAGACAACCTAACAATTTATTAAATAGTTAAATTTGTCAAAGAAAATCTCATTTGTCGATACGATCATGTGTGAAATATCATGATTGCATACCATACCTGATTGAACATAGCAATTAAGTATGTAAAACGTGGGTATTCCTACTCAGGTCAGTGCTTTAGTAGTTATTACTTAAAATCTCTAATCTTTGTCTTATACAAGACATTTAATTAGATGTCTTTGAACCTGTCCATAATTCTAATGCCAGAACTGTGAAGTTCAATTCATGGAATAAGGTATTTCCTTTACTCCAACAGGTTCTTTGGAGATACAGCGGCAAGAAACCAGACACCTTAGGACCCAATACTGAGCTATACGAGTGGCTCCCCCAGAATGACCTTCTTGGTATATACATTTCTTATGGCCAAAATAAAAAAATCTTTATTTTGACTATAATTACTTCTCACAGTGAAACTTTAAATAACTTTGTGGATTGTTGTTCTGTCCCTGAATTCTCTATACCTATCTTGCCCTCTCTGTTGGGATATTTTAAATGCTACTAAACATAACAGCTCATCTTTTATTACCAGTAATTCTCTATTTGCTATAGGAAAAAATATAATCTTTTTTTATAGTAGATTCTTGTTGGTTACTTATTTTTAAATACAGCAGTATGTACCTGTCAATCCAAATTCCCCAGTATGTCCCTGTGCCCCACCCTTCCCCCCTGGTAAGAATGAATTCATTCTCTAAATATGTGAGTCTGTTCCTGTTAAATAAATAATTTCATTTTAGCACAAAATGTACACATTTTATGATAAAATGCAGCTTTTCCTACCTCAGGTTCCAGTACCACTACTATTACCCTTCCTTTAGCCTTGACACTCTTCCTATCAGACCAAATGACTTTAAGATTTCTTTAATAGCATCTATTTCTGACATGTCTTCCCCTGTTCGTTTGTTTGTTTTGATGTGGTTCTTATTCATGTGGTTTCTTTTACCCAGAATGTTCCTTCAAGTTGTTCACTTACCAGTCTTGAATTCATTTGTGAAGTTCAGATGACAAAGCACTTTTTTTCATGAAGTCTTCACTTACCTCTCCAGCAGACTCTTACTCTGAGTTCCGATAGCAGTTTAATTGCAGTTTCCTGTGTCAGTTTTAAAATGAAATTTTTTTTCTCATTTGTCGATACGATCATGTGTGAAATATCATACCATACCTGATTGAACATAGCAATTAAGTATGTAAAACGTGGGTATTCCTACTCAGGTCAGTGCTTTAGTAGTTATTACTTAAAATCTCTAATCTTTGTCTTATACAAGACATTTAATTAGATGTCTTTGAACCTGTCCATAATTCTAATGCCAGAACTGTGAAGTTCAATTCATGGAATAAGGTATTTCCTTTACTCCAACAGGTTCTTTGGAGATACAGCGGCAAGAAACCAGACACCTTAGGACCCAATACTGAGCTATACGAGTGGCTCCCCCAGAATGACCTTCTTGGTATATACATTTCTTATGGCCAAAATAAAAAAATCTTTATTTTGACTATAATTACTTCTCACAGTGAAACTTTAAATAACTTTGTGGATTGTTGTTCTGTCCCTGAATTCTCTATACCTATCTTGCCCTCTCTGTTGGGATATTTTAAATGCTACTAAACATAACAGCTCATCTTTTATTACCAGTAATTCTCTATTTGCTATAGGAAAAAATATAATCTTTTTTTATAGTAGATTCTTGTTGGTTACTTATTTTTAAATACAGCAGTATGTACCTGTCAATCCAAATTCCCCAGTATGTCCCTGTGCCCCACCCTTCCCCCCTGGTAAGAATGAATTCATTCTCTAAATATGTGAGTCTGTTCCTGTTAAATAAATAATTTCATTTTAGCACAAAATGTACACATTTTATGATAAAATGCAGCTTTTCCTACCTCAGGTTCCAGTACCACTACTATTACCCTTCCTTTAGCCTTGACACTCTTCCTATCAGACCAAATGACTTTAAGATTTCTTTAATAGCATCTATTTCTGACATGTCTTCCCCTGTTCGTTTGTTTGTTTTGATGTGGTTCTTATTCATGTGGTTTCTTTTACCCAGAATGTTCCTTCAAGTTGTTCACTTACCAGTCTTGAATTCATTTGTGAAGTTCAGATGACAAAGCACTTTTTTTCATGAAGTCTTCACTTACCTCTCCAGCAGACTCTTACTCTGAGTTCCGATAGCAGTTTAATTGCAGTTTCCTGTGTATTATCATGTTATCTAAAATACACTGTTCCTTTCAGTGTCCTCTAATATCTGTTTCTCCTTTTATTTCTAAGACTCAGTTAATAACTTTACGGAAATTCACTCAATCCTAGGTCATCCAAAAACCAAAGCCTTTGTAACTCATGGTGGAACCAATGGCATTTACGAGGCTATTTATCATGGGATCCCTATGGTGGGCCTTCCTTTGTTTGCTGATCAACCTGATAACATCGCTCACATGGAGGCCAAGGGAGCAGCTGTCAGATTGGACTTTGAAACAGTCTCAACAAGAGATCTGCTTAAAGCACTGAAGCAAGTCACGAATAATCCTTTGTGAGTACATAATATATGTACATATTACTGTATACTATTTCTAGAGAAGTTCTCATAGGAAGACACAGGAGGCAGCAAGGAGACTTCACGTACAAACAGAGAGGAGCAAGATTTGCTCCATGTTTTGAAAACAGTCAACAACAGCCTACTGTGTCACTTTAAGTTTGTTCCATGGTTGTAAGGGAAAGGTTTGTCAGAGGCTTAAGGATGGTGAAGAAATTTTGAAAGAGCTACTCATTAGAATGCAAAGAATCCCTGAATGGTAACAGGGATAAGAGGAAACATTGAGACAAAGTTAAAGTAGGGAATTCTGAGTGCTGTGAGTGCTCATCTGCATAATATAAATCCTTCAGTTTGTGAAATCATCAAAAGTTTTAAACTTTTCTAAGATGGTTTAACTTTAGTAAATCACCATAATTCATCTCAAATTTCCATTGCACTAGGACTTCCCTGGTGGCTCAGACAATAAAATATCCATGAGCAATGCAGGAGACCTGGGTCAGGAAGATCCTGTGGAGAAGGGCGTAGCCGCCCACTCCAGCACTCTTGCCTGGATAATTACGTGGACAGAAGAGCCTGGTGGGCTACAGTCCATGGGGTTGCAAAGAGTCAGACACCGCTGATGTTAACAAGTCCAAGCTCACTCTGCTCCCTACACTATAGGTCAATGAATCCTAGACACAGGTGTTGAGGCAAGGAAAATAACTTTATTTCGAAAGCGGCTGCCAGAGAAGATGGCAGGCTAGTGCCTGAAAATAACCATCTTATCTCAGTCTGGATGCCAGGTATTTTTATAGATCTGAGTTGTGGGGAGGTGAGGAAGCAAACCAAAAAGGCCGTTAATCTTGCAAATGTCTCCTAGAATGGCAAGCCTCACACAGAGGCTGTGTTAATTTCTCCCTTCCTGCCATCCACAAGTGGACAGGATTCTGAACAAAGGCACTTCAGTTTAACAGTCTGGCAGAAGGGCAGAATTCTCTGAGGCAGACCATTCTATATAATGATAATAACAAAGGCAATGAAAAGCAAGTCAAAGACACAGTTTCAGCATAGGGTCAGAACTGGCTTCCTCCTGCAACAAAGAGAGACTAACACTTTCACTTCCCATTACATTGAACATGTCCCAAATTTTTACGCAAATATTTTGTTTCCCTCGATGATAAAAGGTGAACATTTAGAACTTTCTGATTTAACTCAATTATAATTATTAAGATACTACTTTATAATATAAATATATTTTTAGTTCTTTTAGGTTGTGCTTCCTTATGTTCTTTTGGAAGAATTGTAAAATCAAAAAGTAATTGACTTTGGAGAGACATGTTGGGCTATTCCTATATAAAAGCCTAATTTTTTGAAACCAGAAACATTTGATTCCATCTCATTTCATGATTCACATTAATTTCAGTAATACTATTACTGTTAATATCATCACTAAATTATGCTTTTTTCTTGTCATTTTCTTAATAACTTCAGAAATAAACCTTTTGTGACAATTCTGATATAACAGCACAGGAACAAATGTGTTTTAAAAGTGTTGTCATTGGGCTTACCTGGTGGTCCAGTGGGTAAAGAGTCTGTCGTGCAGTGCAAGGGGCACCAGTTCGATCCCTGGCCCGGGAAGATCCCACATGCCAAGGAACGGCTGGGCTGGTGTGTCCAATTATGTCTCGTCCAGTGCTCTGCAACGAGAGAGGCTGCTGCAATGGGAGGCCCACACAGTCCAAAGAATAAAGATGGATGAAAAGTAAATGATGATTTAGAGGCAAAGAAAAAAAAGTTAAAAAAAAAATTCTTAGTCTTAAAAAATAAGTGTTGTCATTTAATTTTAATATTAGCACTATTATACTAAACAAGGATTATAAAAACATTTCTTTTTTTAATGACATGTATGTTTCAAGGGGCAGTTTTATGAAAGGGTACTTCCTTTTAGTATACTTATAATTTTTGAAACAATAATATTAAACTGGCTTCAAAAATAATTCATTAGCTAATATATATTGAATATTTGTTATATGTTACATATTATACTAAGTCCTTTGTACTTCTTCTTTATAGTTTTTCCCAATTGTATTACACAAATATTTCTGAATGACTACCCTCTTCTCAAGAATACAGTGCTTCCTTGTGTTTTTTACAGAACAGGAAGAGAAATAACTTCCATTGTTATTGCTTCAGTGTATGTTATAGCATGTTATTATTTAGAGTTCTGAGCCACATCTCTTAATTCCTCCTTCTTCCTTCTCTGTTATTTCAACAGCATTTCACTAGTAGAACAAATGCAACTGCAACGCCTGAAAATGAAAGGTTAAGCATTCACCAGGTTCTAATATAATAAGAAAAACAATAATATTAGCAAACACTGGTTGTTTTGTTCAGTTGCTAAGTCATGTCTGACTCTTTGCAACCCCATGGACTGCAGTGCTTCAGGTCTTCTGTCCTCCACTATCTCATGAGAATTAGTACAAGTTCACATTCATTGAGTCAGTGATGCTATCTAACTAGCACATCTTCCGCCTCCCCATTCTCCTTTTGCCCTCAGTCTTTTCCAGATCAGGGTCTTTTCCAATGAGGTGGGTCTTCATATCAGGTGGCCAAAGTACTGGAGCATCAGCTTCAGCATCAGTACTTCCAATGAATAGTCAGGATTGATTTCTTTTAGGACTGGTTGATTTGAACTCCTTGCTCTCCAAGGGACTCTCAAGGGTCTTCTTTCAGCACCACAATTTGAAAACATCAGTTCTTTGACCCTCTGCCTTCTTTATGGTCCAGATCTCACATCCATACATAGCTGCTAGAAAAACCATACCTTTGACTAATCAGGACTTTGTCAGCAAAGTGATGTCTCTGTTTTTTAATATGCTATCTAGGTTTGTCATAGATTTTTTCCAAGGAGCAAGCATCTTTTAATTTCCTGGTTAAAGTCGCTGTCCACAGTGATTTTGGAGCCAAGAAACTAAAATCGGTCACTGCTTCCATTTTCTTCTCTCTGTTTTCTGTGAAGCAATGGGACCAGATGTCACGATCTTAGTTTTTTGAATGCTGAGTTCTAAGCCAGCTTGTTCACTCTCATTTCACCTTCATCAAGAAGCTCTTTAGTTCCCTTTCACCTTCTGCAGTAAGAGTTGTATCATCTGTATATGTGAGGTTGTTGATATTTCTCCTGGCAATCTTGATTCCAGCTTGTGATTCATCAATCCTGGCATTTTACATGATATAGTCTGCATGTAAGTCAAACATGTAGGGTAAATAAACGGTCTTGTTGTACTCCTTTCCCAATTTTGAACCAGTCAATTCTTCCATGTCTAGTTCTGACTGTTGCTTCTGTACTCACATACAGGTTTCTCAAGAGACAGGTAAGGTGGTCTGTATTTCCATCTCTTCTAGAATTTTCCACAGTTTGTTGTGATGCATACAGTCAAAGGGTTTAGCATAGTCAATGATGTAGAAATAGATGTTGTTCTGGAATTTTCTCGCCTTCTCCGTGATCCAATGAATGTTGGCAATTTGACCTCTGGTTGTTCTGCCTTCTCTAAACCCAGCTTGTACATCTCAGATTTCTTCATTCACATTATATTGAAACCTAACTTGAAGGATTTTGAGCATTACCTTGGTAGCGTGTGAAATGAGCACAATTGTGTGGTAGTTGGAACATTTTTTGACATTGCCCTTCTTTGGGACTGAAATGGAAACTGACCTTTTGCCATCTTGTGTGCTGAGCATTCCAAATTTGCTGACACACTGAGTGTGGTACTTTAACAGCATCAGCTTTCAGGATTTTAAATAGCTCACCAGGAATTCTGTCAGCTTCACTACTTTGTTCATAGTGATGCTTCCTAAGGCCCACTTGATTTCACACTACAGGATGTCCAGGTTTAGAGTCTACTGTACATTAATAATACCCCTAAGAATCAATAGATTATTCCTCCAAATAATCAGAAAAAATACTATTTCTAGCATTCCATTTAATAATAAAAGCTGAGGAACAGAAAATGAAGAAGCAGGCAATCAGAGTCAAGATTCAAACCAAAGCAATTCACTTCTAAACTTTTAAACATTACTTCACTGATATGATGTCAACACTAACTCCTGACCAGCACTCCTGCACATGTCTCTGAATCTAAACATAGATACACCTAACTAAAATTTATCCAGCAGATTACCAATTCCTTACTGGATAGCTGAACATTGAACACTCAAATTATGTATTTCTCCTTTGTTTTTTCTTTTTTTTTTTTTTTGCCATTGGGACTTAACTCATTAAGTTACAAATCCTTCTCTTTCCCATCTCTCTTTTTCTCATAACGGGGAATTCTGGGCATTTAATAAATTATATTCAAAGCTAAGATCTCCATGATCAATTCTGAGAGAGATAATCTGTATTTCTTCCACTTTATGAAACACTCAATTTTTACCATCTGTGTGAAATTTTTACATATCTTTTCTAGTTCATTCTATAAATGGAGGTCTATTTGATTTTTTTTCAGATATAAAGAGAATGCTATGAGGTTATCAGCCATTCACCATGATCAGCCTATGAAGCCCCTGGACCGAGCGGTCTTCTGGATCGAGTTTGTCATGCGCCACAAAGGAGCCAAGCACCTGCGGCCAGCTGCCCACGATCTCACCTGGTTCCAGTACCACTCTCTGGATGTGATTGGGTTCCTGCTGGCCTGTGTAGCAACTGCTGTGTTTGTCATCACAGAATGTTTTCTGTTTTGTTGCCATAAGTTTCTTAAAATGGGAAAGAAGAAGAGGGAGTAAGCTGTATGGGAAGCAGCATAGCTGAAACAGATATGTCCCAAAGATGGAATTCTTCCAGCTAATTCCAACAGGAAGGAGTTAAGGCTCCCATCCTCCCATGACAAAATGATGAGTCACAATTTAGCACCTCAGATTAAAATTAGGTTTCAAAGGATTTTCTACCTGTGTAAGAGTAGAAATAGGTCATGCCAAGAATAAAATTTGGAAAAATGAAATAAAAATAAAACTATAGGGGTATATGTTGAAATTCATTACTTGAACTTGAGTTATACAAAAATTATTGATTATACCATTTTTTCACATGTTGTGCACAGACACAATAGAAACAAGATTATTTATATATCCATATTATTTGTAGATATTCAGAATATTTTAACTTCATTTTGATGCAGATTTTATAGCTTTATCCTGCTGCAGAAACAGTTCAATAATGAAAACTGTGTTGGCTCACCACTTTGCTTCATGTACGAGACCAATACCACTTCTTTTCACTGTGCGTCCAGCCTCAACATCACTTCTTACCTAAAGCCATGTCATAACATTCATCTTCCTCCAGTTTAACTCATTTCCCAGTGAAATGAAAGACAGCATCTGCTACATGGTTCCTGTTAGAAGACTGAGCTATTTGTGAAAATCTTTGACATTGTGACCTAATCATTTTTACTCATCATCTTTAAAATGATCACCTTATGTCTTTTGCTTCCATATTCAGCCTTTGATAATGGATGTAAAGTCTCACGATATTAATATATAAAGTGTCTCACTGAATTTTCACTTTCTCCAAATGCACCTGAATATATATGTATATAAACCTAGGCCCACTACGACTGATTTCACCATGATCAGCATATAAAGAGAATGCTATGAGGTTATCAGCCATTCACCATGATCAGCCTATGAAGCCCCTGGACCGAGCGGTCTTCTGGATCGAGTTTGTCATGCGCCACAAAGGAGCCAAGCACCTGCGGCCAGCTGCCCACGATCTCACCTGGTTCCAGTACCACTCTCTGGATGTGATTGGGTTCCTGCTGGCCTGTGTAGCAACTGCTGTGTTTGTCATCACAGAATGTTTTCTGTTTTGTTGCCATAAGTTTCTTAAAATGGGAAAGAAGAAGAGGGAGTAAGCTGTATGGGAAGCAGCATAGCTGAAACAGATATGTCCCAAAGATGGAATTCTTCCAGCTAATTCCAACAGGAAGGAGTTAAGGCTCCCATCCTCCCATGACAAAATGATGAGTCACAATTTAGCACCTCAGATTAAAATTAGGTTTCAAAGGATTTTCTACCTGTGTAAGAGTAGAAATAGGTCATGCCAAGAATAAAATTTGGAAAAATGAAATAAAAATAAAACTATAGGGGTATATGTTGAAATTCATTACTTGAACTTGAGTTATACAAAAATTATTGATTATACCATTTTTTCACATGTTGTGCACAGACACAATAGAAACAAGATTATTTATATATCCATATTATTTGTAGATATTCAGAATATTTTAACTTCATTTTGATGCAGATTTTATAGCTTTATCCTGCTGCAGAAACAGTTCAATAATGAAAACTGTGTTGGCTCACCACTTTGCTTCATGTACGAGACCAATACCACTTCTTTTCACTGTGCGTCCAGCCTCAACATCACTTCTTACCTAAAGCCATGTCATAACATTCATCTTCCTCCAGTTTAACTCATTTCCCAGTGAAATGAAAGACAGCATCTGCTACATGGTTCCTGTTAGAAGACTGAGCTATTTGTGAAAATCTTTGACATTGTGACCTAATCATTTTTACTCATCATCTTTAAAAATGATCACCTTATGTCTTTTGCTTCCATATTCAGCCTTTGATAATGGATGTAAAGTCTCTACGTATATTAATATATAAAGTGTCTCACTGAATTTTCACTTTCTCCAAATGCACCTGAATATATATGTATATAAACCTAGGCCCACTACGACTGATGTAACTAATAACGAGTAGAATATAAAAATCACATAAATTTCATGGAAATTGGGCTTCGCTGGTGGTCTAGTGGGTAAAGAGCCTGCCTTGCAGTGCAAGGGGCACTGGTTTAATCCCTGGCATGGGAAGATCCCACATGCCACGAAGTGGTTGGACCCATGTGCCCAATTATGTGCCCAGAGCCAGTGCTCTGCAGTGAGAGAGGCTGCTGCAATGGGAGGCCCACACAGTCCAAAGAATAAAGATGGGTGAAATGAATAGATAAAGGACCAAAAAAAGAGGCCAAAATTTTTTTAAAAATTCATGGAAATTGGTAAATCAAATGAAAGCAATCTTAAGATGTTCCTGAAAACTACACATCAGGAAAGCAGTTTGCACTCAGAGCGGTCCAGATGAGGAAAGCATACTTGTCTTAATAGGTCAAGAGGACTACCATCCACAGCATATGATAAATATTCATCAGCCTGTGGCATATTTTAAAAATAAAACATTGATACTTGGAGAATTATAGGAAAAATTAACCATAGAACTTTTCGTGAAAGCTGTCTAAATAATCAACACATTTTTAAAGAAAAACAGAATATGGTGCTATAATAGATACATTATTAAATCATACATAGAGGCTTAAATAATTTTCCTCAAATCTATCCTGCAACACATGTAACAGAAAAAAGACTGGCAGTCACTGTACAATGAGAACTACTACAAATATCCAACAAAAAGTTCAACAGCCCAATATGAATATGAATGCATGAAGTATATGAATAGGAAATGCACAGAAGTTAAATGGCCAATGACATATAAAAGGTGACAATGGGGGCTTACCTGGTGGTCCAGTGGGTAAGGACACCGCCTTGCAGTGCAAGGGGCACCGGTTTGATCCCTGGCCTGGGAAGATCCCACATGCCACGAAGTGGTTGGACCCATGTGCCCAATTATGTGCCCAGAGCCAGTGCTCTGCAGTGAGAGAGGCTGCTGCAATGGGAGGCCCACACAGTCCAAAGAATAAAGATGGGTGAAATGAATAGATAAAGGACCAAAAAAAGAGGCCAAAATTTTTTTAAAAATTCATGGAAATTGGTAAATCAAATGAAAGCAATCTTAAGATGTTCCTGAAAACTACACATCAGGAAAGCAGTTTGCACTCAGAGCGGTCCAGATGAGGAAAGCATACTTGTCTTAATAGGTCAAGAGGACTACCATCCACAGCATATGATAAATATTCATCAGCCTGTGGCATATTTTAAAAATAAAACATTGATACTTGGAGAATTATAGGAAAAATTAACCATAGAACTTTTCGTGAAAGCTGTCTAAATAATCAACACATTTTTAAAGAAAAACAGAATATGGTGCTATAATAGATACATTATTAAATCATACATAGAGGCTTAAATAATTTTCCTCAAATCTATCCTGCAACACATGTAACAGAAAAAAGACTGGCAGTCACTGTACAATGAGAACTACTACAAATATCCAACAAAAAGTTCAACAGCCCAATATGAATATGAATGCATGAAGTATATGAATAGGAAATGCACAGAAGTTAAATGGCCAATGACATATAAAAGGTGACAATGGGGGCTTCCCTGGTGGTCCAGTGGGTAAGAATACCGCCTTGCAGTGCAAGGGGCGCTGGTTCGATCCCTGGCCTGGGAAGATCCCACGGGCCGCAGAGCGGCTGGATCGATGTGTCCAATTACTGAGCCGGAGCTCTGGAGCACATGCGCCCAGAGCTGGTGCTCTGTGACAACAGAGGCCACCGTGATGGGAGGCCCACACGGGCCAAAGGACAAAGATGGATGAAAATGGACAAATGAAAGACCAATAGAAGTGGCCCGCCTGCTCTCCTCCCTCCCCACCCCACCCCCCCAAATAAATAAATAAATAAATATTTTAAAAAAAAAGAAAGTGACAATGGTCACTGGTTCTTTGTGAAATGCAAATTAAGTCCATAAACTACTTTCCTACAGAAGATCTGCAGAACAAATTATATGGAAGGACTGCTTTTTTTGGAAGGATAATGTGGAAATACCTTTATAAATTTAAACATACTGTTGATATTGCTACTCTACATCTAGAAATCCATCATGAAGAAAGACTTGCACATGTTCATAATTATAGTCTGAACATTTCCAGTAGCACTTAAATGGGTATCAGTTAATGAACACACTTACCTACAACATAAGTACAGATTACACAGGCATGAGACAAAATAGATTGTGGGCAATGTTGGTGAATACTCCCATGTCACATTACTAATAAAAGACAAGTTCCAGAAATTACAAAAATAAGCAGGAGTCTCTTCATGTGAAATAAAAATGAAATATATGTAAATTTTATGCCACAGTGGAAATGATCATAAAAAATATTCTGAATTTCCAGTGATGAGAATTTAAATTTTTATCCTATATATTTCTTCATTACTTGACCTTTAATGATAATATTTTCACTTATCAATTTTGTGGCTTAAAAAATAGTGGAATAAATAAATTGACTCCATATATTAAGCTGTATGATGTTCATACCATGCAAACAATGTGTTAGTTTCATTAGAAAGACTTGACTTAAAAATCTGGCATACTGGGGCTTCCTTGGTGGTCCAGTGGGTAAATAGTCTGCCTTGCAGGGCAAGGGGCACTGGTTTGATCCCTGGCCCAGGAAGACCCACGTGGCGTGGAGTGACTGGACAGGTGTGTTCAATTATGAGACAGCACTCTGTAGTGCATGCACCCAGAGCTGGTGCTTGCAACGAGAGAGGCCACTGCTATGAGGGGCCCACACAGACCAAAGAATGAAGATGGATGAAAACAAATAAATAAATAACCAATAAAACAGGCCAACATTTTAAAAAAGTCTGGCATACTATCCAATATATCAAACTAAGGCCTTTTTTAGGACATCTAATTTATGTT
Organism: Tragulus kanchil; assembly: GCA_022376925.1. Lineage (NCBI taxonomy): Eukaryota > Metazoa > Chordata > Mammalia > Artiodactyla > Tragulidae > Tragulus > Tragulus kanchil. The sequence goes on along the minus strand of JAIOJX010000025.1, from coordinate 152,258,173 downwards.
TCAAATATTACAAACATATGACAATGTGCTAAAGTTGCTTCAACTGTGTCTAACTCTTTGCAACCACATGGATTGTAGCCCACCAGGCTCCTCTGTTCATGTGATTCTCCAGGCAAGAATACTGGAGTCGGTTGCCACTTTCTCCTTCAGGGGATCTTCCCAACCCAGGGAATGTACCTGTGGTTCTTGCATATCCTGTATTGCAGGTGAATTATTTACTGCTGAGCCACCTGAGAAGCCCTAAACATATATGTACAATTTCAATAGCTTTAAAAATCTTAATTCACAAAATTTTAATGACTTCACTGTGGCTTTAATATCAACTTTCAATGAATCTTACAGTAGCTTGGGGATCTATGTTGGCTTATTTCAAATATTTATATTTGTAGTGCTTTTGAGCCTAAGAGTATTTTGACAATTCTCTCATCAAATAATTTCCTCTTTCTTGAAATTTAGTAAGTCTTGCTGCTGTCTTACAAATGTTTAACTTGCCCTCCAAGACTCAGTTACAAGATGCAACACATTCTATATCTCTGTTTCTGTCTCTGACTTTCTCTTGTGTATCTCTCTGTCATCTCTCTCTCTCTCTCTTCACTATGGAGCCCCATACCATACACATAGTCTCCATGATAAATTACCATTTGTGGACATATAAATAGTATTCCTAACAGGTCCTGGTAGTTTCAGCCCCCCAGAAGGTTGAGTCTCAGAAACCAATCACCAGATCTAGCCAGACAAATACAACCCCAGCCACCACAAGACAGTAACCACCTGAGAAACCTCCTATAAGAATCACCTAGCCCACACAATGCCCAGAACTATAAGAGATAGAAATAAAATGAGTATTGTTTTCTAAGTCTCTACATTTAAGGGCAGTTTTTTGCACTAATAATAACTGAAAAATAAGCACACTTTTGTAATAATATTACAATTATATCTTATCAATGGAAAACTTTTTAATATTACATTTTGAAAGTAACTGTAACACAGAAAGGGGTGTTACCACACCATAATGTTTAAAAGGCTGCAGTCTGAACATAGATAGTATGAATTTAAGTCACCACAAAACCACAGAATTATGTGGGATTGGACCAGTTGCTGAACTTCCCTATACCTCAGCTGCCCCATCAGTGACATATAGATATAGTAAAGGTAATCCTATTTCATGGGGTTGTTGAAAGTCTAAATATACTAACACTGTAAAGCACTGAATAGCTGCTATATATAGTGAAATGTAATTTGCATTGTCTATTTTCATTTAAAAGCATATAAAATTTTCCACAATGATTTGTCTTCACATTTACTTAGTATATCTTAATTTAACATGTAAATGATAATAAGGAGAGCAAACCAGTCAATCCTAAAGGATATCAACCTAGAATATTAATTGGAAGAACTTAAGCTGAAGTTGAAACTCCAATACTTTGGCTACCTGATGTGAAGAACTGACTCATTGGGAAAAACCCTGATGCTGGAAAAAACTGAAGGCAAAGGAGAAGTGTGTGGTAGAGGATAAGATGGTTAGATAGCATTACTGAGTCAATGAACATGAGTATAAGCAATTCCTGGGAGATGGTGGAAGACAGAGGAGCCTAGCGTGATGCAGTCCTTGAGGTCACAAAGAGTCCAACATGACTTAGCAACTGAACAATAACAAAAACAAAATGATAATTTTCTGTTAAATATGCAGAAATTATATAGGAATTAAATTTACGGTATAGAATGTCAAGATGATAGTGTACAAGGACGTCAAGCTCCTTTCCCCAACAAACACACCAAAAATACACTGTGATATGCAACAATTCACAGAGAAAACTAACTGGAACTGGCAGAACTCCTATACAAATATAGCTGCAAGAAACATTTCCTCATCATTGAGGAGGACAGAAAATAGGCATAGGACTGTATGGAACCTTGGCCCCTGAGAGAGGTCTGAAAGAAAGAGAACTTCTCACAGGTGGACTCTCACTAGCAAGCAGAACTAATTGACAATAACTTTGTAAAAATTAAAAATTTCTTATCAATGGAAAACTTTTTAATATTACATTTTGAAAGTAACTGTAACACAGAAAGGGGTGTTACCACACCATAATGTTTAAAAGGCTGCAGTCTGAACATAGATAGTATGAATTTAAGTCACCACAAAACCACAGAATTATGTGGGATTGGACCAGTTGCTGAACTTCCCTATACCTCAGCTGCCCCATCAGTGACATATAGATATAGTAAAGGTAATCCTATTTCATGGGGTTGTTGAAAGTCTAAATATACTAACACTGTAAAGCACTGAATAGCTGCTATATATAGTGAAATGTAATTTGCATTGTCTATTTTCATTTAAAAGCATATAAAATTTTCCACAATGATTTGTCTTCACATTTACTTAGTATATCTTAATTTAACATGTAAATGATAATAAGGAGAGCAAACCAGTCAATCCTAAAGGATATCAACCTAGAATATTAATTGGAAGAACTTAAGCTGAAGTTGAAACTCCAATACTTTGGCTACCTGATGTGAAGAACTGACTCATTGGGAAAAACCCTGATGCTGGAAAAAACTGAAGGCAAAGGAGAAGTGTGTGGTAGAGGATAAGATGGTTAGATAGCATTACTGAGTCAATGAACATGAGTATAAGCAATTCCTGGGAGATGGTGGAAGACAGAGGAGCCTAGCGTGATGCAGTCCTTGAGGTCACAAAGAGTCCAACATGACTTAGCAACTGAACAATAACAAAAACAAAATGATAATTTTCTGTTAAATATGCAGAAATTATATAGGAATTAAATTTACGGTATAGAATGTCAAGATGATAGTGTACAAGGACGTCAAGCTCCTTTCCCCAACAAACACACCAAAAATACACTGTGATATGCAACAATTCACAGAGAAAACTAACTGGAACTGGCAGAACTCCTATACAAATATAGCTGCAAGAAACATTTCCTCATCATTGAGGAGGACAGAAAATAGGCATAGGACTGTATGGAACCTTGGCCCCTGAGAGAGGTCTGAAAGAAAGAGAACTTCTCACAGGTGGACTCTCACTAGCAAGCAGAACTAGCCATTGAATGTCACATATAACATGGTGGATTGGTTGTACAAGATCGTGGATGTTTAGATTAGCATTAGCATGGACGAAACAATACTAAACACACTGTATTTCCTTGAAGTGTTGACCCTTCACCCTTTCGCTGCTTTCCACAGGTTAGTCACCTGCCGACTAACCATATAATTTATTTACTTGGTAGGAGTTATAATTTAACTTGTAGGTCGATTTCTCTTTGGATATAAGCTTGAGTAACAAAAAGGATACAGTTTTTTTAAAGCGGTTCTGCACGTGAACATGGTGTCCATGAAGTTGCTCTCGCTTCTGCTGTTGCTACAGCTGACTTGCTACTTTAGCTATGGGAGTTGTGGAAAGGTGTTGGTGTGGCCAGTGGAATATAGTCACTGGATGAATATGAAGATAATTCTGGATGAACTTGTCACGAGAGGTCATGAGGTGACTGTTCTAACATCTTCAGCTTCCATTCTTATTGGTCCCAATGAACCATCTGCTATCAAATTCGAGATGGTCCCTGTATCTCTAACTAAAAATGATTTCGAGAATTTTTTAAAGCACTTTTTCGAGAAATGGACAGATGTGGCAAATTCATTTTGGACATTTTTTTCAGGAGTGCAAAGCATATTTGACAAATACTCTGATCTTACTCTAAAGATATGTAAAGATATTGTTTCAAAGAAGAAACTTATGACAAAACTACAGGAATCAAGGTTTGATGTCATTCTTGCAGATGCCGTTGTACCCTGTGGAGAGGGGGTTAGAAATAAATTTTCTGTTAAATATGCAGAAATTATATAGGAATTAAATTTACGGTATAGAATGTCAAGATGATAGTGTACAAGGACGTCAAGCTCCTTTCCCCAACAAACACACCAAAAATACACTGTGATATGCAACAATTCACAGAGAAAACTAACTGGAACTGGCAGAACTCCTATACAAATATAGCTGCAAGAAACATTTCCTCATCATTGAGGAGGACAGAAAATAGGCATAGGACTGTATGGAACCTTGGCCCCTGAGAGAGGTCTGAAAGAAAGAGAACTTCTCACAGGTGGACTCTCACTAGCAAGCAGAACTAGCCATTGAATGTCACATATAACATGGTGGATTGGTTGTACAAGATCGTGGATGTTTAGATTAGCATTAGCATGGACGAAACAATACTAAACACACTGTATTTCCTTGAAGTGTTGACCCTTCACCCTTTCGCTGCTTTCCACAGGTTAGTCACCTGCCGACTAACCATATAATTTATTTACTTGGTAGGAGTTATAATTTAACTTGTAGGTCGATTTCTCTTTGGATATAAGCTTGAGTAACAAAAAGGATACAGTTTTTTTAAAGCGGTTCTGCACGTGAACATGGTGTCCATGAAGTTGCTCTCGCTTCTGCTGTTGCTACAGCTGACTTGCTACTTTAGCTATGGGAGTTGTGGAAAGGTGTTGGTGTGGCCAGTGGAATATAGTCACTGGATGAATATGAAGATAATTCTGGATGAACTTGTCACGAGAGGTCATGAGGTGACTGTTCTAACATCTTCAGCTTCCATTCTTATTGGTCCCAATGAACCATCTGCTATCAAATTCGAGATGGTCCCTGTATCTCTAACTAAAAATGATTTCGAGAATTTTTTAAAGCACTTTTCGAGAAATGGACAGATGTGGCAAATTCATTTTGGACATTTTTTTCAGGAGTGCAAAGCATATTTGACAAATACTCTGATCTTACTCTAAAGATATGTAAAGATATTGTTTCAAAGAAGAAACTTATGACAAAACTACAGGAATCAAGGTTTGATGTCATTCTTGCAGATGCCGTTGGACCCTGTGGAGAGTTGCTGGCTGAGATGTTTAAAGTACCTTTAGTATACAGTCTCCGTTTCACTCCTGGTTATTCAATTGAAAAGAAGAGTGGAAAACTTCCATTTGCACCCTCCTACGTACCTGTTATATTGTCTGAATTAACTGACCACATGACATTCATGGAGAGAGTCAAAAATATGATACATGTATTTTATTTTGACTTTTTTTTCGAGATGTTTAATGAGAAGAAGTGGAACCAGTTTTACAGTGAAGTACTAGGTAAGTCATATTTTTAGTTGGTGGCATGAAAAAAGTCACAGAAATTTGTCTCTTGTATGTAAAATGATGAAAATATAAAATGCTTCATCAATCTCATAAACACTATTATAAGTTAAATTATAAAAATTTAAATTAGAGACTTCCCTGGTGGCCCAGTGGCTAAGACTTCATGCTTCCAATATAAGGGGGCCTGCATTTGATTCCTGATCATGGAACTAAATCCCACATGCAGCAACTAAGACTCATGGAACCAAATAAATAATTTAAAAAAATGTAATTATAGGATAAAATATAATCCTATGGTTCATTAGTAGTATAAGACACTCCAGGAAGTCACAAACCACAAATTGAAACACTTAGGACTTCTCTAAGCAATTCTATATCCATCTTGCTAAACCTCTTTTTGAACTTAAAAAAAGTCACTAGAAAACGCATGTCTTAATAAATGAAGATGTGTAGATTGAAGACTTACACACATATTTGTAGCACAGGTATTTAGGTAGCATTTTAAATTTGTTTCTATTTATGTAGTTCAGTTTTCAGATTATATTATTTTTCAATATACATTAAACACACACACACACATATACATACATATATATATATATTTGCTTTATCAAAGGACAGAAACATTCAAACATCTTTGGCTACATCATTCCAATCTTTTCTCCAAAATGTACCTAATATATGCATGTGGCAATATTCTCATTTGATCTCATTCCTGTTGTTTCTGTTTTTCCTTCCAGGAAGACCTACTACGTTTTTAGAGACAATGGGGAAAGCTGAATTTTGGCTCATTCGAACCTATTGGGATTTTGAGTTTCCTTGCCCACAGCTACCAAATGTTGAATTTGTTGGAGGCCTCCATTGCAAACCTGCCAAACCTCTGCCTAAGGTCACATATTTCCCTCTGTTGTGCTTCGTGAACTTTGCATTTTCAGTAGGAATAATTCTGCATTCTTTATTTATCATGCTTAATTACAGTGAGAGAGATGTGGGAAACTAGACAAAGTGACTTCCAATTAGAAACTCATATTTCATCTTTTTTTTAACATATTATTTTTTATTCATAATATTCTATTAGTCAAAGTGTTTCATTTTTGGGGGGGAGGGGGTGGGGTAGGGAGGGAGTGGGGCGGGCAGACCACTTCTATTGGCCTTTTATTTGTCTAGTTTTCATCCATCTTTGTTCTTTGGCCCGTGTGGGCCTCCCATTGCGGTGGCCTCTGTTGTCGCAGAGCACCAGCTCTGGGTGCATGCACTGCAGAGCTCTGGCTCGGTAATTGGACACATCGGTCCAGCCGCTCCGCAGCCCGTGGGATCTTCCCAGGCCAGGGATCGAACCGGCGCCCCTTGCACTGCAAGGCGGTACCCTTACCCACTGGACCACCAGGGAGGCCCAGAAACTCATATTTCTAACTCAACATAAGTATCTGAATTTCATTATCATGGGGTCACAAAGAGTCAAGATACAACTGAGTGACCGAACTGACTGACAGAATGGAAGAGGGATACCTGGGAGACCTTGAGAATATGCCAGTTAAATTATGGTTTCACTATTTAAGACAGAATAAAACATAAGACACTCTTGAAAAAATTATTATAAAGTGACAGCATATTCCAGAAGTAAGTGATAAGGTGCAGAGAAATGGTAAAGACCCAGTTTCTACCACCTGACACTCAACCTAGAAAGACAGAATACAAGCAAGTAATAAAATCTGTGTGTTTATTTTTGCAATATGGAAAGACCACAACGATAAGGAAACATCTAGCAGTAATTGTAGTAATTATAGAAAGTATTTCTGAGTCATTAATAATTAAGGTGAGAGTCGAAGGATGTTCAGGAATAACTGAAGGTATAGAACAGAGGTGGAATAATAGTGGCCAAGAAGTCCAAGTTTAGACTAAAGGCGAAAAAGCTGAGTAAAGAGGCAGATGACGCTGAAGAGGTAAATTTGAGACAGGTAAATATGAGGAGTTCGAAGCATCTAGTGAAGGCATTGTGTAGAAATGTAAAAGGGTCAAGGGAGAGATTTAATCACATTAAAAAAAAAAAAAAGCAAAAAACACAGGATATAGTCACTGGGTTGGACCGTAAAGGGATACCGTTTAGCAGGCTGTTGTGAAACACAGGATACAAAGATGAAAAAGTAGACTGCAATTTTACAGAGATAGGACCACACTAACTCCTATAATAACAGTACCAACCTCATACTGTTCTTGTGGGGGAAAAAACTGTACACACGAAACATCTAAAATGTCCCTGAGGGCTTCCCTGGTGGTCCGGTGCGTAAGGACACAGCCTTGCAGTGCAGGGGGTGCTGGTTCGATCCCTGGCCTGGGAGGATCCCGCATGCCGCGGAGCGGCTGGACGGATGTGTCCAACTACCGAGGCCAGAACTCTGGAGCGCATGTGCCCAGAGCAAGTGCTCTGCAGCAAGAGAGGCCGCTGCAATGGGAGGCCCACACAGGCCAAAGAACAGAGATAAACAAATGAAAGATCAACAGAAGTGGCCAAAACAAATAAAATAAATAAAATGTCCCCGACACATACTCAGTGGTCTAGAAGAAATATTAACTATTGTTATTTTGTTGGTACTAAATACTGTCAATAACCCAATGTGTGCTAGCCACCTGGATTTAATTCCTAATTGAATTGAAATTGGTTTCCCAACACATCAAGATTATATTTTCTAGCAAAAGCCTGAAAAATAGATATCCCATGGAGTGATTTAAAAGTAAATTTTCAAAGCTTTCTTAATTAGGAAAAAATTAAGAAATTTAATAAATTCAGTAAAATTTAATATGAATAAAATATAATTCAATAATAATTAAACATTTTAATGTTAAGAGTTTTTAAAGGGGGCTTCCCTGGTGGTCCAGTGGGTAAGGATACCGCCTTGCAGTGAAAGGGGCGCCGGTTCGATCCCTGGCCTGGGAAGATCCCATGTGCCGCAGAGCAGCTGGACCGATGTGCCCAACTACTGAGCCAGAGCTCTGGAGCACATGGGCCCAGAGCCAGTGCTCTGCAGCAACAGAGGCCACTGCCATGGGAGGCCCACACAGGCCAAAGAACAAAGATGGATGAAAACAGATAAATGAAAGACCAATAGAAGTGGCCCGCCTGCCCCCCTCTCTCCCCAACCCACCACCCCTAAAAAAAAAAAAAAAAAAGAGTTTTTAAGGTTCTAGCAATTCAATGAGCAAGATGAAAAGCAAAAATTACTTTCTGAGGCTTGACACTCTTCACCTATGCTCTGAATAAAATGAAAACTATTCTTCAACAACATAAATGCATGCCCTGACAATTTCTGTAGCCAACTTCAACATTTTCTTGCTTTTACATCAGGTTTTAAACCAGTCTCCATTTGAAATCCCAGGGTTTATATCTTACAGCATAAAAGAAATCACTCTTTTAGACCATGTGTTTTCTGCCTATACCAACCCTATACAAAAACCTCAGCAAAGCTCCCTTAAGGAATACAGATCTCAACATAATAGCTGCCTGACAGAATAAGCACAGAGAAAATGCACACCACCTAGATAGAAATCATAAATTCTGCCCATATAATAAAGACCAAATAATTTGTGTCACTTTAATCTGAAAACTGCCCACTTACAGAGAGCTCTTCTGTTCACAGGATGCTATTTCTTATGAAGGAAAACAAGAATATAATCTGTTTTAAATTAAAATGATCGGTTTTAAATTTAGTTAAAACTTAAACAGGAAACAATTTTTTTAACAGAGTTTTGTTGTTTACTGACACACATTGACCCGAATCCTCCATAGGTACACACATGTTCCATGTCCTCCCCCACTGAAACTCCCTCTCATCCCCCTCCTCATCTCACCCCTCCAGGTCACCACAGAGCCCGTTTGAGATCCCCTATTCCCACTGCATATTCCCCTCCATCACCGCAATGTTCATAAGACTGTTCTCCATGTCCACCTCTCCATTGCTGCTCTGCATGTTCATTTATCAGCACCATCTCTCTAGATTCCATATATATGTGTCAGTGTACAGTATTTCTCTTCCTCTCTCTGACATACTTCACTCTGTATGATAGGTTCTAGATGCATCCACCTCATTAGAACTGATTCAAATACATTTCTTTTATGGCCAAGTAATATTCCATTGTATATATGTACCACAGCTTCTTTATCCATTCATCTGTCGATGGACATCTGGTTGGGTAGCAAACAATCTTTAGCAAACTGTTTTGCAACAAAATCTCCTAGAAGATCCTTTTGTAGTTCTTATTGGTGGAAAAATTGAACTGATATATTTTTCAATAGTAAAACTCAGTATCTCTTTGGATTGCAAACTGGGTTATCTGTGGTAATTTTCACAGCATCCAAAGGGTGAAATAAGATTAGTGACACTTCCAAACCCTATATTTTGAAAGATTTCACCATCCTCATTTCGCTCTAATAATGAAAAAAATTTTCTTCAACATTTTCTTTTTTCCCCTTTTTTGGGACCATAAAAGAAATCACTCTTTTAGACCATGTGTTTTCTGCCTATACCAACCCTATACAAAAACCTCAGCAAAGCTCCCTTAAGGAATACAGATCTCAACATAATAGCTGCCTGACAGAATAAGCACAGAGAAAATGCACACCACCTAGATAGAAATCATAAATTCTGCCCATATAATAAAGACCAAATAATTTGTGTCACTTTAATCTGAAAACTGCCCACTTACAGAGAGCTCTTCTGTTCACAGGATGCTATTTCTTATGAAGGAAAACAAGAATATAATCTGTTTTAAATTAAAATGATCGGTTTTAAATTTAGTTAAAACTTAAACAGGAAACAATTTTTTTAACAGAGTTTTGTTGTTTACTGACACACATTGACCCGAATCCTCCATAGGTACACACATGTTCCATGTCCTCCCCCACTGAAACTCCCTCTCATCCCCCTCCTCATCTCACCCCTCCAGGTCACCACAGAGCCCGTTTGAGATCCCCTATTCCCACTGCATATTCCCCTCCATCACCGCAATGTTCATAAGACTGTTCTCCATGTCCACCTCTCCATTGCTGCTCTGCATGTTCATTTATCAGCACCATCTCTCTAGATTCCATATATATGTGTCAGTGTACAGTATTTCTCTTCCTCTCTCTGACATACTTCACTCTGTATGATAGGTTCTAGATGCATCCACCTCATTAGAACTGATTCAAATACATTTCTTTTATGGCCAAGTAATATTCCATTGTATATATGTACCACAGCTTCTTTATCCATTCATCTGTCGATGGACATCTGGTTGGGTAGCAAACAATCTTTAGCAAACTGTTTTGCAACAAAATCTCCTAGAAGATCCTTTTGTAGTTCTTATTGGTGGAAAAATTGAACTGATATATTTTTCAATAGTAAAACTCAGTATCTCTTTGGATTGCAAACTGGGTTATCTGTGGTAATTTTCACAGCATCCAAAGGGTGAAATAAGATTAGTGACACTTCCAAACCCTATATTTTGAAAGATTTCACCATCCTCATTTCAGGAACATGACACTGTTAGTAGGAGGGGAGGTTAGGAGGAAAAGTAGGATGATAAGGAAAGATGAATACCCAATTACAGATACAATAATCATAATAATTAGCAATTGCAGCTGTTGCTATTAAGTTGTAAAACAAGATTCGAATCCAATAATTGTGAAGGTTTCAGTATACAGAGAAACTAGTCCTTCAAACAATTAACTTTTCCATTAATTATTAGGTTTTCAGAAATTTTCATTATTTTTTAAACAACAGACTTTTGGCAAAATGCATCAATATTTTTAGATATCAATTCCTCATTCAGTATGTTGGTTGTAAAAGTTTTCTCCCACTCTGTAGGTTATGTTTTCATCTTGTTGATTGTCTTTTTTGCTGTGAAGAAGATTGTTGACATAGGCCTACTGTTGATTTTTTCTTTTGTCATGACTTTGGTGTTACATCCAAAAAAATCATTTTCAAGACCAATATTACTTCTTTGTTATGCTATCTGATCTTATGTTAAGTCTTTGATCCATTTTTAATTAATTTTTGTGAAAGGTGTACAATAGGGATCTCATTTTACTTTGTTGCACACATTAGTTTTCTCAGAAGACAAACAGGCTAATATTTTCCAATTAGGTGTTCTTGCCTTCTTTGTTGAATACTGACTATAGATGCAGTTTTAATTCTGGACTGCATTCTCTTCCATTGTTCTATTTGTCTATTCTTAGGCTAATACCATATGATTTTAAATACTTAAGCTTTGTAGTATAATTATAAATTGGTGCATATGATGCTTTGGCATTGAGTAGTGTGTTTTCTATTTATAACAGGTTTCTTATGTGAAATACTGTTGTAAAACTCAGTATCTCTTTGATTGCAAACTGTTTTGCAACAAAATCTCCTAGAAGATCCTTTTGTAGTTCTTATTGGTGGAAAAATTGAACTGATATATTTTTCAATAGTAAAACTCAGTATCTCTTTGGATTGCAAACTGGGTTATCTGTGGTAATTTTCACAGCATCCAAAGGGTGAAATAAGATTAGTGACACTTCCAAACCCTATATTTTGAAAGATTTCACCATCCTCATTTCAGGAACATGACACTGTTAGTAGGAGGGGAGGTTAGGAGGAAAAGTAGGATGATAAGGAAAGATGAATACCCAATTACAGATACAATAATCATAATAATTAGCAATTGCAGCTGTTGCTATTAAGTTGTAAAACAAGATTCGAATCCAATAATTGTGAAGGTTTCAGTATACAGAGAAACTAGTCCTTCAAACAATTAACTTTTCCATTAATTATTAGGTTTTCAGAAATTTTCATTATTTTTTAAACAACAGACTTTTGGCAAAATGCATCAATATTTTTAGATATCAATTCCTCATTCAGTATGTTGGTTGTAAAAGTTTTCTCCCACTCTGTAGGTTATGTTTTCATCTTGTTGATTGTCTTTTTTGCTGTGAAGAAGATTGTTGACATAGGCCTACTGTTGATTTTTTCTTTTGTCATGACTTTGGTGTTACATCCAAAAAAATCATTTTCAAGACCAATATTACTTCTTTGTTATGCTATCTGATCTTATGTTAAGTCTTTGATCCATTTTTAATTAATTTTTGTGAAAGGTGTACAATAGGGATCTCATTTTACTTTGTTGCACACATTAGTTTTCTCAGAAGACAAACAGGCTAATATTTTCCAATTAGGTGTTCTTGCCTTCTTTGTTGAATACTGACTATAGATGCAGTTTTAATTCTGGACTGCATTCTCTTCCATTGTTCTATTTGTCTATTCTTAGGCTAATACCATATGATTTTAAATACTTAAGCTTTGTAGTATAATTATAAATTGGTGCATATGATGCTTTGGCATTGAGTAGTGTGTATATTTTAACACTAACTCTTACAACCTATGGACACAGGTTTCTCCATGTATTTGTTTTTCCTGCTATTTCTTTCAACAAAGACTTATAACTAAGCAGATTTTTCACTTCACTGGTTAAATTTATTTCTAGTTATCATCTTATCTTTGACCCTGTGGTAAATAGCACAATTTTTCAGATGTTTCATTATTAGAATAGAAAAATGCAACTAATTTCTGTATGTTGATTTTATATACTATAACTTCACTGAATTTGTTGATTAGTTTAGGTTTTTCATTGAACCTCTGGGATTATCTGTATAAAAAAATTATGTCTACCCCCCCAAAATGACAATTTTACTTTGTCCTTTCTGATTTGGATACCTTTTATTTTTCTGTCTTGCCTAGTTGCTCTAGTTAAGACTTCTAATACTATGTTGAATAAGTGTGACAGTGGGCATCTTTACCTTGTTTCTGATCTTAATGTTTTCAAATTTTCATTGTTGAGCATGTTAGCTTTGGGTTTGTCATATATCATCTTTATTATGTTAAGCTGTATTCCTTCTACACCCAATATGTTGTAGCTTTTATTAGGAAAGATGCTATCTTATCAATGCTATTCTCCATCTGTTGAGATAATCAAGTTATTTTACCTTTTATTTTATTAATGCAATGTATTCCATCTATTGATTTGGGTATGTTGAAACATCCTCGTATCCTAAACATAAATTCTACTTGGTCATGGTATACAATCTTTTAATGTGTTGTTGCTTTTTCTGAAAAACAAGGCTAATATTTTCCAATTTAGGTGTATCTTTTGCCTTTTTTTTTTTTCAATAGGGATCTCATTTTACTTTGTTGCAAAATTAGTTTTCTCAGAAGACAAACAGGCTAATATTTTCCAATTAGGTGTTCTTGCCTTCTTTGTTGAATACTGACTATAGATGCAGTTTTAATTCTGGACTGCATTCTCTTCCATTGTTCTATTTGTCTATTCTTAGGCTAATACCATATGATTTTAAATACTTAAGCTTTGTAGTATAATTATAAATTGGTGCATATGATGCTTTGGCATTGAGTAGTGTGTATATTTTAACACTAACTCTTACAACCTATGGACACAGGTTTCTCCATGTATTTGTTTTTCCTGCTATTTCTTTCAACAAAGACTTATAACTAAGCAGATTTTTCACTTCACTGGTTAAATTTATTTCTAGTTATCATCTTATCTTTGACCCTGTGGTAAATAGCACAATTTTTCAGATGTTTCATTATTAGAATAGAAAAATGCAACTAATTTCTGTATGTTGATTTTATATACTATAACTTCACTGAATTTGTTGATTAGTTTAGGTTTTTCATTGAACCTCTGGGATTATCTGTATAAAAAAATTATGTCTACCCCCCCAAAATGACAATTTTACTTTGTCCTTTCTGATTTGGATACCTTTTATTTTTCTGTCTTGCCTAGTTGCTCTAGTTAAGACTTCTAATACTATGTTGAATAAGTGTGACAGTGGGCATCTTTACCTTGTTTCTGATCTTAATGTTTTCAAATTTTCATTGTTGAGCATGTTAGCTTTGGGTTTGTCATATATCATCTTTATTATGTTAAGCTGTATTCCTTCTACACCCAATATGTTGTAGCTTTTATTAGGAAAGATGCTATCTTATCAATGCTATTCTCCATCTGTTGAGATAATCAAGTTATTTTACCTTTTATTTTATTAATGCAATGTATTCCATCTATTGATTTGGGTATGTTGAAACATCCTCGTATCCTAAACATAAATTCTACTTGGTCATGGTATACAATTCTTTTAATGTGTTGTTGAATTTGGCTTCCTGATATTTGGATGATTATTTGTGCATCTGTATTTGTTCTGGATATTAGCTTATGGCTTTCTTTACTCATAATGTCCTTACCTATTTGGTATCAAGGTGCAATACTGGCCTTGTAATATGAGTTTAGAAATGTTCCTTCTCTCTTTTTTTTTTTTGGAGAAATTTTTGAAGAACTTTCAAATACCTCATTTAAATAATACTGCAGTGATACTCAGCCCTTAGAGTAAGTACTGAGCATGAGCTTCATACTATGTGGGGATGTGTCTGAATGAGAGGCTGGAAGGGGTCCCACTTTGGTCTCTATGGAGTTTCATGGTGGTCAGAGTTACTATTTTCCCTTTTTTTTTTGGCTGTTTAATCTATATTACAAATTTACATAGCCATATTTGGAGAAGAAAAAAGTCATATTAATTTTGTAGAATATTGTATATTTTATTGCTCACAACATGTGGTCTATAGTGTTTCAGCATTCTCTGAAATGTAACTGTGCAACAAGTGAATTAGGTGGTAGCACTAAAGAGATTCTGGTTGAAAACACAAAGATTACATTAACTTACTGTCTTTTCTAAGTTTCATACAATTTTCATCAATCATGTTTGAAATAATGGTACTTACAGTTCTTTGATATACAGAGAAGGAAATCTTGCTCGATATTTTTTTGCTTGATATTCTTTTGATAATGTTTATATTTCAGTAGAAGACAGAAAAACAACACATATGCATGTAAATTTTCCCTACCTCAAGGGAGTTCGAGAATATCTGTTTCAACCATAAGAAACCCAGAGTTCCTGGAATCTAAAATACCAGCAATTCAGAAGCCACTTCATATATCATCTTTATTATGTTAAGCTGTATTCCTTCTACACCCAATATGTTGTAGCTTTTATTAGGAAAGATGCTATCTTATCAATGCTATTCTCCATCTGTTGAGATAATCAAGTTATTTTACCTTTTATTTTATTAATGCAATGTATTCCATCTATTGATTTGGGTATGTTGAAACATCCTCGTATCCTAAACATAAATTCTACTTGGTCATGGTATACAATTCTTTTAATGTGTTGTTGAATTTGGCTTCCTGATATTTGGATGATTATTTGTGCATCTGTATTTGTTCTGGATATTAGCTTATGGCTTTCTTTACTCATAATGTCCTTACCTATTTGGTATCAAGGTGCAATACTGGCCTTGTAATATGAGTTTAGAAATGTTCCTTCTCTCTTTTTTTTTTTTGGAGAAATTTTTGAAGAACTTTCAAATACCTCATTTAAATAATACTGCAGTGATACTCAGCCCTTAGAGTAAGTACTGAGCATGAGCTTCATACTATGTGGGGATGTGTCTGAATGAGAGGCTGGAAGGGGTCCCACTTTGGTCTCTATGGAGTTTCATGGTGGTCAGAGTTACTATTTTCCCTTTTTTTTTTGGCTGTTTAATCTATATTACAAATTTACATAGCCATATTTGGAGAAGAAAAAAGTCATATTAATTTTGTAGAATATTGTATATTTTATTGCTCACAACATGTGGTCTATAGTGTTTCAGCATTCTCTGAAATGTAACTGTGCAACAAGTGAATTAGGTGGTAGCACTAAAGAGATTCTGGTTGAAAACACAAAGATTACATTAACTTACTGTCTTTTCTAAGTTTCATACAATTTTCATCAATCATGTTTGAAATAATGGTACTTACAGTTCTTTGATATACAGAGAAGGAAATCTTGCTCGATATTTTTTTGCTTGATATTCTTTTGATAATGTTTATATTTCAGTAGAAGACAGAAAAACAACACATATGCATGTAAATTTTCCCTACCTCAAGGGAGTTCGAGAATATCTGTTTCAACCATAAGAAACCCAGAGTTCCTGGAATCTAAAATACCAGCAATTCAGAAGCCACTTCAACCCCTAGGAAAACTACCTTAGGAGAGAACCCTTTGGACAGGATGGGGCCTTACTGGTCATACAGTCTTTCCCCTTGTTGATAGAACATTGCTTGTGGCCACTAAGGAAGAGCTGAGACTGGATGAGAGGTCAGTGTGGCTGTGTGGGGCTGAGTTAAAAAGATTGGACAACAATGCAGTGATGACCATTCCCAAGTGAGCCATGGTGGAAACCATTTGCTGACCTTGAAGGAATACCTCAGATTTTAATTGTCACCAGGAACAAATTTCTCTAAAATTCTTTCCTCCAAATTCTGAGATTCATAGATTCCTATGGACCAGGAAATAAATTTGATTCTAAGTTAAGCTCAGATAATTGAGGATTTATAATACATACATAAATAGGAAGGAAAAAAAAGAATGGATAATTGGGTTTCCCTAGTGGCTCAGTGGTAAGGAATTTGCCTGCCAGTGCAGGGGACACAGGTTCAATCCCTGACCTGGGAAGATACCCTGGAGAAGGAAATGGCTACCGATTTCATTATCCTTGCCTGGAGAACTCCATGTAGCCAAGCATGTTACTGTCCATGGGGGTCACAAAGAGTCAGACACAACTTAGTGACTCAACAACAACAGCAAATCTTAATACTTTATAAAATTTGTCAGTGAAGATTTCTAGTCCTGGAGTTTTCTGTGTTGGGAGACTTTTGATTACTGGTTCAGTATCTTTACTCATTATGACTATTCAGATTTTCTAATTCTTCCTGATTCTGTCTTTATATATTATGTATTTCTAGGACTTTATTCTTCTTGGCATGTATATTGTTGGTATATAATTCTACACAGAAGTGTCTTATGACCCTATGTATTTCTCTGGTATCAGTTTAATGTCTCCTCTTTCATTTCTAATTTTATTTACATGAGTCTTTTTCTTTCTGTTAGTCTAGCTAAAGTTTGTCATTTTCGCTTATCTTTCTGAAAAGACAGACAAATATTGTATGCTATCCTTTGTAGAACTGTTTCAGAGAACAAACAAGCAACAATAGCAGACTCCTCAATATCAGTGATTAGTAGTTTAGAGAGAGTTTGGGAAATACTGACAAAGTTTAAGGTAAGTTATAAGGATTATAGATCTGAAAGAACGAGAAAGTTATTCAAATCATAACTTTTTCTTAATGTTAATAGTCAGGGAAATAAAATACAAATGATGAAACTAAAATCATTCACCAGAATGTCTGTTTAGAATAAATGAATGACTTAGCAGGACTGTAATAATAAAGAATTAAAGATGAAGTAAATATTTCCAATAATCTGTTAATAATCAATAACATTACTGATGAAGAATCTGAGTACAGCCTTGTTTTAACAGTACCTCCTCCTCACTACTGTGTATCTTTTTTCTTGCTTTTACACTACACATTTATACAAATACACATAATAGAAAAAATTGACCTCATATATTTCCTTTCAATGGTCTCAGGGATAACATGTTTAAAAAAGAGCCATTAAAAAACCCTATGCAGGGCTTCCCCTGGTGGTCCAGTGGGTAAGGACACCGCCTTGTAGTGCAAGGGGCGCCAGTTCGATCCCTGGCCTGGGAAGATCCCATGTGCCGCGGAGCGGCTGGACCGATGTGTCCAATTACCGAGCCGGAGCTCTGGAGTGCGTGCGCGCAGAGCCAGCGCACTTGGACGACAGAGGCCACCGCGATGGGAGGCCCACAGGAGCCAAAGAACAAAGACGGATGAAAATAGAGAAATGAAAGACCAATAGAAGTGGCCTGCCCATCCCCCTCCCTCCCCACCCCACTCCACCCCCAAAAGATAAATTAAACAAACAAAATAAAACTCTATGCAGATTCCTCAAAAAATAAAAAGTAGAATTACTGTATAGCCCAGAAATTCCCCTTCTGGGCATATATATAAAAAAATTGAAACTGGTTATGAAATTAGGATGAGATATTTGCACACCATGTTCATGAAAACACTAGTCATAAGAGCCAAGAGGCTGAAGCAAACCAAGCGTCCATCAACAGTTAAAGCAATAAACAAAATCTGGTTATCTACAATGAAATATTACTTAGCCTTTAAAAGGAAATATGACACAAGGCAAAACATGGATGAACTTTAGGCTAAGTGAAATAAGCCAGTGACAAAGATACAAATGTGCAATTCAACTTTTATGAGATTTCTAAACTAATCAAGTTTGTAGAATAAAGACCTCCAGAGGCTGCAGAAAGAGGAAATGGAGTTTCTTAATGGACAGACTTTCAGTTTTGCCAGATGAAAAAGATCTGGAAATCAGTTCAACAAGACAGATATACTTACACTACTGAACTACACACTTAGAAATGATAAAGATGGTAAATTTTACCTTATGGATATTTTACCATGTTTTTAAAGTCACTAATAATTTGTTAACTATAGTGTTTGTAGCCGTCCTTCAATTAATGTTTGCTATGCTGTTGCTCTTTTGTGATGGAGCAAATGCTTTTTTCACAGGAAATGGAAGAGTTTGTGCAGAGCTCTGGAGAAAATGGGATTGTGGTGTTTACTTTGGGGTCAATGATCAGTAACATGACAGAAGAAAGAGTCAATGTGATTGCATCAGCCCTGGCCCAGATTCCACAAAAGGTAGATAAAAGTAACTTAATAGTGGACAACTGTTTACCAAATCGAAGCTTCCCTGTTGGCTCAGTATTAAAGAATCCTACCAGCCAATGCAGGAGACACGGGTTTCATCTCTGGGTTGGAAAGATCGCTTGGAAAAGGAAATGGCAAGCCACTCCAGTATTCTTGTCGGGAAAACCCTATGGATAGAGAAGCCTGGCAGGCTACAGTCCATGGGATCACAAAGAGTCACTTAGCGACTGAACAACAGCAGCAACTAAGGAGTCTGTTAAACTCTAAAAAGTCTGCTTGCATGGGTGCTAAGTCACTTCAGTTATGTCCAACTGAGGTGTCTGACCCCAGACTCCTCCGTCCATAGGACTCTTCAGGCAAGAATACTGGAGTGGGTTACTAGGCCCTCTTCCAAGGGATCTTTCTGGCTCCGGGACTGAACTTGCTTCTCTGGTCTCCTGCACAAGGAGGCAAGTTCCCTATCACTAGAGCCACCTGGGAAACTCCTATAAAAGGTCTAATCACAGACAGATAATTTCTGCCAGAAAGATAAACCACTATCCCCAACTTATCTCAGGTATTTATAAAAAACAAAATACACATGGCAGACACTAAAACAGTACACAGAGTGTCTTTGATTGACAATGATTTTGGATGAACACTGTAACCAAGAAGAGATATATAAACGAGATGCAGTGTAAATTTTGCTATTATAATAGTATTGTGGTCAGGAAAAGAAATCATCAAATTATGCTGTGTAATTTACTCCTTTACCATGAAAGGGCTCCTGAGGAAACAATATATATACAAATGTTCTCAGGAGTTAAATTTTAAAGTAGAAGTAACAATACAATATTGTTAAACTATATTGACAAAAGTCTGAAATGTGCCACGCAATTTTTACCAGTCCTTTTACTTCCCCTAAATTTTGAAACAGGCCCTATTCAGTGTGCTTTTCTGGGTACTATACAGAGAAAAGATGGTCAGGGCTACCCAAGCTGCTCCCCGTTACCCATCCGGTCATAGTATTTTAGAGAAAGAGAAGCAGCTTCCCTGGTTGATTGGACCCTGCCAAAGTCTGAGGCAGGAAGACCAAAGAGAAAGGGCGAAGATGGAGCCCTGACCTTCAGGTGAACCCTGTGCATTGTCAAGTCTGGTCCTTAACGGACTCTGCTTCTATTACTACTCTGAATTGAGGAAGGAAAGGAGACTGCAAGGAGTCAAGTCTGAGGAAGACTGGCATGGAAAAGGATCAGCTGCCTCCTTCTCCATAAAATACAATATTTATTTTTTAATGTATAAAATACACCAAATATTTTTGGATATTTGTGGTATTTTTTAGTTCACTATCTGATACCACAGTATTCTCCTAGTCACACATGCTAATTTTTTGCTGGAAACCTACTTTACATTCACATGGCAAACAGAAGTTAAACAACTGTAAATTATAAGCCAGTTTATGAAGACTGCTTGGTACCAATTTAGCACCACAGTTTTTGGAACTTTTTCAACAACAGTTTTGTCATTAGTAGTCACAAATTACTGACAGGCTCTTCTTTTCTAAATTCAAAGAATTTCCTAATCTAGAAAATTGGTAACGCACTGGATTCACGTCAAAAATTGCTAATAGTCACTTTTCTTGTTTAACATTTTATATTTCCTAAAGAGCACTAATTTGCTATTAATAAATTATTACATAAGCAGATATATTGTCATAAGTGGCTGATTGCATGTTTTCTTTCTTGTAAGTCAAAGGATGTAAAATTCTAGTGAAACAACTTAAGCTTTATTGGCAAATGTATATAAGTAAACTCCGTACTATGAGTCAAAAAGAAATAAGCAAGTGAAAAATTTTACAATGACAGCAATTGTATAAAATAACGCAAAATAAATGTTATTAATTTGCCAGTATTCTGGCAAAGAATACTGAATGGAGACCACAAAGCCACTTCTTAAATATTTACATTTGTCACTCAAAATCTCATTTCTCTATGGCATCATGTGCAAGACATCATTAGTGTATTCACATCTGATTGCACATAGTAATAAGTTCATAAAATATGAGTCTTCCTACTGATGGTACTGTATCTGTTGTTATCATTACTTAAGAGCTTGTGAGCTTGTTTCCTTACCAGTCATATGGAAGACAACTAACTAGATGTCTTTCAATCCCTTTAGCTTTCTATCACTATAAATCTGAAGTTCAGCTCACAGGGCATTTTCTTTACCTTAACAGGTTCTATGGAGATATGACGGCAAGAAACCAGACACCTTAGGACCCAATACTCGGCTGTATAAGTGGCTCCCCCAGAATGACCTTCTTGGTGAGACTTGGCAGATGAATACTGAAAGCATGAGTAACAGCTGAGCAGAGTGATAGTACTACAACGAGAAACAAACTTACCATGTTTTTATTACTGAAACATTCAAAAAGAAAACTTTACTCTTTTATTTTTATTTTCAGCTCTAGGTGAAAATAGAAAATACAATAGTCATTTTAGTATACACAGTGATGTCTCCTACAATCTAAATCAAAACATCGGGGGTTCTCTGGTGGTCCAGTGGGTAAGGACACTGCCTTGCAGTGCCAGGGGCGCCGGTTTGATCCCTGGCCTGGGAAGATCACACATGTCACGGAGCAGCTGGACTGATGTGTCCAACCAGACCTCTGGAGCGCATGCGCCCAGAGCCGGTGCTCTGCAACGAGAGAGGCCACAGAAATGGGAGGCCCACACAGGCCAAAGAACAAAGGTGGATGAAAATAAATAACTGAAATACCAATAGAAGTGGCAAAAAAAAAAAAGAAAAAGAAATCAAAATGTCTTATTTTAGTTGTAATCATCTTTCACTGTGAACTTTCAAATAACTTCGTTTGTTGTTCTGTCTCTGCATTCTCTATCTCTTCCCTTCTGTATGGATATTTTAAATTCCACTGAAAAATACTCTTTTATTACTCCATAGGAAGTAATAAAATACTCTCTTAATACTCTTCATTTTCTGTAGGAAGAACTCAGTCATTTCCTTGAGGCAGTTATACATTCTGGCAAAGAATACTGAATGGAGACCACAAAGCCACTTCTTAAATATTTACATTTGTCACTCAAAATCTCATTTCTCTATGGCATCATGTGCAAGACATCATTAGTGTATTCACATCTGATTGCACATAGTAATAAGTTCATAAAATATGAGTCTTCCTACTGATGGTACTGTATCTGTTGTTATCATTACTTAAGAGCTTGTGAGCTTGTTTCCTTACCAGTCATATGGAAGACAACTAACTAGATGTCTTTCAATCCCTTTAGCTTTCTATCACTATAAATCTGAAGTTCAGCTCACAGGGCATTTTCTTTACCTTAACAGGTTCTATGGAGATATGACGGCAAGAAACCAGACACCTTAGGACCCAATACTCGGCTGTATAAGTGGCTCCCCCAGAATGACCTTCTTGGTGAGACTTGGCAGATGAATACTGAAAGCATGAGTAACAGCTGAGCAGAGTGATAGTACTACAACGAGAAACAAACTTACCATGTTTTTATTACTGAAACATTCAAAAAGAAAACTTTACTCTTTTATTTTTATTTTCAGCTCTAGGTGAAAATAGAAAATACAATAGTCATTTTAGTATACACAGTGATGTCTCCTACAATCTAAATCAAAACATCGGGGGTTCTCTGGTGGTCCAGTGGGTAAGGACACTGCCTTGCAGTGCCGGGGGCGCCGGTTTGATCCCTGGCCTGGGAAGATCACACATGTCACGGAGCAGCTGGACTGATGTGTCCAACCAGACCTCTGGAGCGCATGCGCCCAGAGCCGGTGCTCTGCAACGAGAGAGGCCACAGAAATGGGAGGCCCACACAGGCCAAAGAACAAAGGTGGATGAAAATAAATAACTGAAATACCAATAGAAGTGGCAAAAAAAAAAAAGAAAAAGAAATCAAAATGTCTTATTTTAGTTGTAATCATCTTTCACTGTGAACTTTCAAATAACTTCGTTTGTTGTTCTGTCTCTGCATTCTCTATCTCTTCCCTTCTGTATGGATATTTTAAATTCCACTGAAAAATACTCTTTTATTACTCCATAGGAAGTAATAAAATACTCTCTTAATACTCTTCATTTTCTGTAGGAAGAACTCAGTCATTTCCTTGAGGCAGTTATACATTTCATGGTCAATGCAGTCTTTCCTTCCTCTGGTTCCAATACCATTACCATTTCCCTGCCCGTGGTACCCTTCCTGTGTACCCTTTTTATCAGACTGAATGACTTCACTGACTCTTTAAGAGAATATATTTCTGACATGCCCACCCCTGGGATTTGTGCTCACGTGCTTTAGTTTACCCAGAATGTTCTTTCAAGTTGTTCACCTGCCAATCTTGAATTCATTAAGTTCAAGAGACAAAGCACTTCTTTCATGAAGTCTTCACTTCTCTCTCAAGCGGACTTAGTGGATTCTTGCTCTGAGTTCTGAAAGCAATTTAAATGCAGTGCAGTTTCCTGTGCTGCTGTGTTCCATGTGTTAAATTAAAAACATTGCTTCTTTGAATGCATTCTAATGCCTATTTTTCATTTTATTTTTAAGACTTTTAATTAATAATTTGACTGAAATTCACTCAATCCTAGGTCATCCAAAAACTAAAGCCTTTATAACTCATGGTGGAACCAATGGGATTTATGAAGCCATTCACCACGGTGTCCCTATGGTGGGCCTTCCTTTGTTTGCTGATCAACCTGATAATATCGCTCGAGTGAAGGCCAAGGGAGCAGCTGTCAGACTGGACTTGGAAACAATGTCAACAACAGATTTTCTGAATGCATTGAAGCAAGTCATTAACAATCCTTCGTGAGTATACATATATGTGTGTGTGTGTGTGTGTGTGTGTGTATATTTCACTATATTCTATTTCAAGGTAAGCTCTCATAGGAAGACACAAGAGCAAGCAGTCCTCAGTAAAAAACAAAAAGGAGTAAGTTTGCTTAATGCTTAAAAACAGTACGGGAAAAGTTTGTCAGAGGATTAAGGATGGTAAAATTAAGGATTTTGAAAGAGCTACTCATTAGAATGAGATGAATACTTCAGTGGTAAAAACAAGGATTCAGAGGAAACACCGAGAACAAAGTTAAAGTAGGGAATTATGAACTCTATGAGCGCTCTGCATACTCACAACTTTCCTTTAGCATGCAAACTCCTCAAATGTTTTAAACTCTTCCAAAATGGTCTGGTTTTTGTAAATTACCATGACATGATCTATCTCAAATTCCCATAAATTTAGCACTTCCCAAATTTTCTGTGCTAATATTTTGTTTCCATCAATGACAAAAGATAAATGTCTATAACTTTCTAATTAACCCAATTACAACTATGCTGAGATTATCTATTCTTTACCACTAGCGCCACCTGGGAAGCCCAAGTGTAGGCACATTCAAGTTCTTAAGGTTGTTTTTCTCTTATTTTGCAGAATTGTAAAATCAAAAAGTAATTGAAGAGACATGTTGGGATATTTCTACATAAAAAGCAAATTTTCTCAATCCAGAAACCTGATTTCCAAATCATTTCATGATTTAATTTCAATAATATTATTACTATTAATATCACAAATATGGTGAAGGACAGGGAAGCCTGGTGTGCTGAAGCCCATGGTGTCATAGTCAGTCAGACACGACTGACTGACTGAACTGAACTGAGTATCACAAATATGACGTATGTATTTTCCTTGTTTCATGACGACTTTCGTAAGAAAATATTTTGAGAATATACTGGTAATAATAGCACAGTGGACATCTGTGCTTTAAAAGTTGTGACAATTTTAATTTTAGCACAAATATTACTCTAAATAACCACCACAAGAATATTTCCTTACTTTTTAAAAGAGATATTTCAGCTGACAATTTGATATAAAGTATGGCTTTCTAGGATCTTTGCATATTTTTAAATTTTCAATAATGTAAAGCTAGTGTCAACAAATGAAGATAAGGTATTGCTTGATATATACTGACTATTTATGATACGGTACACATTGTTCTAAGTCTACTGCACATATTAAGTCACTTCATTATAGTCTTTCCCTACTCTATTAAAAAGTGTTTCTGAATTACTGTCATCTTATCAAACACCCAGTGCTCCCCCTCAATTTCATTGCAGAAGAGGGAGAGAAGTTAGCTCTGTTGTTACCACATTGCTACTTAAAGTTCATGAACCATATCACTTTATCCTCCCTTCTTCCTTGTCTGTTAGTCCATCATGATTTCAACAGCAAAAACAAATAAAACTCCAAATCCTAAAGGTGAAACACTTAGCACACTCCATATTCCAAAATAACTAACAAAGAAAATAAGAACAAAATTAGAAAACATTTACTGAAAGTCTACTGTATACTAGGAGTACATCTAAGAACCAATATATTATTCCTCCAAATACTCAGATAAGATACTATTGTTATGTATTCCATTTAACAATGCAAACCTGAGAAAGGGAATTTAAAAAGCAGGCAGCAAAGGGAAGTGTCAGAATCATGGTTCAAACCAAGGTAATTCACTTCGACACTTTAACCACTACTTCATCAACGTAAGCTCAACACCATCTTCCGGACAATGCTGCCTGAACATGTCTCTGAAACTCATCATGTATTTACCTCCAATCTCTGGATCATGATAGTACTTTAAAATTTCTCTGACAGATCTCTTAACAGTTCCTTATTGGATAGCTCAAGCTTTGAACACTCACTCAAATCATGTATTTCTTTTCACCATCAGGATGTAACTTATTCCATTCTTTAGGCTACAAATGCTTCTGCTCTCATCTTCTCTCATTTCTTCATATCTTGAAATCTCATGCATGCAAAAAATTTTATAAGCCCATAAGCTTAGATCTCTGCAATTATCTGAGTAAAATAATCAACTGTTCTTCCACTCTATGTGGCACTCATTTCTTTTATCTGCATGGAAATTTCACATATTTAACTTTTCTAGTTCATTCTATACATTGATGTCTCTTCGGTTTCCCTTTAGGTATAAAGAGAATGCTATTAAGTTATCAACCATTCACCATGATCAGCCTATGAGGCCCCTGGACCGAGCGGTCTTCTGGATCGAGTTTGTCATGCGTCACAAAGGAGCCAAGCACCTGCGGCCAGCTGCCCACGACCTCACCTGGTTCCAGTACCACTCTCTGGATGTGATTGGCTTCCTGCTGGCCTGTGTAGCAACTGCTGTGTTTGTCATCACAGAATGTTTTCTGTTTTGTTTCTGGCAGTTCACTAAAACAGGAAAGAAGGGGAAAAGGGAGTAGCTGTATTTGGATCCTTAAGTCAGTGTGCCCCATAGTTGGAATTCTTTGAGCCAATTCCAACAGGATGGAGTTATGAAACAGCTCCTGTCTTCCCATGACAAAATCACTTTTCACAGTCTAGCATCTTTTTGCAAAATTTGTCTTCAAGCAATTTTTAACTGTTTAAGAGTTAGAAATATGACATGACAAAAGGAAAACTAGTGAAAATTAAACAAACATAAAGAGGTATATACTAAAATATATTATTTGAAATCAAAAGTTTTACTATTATTGAATATGTTATAACAGTGTTCACACATGCTGTGCAAAGACCCTACAACGATAAACCTAGATCCTTTCTGACTGGCATAATCAGTCATAGTCATAAGAATACAAAAACAACATAAAGTTTATGGAAAATTGGTAAGTCAAATGAAAGCAATTTGAAGTCACTTTGGAAAACTACACATCAGGAAAGCAGTTGATAATTAAAGTGGTCCAGGTGAGGAAACGGATATGTATCTTATTGACTAAGAGGACTTCCCCCTCAGTAATACAACAGAGATTCAACAGTCAAAGGCAGAAACTATTTAGAAATAAACGGATGTTTGGGGAAATATAGGAAAAATGTACCAGAGAGTTTTCCATATGACCTCTCAGCATAATTGACACGTGTTTAAGGAAAAATAGAATATGGTCCCGTAGTAGATAATACTGTTAAAATCACACATATAGCTCTAAATATTTTTTGCACAAATCTATCCTGCAACATTTGTAACAAAAGGATTTGTCCTTATTGAACTACTCCAAATCTCCAACAAAAAGTCAAGCAGTCCAATGTGAAAATTGATGAAGATGAACACGAAATTCACAGAAGTGAAATGGCTGATGACTTATAAAAAGGGACAAAGGTCACTGGTGCTTTGGGAAATGGAAATTAAGTCAACTTACATCTCTGGATATGTTCCAGTGTCTCCTAGTTTATAGTCTATGGGAACATGAACAGAATTTGTATCCTACTGCTGTGTGAAAATTGCATAAATTTTAATTACGTTGAATTGGCTCATAATGCTTTTCAGGTTTACTATATTCTTCTATTCTCTGTACATTCATTCTATTAATTTCTGAGAGTTTGATATTGAAACTCCAACTAAAAATCTTAACTTATGTACTTAACTGCCAATATATAGGGAACTATATGTAACTTTGTTCTATATTTTCCAAGTCACCTTAAATATATAATCATATTTTCATAATTTAAAAAATAAACAAGTTGCAAAAATCACTAAAAATAGGCATGATGCTCTTCTTTGGACATGAAATAAAACACATGCAAATACATGTAACTTTGTATACCACAGAGGAAATGATCTTAAAGAATACACTGAATTTCCAATGACAATACTTTAAATTTTTGTTCTATACACTTTTCAGTGACTTGTAGCTGTGCATTTACTGTTTTCGTAGTTTTTATGGGGAATACAAGTGCTGGCACCCTCCTAACCCTCCATCTTGCTGATGTCATTTTATCTCTAATTGTGTGTCAAAGAGACAGCAGGCACAAGAGCCTCTCACTTGCTATTGTCTTTACACTAGTTTTATCTCTAAGATACAGCTGACGTCCTTTGCAAGGACATCAACGTTTAGATGGGGGATGGCGCTGACCGGACAATATTAAACACACTGTGTAATCTGGAAGTGTTCTACTACACTTTGCCCTTTATCCCATGCTCTTGGGTTGAAATAATTAATATTATTAAAATTTCCTTAGTACCCAAAAGCAGAACATTAACAAAAAACAGGATTTTGTCCTTATTGAAAATAACCAAAAACTGTTAAAATCACACATATAGCTCTAAATATTTTTTGCACAAATCTATCCTGCAACATTTGTAACAAAAGGATTTGTCCTTATTGAACTACTCCAAATCTCCAACAAAAAGTCAAGCAGTCCAATGTGAAAATTGATGAAGATGAACACGAAATTCACAGAAGTGAAATGGCTGATGACTTATAAAAAGGGACAAAGGTCACTGGTGCTTTGGGAAATGGAAATTAAGTCAACTTACATCTCTGGATATGTTCCAGTGTCTCCTAGTTTATAGTCTATGGGAACATGAACAGAATTTGTATCCTACTGCTGTGTGAAAATTGCATAAATTTTAATTACGTTGAATTGGCTCATAATGCTTTTCAGGTTTACTATATTCTTCTATTCTCTGTACATTCATTCTATTAATTTCTGAGAGTTTGATATTGAAACTCCAACTAAAAATCTTAACTTATGTACTTAACTGCCAATATATAGGGAACTATATGTAACTTTGTTCTATATTTTCCAAGTCACCTTAAATATATAATCATATTTTCATAATTTAAAAAATAAACAAGTTGCAAAAATCACTAAAAATAGGCATGATGCTCTTCTTTGGACATGAAATAAAACACATGCAAATACATGTAACTTTGTATACCACAGAGGAAATGATCTTAAAGAATACACTGAATTTCCAATGACAATACTTTAAATTTTTGTTCTATACACTTTTCAGTGACTTGTAGCTGTGCATTTACTGTTTTCGTAGTTTTTATGGGGAATACAAGTGCTGGCACCCTCCTAACCCTCCATCTTGCTGATGTCATTTTATCTCTAATTGTGTGTCAAAGAGACAGCAGGCACAAGAGCCTCTCACTTGCTATTGTCTTTACACTAGTTTTATCTCTAAGATACAGCTGACGTCCTTTGCAAGGACATCAACGTTTAGATGGGGGATGGCGCTGACCGGACAATATTAAACACACTGTGTAATCTGGAAGTGTTCTACTACACTTTGCCCTTTATCCCATGCTCTTGGGTTGAAATAATTAATATTATTAAAATTTCCTTAGTACCCAAAGAAATCTACAGATTCAGTGTGATCCCTATCAAAATACCCAGGAAATATTTCACAAAACTTGTAAAAATAATACTAACAAGTATATAGAGCCCCAAAGACCCCAAATTGCCACAGCAGTCCTAAGAACCAAGTACAAAGCTGGAGATAAAACACCTTCAGGCTATACTACAAAGTGGAAGTAATGAAAGCAGTGTGGTATTAGCACAAAAAGACACATACATAGAAACAGAACAGAGAGCCCCAAAATAATCCAGTTTGATCCCTGGCCCAGGAAGATCCCATGTGCCACAGAGTGGCGAGGCCAGTGTGTCCAATTACAAGTCAGTGCACTGGAGTACATGTTCCCAGAGCCGGTGCTCTTCAGTGAGAGATGCCACTGCAATGGGAGGCACACGCACACGCACACACACACGCACACACATACAAATATATATATATTCAACATTACTAACAGGGAAATGCAAATCAAAATTACAATGAGGTAATGCAGTTCATACCTGTCAGAATGGCTATCATCTGCAAATAACAAATCCTGGAGGACTTCCCTGGTGGTCCAGTGGTTAAGAATCTGCATGTCAATGCAGGGGACACGGGTTTGATCCCTGGTCTGAAAAGATTCCACATGCAATGGGGAAACAAAGCTCTTGGGCCACAACTACTGAACCCAAACTCTACAGCCACAACTACCTAGGCCTCTTTCCACAATTACTGAAGCCCACATGCCCTAGAGCACATGCTTCACATCAAGAGAAGCCAACAGGGGCTTCCCTAGTGGTTCAGTGGGTGGGAAGTCCAACTTGCAGTGCAGGGGGCACCGGTTTGATCCCTGGCCCAGAAGGATCCCATGTGCCACAGAGCAGCTGGACCAGTGTGCCCAATTGCGAGCCAGTGCTATGCGGCGCATGCACCCAGAGCCGGTGCTCTGCAAGGAGAGAGGCCACTGCAGTGGGAGGCGCACACAGACCAGGGAGTGAATATGGACGAAAATAAATAAAAAAACCAATTAAAAGAGGCCAAAATTTAAAAACAAAGAGAGAAGACTGTAACTAGGTGGTAGCCGCTGCTTGCTACAACTAGAGAAAATCTACATGGAGCAATGAAGATCCAGCACAGACAAAATTAAACAAAAAAATAAATAAATGCTGGAGAGGATGTAGGGAAAAGGGACCCCTTATACATTATTGGTGGGGATATATAATAAATTGGTACAGCCATTATGGAAAGTAGTATGGAGGTTCCTCATAGAACTGAAAGTATGATCCAGCAATTCCTCTCCTGGGTATATATCTAGAAAAAATTAAAACACTAATTCAAGGGCTTCCCTGGCAGCTCAGTGGTAAAGAATCTGCCTGCCAGTGCAGCAAACACGGGTTCAATTCCTGATCTGGGAAGACCCCAGAGGCATCAGAGCAACTAAGCCTTTGTGCCATAACTATTGAGCCTGTCTCTAGAGTCGAGAAACTGCAACTACTGAGCCCATGAGCCACAACTACTGAAGCCTGTGCACCCTAAAGCCCGTGCTTGGTAACAAGAGACACCATTGCAATGGGAAGTCCAGCCCTCCACAGCTAGAGTAGCCCCCACTTGGCACAATTAGAGAAAAGCCCCATGGCCATGAAGACCTCGCACAGCCAAAAATAAAATAAATAAAATTATTAAAAAAGAAAACACTAATTCAAAAAGATACATACACCCCAATGTTCATAATAGCACTATTTAGAATAGCCAAAACATAGAACCAACCCACCTGTCCATTAAATAAGTGACTGGATAAAGAAGGTGTGGTACAAATATATATGAGATGGACTATAACTCAACCATGAAAATATGAAATACTAACATTTGCAGGAACATAAGACTAGGAATAGAGCACGTTCAATTTGGTTCAGTGGGTGGGAAGTCCAACTTGCAGTGCAGGGGGCACCGGTTTGATCCCTGGCCCAGAAGGATCCCATGTGCCACAGAGCAGCTGGACCAGTGTGCCCAATTGCGAGCCAGTGCTATGCGGCGCATGCACCCAGAGCCGGTGCTC
The DNA here is from genome assembly GCA_022376925.1 of Tragulus kanchil. Lineage (NCBI taxonomy): Eukaryota > Metazoa > Chordata > Mammalia > Artiodactyla > Tragulidae > Tragulus > Tragulus kanchil. The sequence goes on along the minus strand of JAIOJX010000025.1, from coordinate 152,227,124 downwards.
TGCAAGGAGAGAGGCCACTGCAGTGGAGGCGCACACAGACCAGGGAGTGAATATGGACGAAAATAAATAAAAAAACCAATTAAAAGAGGCCAAAATTTAAAAACAAAGAGAGAAGACTGTAACTAGGTGGTAGCCGCTGCTTGCTACAACTAGAGAAAATCTACATGGAGCAATGAAGATCCAGCACAGACAAAATTAAACAAAAAAATAAATAAATGCTGGAGAGGATGTAGGGAAAAGGGACCCCTTATACATTATTGGTGGGGATATATAATAAATTGGTACAGCCATTATGGAAAGTAGTATGGAGGTTCCTCATAGAACTGAAAGTATGATCCAGCAATTCCTCTCCTGGGTATATATCTAGAAAAAATTAAAACACTAATTCAAGGGCTTCCCTGGCAGCTCAGTGGTAAAGAATCTGCCTGCCAGTGCAGCAAACACGGGTTCAATTCCTGATCTGGGAAGACCCCAGAGGCATCAGAGCAACTAAGCCTTTGTGCCATAACTATTGAGCCTGTCTCTAGAGTCGAGAAACTGCAACTACTGAGCCCATGAGCCACAACTACTGAAGCCTGTGCACCCTAAAGCCCGTGCTTGGTAACAAGAGACACCATTGCAATGGGAAGTCCAGCCCTCCACAGCTAGAGTAGCCCCCACTTGGCACAATTAGAGAAAAGCCCCATGGCCATGAAGACCTCGCACAGCCAAAAATAAAATAAATAAAATTATTAAAAAAGAAAACACTAATTCAAAAAGATACATACACCCCAATGTTCATAATAGCACTATTTAGAATAGCCAAAACATAGAACCAACCCACCTGTCCATTAAATAAGTGACTGGATAAAGAAGGTGTGGTACAAATATATATGAGATGGACTATAACTCAACCATGAAAAATATGAAATACTAACATTTGCAGGAACATAAATGGACTTAGAGAATATGTTTAATGCAATAAGTCAGACAGAAAAGTTATACACTATACAACATCACATATGTGAGATATAGAAAAAAATACAAATGAATGTTCATGCAAAACAGAAATAGATTCAGATATAGAAAGCAAATTTGTGGCTACCAAAGAAGAGAGGGGAAAACGGATAAATTAGAAGTACAGGATTAACAATATAAACCACTACATATAAAATGGATAAGCATCAAAGATATACTGTATACCACAGGAAAGTATACACATTCTCTTACAATAACCTATAATGGAGTATAACCTGCAAAAATACTGAATCACTATGCTATAATCCTGAAACTAACAAATACTGTAAATTTCAAAATACTGTAAAATTTCAAAAAAATTAAATCTTATTGACCCATATCACTGTAACAATATAATACTAATGAAAAAAGTCTGAAATAATACAAGAATTACCAAAATGTGACAGATGTAGAGACAGGGAGTAAATGCTTTTAGGAAAACAGCACTAATACATCTGCTTGACAAAGGGTTGCCACAAACCTTCAATTTGTAAAACACACACATACACACAAAATCTGTGAAGCACAAAGCAAAGTACAATAAAACAAGATATGCTTGTATCACAAAGCTAAATTTGGAGTTGAAACACAATAAATTGAAAATTGGCATAGTAGACAATGACAGTAGTTCAAGTTTCTCATTAACATCTCAAAGGTTTTTGCATCCTTGGGCGCTGCACCATAGTAAAATTCAGGTGAAAAGAGCATGCGTGCATGCTTAGTTATGTCTGACTCTTCGTGATCCCATGGATTGTAGCCCACCATGCTCCTATGTCCCAGAAGACAGAATTTGGGAATTTCCAGGGAAGAATACTGGAGTGGGTTGCCATTTCCTTCTTGAGGGGACTTTCCCAACCTAGGGATTGAACCTGCATCTCGTGCATTGGCTGAATAAGAAGCCGAGTAAGAGGCATAGCTTTCCTTTAAAACAAAGCTGATAGAAGCAGTGGTATATAGAGATCCTGACAAAGGTGAATTTAAGAGTTGGAACCTTTGGGGGGCTTCCCTGGTGGTCCAGTGGTTAAGAATCCCCTTTGCAATGCAAGGGACACCAGTTCGATTCCCTATCTGGGAAGATCTCACATGCCATGGAGTAAACTAAGTCCATGAGCTGCAACTACTAAGCAGTACTCTAGAGCTCATGAGCCATAACTACTGAAGCCTGAACACCTAGAGCCTGTGCTCTGCAACAAGAGAAGCCACTGTGAGAAGCCCGCACATGACAATGAAGAATAGCCCCCACTCACCTCAACTAGAGAAAGCCTGAACGTAGCAACAAAGACCTCATCACAGTGAAAAATAAATAAATGCTTAAAATCATCTCAGTTTAAAAGAAAAGAAAAACGAGTAGGCCCCTCTGGGTTTGTAGCCAAGTGGTCACTTCCCTGATGTCCAAATGTATAGTAGAATAGATTTTCAACTTAAGTAATAGCCAACTCAGTCTAGGTCACAGGGGAAATTTTTTATGTTGGACTTGAAGGTAAGCCGAATATGCCACCCCAAAATATACTACTTTGGCATATTATTCTGAATTAAGTACTTAGGAAAAAGCTGGGGCAAGGATCCTCTGATCCTCTTCTATTCCTACTGAAAGCAGGAAACAAATCTCCCATATGAAGCTACCCTTTATACCAGGAAAGCAGAAGGCATCCTTATGAACAGATATGAGGAATTCAGGGCTAAGAAGGCTATTTAAACAAACCTTGTTACTTCTTTATGAATTTGCTACCCCAAACCCAAATTCCTTCAATTCATCAATGTGTTACTTCTAAACACCTGTTTGGTCACTTCTTGGGTTTCATATTTTTATGGGGTCCCGTATATACAAAATTAAACTTGTTTTTCCAATGGCTGATTTGCCTCATGTGAATTTATTAGATCAGACAATGAACCAGAAAGAGAAGGAAAATGCTTTCCTCCCTTAAAAATCCACCTGTTGCTTTCAACTCTGAATATATCACCAATCTGCTCAAACATTCATCAAACCAGCACTCGAGTGACCAGGTATTTGCTGCCTGCTCTATAATGGATATTAAGCAGAACAATCTAAAATACATGTAACTATGGTATTTGATTGATTTAACTGACAATTCTCTAATTCTGATAGAAGCAGTGGTATATAGAGATCCTGACAAAGGTGAATTTAAGAGTTGGAACCTTTGGGGGGCTTCCCTGGTGGTCCAGTGGTTAAGAATCCCCTTTGCAATGCAAGGGACACCAGTTCGATTCCCTATCTGGGAAGATCTCACATGCCATGGAGTAAACTAAGTCCATGAGCTGCAACTACTAAGCAGTACTCTAGAGCTCATGAGCCATAACTACTGAAGCCTGAACACCTAGAGCCTGTGCTCTGCAACAAGAGAAGCCACTGTGAGAAGCCCGCACATGACAATGAAGAATAGCCCCCACTCACCTCAACTAGAGAAAGCCTGAACGTAGCAACAAAGACCTCATCACAGTGAAAAATAAATAAATGCTTAAAATCATCTCAGTTTAAAAGAAAAGAAAAACGAGTAGGCCCCTCTGGGTTTGTAGCCAAGTGGTCACTTCCCTGATGTCCAAATGTATAGTAGAATAGATTTTCAACTTAAGTAATAGCCAACTCAGTCTAGGTCACAGGGAATTCTCTATGTTGGACTTGAAGGTAAGCCGAATATGCCACCCCAAAATATACTACTTTGGCATATTATTCTGAATTAAGTACTTAGGAAAAAGCTGGGGCAAGGATCCTCTGATCCTCTTCTATTCCTACTGAAAGCAGGAAACAAATCTCCCATATGAAGCTACCCTTTATACCAGGAAAGCAGAAGGCATCCTTATGAACAGATATGAGGAATTCAGGGCTAAGAAGGCTATTTAAACAAACCTTGTTACTTCTTTATGAATTTGCTACCCCAAACCCAAATTCCTTCAATTCATCAATGTGTTACTTCTAAACACCTGTTTGGTCACTTCTTGGGTTTCATATTTTTATGGGGTCCCGTATATACAAAATTAAACTTGTTTTTCCAATGGCTGATTTGCCTCATGTGAATTTATTAGATCAGACAATGAACCAGAAAGAGAAGGAAAATGCTTTCCTCCCTTAAAAATCCACCTGTTGCTTTCAACTCTGAATATATCACCAATCTGCTCAAACATTCATCAAACCAGCACTCGAGTGACCAGGTATTTGCTGCCTGCTCTATAATGGATATTAAGCAGAACAATCTAAAATACATGTAACTATGGTATTTGATTGATTTAACTGACAATTCTCTAATTATTAATATGATTGACCATCTGTTGCATGGTGCTTTTTGGGGTATGTGGTTGTTTTGTTTTTTTGTCCACTCCAGACTCTTTTTTCCATCTCTTGAGCTCCTTTTCTACTTTGGTGCTTTTCTGACTTTTCTTTGGTTTAGAGAAGGTACAAAAGGTCAATTGGTCATTTGTAAAAAAAAAAGTCTGGAATCCCACAGTCATGCATGACGATGGCTGAGTGACTAGCAAAGAAACAAGATTCATGAAAAGACAGATAAACGTAAAAATCTGAAACTCAAGGTCAGAGAAGATGAGCCTTGGAGTTGGCTTGATTAGTCCAAAAGAGGACATGCAGGTTGTCTGACTAAGGTTGGAATGAAATAAAAAGAAAGGCAAACACACTAAATCAGATCACAACTATAGCAACATAGCTCAGGACAGGTGAGTACAGGCAGGAAACCAGAAACAGGAGAGCTTTAAAAGGACAGCAGACAATTGGAGGAATTGATGTATTAGCAAGTAATACATACTCTAGTAAGTTTACTCAAAATTCCTAGAGCTTTGAGGTATAGGGGCCTATCTGGTAAGGTTCAGTGAGGAAAACAGAAAACTCACTAAATCTCTCTATAACTGTACCCATTCTTCTGTTCATCCACTCAGCTTGATTTTATGTCATATAATCAATTGAATGTACTTCTGATTTCTAGAATATCTAAATGGTTTTTATATTCAACCTTCCCACCCCAACCCATTTTTAACTGCACTTTCAACTCCAGTCTAAACATGCTTTTCAAAAATAAAAATTACTGCAGTATAGTTTACTTACAATGTTATTAGTTTCTGATGTTCAGCAAAGTGATATATACATTCTCTTTCATATTCTTTTCTATTATAATTTTTTACAAGATGTTGAGTATAATTAGGTCCCTGTGCTATATGGTAGGACTTCATTGTTTATATCTATTTTATATGTAGAAGTTTGTATCTGCTGATCCTAAACTCATAGTTTATCCCTTCCCTAACTTCTCCTTTGGTAACCATTAATGTGTTTCCTATGTAAATATGTTTGTTTAATAATTAATTTGTGTTAATTTTTAGATTCTCCATGTAAGTGATACTATACAATATTTAATCTTACTTCACTCAGTACAGTAATATCTGTCCATCAATGCTGCTGTAAATGGCATTGTCCACTCCAGACTCTTTTTTCCATCTCTTGAGCTCCTTTTCTACTTTGGTGCTTTTCTGACTTTTCTTTGGTTTAGAGAAGGTACAAAAGGTCAATTGGTCATTTGTAAAAAAAAAAGTCTGGAATCCCACAGTCATGCATGACGATGGCTGAGTGACTAGCAAAGAAACAAGATTCATGAAAAGACAGATAAACGTAAAAATCTGAAACTCAAGGTCAGAGAAGATGAGCCTTGGAGTTGGCTTGATTAGTCCAAAAGAGGACATGCAGGTTGTCTGACTAAGGTTGGAATGAAATAAAAAGAAAGGCAAACACACTAAATCAGATCACAACTATAGCAACATAGCTCAGGACAGGTGAGTACAGGCAGGAAACCAGAAACAGGAGAGCTTTAAAAGGACAGCAGACAATTGGAGGAATTGATGTATTAGCAAGTAATACATACTCTAGTAAGTTTACTCAAAATTCCTAGAGCTTTGAGGTATAGGGGCCTATCTGGTAAGGTTCAGTGAGGAAAACAGAAAACTCACTAAATCTCTCTATAACTGTACCCATTCTTCTGTTCATCCACTCAGCTTGATTTTATGTCATATAATAAATTTGAATGTACTTCTGATTTCTAGAATATCTAAATGGTTTTTATATTCAACCTTCCCACCCCAACCCATTTTTAACTGCACTTTCAACTCCAGTCTAAACATGCTTTTCAAAAATAAAAATTACTGCAGTATAGTTTACTTACAATGTTATTAGTTTCTGATGTTCAGCAAAGTGATATATACATTCTCTTTCATATTCTTTTCTATTATAATTTTTTACAAGATGTTGAGTATAATTAGGTCCCTGTGCTATATGGTAGGACTTCATTGTTTATATCTATTTTATATGTAGAAGTTTGTATCTGCTGATCCTAAACTCATAGTTTATCCCTTCCCTAACTTCTCCTTTGGTAACCATTAATGTGTTTCCTATGTAAATATGTTTGTTTAATAATTAATTTGTGTTAATTTTTAGATTCTCCATGTAAGTGATACTATACAATATTTAATCTTACTTCACTCAGTACAGTAATATCTGTCCATCAATGCTGCTGTAAATGGCATTATTTCATTATTTTTTATGGTTGAGTAATATTCCAGTACATTTGATGGAATACATTAAATACACACACAGACACTACATCTTTATACATTAATCTGCCAACAGGCATTTTAGATAGCTTCCTTTCTTTACTAAATAGTGCTGCTATGAACACTGGGGTGATTTTATCTTTTCAAATTTCAAGTTTTCAGATAGGACAATCCCTTTTAATTATTTTAAAAATTTTAATGATGTCAGATATATTTCATATGAATGCTTTAGAGTTTGTTGGGATTACATCTGTGACTTGGCCTAAGGTCAATCATATAAAATGTTTCATGTGTGCTCTTGAGAATAATGTATATGGGCTTCCCTGGTGGTCAAGTGGGTAAGGACACCGCCTTGCAGTGCAAGGGGTGCCGGTTCAATCCCTGGCCTGGTAAGATACCATGTGCCGAGGAGCGGCTGGACCTATGTGTCCAATTACCAAGCAGGAGCTCTGGAGCGAATGCGCCCAGAGCTGGCACTCTGCGACAAGAGGCCACTGCGAGGGGAGGCCCACACGCGCCAAAGAACAAAGATGGATGAAAACAGATATATGAAAGACCAATAGAAGTGACCCGTCCGCCCCCCTCCCCCCCAAACCCCACCCCCAAAATAAATAAATAAATAAAAGAATATTTTTTTTTAAAAAAAAGAAAAGAATGTATATACTCTTGGGCTTCCCTGGTGGTTCAGTGTGTAAAGAGTCCGCCTTGCAGTGCACGGGGCACTTTGATCCCTGGCCCAGGAAGATCCCATGTGTCCAATTAGGAGCCAGCAGTGTTTAACTTTTTATTTTTTAGATGTTGAGTATAATTAGGTCCCTGTGCTATATGGTAGGACTTCATTGTTTATATCTATTTTATATGTAGAAGTTTGTATCTGCTGATCCTAAACTCATAGTTTATCCCTTCCCTAACTTCTCCTTTGGTAACCATTAATGTGTTTCCTATGTAAATATGTTTGTTTAATAATTAATTTGTGTTAATTTTTAGATTCTCCATGTAAGTGATACTATACAATATTTAATCTTACTTCACTCAGTACAGTAATATCTGTCCATCAATGCTGCTGTAAATGGCATTATTTCATTATTTTTTATGGTTGAGTAATATTCCAGTACATTTGATGGAATACATTAAATACACACACAGACACTACATCTTTATACATTAATCTGCCAACAGGCATTTTAGATAGCTTCCTTTCTTTACTAAATAGTGCTGCTATGAACACTGGGGTGATTTTATCTTTTCAAATTTCAAGTTTTCAGATAGGACAATCCCTTTTAATTATTTTAAAAATTTTAATGATGTCAGATATATTTCATATGAATGCTTTAGAGTTTGTTGGGATTACATCTGTGACTTGGCCTAAGGTCAATCATATAAAATGTTTCATGTGTGTGCTCTTGAGAATAATGTATATGGGCTTCCCTGGTGGTCAAGTGGGTAAGGACACCGCCTTGCAGTGCAAGGGGTGCCGGTTCAATCCCTGGCCTGGTAAGATACCATGTGCCGAGGAGCGGCTGGACCTATGTGTCCAATTACCAAGCAGGAGCTCTGGAGCGAATGCGCCCAGAGCTGGCACTCTGCGACAAGAGGCCACTGCGAGGGGAGGCCCACACGCGCCAAAGAACAAAGATGGATGAAAACAGATATATGAAAGACCAATAGAAGTGACCCGTCCGCCCCCCTCCCCCCCAAACCCCACCCCCAAAATAAATAAATAAATAAAAGAATATTTTTTTTTAAAAAAAAGAAAAGAATGTATATACTCTTGGGCTTCCCTGGTGGTTCAGTGTGTAAAGAGTCCGCCTTGCAGTGCACGGGGCACTTTGATCCCTGGCCCAGGAAGATCCCATGTGTCCTAGAGTGTGAACCAGTGTGCCCAATTAGGAGCCAGCACTCTGGAGCGCATGCGCCCAAAGCCAGTGCTCTGCAACGGAGGAGGCCACTGCAATGGGAGGCCCACACAGGCCAAAGAATAAAGATGGATGAAAATAAATAAATAAAAAAGCAACAAAAGTGGCCAAAATTAAAAAAAAAAAATGTATATACTCTATATGGAACTGTGGAATTCAATAGATGAAACTTGTTTTTGTTTGCAAAACGATCAAGTTTCATACTAATTTTTGTTTGCCTGATCTGTTTCCAAGAGTATATGAAAATCTCACCATTTTTATGTAGTCTTAGTTACCTCTATCCATAGAAATGTTTATCACACTTCATACTTTCCATCTTTTATTCTACTTATTTAATATTAATGGTATTACATCAATTTGCATTTAGTTACTATTAGAATGTGTATATATTATATATATACACATTATAACTCTAGGTAATTTATATTATTTCATTTTAAATTAAAAAAAAAGCATAACTTTACAGTACAGAAAGCTATATACATCTTCTTGACCAAGTGATCGAAGATAGTATCACCATGAATGAGATACAGAAATATCATGGTCTCCTGAAAATGATGTCCTTAGTAAAACATATCACCTCTGCAGTACTACTGCCAAAAAGACACAATTTGAATTGAACCATAAGTAAACATCAAGCAAACCTAAACTGAGGGTCACCTAAAAAATAACTGGTCAATAATCTATTAATTGTTAACATTAAAAGAAAGACAGAGGGCTTCCCTGGTGGCCCAGTGGGTAAATAGTCTGCCTTGCAGTGCAAGGGGCACCGGTTTGATCTCTGGTCTGGGAAGATCCTGCATGTTGCAGAGCAGCTGATGGATGTTTCCACCTGCGAGCCAGTGCTCTGGAGCGCATGCGCCCAGAGCCGGTGCTCTGCAGTGAGAGGGGCCACTGCTACGGGAGGCCCACACAGGCCAAGGAGTGGAGATGGATGAAAATAAAAGATCAGTAAGAGGCCAAATTAAAAAAAAAAAAAAAAAAGGGAAAAAAAAAAGAGACCAAGGGATTATCTAGGAGACTAAGAAGATATGACAACAAATTGCAATATATAAACCTGGACTGAATCCTGGTGCAGAAAAAGTTAAGTGAGAGAACAGGAAAACCTGAGACTAGACCCTTACTTATACTGTGGTTTCTACAGCTACCTACCCTCGTTTCCACCCCCAGGTCCTAAAAATTAGTCCTTTTCTAAAGAAACTGAAACAAAAATCTATTGTATAGTACATGGAACTCTGCTTAATGTTCTGTACAAGCCTGGATGAGAGGGGGTTTGAGGAGAGTGGATACATGTGTATGTAGGTGGGTCCTTGAAAAAAGGAAAAAGGGAAAAAATGGAGTATATGAAAATCTCACCATTTTTATGTAGTCTTAGTTACCTCTATCCATAGAAATGTTTATCACACTTCATACTTTCCATCTTTTATTCTACTTATTTAATATTAATGGTATTACATCAATTTGCATTTAGTTACTATTAGAATGTGTATATATTATATATATACACATTATAACTCTAGGTAATTTATATTATTTCATTTTAAATTAAAAAAAAAGCATAACTTTACAGTACAGAAAGCTATATACATCTTCTTGACCAAGTGATCGAAGATAGTATCACCATGAATGAGATACAGAAATATCATGGTCTCCTGAAAATGATGTCCTTAGTAAAACATATCACCTCTGCAGTACTACTGCCAAAAAGACACAATTTGAATTGAACCATAAGTAAACATCAAGCAAACCTAAACTGAGGGTCACCTAAAAAATAACTGGTCAATAATCTATTAATTGTTAACATTAAAAGAAAGACAGAGGGTTTCCCCTGGTGGCCCAGTGGGTAAATAGTCTGCCTTGCAGTGCAAGGGGCACCGGTTTGATCTCTGGTCTGGGAAGATCCTGCATGTTGCAGAGCAGCTGATGGATGTTTCCACCTGCGAGCCAGTGCTCTGGAGCGCATGCGCCCAGAGCCGGTGCTCTGCAGTGAGAGGGGCCACTGCTACGGGAGGCCCACACAGGCCAAGGAGTGGAGATGGATGAAAATAAAAGATCAGTAAGAGGCCAAATTAAAAAAAAAAAAAAAAAAGGGAAAAAAAAAAGAGACCAAGGGATTATCTAGGAGACTAAGAAGATATGACAACAAATTGCAATATATAAACCTGGACTGAATCCTGGTGCAGAAAAAGTTAAGTGAGAGAACAGGAAAACCTGAGACTAGACCCTTACTTATACTGTGGTTTCTACAGCTACCTACCCTCGTTTCCACCCCCAGGTCCTAAAAATTAGTCCTTTTCTAAAGAAACTGAAACAAAAATCTATTGTATAGTACATGGAACTCTGCTTAATGTTCTGTACAAGCCTGGATGAGAGGGGGGTTTGAGGGAGAGTGGATACATGTGTATGTATGGCTGAGCCCCTTCACTGTTCACCTGTGACTCACAAAATTGTTAATTGGCTTTATCCTAATAAAAATGCTTTTGGTGGAAAAAAATAAATTGTCAAGGGAGAAATCAAGTAACTAAAACCAACATAACACATCAAAGGAAAGCCTCTTATTCAGATATATGGGTCCCTTAAGTAATGTCTAGTAATATACACTCAGCATAAAAGCCAAAGCTAGATGATTAATAAATAATTCACAGGTACAGTGGAATCCTAGTGATCTCTTTGATCTATTGCCTCATTCTTAGATATGGACAAGCAAACATTTATGGATAGCTAATGAAATGATAAAGAGCAGTAACAATCTCACTGCTGCTGTTATGTGCAGCACTGAGAGCTCCTAGAATTTTGTAGTCACACTTTGTAAGATTCACACAACAGGAGAGCAAGAATCACACAACAGGAAAGGAAGAACTGGGGTGAGGTTCATGGGAAAGGTAAGATACTGACTTATGTACAGTACACTGTGGAAGTATTAGTCACTCAATCCTGTCCAACTCTTTGTGACCCTATGGACTGTAGCTTGCCAGGCTCCTGTTTATGGTATTCTCCAGGCAAGAGTACTAGAGTGGGTTGCCATGCCCTTCTCCAGAGGATCTTTCCATCCCAGGAATCGAACCCAGGTTTCCTGCATAGTAGGAAGATTCTTTATCATCTGAGCCACCAGATAATGTCTATGTGGACATTACTGCTGAGTAATAATACAGTGTACAGAGTAAAATGGTTTTTCTTTTTTTTTTAAAGTCTTCGAAGTCTTGTAAATGACACTCAGTTTAAATAATCACCAAGTCAAAATACACTGAAAGTCAGAAGCTCTCCTTCGCAGTGTTTAGAGACTCTCTTCTGCAGCAGCAGAAAACCAGACTTAGAATTTCACTGTAAAGACAGTAGAGCTCCAGAGGAGGCTCAACTCACAACCTCAACAGTTGTCCTACTAAGTCAGGGCCTCGATAAAAAAAGAATGGAGGACTCTTGAGGGTTGGTATGTCAGAGTCAGTCTGAAAATCTTCAATCCCCAAGTTCTCCTGTATTTTTGTGCTTTATAAAATTTTTACTTTTAAGATTGTTCTTTTAGATTCCATCCACATTTAAGTGAGATTGTACAGAAAATAGGTTGGTTGGTACCCAAGGGTGGTGGGGGTGGGGGTGACCAATATGGGTGAAGGGGATAAGGTACAAACATCCAGTTACAAAATAAACAAGATATGGAGAGGTAACTTTAACAGCATGGTGACTATAGCTAGTAACTGTATTGCGTATGTCAAAGTTGCTAAAGGAGTAAATCTTAAAAAGTCCTTATCACAAGAAAAAAACTACCTATGGAGATGTTAAACTAGACTTACTGTGGTGATTTCACAATACACACAAAGACCGAATCATCTTGTGCACTTCATTTTGTATTTTAATTATGCTTCAAATTGAAAAATAAATCAGTAGGAAGTTCTACCCTGTTCTACGATGCGAGACAAAATGGGCTGTCCTACTGTTGGCTGCATTTACCCTTGAACCAGATTCATGAAGCTGGCAAAACAGTTCTAACAGTTCTAGGTTTTATCTTTAGTCTCTTGGGATGAAAAAGTACCTATTCCAGTGACTCTCTAAGAGCAGGCAAACCTTTCCCAGAAATTCTCATAAAAACACCCATGGCATTTTGCTGGCCTAAGTATGGTAGACTGCCTAGGATTAAGTCAAGTAGTCCCTGGCAAAACACAGGCCCTGATTCAGGAGTTCCTAAAGTAATGGGATACCCAATCAAGTCCACGCTCTGAGAACAGGGCCAGCTACTGCTGAATCACGATGTCAGAAGGGTGGGATAACTGAGTGATAATTGAACAACTGTCAGGATAGATAAAAGAATGAATGGAAGCTATGAAGAAAATCAGTTAACATTCATTTTAACTATTTAGAATTTATTAATGAGTCAATGGATCTGTTCTCAGATTGACACTCAAGCTGTATGACCTCACTGTGGTGATAAATGACAGCAGCTATAGTACATATAATGTACATTTCTAAAGATGTCTGCTTACAAAGCAAGCAGTTTTTACATAGGCTTTTCTATAAAAGAGAGTATAGATGATATTGAAATAAGAAACAACCCAAAGAGAAATTTTAAACCTTTCTAAAGTACCAAAAAGGAAGTATTTACACAGTATTTTATGTGCATTTAAATAGTTTTGGAAAAACAAAAAATAACAAATTGAATATTCTGAGCGTAAGATTAATCCCAATAATACTCTATCTCCAAAAAGTACAACATCCAGTTACAAAATAAACAAGATATGGAGAGGTAACTTTAACAGCATGGTGACTATAGCTAGTAACTGTATTGCTATGTCAAAGTTGCTAAAAGAGTAAATCTTAAAAAGTCCTTATCACAAGAAAAAAACTACCTATGGAGATGTTAAACTAGACTTACTGTGGTGATTTCACAATACACACAAAGACCGAATCATCTTGTGCACTTCATTTTGTATTTTAATTATGCTTCAAATTGAAAAATAAATCAGTAGGAAGTTCTACCCTGTTCTACGATGCGAGACAAAATGGGCTGTCCTACTGTTGGCTGCATTTACCCTTGAACCAGATTCATGAAGCTGGCAAAACAGTTCTAACAGTTCTAGGTTTTATCTTTAGTCTCTTGGGATGAAAAAGTACCTATTCCAGTGACTCTCTAAGAGCAGGCAAACCTTTCCCAGAAATTCTCATAAAAACACCCATGGCATTTTGCTGGCCTAAGTATGGTAGACTGCCTAGGATTAAGTCAAGTAGTCCCTGGCAAAACACAGGCCCTGATTCAGGAGTTCCTAAAGTAATGGGATACCCAATCAAGTCCACGCTCTGAGAACAGGGCCAGCTACTGCTGAATCACGATGTCAGAAGGGTGGGATAACTGAGTGATAATTGAACAACTGTCAGGATAGATAAAAGAATGAATGGAAGCTATGAAGAAAATCAGTTAACATTCATTTTAACTATTTAGAATTTATTAATGAGTCAATGGATCTGTTCTCAGATTGACACTCAAGCTGTATGACCTCACTGTGGTGATAAATGACAGCAGCTATAGTACATATAATGTACATTTCTAAAGATGTCTGCTTACAAAGCAAGCAGTTTTTACATAGGCTTTTCTATAAAAGAGAGTATAGATGATATTGAAATAAGAAACAACCCAAAGAGAAATTTTAAACCTTTCTAAAGTACCAAAAAGGAAGTATTTACACAGTATTTTATGTGCATTTAAATAGTTTTGGAAAAACAAAAAATAACAAATTGAATATTCTGAGCGTAAGATTAATCCCAATAATACTCTATCTCCAGACTTCAATTAAAACTCTCAGAAGTTACACAGAGGAAAAACTTATGACTACCTCTGGCATAAAATAAATGCTTTCATCTAAATAGAATGTTCTCATAAAAACCACTTACATTTGTTAATTTTATATTAAAATTCTCATCCAGTTCTGAAAAACCACTAAAGTGGATGGTACAAATTTCCTGCATTCTAGAAGTCGGTCATTTGCAAACTGATTATTTCCACCCAAAATACTGAAATTTCAAGTGAGTTCCTTGAAAATCCTGTCAAGTTAACTGCAGCCTCCTATATTTTGCCATGTACTTTAAAAACAATGTTGAGTTCAGCGGAAGCAAAGATCTGAAACAGATCTTTTGTTATACCCTTAATATTACTTATAGGACTGAATAAATTCCACTCACAAGTTTAGGACACGGAGAAGAAAGCGAAACAAAGTGTAAGACTTACAAACATGAAAAAAAAGGAAAAAATACAGAAGCCCCACAGCATAGAGAAGAGAATGCAATGAATTATTTAAGATTCTTATTCTTAGTACAAGGAATTTGAAGTCTAAAGTTTAGACCAGTAGTGTCATATGTGTCTCAAGTTTTGAGTATCAAATTGCATTTAAAATGCTTTCCATCCAAATCAAACATTTTAAAAACTGGGATAAAATGACCCATGTGTTATCAGTCACCATTACCTTGGGGGTCAGGCAGCTCAAGCATCATCAGTGAACTGCTGGCAATAAATCACATTTTATTATTTATCAATACGCTGATACCATAAGATCATTCTCTTTAATGATATGACAAAATAAGATCTACACTTTCAGAATGACCAAGGCATTCTACAGCAGGTTGAAGAGAGACATCCAGGAACTGAAAGCGATGCCTATGACAAAATGTTCTCAAAGAGAACATGCATTTAACAGCTACCAGACATGTTACTTTCCCATTTCACTTGGGAATTATCCCCTGATGTTAATTCCAGTGGAGCTGACATGATATCTCCTACTCCTCTTGCCTCCCATACTAGCTACTTATGGATCATCGTTTCCTACACACACATATTGGATCAGAGCTGACTCCATGAGACTGAGCGTAAGATTAATCCCAATAATACTCTATCTCCAGACTTCAATTAAAACTCTCAGAAGTTACACAGAGGAAAAACTTATGACTACCTCTGGCATAAAATAAATGCTTTCATCTAAATAGAATGTTCTCATAAAAACCACTTACATTTGTTAATTTTATATTAAAATTCTCATCCAGTTCTGAAAAACCACTAAAGTGGATGGTACAAATTTCCTGCATTCTAGAAGTCGGTCATTTGCAAACTGATTATTTCCACCCAAAATACTGAAATTTCAAGTGAGTTCCTTGAAAATCCTGTCAAGTTAACTGCAGCCTCCTATATTTTGCCATGTACTTTAAAAACAATGTTGAGTTCAGCGAAGCAAAGATCTGAAACAGATCTTTTGTTATACCCTTAATATTACTTATAGGACTGAATAAATTCCACTCACAAGTTTAGGACACGGAGAAGAAAGCGAAACAAAGTGTAAGACTTACAAACATGAAAAAAAAGGAAAAAATACAGAAGCCCCACAGCATAGAGAAGAGAATGCAATGAATTATTTAAGATTCTTATTCTTAGTACAAGGAATTTGAAGTCTAAAGTTTAGACCAGTAGTGTCATATGTGTCTCAAGTTTTGAGTATCAAATTGCATTTAAAATGCTTTCCATCCAAATCAAACATTTTAAAACTGGGATAAAATGACCCATGTGTTATCAGTAACCATTCACTTCGGGGTCAGGCAGCTCAAGCATCATCAGTGAACTGCTGGCAATAAATCACATTTTATTATTTATCAATACGCTGATACCATAAGATCATTCTCTTTAATGATATGACAAAATAAGATCTACACTTTCAGAATGACCAAGGCATTCTACAGCAGGTTGAAGAGAGACATCCAGGAACTGAAAGCGATGCCTATGACAAAATGTTCTCAAAGAGAACATGCATTTAACAGCTACCAGACATGTTACTTTCCCATTTCACTTGGGAATTATCCCCTGATGTTAATTCCAGTGGAGCTGACATGATATCTCCTACTCCTCTTGCCTCCCATACTAGCTACTTATGGATCATCATTTCCTACACACACATATTGGATCAGAGCTGACTCCATGAGACTGCACATTTAGAGTTTTGTGAAACTGATAAGGAAACTTGTTGAAAAAATGGTCTCTCTCCTTCTGACACAGAACTATATGAGTAACAGAAGCCTGGAGATTATAACAGCCATTTTGGGAACACTTAAAAGACTATGCCCAAGAATAAAATCATCAATAGAGGAAAGTAAAAGCAAAAAGAGAAGTGACAAAAAGTAAAATAAAAAAAGAGAGAGAGAGAAGTGACATACTTGAATTAAATTTCCCTCCCTTGAATTTTTACCCTACCAAATAAAATTCCTGAATTTCTTAACTCCAAACAGGGAATTTCAAGGCAGTCCAATGGTTAGGATTTGCACTCTGTGATTACAGGTTCAATCTCTCATCAGGGAACTAAGATCTCTCATGGTCAACAAACAAAACCTTTCAATAACTGAATTTTGTATTTAACTTAAACATGGTACTAATGAATTGATTTTTTGAATCCGTATTTTCAAATACATGGAAAAGACTATGCTTCTCACAAGAAAGGCTGTTATGCATGTCTTCTACCAGATGATGAAAACTTTTATTTTACATTTCTATTATCTTGACTTTTTTGCATAGAGCGCAGTGGTAGAAGAGTCTGCATGCTAATGCAGAAACCACAAGAGACTCAGATTTAACCTCTCGAATAGGCAGCAGCCCTGGAGGAAGATGGTAACCCACTCCATTAACAGTGCCTGGGAAACCTCATGGACAAGGAGCCTGACAGGCACTAGCCCTGTTCAGTCACCATTACCTTGGGGTCAGCAACATCGACTGGCAATAAATCACATTTTATTATTTATCAATACGCTGATACCATAAGATCATTCTCTTTAATGATATGACAAAATAAGATCTACACTTTCAGAATGACCAAGGCATTCTACAGCAGGTTGAAGAGAGACATCCAGGAACTGAAAGCGATGCCTATGACAAAATGTTCTCAAAGAGAACATGCATTTAACAGCTACCAGACATGTTACTTTCCCATTTCACTTGGGAATTATCCCCTGATGTTAATTCCAGTGGAGCTGACATGATATCTCCTACTCCTCTTGCCTCCCATACTAGCTACTTATGGATCATCATTTCCCTACACACACATATTGGATCAGAGCTGACTCCATGAGACTGCACATTTAGAGTTTTGTGAAACTGATAAGGAAACTTGTTGAAAAAATGGTCTCTCTCCTTCTGACACAGAACTATATGAGTAACAGAAGCCTGGAGATTATAACAGCCATTTTGGGAACACTTAAAAGACTATGCCCAAGAATAAAATCATCAATAGAGGAAAGTAAAAGCAAAAAGAGAAGTGACAAAAAGTAAAATAAAAATAAAAAAAGAGAGAGAGAGAAGTGACATACTTGAATTAAATTTCCCTCCCTTGAATTTTTACCCTACCAAATAAAATTCCTGAATTTCTTAACTCCAAACAGGGAATTTCAAGGCAGTCCAATGGTTAGGATTTGCACTCTGTGATTACAGGTTCAATCTCTCATCAGGGAACTAAGATCTCTCATGGTCAACAAACAAAACCTTTCAATAACTGAATTTTGTATTTAACTTAAACATGGTACTAATGAATTGATTTTTTGAATCCGTATTTTCAAATACATGGAAAAGACTATGCTTCTCACAAGAAAGGCTGTTATGCATGTCTTCTACCAGATGATGAAAACTTTTATTTTACATTTCTATTATCTTGACTTTTTTGCATAGAGCGCAGTGGTAGAAGAGTCTGCATGCTAATGCAGAAACCACAAGAGACTCAGATTTAACCTCTCGAATAGGCAGCTGCCCTGGAGGGGGAAGATGGTAACCCACTCCATTAACAGTGCCTGGGAAACCTCATGGACAAGGAGCCTGACAGGCTACAAGTTCATGGGGCTGCAAAGAGTCAAACACAACTTAGAAACGAAACAAGCATACGAACACCTAAAACACAAAGCACATTTCAACATGTGACTGGGCATTTTAGGAAAACCTTTGTCATTAATTAATAAGGAAACTTAAATAATATTAAATATCCTTAGTAGAACCCAGCATCATCACTTAAAATATTTACTAATTTTCTATTTTTATCTAATGAGGTGGCTTCTTCCAAAATACCAAATAGGATAAAAAATATGGGTGGAATCTCGGTTCCATTAATTACCACGTTTATAATCTTGGGCATGTTATTAGCTTCTTTCGGCCTCTCTCTCCATCTGTAAATAATATGAAGTTACTATATGAAGGTGAAATAAGTATATGAAAGTGCAAAACGACAAATATTAAATGCTCAATACAATGAATGTTTTATTACTATTATTATTTCAGGAAAATGACTAATATTATCTACCAATTTTGTGTAAACATTTTTGGTGATTCCTCTACATTTTAGAAATTCTTAAAGCTTAAGAACTTTAATAGGAAACCCTCAATATTAATTTGTAAAGTGTACTAATGAATAGAAATAAAATGCTGAAACAATTACCAACTGGTTTAATCAAAGGCAACGCTGACTAGAATCCATGTTTTTTAATGCCTAGTTAAATGTTCTTTCTTCTCTATCCCATTTCACAGATTTAAAATAAATCCTTAGGCTTTATTTCTGAAATAGGTATATATACCTATTAGGTTGGGACAAATATAATTGCGGTTTCGGACCATAAATTTTAAATTATAACGAGACTCAAACATATCTTTATTAATCAAAACACGAACAATTACAATCAATACATTTTTGCCAACAAAAAATGTTTGCTTATTCCTGTAGCACAAAAATCCATGCTGTAGGATTCAATGAACCTCTGGAAAAACATTTTCTGCCCCCTGCTGGTAGAACATTTTTCCTGCAAAAAGTTGTCAAGATGCATAAAGTGGAAGTTGGTTGATGAGAGGTCAGGTAAACATGGTGGATGAGCCCAGTTCATTCAACTTTTGAAGAATTGGTTGAGCGGTTGGGCACCATCATGGAGAACTGGAACCTTTCTGTCAACCAACGCCAACTGCAGGTGCTACAGCTTTTGCTGCACCTCATCCGTCTGCAGAGCCTACTTCTGGGACACAAAGGCTTTGCTGGGACTCAGAAAGTTGTAGTGGATGAGACCAGCAGCAGACCACCAACACAGTGATCATGACATTTTTTGGTGCAAGCCTGGCTTTGGGAAGTGCTTTGGAGCTTCTCAGTCCAACCACTGAGATGGCTGTTGCCGGCTGTCATATAAAACCCACTTTTTGTCACACATCACAATCCAATCAGGAAATGGTTTGTTGTAGAAAAAAAGACAACACTGCAAAACAATTCTTATTTTCAAAACAATTCTTCTGATTTTCAGTCAGTTCGTAAGACACCCATTCGATGAAGCTTTTTCACCTTTCCAACTTGCTTCAAATGCTGAAGGATTGTAGAATGGTCACTGTTGAGTTCTTTGGCAACTTCTCATGTGGTTGTTAAGAGGATCAGCTTCAAATGATCCTCTCGAGCGGTTTACTGTCAACTTCCAATGGCCAGCCACTGTGGTCATCTTCAAGGGTCTCATCCCCACCGCTTGCACTGTATGTTCATTAGCAGTTCCTGAGCCAAATAAATTCTAGATGTTGCAAGCAGTCTCTGCTGCTTAACGATCCACTGTGAACTCAAGAAAGTCACTCGAATTTGCTATGTAATACCATTTCCCTAGTCTAAAATAAATACAAACAGCAAATAAGTCATCTGCAAAAACATAAAAGTGATAAATGAGCACTAAAATGAGGTATAACATCACCACATTTATTTAAGAAAGTATTTCAGTATCAAACAGCAAAGTTCAACAATGCAAAACCGCAATTACATTTGTACCAATCTAATACTGTGAGTGCAAGGAAAAATATTCTAAATGTCAGTGAGAATATGAAACCAGTCAACTGCTAGTTTAAAAAATCCTTCGTTAAGGTCCTGTGTTTTCTTGAGACTAATAAAGTTAAAATCACGATCTCAGAGAACACAATTACAACAATGTATGAAAATTAAACATTGTGGTCAAATATCCCAAATATTTAAATATTCAGCATAACAAAGGCCAAAGCTACGGGTGTAACTCAAAAATGAAATACAGCTCTCTTAGCTATCTTGGATCCTGTAGAGGCCTTCTGTGAACAGGACTTCTAAAATGACAAATAGTCTGAAGACTGGGGTTCAAAGCCATTTCTGCTGGCTATAACCAGAGGGAGCACACAGCTTCCCTGAAAACTGAAGGTGCATATATGCTCAAGACGAATTCTATCTAGGCAAAGGATGTGCAGAAGATGCATACAAAGCAAAGACCACCACAGTAACTCCTGGCAGAAAACCTAACAAAACAAGAGCAATCTGGGGAAAGATAACTTGCGCTCATGAAAACAGTGGCATGTCCATGCCAAATTTCAAAGCAACCTTCCTGCTAAGGCCACTGGACACAGAATCCATGTGATACTGTACCCTTCAAGGATTTAAACTTATGGAAAAGTAAATAAAAGTGTGGATTTGTTAAAAAAGAAAAGAAAAAGAAATACAAAAAACTCTCTCACAAACGCTATTTTATATGCCTTGTTACTACTAGGAGGGATTAACGATTAGCTTAAGTAACTATAAGAGGGCTCATTTTAAAAGTGTATTTTAAAAGCAAAACTGGAAATATCTAACATCGAAGATGAAAACAACACAAAACCTGAAAAAAGAAAACAATCCTACAACCAGAGTAGGTCCAAGAATGTTACCAGATGAATAAATATCTTAACCAAAATATCAACGAAATTACACTGTGTACCATTAGTTCTTACATTAGAAACAGCATAAGCTTTACAAATAACTTAGGCAAATCACTTTTTGATCAAAAATGCAAAAAAGAGAAATGCGATTCCCACAATTCATAAAAACAAAGCATTCTTTTATGTCCACTAATATTAGGTTAAGCCAAAAAGTTTCTTTGGGTCCTTCTATAACATCATACGGAAAAATATTCTAAATGTCAGTGAGAATATGAAACCAGTCAACTGCTAGTTTAAAAAATCCTTCGTTAAGGTCCTGTGTTTTCTTGAGACTAATAAAGTTAAAATCACGATCTCAGAGAACACAATTACAACAATGTATGAAAATTAAACATTGTGGTCAAATATCCCAAATATTTAAATATTCAGCATAACAAAGGCCAAAGCTACGGGTGTAACTCAAAAATGAAATACAGCTCTCTTAGCTATCTTGGATCCTGTAGAGGCCTTCTGTGAACAGGACTTCTAAAATGACAAATAGTCTGAAGACTGGGGTTCAAAGCCATTTCTGCTGGCTATAACCAGAGGGAGCACACAGCTTCCCTGAAAACTGAAGGTGCATATATGCTCAAGACGAATTCTATCTAGGCAAAGGATGTGCAGAAGATGCATACAAAGCAAAGACCACCACAGTAACTCCTGGCAGAAAACCTAACAAAACAAGAGCAATCGGGGGAAAGATAACTTGCGCTCATGAAAACAGTGGCATGTCCATGCCAAATTTCAAAGCAACCTTCCTGCTAAGGCCACTGGACACAGAATCCATGTGATACTGTACCCTTCAAGGATTTAAACTTATGGAAAAGTAAATAAAAGTGTGGATTTGTTAAAAAAGAAAAGAAAAAGAAATACAAAAAACTCTCTCACAAACGCTATTTTATATGCCTTGTTACTACTAGGAGGGATTAACGATTAGCTTAAGTAACTATAAGAGGGCTCATTTTAAAAGTGTATTTTAAAAGCAAAACTGGAAATATCTAACATCGAAGATGAAAACAACACAAAACCTGAAAAAAGAAAACAATCCTACAACCAGAGTAGGTCCAAGAATGTTACCAGATGAATAAATATCTTAACCAAAATATCAACGAAATTACACTGTGTACCATTAGTTCTTACATTAGAAACAGCATAAGCTTTACAAATAACTTAGGCAAATCACTTTTTGATCAAAAATGCAAAAAAGAGAAATGCGATTCCCACAATTCATAAAAACAAAGCATTCTTTTATGTCCACTAATATTAGGTTAAGCCAAAAAGTTTCTTTGGGTCCTTCTATAACATCATACGGAAATCCCAAATGAACTTTTTGGCCAACCCATATATCATACATAAGAAAACAAACCTGCATCCAGACAAGAAAGAAACACAAGAGCTAAGTGTCAATCTTTACCAATTTATTTTATACAAAACAGTAGCAATGTAGAATATGGAAATTATCTTCCGCTGCCACACACACGCAAGTTGTGAACATTCCAAGCCAATGTATACAGTTTGGAGGGGAAGGCTAAACCAATAGCATCAACCATGCTACTGAACATAAGAATTTTTTTTTTTTACCTAAAAAGATTAAAAATTAGATAGCAATGTCTTCTTAATATTGCTCTCATCATTGAAGATGGAAGAAAAATAAAAAGTGACTTTTTTAAGATTAAAAAAAAAGGGAAAGGAAGAAACCAAGAGGCTGCTACAACACTGCCATCCAGTCAAACCATCATACTTCAACATTTGCATACTTGATAGCAGCATTATGTTTACTGAACCGTGTGCAACTACATTTAGGAGTACATCAAAGCAAACATCATGGCAGTCATCAATCAAGATTCAAAGAAAGAAAGAAAACAAAAAATTTAACTCTAGGATGAACACACTATAAGTAGAAGAACATTTACAGAGACAGAATCAGTATCTACATTCTTGGACTGTTCCATTCTGCCCCAATGTGTCAACTCAAACTGTCAACTGTGCATTTTTTGGAGGATTTGAGTTTTTCCAGTTCTTATTATACTGCATGCTTGGAACAAAGAGGGTCATAATAATTCCTTCTACACAATGAACTTTAAGTAGACAGTTGAAAATAAATTTACTACTTGTAAACACACACAAAAAGAAAAATACAAGATTTTTTTCTCTTTAAACAATCAATGCCCCCCAAAGCGCATTATCTTCTATATCGACCTCTCTCCCCTCGGTCTCTGTCCCGATCACATAACCGCTCTCTTTCTCTCTCTCTCTCACGTCCTCTATCTCGCTCTCTGTCTCTTCTGTTGTCTCTAGGGCGCTCTCGTTCTCGCTCCCGATCTCTCTCACGGGGTCTACTTCTCCGGCCACTGACAACAGCCTGTGTTCGACGAAGGAAATCATCCACCCTCATATCATAATCATGCTAGAAAAGGTAAGAAATGGATAAGGTATGTCAAAAATCAAACGGGATTTATGAGTCCCTTTATTGTAATTATTGCCTGGTAGAGAAAGAAGAATCTAAAGAAATGCCCTGACACACTAATTCACAGAAAGTAATTTTGACACTTGAGAAAAAGAATTTTGACACTTGACGTTTTACTAAGTAGACACAGCAGATAATTAGTCAGATCTCATTAAAATATCACTTATGGCAGTCAGTTCTGCACTTAACTTTATGATTTCTCCACCCAATCTCTTTAATAAGATTTATGCCAAAATAATCTAATGATGAACCACCACCATATGATCAATATATGCTACCACCTATGCTAAATGTCATCACTGTTTCTCTAGCACAGGTGACCCTTACTATACTTTTCCTCCTTTGATTCTGCAAACTAAACCAAACCAACTGTGCCCTCTAAAGGTGAAATTAGGAATTTTTCCATTTCTGATTTTCTTTCAAGCCAAATCCGTTAATGACAAACTTACTGAATTTGATAGAATTTTAAGAAATATGTACTGCAGCAAGACTGTGAAGTCTATTTCACACAGAGATAATAATATACTTAAGGCTGAGGAGGACAGTGAAGGGTAAGATAAGCAACTAAGTGAGGTACAAGGTTGTCATTATGGCTACTAAGCTGACCACTGCTCTAGAGTTCTATTTTTAATTCTTATCTTTACTTACTGAACTTGGGTCTCTTCACAAGTCGGCTTATATGGTTCAAAAACAATTCCACACTACCTTACCACATATATAATAAGAGATTACATAAATACGAAATACACACACACGTATTAACCGGAAAACTACTATATAATGGTGCATGAAACAAGTACTTGTTAAAATAGGAAGAGAGTATTTTGGTAAAAGAATCCAGAACAACTTCCTTTTTTGAAAATAATGTGGTCATTTGCAAAAGACATTTTTAAAAACACAACCTACTAGCTAGTCAACTAAGATCTCATCACACCTTAGCTGTCTTAGTTCTTCTGTGACTGGGAGAAAAAAAAAAAAAAATTTATCAAGTTTATTGTTGTTGTTGTTCATTTGTTAAGTCATGTCGGAACTCGTGTGATCCCATGGACTACAGACTCCATGGAGCCCATGTCTATGGGATTTTTCCAGCCAAGAATACCAAAGTAGGCTTCTGTTTCCTTCTCAAGAAGTATGTCAGTCAGAATTTTTGAATTATTTTACTGAATACTAATGGTCCTAAGTGTGACTTTATTTTGAAGGATTAGTATCTTTATAAGGAAATAAATGACAGATGAAAGTATCTCAGAGATAGGCTAGGAAATCACTGCTCTGACTGGTTCTCTCATATATGCATGCTCTTCCTCATGTGAGAAGATTAAAAAGATGCTTATGTGGCCCAGCACAGAATCACCTTGTATGCCACATTTAATAAACTCAACCCCTACTATACGGAAGACCCAGAAATATTAAACTCAAAAATAATCTACTTAAATAATCAAAGGATTAGCCTAAAAACTCTTCAGTAAGAATACGAAATCATTACCACTCAAGATAATCTGGTGGTGATTGTTCAGTCACTAAGTCATGTTCGACTCTTTGTGATCCCAGAGACTGCAGCACGCCAGGCTTCCCTGTCCTTCACCATCTCCCAGAGTTTGCTCAAACTCATGTCCATTGAGTTGGTGATGCCATCCAACCATCTCATCCTGTCGCTGCTTCCTCTGCTTACCCACAATCTTTCCCAGTATCATCAGAGTCTTTTCCAATGAGTTGGTATCCCCCAGATTTAAATTATCTACAAAATTCTACGCCTTTGCCTTCTTATGCACTTACTACTCGTTTATCTCTGTATCTTGCTTCATGTGGTACTGGGTGATGTCCTGAGTAAGGGGGATGAGCTTGAGGAGGTGGAGCATGGTGCTGATAGTAAGGATGGTGTGGAGGCTGCTCCATTCCAGGATAAGGAGTCTAAAAAAAGAAAACCACTCTATAAGCATCTACCAAACATCCTCGAGACAAATCATTCTTAGAATTCCCTTATCCAAACCAGCCTTCCTAAACAAAGAATTTCATCTGTACAAGCCAATTACTTCTATGACATCAGCGTTCTTCAAAATATCCTCTTTATTTGCTTGTTGAAAAAAATATGTATTAATAAACTCCTGAATTACATTATCACCTAAAAATTTAACATTTATACTTTTATAACATATCATTTAAATACCAAGAATTCACAAGCCCTCCCCACACCGATTACTATGGATCAGGCACTGTCCTAAGCACTTCATATGTCTCATTTAACCTCCACAGCAACCCTACAAATAGGTACTAATAGAATTACAGGTAATAAGAAAATCATTATATAATCCTAGTTTAGAAAAAGGGAAAATGAGGCACCAAATAGTTAAGTAACCTGCCCTGTTCACACTGCTAGTAAAGAGATGGAAGTCAGACACAATATCAGACATTCTGTCTCCAGAATCAGTCTGCTTAGCCACTAGGCACCTATTTATTAAAAAAAAAAACAGCACAGGAGGTAATGAACTTTTAAATGCAATTATAAAAAAGGATGATGGAAAATCAAGGTAGTTCTCCCCATAGTTAGGGCCAAGATAATATTATTAAATATCTTTTAATTTCATTGAGTCTAAAGGAAAGAAATAATTCATGTATCTGTATACAGTACCTTAAGTGAAACAAAAGTCAGATGAAAAGGCCATATTATAGGCAGCATTTAAGATAAAAAAGGTAAGAAACAATCAGGACTACTTAAACTTCCAAGTTGTTTTATTTTTGAGGAATTAAAGTGTAGATATCTTCAATACCTAAAAAAAAATACTCGAAAAAGAATATCTAGCTTTCTTAAAGAAAAGAAAAAAATAAAGTTTAGGAAAAGGATTCAGTTAACCTATTTAATACAGAGAATTTACAGAATATCTGGGTCAGGCACTATGCTAAACTTTACATTTATTCTGTAAATTTAGCTTCTTGACAATCCTATGAGGGTGACACTATTCTGTTAAATTTTAAACTATACGAGGATAGGCATACTATCCGATTTATTCACCGTTGTATACCCAGAGAAAGCACAGTGTCTTGCCAAGAGTAGGTACTAGATATTAGTCTGAAGAGCCAAAGAGTGAATGGATGCTCATCGAATTTCACAGGTAAGAAACACTAAGAAAAAAATGTTACTATGAAACTTGTCTCAGGTCAGAGCTGAGAAGGAAAGGTATCTGAAACCCAAAGGGTTTGCACTACTAGCCATTACAAGAACAAATCATAACACTTGTCAACTAAACCTATATATTAGTACAAATAAAATCATCTTCTAGCCTTTACTTTTAAACAGCATGCAATTTACCACCAAAGATACATATTTTTAAGTCTCTTAATGAGTAAATGTAACAATCATATTCCAAGTTAGCATTCAAAATGTACAGAACTGCAAAGGAAGTTATATAACTTGCAAAAATAGAATAATACAAACCATTCCTTGCCAAGGTGGTGGTGGTCCCATATTATGAAATTCCCTCACATAATCATTGTAGGACTAAAATGAAAGATGATAATGTCAATAAACATAAAACACAGAACTTACAAAGCAAATCAGATACTGATTTTGTGTGCATTAAATTCTAAAAAATGAAACGCTTACCCCATTTAAAAACACATCTCGGCGAACTCCTGAAAACCGTCTGTTGGGAATAAGATTTGTGAAACTAAATTCAGGTAATTCATAAACTAGTTCTAAGAATGTAATTCAAAACTAAACAAGAGTGAACCCAACTTACCTATCTACTTCCTGGTATCGTGGATCCTTTAAATACCCTGTTCAAACATCAAGCATTTTAGTATATCAAATTTGTATTTTTTTATTATGGCATCATAATTAAACCTTCCTTACCACTCATTTCAATTCTTCCCATAGTGATGCTATTAAATGATGCTATTATTATATTGTTCCATTTTCAGATTTCTCAAATTACACGATAATTTAGAAAGTAGCTAAATAACTTACTGATATCACAGAATTATAAACTGCTAGAGAGGTTTTCATATGGATCTTCTAAATCCACACCCCAATTCTTGCTAGACAGAAATCTCTTCATGCTGTACCATAAGGAAGGTAAGGGCAGAGGAATTATCTTGAGGACACTGTTAATAGGTCTTCCTTAAAATAAATGTCTACCTTTCTGCTTGAAAGACTTGCTAAGTCAACCAGTTTTTAAAAATGTAAGCTTGAGGGGACAAACAACTACAGAAGTTTCAAAAATTAAGATAAATACATTTTAAATGAAAGAACCATGACAATAAAAGAAATATTCTTCCCCCTTCTTCTCGTAAGGACTTAGTAAACTAAAATGTAAAAAACACCCAGGCCAAGTTACTGGGGAAAAACTCTACTCTCCAGAGTATCCCATTTTATAGAGAAATGAGGCTGATCAAGCCATCTGTTGCGTACCAATGCTGTAATGCTAACGCCAACTTCAAAATGGAAGCGTATCACTGACTGTTTTAAATAATTATCTTCTAATTACCGTGTGCCTTTTTCAATTCTAATAAGGGAAAGATTAATTGAAAAGCTTCTTTTAGATTATAAACCAATATTTCCCATTCCCCTCTAAAAGCATGAAAGTCAAGATATTTTTATTTAGAAAAATACAGCATAATTTCAGTTTCCAAGTGAAGCTGAAATACTAAGTATTAGAGAGAATAAAAATCCTAATACAAGTGTAAGATCATTGCTTTCCCTAGCTACACGTAATATTAAAACACAAGTGCAGTTTCCACTTCCTACAACAGATTATGATAATGAGTCACACTAAATAAACAACTTTAACAAAGTAGAGGAAGAATTACTAAGTGAGAACTATTAATAATTTCCTAAGGTCTAAATGGCTGCATCCTGAAGTTTCCTCACTTTTAAAACTACAGGGTCATGACAGAAGTTTCTGTGGTGGTGGTGTTTTTTCAATAATTTCAAGTCAAATATCTGCAGGATTATAAAATATTAACCTGGTCTCTGATGAAACTCAGGGGCATAGTCAATCCTTGGTTTCTTTCTGCTGTTATGAATATCATAATCTTCTGGTCGACGCCTACATAAATTAGACACATTAGAAATTAAACCAAAAACTTCTAGGAGAATAAACAGCAAAGCAAGAGTTTCTGACAGAAATAAGTACAAAGAAAAGCTCATTACTTCCTTTAAAACAACACCCTAGTTTTTGGTAAACAAACATCTGAAAATCTCTACACTTTAATCCTTGAATTACTATACACCAATCATTGGATGTATTGCTAGAAAGATTTTCTAATCCTCATGCTATAAGATACTTATAAGTAATCTGCTCAAAATATGTAAATCACATTTTAGTAATCCAAACAGAAGAAAATAAGCTGCCCTCAGCTATATATAAATATCCAGTTTAACAATCAAAACACTTTACCAAATAAAGTCTTCATTCAGGTTAAAGGGGAAAAATCTTCTCTCATCATTACACAATAGGTAACTGTAAAATCCATATATTTAAACTTACTAACGTCATTTTAGGGTTAAGTCTAAAGACAATTAAGTATTTCTTAAATAATTTTCTTCTGCTTTGTACAAAATTTTACTTTTCACATGATCATACAGAAAATTTGATACTCATTAAGATTTACTTGACAGTTTTTTAATACTTTGAAAAACTCAATTTCCCATTCCTCTAAAAGCATGAAAGTCAAGATATTTTTATTTAGAAAAATACAGCATAATTTCAGTTTCCAAGTGAAGCTGAAATACTAAGTATTAGAGAGAATAAAATCCTAATACAAGTGTAAGATCATTGCTTTCCCTAGCTACACGTAATATTAAAACACAAGTGCAGTTTCCACTTCCTACAACAGATTATGATAATGAGTCACACTAAATAAACAACTTTAACAAAGTAGAGGAAGAATTACTAAGTGAGAACTATTAATAATTTCCTAAGGTCTAAATGGCTGCATCCTGAAGTTTCCTCACTTTTAAAACTACAGGGTCATGACAGAAGTTTCTGTGGTGGTGGTGTTTTTTCAATAATTTCAAGTCAAATATCTGCAGGATTATAAAATATTAACCTGGTCTCTGATGAAACTCAGGGGCATAGTCAATCCTTGGTTTCTTTCTGCTGTTATGAATATCATAATCTTCTGGTCGACGCCTACATAAATTAGACACATTAGAAATTAAACCAAAAACTTCTAGGAGAATAAACAGCAAAGCAAGAGTTTCTGACAGAAATAAGTACAAAGAAAAGCTCATTACTTCCTTTAAAACAACACCCTAGTTTTTGGTAAACAAACATCTGAAAATCTCTACACTTTAATCCTTGAATTACTATACACCAATCATTGGATGTATTGCTAGAAAGATTTTCTAATCCTCATGCTATAAGATACTTATAAGTAATCTGCTCAAAATATGTAAATCACATTTTAGTAATCCAAACAGAAGAAAATAAGCTGCCCTCAGCTATATATAAATATCCAGTTTAACAATCAAAACACTTTACCAAATAAAGTCTTCATTCAGGTTAAAGGGGAAAAATCTTCTCTCATCATTACACAATAGGTAACTGTAAAATCCATATATTTAAACTTACTAACGTCATTTTAGGGTTAAGTCTAAAGACAATTAAGTATTTCTTAAATAATTTTCTTCTGCTTTGTACAAAATTTTACTTTTCACATGATCATACAGAAAATTTGATACTCATTAAGATTTACTTGACAGTAAACTTTTAAAAATCTTTATATAAATACTTTGAAAAACTAATTTCTAAAGCTAGTAACACTTATGAATTATGGGAATTTTCCCCAGAAACAATGCCTTAAGATAAACTGGCAAGTAATGGGGCAGTTTTAACAGAGCTCATAAAACAAATTCAAAGTATACTCTTCAGAAGGTGAAACTCTTACTATCTGTAGTGGGCTGTTCTTCACTATTTTACATAAATCTCAATGGTTAATGGTTAATGTAAATACATCATTAAATACACTTCATTTTCCTTAGCAGTTAATAAAGAGCTACACAGACGAGAAAACAAAAATTCAACTTTTTAACACAGTAATATATCTTTTACCATTACTGCGAAAGGCTCTGTAATAACCTGGGTGTCACTAGTTTTCCAGTTACTTCTCTGAATATCAACTGCTTTCATTAACTTCTGCAACACAAATTAACTCAAACTACAAAGCTGCAATAAATAAACCCAAGCCCCGCCCCCAACAGAATAAAAACAGTTGCATCTACAATAAATAAGACTAAGAAAAGTAAAAAACTGGTTTAAAAAATAAACATACCGCTTTCCTGTAGTTTGGGGAGTGCATTTACGACCGGTATAAAACATGATAGTAACAGTTCATAAAGTAGTCCAACTACTGACTTTAAGCTGTAAGCCACATACAAATATGGAGGCCCTGGCAGGCTTGAGGAGTGGTGGTGTAATAAGTATAGTTTACAGTCCATTTCAAATCTGAGGTAAAGACTTCACTTGTATTACTGTATTGCACTGGAAATCTCATAGCTAAATTGACATCTTGGTGATCAGTTCTTTTAGGCCAAAAGTAAGGGGCTCTGCCAGCTTTCTTTAACGTAATATGTAAATCACATTTTAGTAATCCAAACAGAAGAAAATAAGCTGCCCTCAGCTATATATAAATATCCAGTTTAACAATCAAAACACTTTACCAAATAAAGTCTTCATTCGGGTTTAAAAGGGGGAAAAATCTTCTCTCATCATTACACAATAGGTAACTGTAAAATCCATATATTTAAACTTACTAACGTCATTTTAGGGTTAAGTCTAAAGACAATTAAGTATTTCTTAAATAATTTTCTTCTGCTTTGTACAAAATTTTACTTTTCACATGATCATACAGAAAATTTGATACTCATTAAGATTTACTTGACAGTAAACTTTTAAAAATCTTTATATAAATACTTTGAAAAACTAATTTCTAAAGCTAGTAACACTTATGAATTATGGGAATTTTCCCCAGAAACAATGCCTTAAGATAAACTGGCAAGTAATGGGGCAGTTTTAACAGAGCTCATAAAACAAATTCAAAGTATACTCTTCAGAAGGTGAAACTCTTACTATCTGTAGTGGGCTGTTCTTCACTATTTTACATAAATCTCAATGGTTAATGGTTAATGTAAATACATCATTAAATACACTTCATTTTCCTTAGCAGTTAATAAAGAGCTACACAGACGAGAAAACAAAAATTCAACTTTTTAACACAGTAATATATCTTTTACCATTACTGCGAAAGGCTCTGTAATAACCTGGGTGTCACTAGTTTTCCAGTTACTTCTCTGAATATCAACTGCTTTCATTAACTTCTGCAACACAAATTAACTCAAACTACAAAGCTGCAATAAATAAACCCAAGCCCCGCCCCCAACAGAATAAAAACAGTTGCATCTACAATAAATAAGACTAAGAAAAGTAAAAAACTGGTTTAAAAAATAAACATACCGCTTTCCTGTAGTTTGGGGAGTGCATTTACGACCGGTATAAAACATGATAGTAACAGTTCATAAAGTAGTCCAACTACTGACTTTAAGCTGTAAGCCACATACAAATATGGAGGCCCTGGCAGGCTTGAGGAGTGGTGGTGTAATAAGTATAGTTTACAGTCCATTTCAAATCTGAGGTAAAGACTTCACTTGTATTACTGTATTGCACTGGAAATCTCATAGCTTAAAACTTCAAAGACATCTTGGTGATCAGTTCTTTTAGGCCAAAAGTAAGGGGGCTCTGCCAGGTTTCCTCCTACCTACTTGACAGCGTCCTTCTTAAGCTCAAAGAAATGGGGACTCTTGTTGGATTATCTGTACCTACCACAGGATGTTTCCACCAAAAGGAAACTTAACCAAAGGTTTCATCCCATCAACCACTCATCCAACAGTCTTTAGCAGAATATTTTAGTATGCAAATCTACACAGGGGAAGGTGTTGGGTAGAAGGGCTTATATCAGTCCTTTGCAAAGACTTCTCCAATTCTGTAACAAGTTAAAACCCCCTTTTCCTGGAAAATGCTGTTTAGTTCATAAGGTAGTGATCAACAACCATGGCGATCCTCTAAAAAACTTTAAGTCCACAGGTACTGCCAGCATCTGGAAAAGTTGTAAACAGACACAGCAACAGCCCTTCTTTTTGGTTTGTTGCCGGGTCTCCCAGGGCCACTTGATCCCCTTTGGAAAGAACCTATTGTTTTCAGAAGCTCAGCAAGATGTATGAATTCACTGGGTACATGGTTAGAGAATATTGAGAATGGGGTTAACACATCACGATGGTAAAATCTGAAATAGTCCCAATAATGCTCCTCTTGAATATCAAAATAACTTAAAATATTTTATCCTCTAAATGAGGCGTCATCTTCTGAAAAAATAATAGTGATCCTTTATAAAAGTCCCATATCTGATAAGGCTTATCCAGAGACACACCTGAAAGAAAAGGCTTTTTACAAAATATTAACAATTTTTGCAAATAAAAAACTTCCTCCTCTTCCTCCTTTCTAGCCTGTTCTTAGCAATAAAGGCCTACCTCATTTCAATGGTATACATTGCATTATCAGATTACTAGCTAGTCTAAACTGGTTATCACTCTTTAGCAGATAATCTTTTCTGCATAAGGGAAGATCCCCATTTTCCTCTTGACAAATGACTGAGACCAAGGTGACCATCTGAAATCCTCAATGAAGCCACAAACTAGTCCATGCAGCTTGATTTGAGGATTTTCTCTTTCTTCTTTACCGCAGGAAAAACTTTTGACGAATCCCATTCCTCCATCATGTTATTCTGATAAATGTGCCTATTATCAGTCCAAAGAACGTTTCTAACCTTCCCACATCCCGGACTGGCTCTCGACGGGATGGACGTCCTCTTGATCGGGGTTGAGAATGCATTCTTCTCTTGTGACGCATTTTATGAATGACCTGATACAAGTCAATACTTTCATCAGGGGGAAATAGAAGACAAAGCTGGGTTCCACATTCAAGTTCAATTTCCTAGAATAGGAAAGCAGTAATTTATAAGATGAAAAAAAAGAGAAAATTGACAGACTTGCTGTATTCTCCTAATGTACAAGACAAAAACAGACTGACTTGGAGGCTTCTTTCCCAAGGCTGATGATCATATGAGAATCCAATCATCTTCTTTGAATGATTTAAAAACCTTTTGAAAGTGTTCCATGTATTTATATAAGGGCAAAATTAAAAATGCAGAATCTCCAAAGTCAACTATACAATCTGTGACGATCACCCTCTGTAACAAAGCAATATTTCTTTGCAGAAAACAAGTAAAATATCTTGGGGAAAGAACATGATGTATGAATTTCACTGGGTACATGGTTAGAGAATATTGAGAATGGGGTTAACACATCACGATGGTAAAATCTGAAATAGTCCCAATAATGCTCCTCTTGAATATCAAAATAACTTAAAATATTTTATCCTCTAAATGAGGCGTCATCTTCTGAAAAAATAATAGTGATCCTTTATAAAAGTCCCATATCTGATAAGGCTTATCCAGAGACACACCTGAAAGAAAAGGCTTTTTACAAAATATTAACAATTTTTGCAAATAAAAAACTTCCTCCTCTTCCTCCTTTCTAGCCTGTTCTTAGCAATAAAGGCCTACCTCATTTCAATGGTATACATTGCATTATCAGATTACTAGCTAGTCTAAACTGGTTATCACTCTTTAGCAGATAATCTTTTCTGCATAAGGGAAGATCCCCATTTTCCTCTTGACAAATGACTGAGACCAAGGTGACCATCTGAAATCCTCAATGAAGCCACAAACTAGTCCATGCAGCTTGATTTGAGGATTTTCTCTTTCTTCTTTACCGCAGGAAAAACTTTTGACGAATCCCATTCCTCCATCATGTTATTCTGATAAATGTGCCTATTATCAGTCCAAAGAACGTTCTAACCTTCCCACATCCCGGACTGGCTCTCGACGGGATGGACGTCCTCTTGATCGGGGTTGAGAATGCATTCTTCTCTTGTGACGCATTTTATGAATGACCTGATACAAGTCAATACTTTCATCAGGGGGAAATAGAAGACAAAGCTGGGTTCCACATTCAAGTTCAATTTCCTAGAATAGGAAAGCAGTAATTTATAAGATGAAAAAAAAGAGAAAATTGACAGACTTGCTGTATTCTCCTAATGTACAAGACAAAAACAGACTGACTTGGAGGCTTCTTTCCCAAGGCTGATGATCATATGAGAATCCAATCATCTTCTTTGAATGATTTAAAAAAAACCTTTTGAAAGTGTTCCATGTATTTATATAAGGGGCAAAATTAAAAATGCAGAATCTCCAAAGTCAACTATACAATCTGTGACGATCACCCTCTGTAACAAAGCAATATTTCTTTGCAGAAAACAAGTAAGTATGAGGACAAAGCCATTGATCTTAAAACAGTGGGGGAAAGAACATGTTAGTGTAAACAATTTTCATAATTATGAATTGCTAAATGCACTGAAATATATTAACTACAAAGCAAAAGAATCTATGGCTTTTTATAATTAAGTTTTAAATTACCAGCATTTTCACCTACAAGCAATGAAACCTTGGTTCAAAATTATATTTAGCAAACTGTAACGGTCACAGGTTTGGATTTCTTTTTAATCAATACACATTTTTAATTTTATCTGCAGACCTGACAACCTGTATACGTATGTTTAGCTTCTTTTCATAAAGCTTCCTTCTATTTAGAAAACTTCAGTGAAGATGTCAAGAGGCATTTCTTTTTTTTGGGCATTTCTAAAATGTATCAAAATCTGTTGAACAGTAATAATATAATGAAAAACCCTTTAAAATCATGCCAGTTCTCTTTAGAAACTTTTCCTTCAATTGTATAGATCAAGTACCATATAAAGCTACCTTTTAACATTAATGGAGTAAAATCAATCATAATTATACTAATCACAAACTCCAAATAAGAATATTTTCCCGTAATCCTTCCCACAAATTTACTCAAAAGTGGTTCTGAAGTATTCAATAAAGATTTCTAAAAGGGTTGATTAAATATACATTTTTGAATGAATCAAATTAAAACAAACCTGTCCATCACGTCCAATCTTTACTGGCTTATGTTCATTCCAAGGATTGGTGAGATGAGCCGATTTAGTAAAAGGTAATTCACGCCTAAATATAAAGCAGAATCAGTTATAATCTTTTGCAAAATCCTTTAAAGACATTACTCTACTTTAGAGGTGAATTCCTATGTTTATTGTGATTTAAATGAGACTAAGACAGACTGATAGAGCTTATTTCCCCAAACAAATCCCCATTCAGAGACACCCTTTCCCCATTCTCCCGGTGTTCCTTCCCCCACCCCGAAAAAAGGTAAGTAATATCCTTCAGAAAATCAAATAGGACACCAAGATATCTGGTCTCTCTCAGCTTCTCTGAGCCTGAGTTTCTTCATCTCATAAATGCAAGATATAAGAATACCATCACTCTCTTCAAACTTGTTTTAGGCAGCTTGCAGATGAAATAACATATGAAATGTTTAATATATTTCATACATCTGTGTACTAAAAAAACGTGTATTTTTAAATAACTGATTAATAAAGAGATGAAGCTTAACCAGGCAGCTATTATCACATGAAAATGTGTGTCCCCTGTTTTCCATTCAAGGCGGCTTTCCCACACTCAAGTGTCCTCTCCTTTTGATAAGGCAATACTCATCACCACACATAACTCCTGACAGTACAAAATGTAAACGTACAGATTTACATATTTGCATGTATTAATTATGTACTCCACTTACACTACAGTGCTATACCTACATAAACAGATTGACTCTAAATGGAGCCATAGAGCTAAATGTTCTCACCAAGTTAAAAAAAAAAAAAAATACCCTGCATTTTTACAACACTGAATACAAACAAGACATGAAATAAATACTTGCTGCCAAAAAAAAAAAACAAATTAGCATCATTCAATAAGGCTTCATCTATTTGTGCAAAAAGTAATACCGAATTAAATAAATACTTTAATTAAAGAACTATCTATAATACAAATGAAACTGCTCAAAAGACAAAGATGAGTAAGATAAAAAGTTTGCATTCCTAACCTTTCTTAAACAGCTTTTCATCAAAGAGTAAACAAGCACATATATTTTGATAAAAGCATGAGAATCATAAATAAAAGCGTATAGAACTTTTTGTTTTTAATGTGAATGGTAATATTTATCCCCAGGAAGCTTTTTTCAAATCAAAGAGTAAAAAAGAAAATTTACTGGCTTATGTTCATTCCAAGGATTGGTGAGATGAGCCGATTTAGTAAAAGGTAATTCACGCCTAAATATAAAGCAGAATCAGTTATAATCTTTTGCAAAATCCTTTAAAGACATTACTCTACTTTAGAGGTGAATTCCTATGTTTATTGTGATTTAAATGAGACTAAGACAGACTGATAGAGCTTATTTCCCCAAACAAATCCCCATTCAGAGACACCCTTTCCCCATTCTCCCGGTGTTCCTTCCCCCACCCCGAAAAAAGGTAAGTAATATCCTTCAGAAAATCAAATAGGACACCAAGATATCTGGTCTCTCTCAGCTTCTCTGAGCCTGAGTTTCTTCATCTCATAAATGCAAGATATAAGAATACCATCACTCTCTTCAAACTTGTTTTAGGCAGCTTGCAGATGAAATAACATATGAAATGTTTAATATATTTCATACATCTGTGTACTAAAAAAACGTGTATTTTTAAATAACTGATTAATAAAGAGATGAAGCTTAACCAGGCAGCTATTATCACATGAAAATGTGTGTCCCCTGTTTTCCATTCAAGGCGGCTTTCCCACACTCAAGTGTCCTCTCCTTTTGATAAGGCAATACTCATCACCACACATAACTCCTGACAGTACAAAATGTAAACGTACAGATTTACATATTTGCATGTATTAATTATGTACTCCACTTACACTACAGTGCTATACCTACATAAACAGATTGACTCTAAATGGAGCCATAGAGCTAAATGTTCTCACCAAGTTAAAAAAAAAAAAAATACCCTGCATTTTTACAACACTGAATACAAACAAGACATGAAATAAATACTTGCTGCCAAAAAAAAAAAACAAATTAGCATCATTCAATAAGGCTTCATCTATTTGTGCAAAAAGTAATACCGAATTAAATAAATACTTTAATTAAAGAACTATCTATAATACAAATGAAACTGCTCAAAAGACAAAGATGAGTAAGATAAAAAGTTTGCATTCCTAACCTTTCTTAAACAGCTTTTCATCAAAGAGTAAACAAGCACATATATTTTGATAAAAGCATGAGAATCATAAATAAAAGCGTATAGAACTTTTTGTTTTTAATGTGAATGGTCATATTTATCCTGCCAAGGAAGAAAAAAACAATTATAAAATGCTTCTTGGAAAAGGTGGCATAAGGGATAAGCCTGAAAGAAAAGTGACTTAGGAAAAGTCACAGGTAGAAAGGTAAGGCAAGGTTACCTGAAGCCATGAAAAAGATGTGACCGAAGACATAATGGAGAAAAAAAACCACAAGTAAATGACTTGGTCCAGTGGACAAGCTATACAACCATTTCTAACTTTACATGAATCTTCTTAAAGTTGAATATTAAACACTCACATTTTAGACAACTTTTTAAAACCTCAGAAAATATTTTACCACCTATGGGAAAAGACTTTATTAAAGAATCAAGATGGCATGATCCATGATGGTGGTGATGTGAATATATGGGAGAAGTGAGCAGTGAGTGATGGAAACTAGGTACTTTTACCAAAAGGCCTAGGTTTTCATCTAAAAGATATCCTTACAAAAAAAAAAAAAAAAAAGATATCCTACCTCACACATCAAAACTGATTCAAGAGTGTACATACACAAATAAAAACACGTGTGTATATATACATCTATATATACACACGCCTTTCAGGGAGGGCCAGGAGGAAACACACTATCATTAAGCTAGACTAAGTTCATACGAAAGCCTAGAATATCCAGACACAGATGTATAGTTAAAAACTGGGGAGGAAAAAAAAAACTGGGAAGAGGGAAAAGTGGGTGAGAGATACAGAAAGCGCAACACGGAACCCTATACTATCATCTGCAAAACAGAGATTCTCTGTATAACAGCTTCTCTTCCTGTGCAAGTCAGGGCTCAAGTGACATGTAAAGGCCTTCTCTCATAGTGAGCTGGAGTACTGGAGAAACAAGAGACGGGGAGCAGGGCAGGGAGAGGTGAGAACACATAAACCACGGCAGCACCAGACTCAGAGCCAACAGCTCACCGGAGGGAGCTCACATCCACATTTAATAAAGAACTAAAAAATTGCTCAAAAGACAAAGATGAGTTGTTGCATTCCTAACCTTTCTTAAACAGCTTTTCATCAAAGAGTAAACAAGCACATATATTTTGATAAAAGCATGAGAATCATAAATAAAAGCGTATAGAACTTTTTGTTTTTAATGTGAATGGTCATATTTATCCTGCCAAGGAAGAAAAAAACAATTATAAAATGCTTCTTGGAAAAGGTGGCATAAGGGATAAGCCTGAAAGAAAAGTGACTTAGGAAAAGTCACAGGTAGAAAGGTAAGGCAAGGTTACCTGAAGCCATGAAAAAGATGTGACCGAAGACATAATGGAGAAAAAAAACCACAAGTAAATGACTTGGTCCAGTGGACAAGCTATACAACCATTTCTAACTTTACATGAATCTTCTTAAAGTTGAATATTAAACACTCACATTTTAGACAACTTTTTAAAACCTCAGAAAATATTTTACCACCTATGGGAAAAGACTTTATTAAAGAATCAAGATGGCATGATCCATGATGGTGGTGATGTGAATATATGGGAGAAGTGAGCAGTGAGTGATGGAAACTAGGTACTTTTACCAAAAGGCCTAGGTTTTCATCTAAAAGATATCCTTACAAAAAAAAAAAAAAAAAAGATATCCTACCTCACACATCAAAACTGATTCAAGAGTGTACATACACAAATAAAAACACGTGTGTATATATACATCTATATATACACACGCCTTTCAGGGAGGGCCAGGAGGAAACACACTATCATTAAGCTAGACTAAGTTCATACGAAAGCCTAGAATATCCAGACACAGATGTATAGTTAAAAACTGGGGAGGAAAAAAAAAAACTGGGAAGAGGGAAAAGTGGGTGAGAGATACAGAAAGCGCAACACGGAACCCTATACTATCATCTGCAAAACAGAGATTCTCTGTATAACAGCTTCTCTTCCTGTGCAAGTCAGGGCTCAAGTGACATGTAAAGGCCTTCTCTCTCATAGTGAGCTGGAGTACTGGAGAAACAAGAGACGGGGAGCAGGGCAGGGAGAGGTGAGAACACATAAACCACGGCAGCACCAGACTCAGAGCCAACAGCTCACCGGAGGGAGCTCACATCCCTGACAGGGCCATGTGCTGTGTTTCACAAGGACCGAAAAGTAAACACACCCAGGATACAGAAGTCTTAATTTTGCACTTTTTTCTGAATTTTTGGACAGAGGTTGCAAATTTTGGGGGAAAAGAAACTGTATTTGTAGCAGAAAAAAAGAAAACTGCCAGCAATAAATTGGATCAGTGCCATGCTCTTGAAATGATGGTCCTAAGTCTTAGAAGCTGATAATACATTGTTTCAAAAATTTCAGCTCAAAAATAGGGCCTACCAGAAGACCACAGGTCTTTCAATGTCTCCCTCTCATAATCTCAATTTGATAGAAACTTTAATTCTAGTGGAATTTCCAAGTTGTTG
This sequence comes from Tragulus kanchil, assembly GCA_022376925.1. Lineage (NCBI taxonomy): Eukaryota > Metazoa > Chordata > Mammalia > Artiodactyla > Tragulidae > Tragulus > Tragulus kanchil. Next base: position 152,186,733 of record JAIOJX010000025.1, on the reverse strand, counting down.
CCAGAGAGATTCAGGTTCTAGTAAGAAGTGTAACCCTGCTTCTACTGAGAACTGTAAAGGTACTCAAGTGCGACAGTGACCAGAAGCAAGACGTAGTTCCATTTTCCCTTATCCCTTTGTGGTGGTTCTCTGTGATTCTCAACATTATTTGTTGATTTTTATCTTCCTTTTCTTTTGATTAAAAATCTGATCAGTCTATAAATAAAAGTAGATTTCCTATTTGCAATGTTCACTTTGTAAAAAATGGTTGGTGCTATGAAAACTTCTTACTTTTTAATATCCTTTCTTCTACAAAATCTGTTTATACGTAAGGATAAATCGATTTTAAAGGTTACTGTGTATTTTTTTCTAGATGTGAACTATTTATAATAGCTTTTGTACAGGACCTTGTACACTAGGTTTGTAACAAAGGCAAAAACCGCCTTTCAGGAGGGCCAGGAGGAAACACACTATCATTAAGCTAGATAACAAGAACTAGAATATCCAGACACAGATGTATAGTTAAAAACTGGGAGGAAAAAAAAAACTGGGAAGAGGGAAAAGTGGGTGAGAGATACAGAAAGCGCAACACGGAACCCTATACTATCATCTGCAAAACAGAGATTCTCTGTATAACAGCTTCTCTTCCTGTGCAAGTCAGGGCTCAAGTGACATGTAAAGGCCTTCTCCCCATAGTGAGCTGGAGTACTGGAGAAACAAGAGACGGGGAGCAGGGCAGGGAGAGGTGAGAACACATAAACCACGGCAGCACCAGACTCAGAGCCAACAGCTCACCGGAGGGAGCTCACATCCCTGACAGGGCCATGTGCTGTGTTTCACAAGGACCGAAAAGTAAACACACCCAGGATACAGAAGTCTTAATTTTGCACTTTTTTCTGAATTTTTGGACAGAGGTTGCAAATTTTGGGGGAAAAGAAACTGTATTTGTAGCAGAAAAAAAGAAAACTGCCAGCAATAAATTGGATCAGTGCCATGCTCTTGAAATGATGGTCCTAAGTCTTAGAAGCTGATAATACATTGTTTCAAAAATTTCAGCTCAAAAATAGGGCCTACCAGAAGACCACAGGTCTTTCAATGTCTCCCTCTCATAATCTCAATTTGATAGAAACTTTAATTCTAGTGGAATTTCCAAGTTGTTGCCAGAGAGATTCAGGTTCTAGTAAGAAGTGTAACCCTGCTTCTACTGAGAACTGTAAAGGTACTCAAGTGCGACAGTGACCAGAAGCAAGACGTAGTTCCATTTTCCCTTATCCCTTTGTGGTGGTTCTCTGTGATTCTCAACATTATTTGTTGATTTTTATCTTCCTTTTCTTTTGATTAAAAATCTGATCAGTCTATAAATAAAAGTAGATTTCCTATTTGCAATGTTCACTTTGTAAAAAATGGTTGGTGCTATGAAAACTTCTTACTTTTTAATATCCTTTCTTCTACAAAATCTGTTTATACGTAAGGATAAATCGATTTTAAAGGTTACTGTGTATTTTTTTCTAGATGTGAACTATTTATAATAGCTTTTGTACAGGACCTTGTACACTAGGTTTAACAGAAATATTTTTAGCATCTATATAGATACTTTAGTACACACTTGTTTCTTTAAAGGGTATTGTATGATCAGTGTTATTTAGTTCATTTGTGCAATTTGTTATATTTTAATTTTGTTGTCTTAAGTGAAAACTGTCTGTTTTTCAGACTTTTTAAGATTCTTGTTTCATTGCTAAATAAATGTCGTATCACCATCACAAAAAAAAAAAAAGAAAAGAATCTGCCTTGCAAAGCAGGCGACAAGGGTTTGATCCCTGGTTGAGGAACTAAGAGCCGACATTCCTCAGAGCAACTAAGCTCTCTTTACAACCAGAGAGCTTTCCGTCCACAACAAAACTCCCTTGTGACACAACTAAGACCTGACACAGACTAACTGGTTAAAAATAAATAAATATTAAAAATTAAAAAATTTCTAATATGCTTCCTCTAAAGTTCCAGTTAAAAAGTTACAGGAAGGAATAAATAACCTACAACTACCAAAGCTCAAGAAGACTATAAATTATTAAATTATCACTGTTATTTAGACATCAACAATGGAATACCCTTGGTCCCCCAAAAAGGCATATGCTGAGCTGGCTGAATCACTTGGGGTTAGAATTCCCTTGGTGGCACTAGTTCTAACTAGATTCCAGAAATACTTCCCACTGTTTGGACAAATTAGTTAATCCCAGCTTGAACATCAGAGAACTACGAGGCCTTAGGCAAAACAGGGCTCAGATTAAGAGAAACAGCACATCTGTGGTCATCACCATTATAGAGCAGGCATCCTAAACGACAGTTTTTGAACAGACGTAATGACGCCTACAGATGCGTATTTTTCCTCTGAGCAGTCTACGTAACATGGCTGTGATTCTCTACCTTAAAAGTTCAGTAAATGGGGCACAGGTAACAAAGGAATATGAAATTGTACAAAGGCTCTTATGTAATAGATAGCTGGTCATTAAAGCTAAAAGCAGTAACAGAAACCATGAAAAAAAGAGAAATGAGTTATTTGGAATGGACATGATGGGGTGAAGGTCAAATGTACCTGTAGGTTTAATTTTGGTTGAGTGACATTTTATATATTTTAGCCTTATTTTGATATAAATTCCAGTGGCAGCTTAAGTCGTATTTCATGTGTCCTTCCCTATCTGCTACCATGCATTACCTAGTTTAAACTCCAGTGTGCCTACTGGGGCTCCATGGTGGCCCAGTGGTAATACAGGTTTGGTAATATAGATAATATATAGGTGGTATACAGGCAATATAAGTTTCATTGCTAAATAAATGTCGTATCACCATCACAAAAAAAAAAAAAGAAAAGAATCTGCCTTGCAAAGCAGGCGACAAGGGTTTGATCCCTGGTTGAGGAACTAAGAGCCGACATTCCTCAGAGCAACTAAGCTCTCTTTACAACCAGAGAGCTTTCCGTCCACAACAAAACTCCCTTGTGACACAACTAAGACCTGACACAGACTAACTGGTTAAAAATAAATAAATATTAAAAATTAAAAAATTTCTAATATGCTTCCTCTAAAGTTCCAGTTAAAAAGTTACAGGAAGGAATAAATAACCTACAACTACCAAAGCTCAAGAAGACTATAAATTATTAAATTATCACTGTTATTTAGACATCAACAATGGAATACCCTTGGTCCCCCAAAAAGGCATATGCTGAGCTGGCTGAATCACTTGGGGTTAGAATTCCCTTGGTGGCACTAGTTCTAACTAGATTCCAGAAATACTTCCCACTGTTTGGACAAATTAGTTAATCCCAGCTTGAACATCAGAGAACTACGAGGCCTTAGGCAAAACAGGGCTCAGATTAAGAGAAACAGCACATCTGTGGTCATCACCATTATAGAGCAGGCATCCTAAGCGACAGTTTTGAACAGACGTAATGACGCCTACAGATGCGTATTTTTCCTCTGAGCAGTCTACGTAACATGGCTGTGATTCTCTACCTTAAAAGTTCAGTAAATGGGGCACAGGTAACAAAGGAATATGAAATTGTACAAAGGCTCTTATGTAATAGATAGCTGGTCATTAAAGCTAAAAGCAGTAACAGAAACCATGAAAAAAAGAGAAATGAGTTATTTGGAATGGACATGATGGGGTGAAGGTCAAATGTACCTGTAGGTTTAATTTTGGTTGAGTGACATTTTATATATTTTAGCCTTATTTTGATATAAATTCCAGTGGCAGCTTAAGTCGTATTTCATGTGTCCTTCCCTATCTGCTACCATGCATTACCTAGTTTAAACTCCAGTGTGCCTACTGGGGCTCCATGGTGGCCCAGTGGTAATACAGGTTTGGTAATATAGATAATATATAGGTGGTATACAGGCAATATAAGTTTTAATATACGGCTCAAGTGCCTATAGGTTTGAAGTGCATGTCAGGATTCTATATTCTAATAATCAGATACAACTGATGCAAGTGATCCAAGGACCACACCTAAAAAAAGGCTAGTTATTAAATCCAAAAAGCACTAAATAAAATTCTAACTATCAGAAAACATATTAATAACTTACTGTAACTGACAGCAAAGACCTTAGGGTTTATATTTATTAGTTTCAGCCTTTTAACACTGAAGGTCAAATGCAATTCTCATTTCATATGGAAAATTTGATTCAAGCGACTTACCCAAGGAAATACCAATCCAACGATATCATGAGCCCCCTCAGAACTCTTAATTACTCAAAAATAACTCGAACACACTTATGAGTATTTTATATATATATATATATTTTTTGGCCACTTCTGCTGGTCTTTCATTTATTTCTTTGTTCTTTCGCCCGTGTGGGCCTCCCATCACAGCGGTCTCTCTCACTGCAGAGCACCGGCTCTGGGCACATGTGCTCCAGAGCTCTGGCTCGGTAATTGGGACACATCGATCCAGCTGCTCCGCGGCACGTGGGATCTTCCCAGGCCAGGGATCGAACCGGCGCCCCTTGCACTGCAAGGCGGTATCCTTATCCACTGGACCACTAGCGAAGTCCTATTATGTTTTTTTTTTTTAATTTAAAAATATTCTTTCCAGGTAAACCCAAAACTTAATAATAAGAATCGCTACACAAATTTTGCATGAATGTGAGCAAGATGGACTACCTGGGTTTGTAACTCTTCTGTTGCTAACATAGTCCAAATGAGTTAGCAAAATAGCTAGTAAGCCAGTGAAAAAGAAAATGAAGACAATTATCAGTGAATAAATTAATCTTTTAAAAATTAAGAAATAAATTTGCTTATTAATAATTTGAAAATAAAAGTTAATAAAACAAGTAACGTTCAAAACAAAAATTGCTACCAACAATCTAAAACTGGGTAATTATTCTTCTTCTATTCCTAAGAAAGCATCACCTCCAAGTACCTTTCAATGACACCAATAATGCTTCTAGTCATAAAACCACAGACTTAACAAGTCTCTCCTTCAGCCTTTAGTCATCCAAAAAAATAAATAAAAATGTTTTATCTCTGCCAGGAAATAACTGTCACCTTGTCGTCCCTAGAAATACCACCATATTTTTAAAATTTTATAATTTTGATTATGATTAACTTTAGAAATTAAGAACTACATTTAAAAGCCCTGGGTAAAATGGAGTATGGGAACATATTAATAACTTAGTAACTGACAGCAAAGACCTTAGGGTTTATATTTATTAGTTTCAGCCTTTTAACACTGAAGGTCAAATGCAATTCTCATTTCATATGGAAAATTTGATTCAAGCGACTTACCCAAGGAAATACCAATCCAACGATATCATGAGCCCCCTCAGAACTCTTAATTACTCAAAAATAACTCGAACACACTTATGAGTATTTTATATATATATATATATTTTTTGGCCACTTCTGCTGGTCTTTCATTTATTTCTTTGTTCTTTCGCCCGTGTGGGCCTCCCATCACAGCGGTCTCTCTCACTGCAGAGCACCGGCTCTGGGCACATGTGCTCCAGAGCTCTGGCTCGGTAGCTGGACACATTGGTCCAGCGTTCCGCGACACGTGGTATCTTCCCAGGCCAGGGATCGAACTGGCGCCCCTTGCATTGCAAAGCGGTATCCTTATCCACTGGACCACTAGCGAAGTCCTATTATGTTTTTTTTTTTTAATTTAAAAATATTCTTTCCAGGTAAACCCAAAACTTAATAATAAGAATCGCTACACAAATTTTGCATGAATGTGAGCAAGATGGACTACCTGGGTTTGTAACTCTTCTGTTGCTAACATAGTCCAAATGAGTTAGCAAAATAGCTAGTAAGCCAGTGAAAAAGAAAATGAAGACAATTATCAGTGAATAAATTAATCTTTTAAAAATTAAGAAATAAATTTGCTTATTAATAATTTGAAAATAAAAGTTAATAAAACAAGTAACGTTCAAAACAAAAATTGCTACCAACAATCTAAAACTGGGTAATTATTCTTCTTCTATTCCTAAGAAAGCATCACCTCCAAGTACCTTTCAATGACACCAATAATGCTTCTAGTCATAAAACCACAGACTTAACAAGTCTCTCCTTCAGCCTTTAGTCATCCAAAAAAATAAATAAAAATGTTTTATCTCTGCCAGGAAATAACTGTCACCTTGTCGTCCCTAGAAATACCACCATATTTTTAAAATTTTATAATTTTGATTATGATTAACTTTAGAAATTAAGAACTACATTTAAAAGCCCTGGGTAAAATGGAGTATGGGAATGTCATCTATAGTCTTACCACCCTTACAATGCATTCCAACATAATTATGTATCCTTTCATTTGTTAAGTCTTTCCATGTTATTATATGCACAATTATTTTTGTGTACTATATTTAAGTGACAAACCATAATTTACTTAACCAATTTCCTATATGGGAGAATTCAGACTGCTTCAAATTCTTCCCTATAGAAAGTAATAATGAGATGAATAATGGTGACATATTTATATGCATCTAGCATTTTGCTACTCTATATTAAATATCAACCTAGTCCACTGTATCACTGCCCGAGTATTTTTATAGTTCCTCACTGTGCCACAGTAGAGGTTTAGCTCCTTAGGCTGGCCCACATTACTATTCATCTTTGCCTTTTGTTGTTCTCTTTACTGACTCTCTGCTACATTAGAAAGGTGGCTCCTTATTATATCTACATACCCCACCTCTGACCCCCAAGGGTTATGATTTCATGGCTCTTCTGAAAACGAAGCTTGCCTTTCTGAAAATGAAGAGCAGTTTTCCTTCTTACCCAATTTCTCTACCCACCTCAAAATCCACCTAAGACAACTTACACAAAAAAATTCATATGGTCCCTTTCAGGTAATTCTTATTTAACTAAAATTAATTTTACAAGTAGTAGATTTGTGCATGCCACATAAAGTTCATTTAAATAACTGGCTTTGCAGACTGCTGAAATAACATTTTAGGCCCAAAATGGAGTCACTCCTGCCTGGGATGCCAAACCAGCGAACTGAAACTTACATACTTTTCATGTCCCTGTAATTGTTCCATCTGACTAGAAATGCAGTACCTCATCAGCCAATCCCCAGTGCCAAGAAAACTCTGTGTTTCCTCATCCCAAACAAGGTTGACTGTGTGACTCCATCCAATCAAATAATTTCTTATTAGTCTCCTTCTTGTTCTTCATTATTCATCCTATAAAAGTTTTCTGCCTTCTGCCCCATCTGATAGTTCTGAATAACAAACTGTCCATTTGCTGAGCTGTTAAAGTTTAACTAATTTAGCTGTGAACAAGTTGTATTATCTAAACTGACTTTTTTATTCATTTTTTTAAACAATGTACGTTCAGTAATTCAGTAAATTACTGAGTTTCGTAATTCAGCAAAGTACTGAATTACAGTTCAAAATAAGCATTTTTCTAACAAATAACTTACTCTAATATCAAAGATCACAGTATCAACTAACATGATTTTGCTAATTTCCTTAAAAAACACTATTTGTTCACAACCCAATCACCCCTCCAAAATGTTATTAGTCAAGCCAAAAGATGACTATTTCCTCAGTCTACAGTAATAAAATGGCAAGTTAACTCACTAAACATAAATACATGTTAATAACATTCCAAGCAATTATCTGATTCATAAATTACTGCTATATTAGTAACACAGGGAACCAATGAAATATGTAAAACTCTTTGATAAATAAATCTTTGTCCTATACATTCTATATTAGATTATAAAGATGGTAAACATGAACATCTAAGCATATTAATATTGTTTTATTTTTAATATTGTTAAACTCCACAGATCCCTCTCAGCCTAGGAATAACTCTCCTCCCTTTTTGGGAGGGTAAATTAAAACTAAGTAACTATAGAGTTCTGACATTATCAACTGATAGCCCATTCAAAACAAGGACAACTTTAATTATCTAAAATGTGTAACTTACCTGCAAATCCAGTCAATTTTAAAGACACCTCCCAGCATTTTAGCATTCATTCCTGCTGGAAGTACCCAATGTATAGGTGATCCTCCATGATGTGATTCTGAAGAAAGTCTTGCAAACCCTAAGGGAATAAATTACAACATAATATGTATATGTAAATATAATTAATGATTTTACATACCTAAATTATTTTATTCTTACCTTGAAATTTTCCACTCTCTCTCACAGAAAATATTAAGATAACACTCCTTGCAGATCTGAATGCAACGTTTAATTTCTTCTCATTTACCGGCAGTGTGGACCATACACCCTATATAAATGATGTGAAGATCACAGATTGAAATTAATATAAATCATTTATGCTTCCAATTATATTTGCAAAAGACCAGGGCTACCAATAAGCTATTATGAATAAAGGTTCTATTGATTAGCAATCAAAATAATAACCTACTCAGGAAAAATACGAAGAAAATTACCAAACTTAACAAAAACATTGAAACAACTCGTAAACATTATGAGGGCAGCAGGTGATCAAATCCTTTGAGCTATAATTTTATAGAACAGAAAACTATCAAAAACAAACAGTTACTCTAATATCAAAGATCACAGTATCAACTAACATGATTTTGCTAATTTCCTTAAAAAACACTATTTGTTCACAACCCAATCACCCCTCCAAAATGTTATTAGTCAAGCCAAAAGATGACTATTTCCTCAGTCTACAGTAATAAAATGGCAAGTTAACTCACTAAACATAAATACATGTTAATAACATTCCAAGCAATTATCTGATTCATAAATTACTGCTATATTAGTAACACAGGGAACCAATGAAATATGTAAAACTCTTTGATAAATAAATCTTTGTCCTATACATTCTATATTAGATTATAAAGATGGTAAACATGAACATCTAAGCATATTAATATTGTTTTATTTTTAATATTGTTAAACTCCACAGATCCCTCTCAGCCTAGGAATAACTCTCCTCCCTTTTTGGGAGGGTAAATTAAAACTAAGTAACTATAGAGTTCTGACATTATCAACTGATAGCCCATTCAAAACAAGGACAACTTTAATTATCTAAAATGTGTAACTTACCTGCAAATCCAGTCAATTTTAAAGACACCTCCCAGCATTTTAGCATTCATTCCTGCTGGAAGTACCCAATGTATAGGTGATCCTCCATGATGTGATTCTGAAGAAAGTCTTGCAAACCCTAAGGGAATAAATTACAACATAATATGTATATGTAAATATAATTAATGATTTTACATACCTAAATTATTTTATTCTTACCTTGAAATTTTCCACTCTCTCTCACAGAAAATATTAAGATAACACTCCTTGCAGATCTGAATGCAACGTTTAATTTCTTCTCATTTACCGGCAGTGTGGACCATACACCCTATATAAATGATGTGAAGATCACAGATTGAAATTAATATAAATCATTTATGCTTCCAATTATATTTGCAAAAGACCAGGGCTACCAATAAGCTATTATGAATAAAGGTTCTATTGATTAGCAATCAAAATAATAACCTACTCAGGAAAAATACGAAGAAAATTACCAAACTTAACAAAAACATTGAAACAACTCGTAAACATTATGAGGGCAGCAGGTGATCAAATCCTTTGAGCTATAATTTTATAGAACAGAAACTATCACCAACAGTTACTCTAAAATTAGAACCGTTTACTGTGGTAAAAACATTTTCTTTAAAAGTGAATCACAATAAGTACATTTCTTCTTTAAAAACTGTGCCTAGGCTTAAATGGCTAAATAGGAGATTTCGTTGGGTAAATGTCACACTGAACCTGAAAATATGTGGGTTATTTTCAAATATCTCTTGACATTTATTTCTAACATATTTCCACAGTGATAAGAGAACAGACTCTCTATGATTTCAATACCTTTAGACCACAAAAATTTTCACCTTGTTTTATGTCACAGGATATGTTCCAGTGGTCCCCTGGTTTAAAGTCTATGGAAACATGAATAGAATTTGTATCCTGCTCTTGTGGGAAAATTGTATAAATCTTTTTTTTTTTTAAACTTTTATTCTACTTTTAACTTTTACAGAGTTTTGTTGTTTAGATATGTATGTTAATTATGCTGAATTGGTTCACGGTGCTTTTCAGGTCCACTATATCATTCTACTTTTCTATCTATTCATTCTATTAATTTGACAGTTTGATACTGTAACTCCAACTAAAAATCTTACTTTATCTACTTAAAAGGGTAATTGTAGGGGCTTCCCTGGTGGTCCAGTGGGTAAAGAGTCCACCTTGCAGTGCAAGGGGCACCAGTTTGATCCCTGGCCCAGGAAGATCCTGTGTGCCGTGGAGCAGCTGGACCAGCGTGTTCAATTACGAGCCAGCGCTCTGCAACAAGAGGGGCCGTTGCGATGGGAGGCCCAGAGGCCAAAGAAAGCAGACGGAGGAAAATGAATAAATAAGAGGCCAATAATTAAAAAAAGAAAAGAAAAAAGGCAATTGTAATCAACAGTAGAATTATATGTAACTTTGCTATGTATTTTTCAAGTCTCCTGTAAATGTGCTGTTATATTTCCATAACGAAACAAACAAAAAACTGTGCTCAGGATTAGGACTGCACTTCTATGGCAGGGGACACAGGTTCGATCCCTGATCAGGGAATTAAGACCCCACAGGCAGGGCTTCCCTGAGTAAGGAGTCCGCCCTGCAGTGCAAGAGATGCCAGTTCGATCCATGGCCTGGGAAGACCCCACATGCCGCGGAGTGGCTGGACTGGTGTGTCCAGTTACCAGCCAGTGCTCTGGAGGGCATGCGCCCAGAGCTGGTGCTCTGCTACAGAAGAGGCCACTGCGATGGGAAGCCCTCAAACGCCAGAGAATGAGGATGGATGAAAATAAATAAATGACAGACCAATAAGAGAGGCCAAAATTTAAAAAAAAAAAAAAAAAAAAAAGACCCCACATGCAGTACAACATGGCCAAAAAACAGAAAAATTATTTAAAGAATAAAATAAAAATATGAAAAAAAGCATTTCTCTTTTCTATTTAAGTTCAAATTTTCATATATCAATAGTTTGAAAAGACCTGTGTTTTATATAGAGATATTACAGTTATTATTTCCAAAGCATTTTAATCAATTCTTTGTTCATAAAAGACTAACAGGCAGAACGGGAAAGTAAACCAAAACTCCAATTCAGTTTCTCCAATTCAGTTTGATCTGTTGATACATACTAGATCTGATTCACACTAAATGCTTAAATCCACTAAATCCACTCCAGCTGACAAACAGAATAAACTTCCATTAGATAGTTACTTGGCATACTATTTTGTTCATCTATAAAATTTAATGGGTTTAACCTCAAGTCAGAAATAGAGCATCATTAAAACTGACACAAATATAGCTTTAAAAAATGCTTAACTTTAGTTTTAACTTTCTCAATGTCAGCAGAAACTGTTTTAAAACAAATAAAATATGAGAATATTGTAAAGGTATAAAAAGCAGATGTACTTCATAGCAAAAACATCAGAAAAAAATTAACCTTACAACATCCTACAGCAATCATGTGTATCCCTTGAGAAGCCTAGGATGGGCCTGTAAACTATCTCTTCCCTTTTCTTCTAAATCCAAGTGATCTTACATCTAAAAGTAAAAGAAATTCTCCAGAAAGGTATGCTTTCAAAAAAACCTCAAGGTGTAAAACAATCATAACATAAAAAACCTGGTTTACTAAAGAAACTTTTTATAATAATAAACTAGCAATTGAATATGGAAACACAAAACTCAAGCCACTGTGCAGTACAACATATAATTAAACATATTCTTCACAAATTGAATATTTTTACTTCTAAACTCATCTTTAGAAATTTTAAAATAAACTTTAATGAAAATTACAGTATCTCATGTACTCAAGTGATACTTAAATCCACCTTCACATTTAAGATTTTCAAGCTTAGGATAGTTTCAACAGAACTGATGCTAATACCTTAGCTTTGGCAAGAGACACATTCTCATGGTTGTTACTCTTTATGAGAAAAAATCTTGCGTCCTGTAGGACATATTTGAGTTTACTGGTTTGATCTGAAAAAAAGAAATCCAAATTGTTAACCAGCGGCCATTGTCACACAGGAATATAAGTTATACTAACTGAAATTAGCCCTCCACAACCCAGCTAAACGTTTTAAAATTCATAATCACCCATACAACCTGGAAAGCTAAGCCACAACACATAATAAAGCAAAGCTAAGAAAAAACACCAGCATTTTGCAAAAAGGCAAACCTAATATAGTAATGTTCCAATATATCAGATTCACATTTTATATGTGAAAATAGCTATAAATTTTAGATTTTTATCACAGTAAGCATTTAAGTTAATACACCCTTATGCTTTTAAAAAATACATATATATACACACACACACACACACACACACATCCACTCTGTCCAGAAACTCTTTAGATATCCTAAGATGCTTGCTATTGTTCTATAAGATATGGCAGTAAAAGTGAATATGAAGCTCTGTGAGAGACATTATCAATTTTGTCCCTTAATGTAATATATCAGAACATTACTACATTAAAACCAGCTATTAATGGAGAACTAATAAGGTATAAAAAGCAGATGTACTTCATAGCAAAACATCAGAAAAAAATTAACCTTACAACATCCTACAGCAATCATGTGTATCCCTTGAGAAGCCTAGGATGGGCCTGTAAACTATCTCTTCCCTTTTCTTCTAAATCCAAGTGATCTTACATCTAAAAGTAAAAGAAATTCTCCAGAAAGGTATGCTTTCAAAAAAACCTCAAGGTGTAAAACAATCATAACATAAAAAACCTGGTTTACTAAAGAAACTTTTTATAATAATAAACTAGCAATTGAATATGGAAACACAAAACTCAAGCCACTGTGCAGTACAACATATAATTAAACATATTCTTCACAAATTGAATATTTTTACTTCTAAACTCATCTTTAGAAATTTTAAAATAAACTTTAATGAAAATTACAGTATCTCATGTACTCAAGTGATACTTAAATCCACCTTCACATTTAAGATTTTCAAGCTTAGGATAGTTTCAACAGAACTGATGCTAATACCTTAGCTTTGGCAAGAGACACATTCTCATGGTTGTTACTCTTTATGAGAAAAAATCTTGCGTCCTGTAGGACATATTTGAGTTTACTGGTTTGATCTGAAAAAAAGAAATCCAAATTGTTAACCAGCGGCCATTGTCACACAGGAATATAAGTTATACTAACTGAAATTAGCCCTCCACAACCCAGCTAAACGTTTTAAAATTCATAATCACCCATACAACCTGGAAAGCTAAGCCACAACACATAATAAAGCAAAGCTAAGAAAAAACACCAGCATTTTGCAAAAAGGCAAACCTAATATAGTAATGTTCCAATATATCAGATTCACATTTTATATGTGAAAATAGCTATAAATTTTAGATTTTTATCACAGTAAGCATTTAAGTTAATACACCCTTATGCTTTTAAAAAATACATATATATACACACACACACACACACACATCCACTCTGTCCAGAAACTCTTTAGATATCCTAAGATGCTTGCTATTGTTCTATAAGATATGGCAGTAAAAGTGAATATGAAGCTCTGTGAGAGACATTATCAATTTTGTCCCTTAATGTAATATATCAGAACATTACTACATTAAAACCAGCTATTAATGGAGAACTAATAAGGCAAAATAATGACTTTAAGGCAGCATGCAATGAAAAACAATTTCAAATTTAAATGATACCTTTTCGGACAGCACGAACGGAAGATGATAATTTCTCATGCTTCTTTTCTGAACCTGTATTTAGCCAAAGTACATTTGTTCAGATTGAGTTTTAATAGAGGTAAGACAAAATTTCTACAGTCTTGTCACATAAAGTTCTCATTCAAGACAAATTATTCTTCCTGGCGCACCCACACACACAAAAAAATACTTCTCAATGTGTACGAGTGTTTTGCTTTTTGGGTTGTTTGGATATTTTTAAAATATTTGAACAGTTTCTCACTCAGAAAACTAGTCACTGAATCATCATCTTCCAAAGAAAAAAAAAAAAGTGAAATTCCACTTAAGCAGTAACAGAACAGGATTAAAATAATAAGAAAAAGCTTAGTTCCTTCTAGAATTATTACACTGAACATGCCAGAAGTCAATACTAATAAACGTCAACAAGTTCACGCTAAACTACAGCCTCCACACTTTTTACAGCAGATTACAATAAAATCAGTCAGATATGATTACAAGTAAAATTAAAATGAGAATACCTGCATATGACTCCGATGCAGAGCTTCCACTTCTATCAAAAACAATAGGAGATATGCCTCTAGCTCTCTTCCTTTCCTTCTTTTTCTCATCTAAGAAAGAATTCAGTCAAGATTTTTAAAAACAATACAAATATAAGTCTAGTTAATTAAATAAGAATGTATCATCATCCAGTGTCTGGATTTTCCCTAAGCATTATTCATTACTAACTTTTCCTGACCCTCTTATCCAATTCAGACACCGTTCAAAAACTAAGCACATAATTAAAAACTACCTTCCCTATATATAAAAGGAAGTCTTAAAACTTTTAAAAGGGGAAAAATATTCTGCAAAGCAAACACAGCTTTTTTTTCAAATTTATGGTGTTCCCTCACATCAGCCAGAATGGCTATCATCAAGAAATTCACAAACAATAAATGCTAGAGAGGATATGGAGAGAAGGAAAACCAATCTACACTTTTGTTGGGAATGTAAATTGGCACAACCTCTATGGAGAACAGAATGGAGAGTCCTTAAAAAACTAAAAATAAAGCTACATATGATCCCACAATCCCACTCATGGACCTACAGCCAGAGAAAAATATGATCCAAAAAGACACATGCACCCCAATACTCATTCAAGTACTGATTACAATACCCAAGACATGGAAGCAACATACAGTCCAGACAAAATTTCTACAGTCTTGTCACATAAAGTTCTCATTCAAGACAAATTATTCTTCCTGGCGCACCCACACACACAAAAAAATACTTCTCAATGTGTACGAGTGTTTTGCTTTTTGGGTTGTTTGGATATTTTTAAAATATTTGAACAGTTTCTCACTCAGAAAACTAGTCACTGAATCATCATCTTCCAAAGAAAAAAAAAAAAGTGAAATTCCACTTAAGCAGTAACAGAACAGGATTAAAATAATAAGAAAAAGCTTAGTTCCTTCTAGAATTATTACACTGAACATGCCAGAAGTCAATACTAATAAACGTCAACAAGTTCACGCTAAACTACAGCCTCCACACTTTTTACAGCAGATTACAATAAAATCAGTCAGATATGATTACAAGTAAAATTAAAATGAGAATACCTGCATATGACTCCGATGCAGAGCTTCCACTTCTATCAAAAACAATAGGAGATATGCCTCTAGCTCTCTTCCTTTCCTTCTTTTTCTCATCTAAGAAAGAATTCAGTCAAGATTTTTAAAAACAATACAAATATAAGTCTAGTTAATTAAATAAGAATGTATCATCATCCAGTGTCTGGATTTTCCCTAAGCATTATTCATTACTAACTTTTCCTGACCCTCTTATCCAATTCAGACACCGTTCAAAAACTAAGCACATAATTAAAAACTACCTTCCCTATATATAAAAGGAAGTCTTAAAACTTTTAAAAGGGGAAAAATATTCTGCAAAGCAAACACAGCTTTTTTTTCAAATTTATGGTGTTCCCTCACATCAGCCAGAATGGCTATCATCAAGAAATTCACAAACAATAAATGCTAGAGAGGATATGGAGAGAAGGAAAACCAATCTACACTTTTGTTGGGAATGTAAATTGGCACAACCTCTATGGAGAACAGAATGGAGAGTCCTTAAAAAACTAAAAATAAAGCTACATATGATCCCACAATCCCACTCATGGACCTACAGCCAGAGAAAAATATGATCCAAAAAGACACATGCACCCCAATACTCATTCAAGTACTGATTACAATACCCAAGACATGGAAGCAACATACAGTCCAGACAAATGGATTAAGGTGTGGTATACATATAAAATGAAATATTACTCTACCATTAAAAATGCCTAAGATGGAAAAAAAAAAGAAGACTTAAGATAGGGCTTCCCTGGTGGTCCAGAGGGTTGAGAGTCCACCCTGCAGTGCAAGGGGGCACTGCTTCGATTCCTGGCCCGGGAAGATTGCACATGCCACAGAGCGGCTGGACCGGTGTGTCCTATTACAAGTCAAGGCTCTGGTGCGTATGCACCCAGCGCCAGTGCTCTACAACGAGATAGGCCACAACAATGGGAGGCCCACACAGGCCAAAGAGTAACATGGATGAAAGTAAATAAATAAAAAATAAAAGGGGCCAAAACTAAAAAAAAAAAAAAAACCTGAGAAAGTATCATTTGCAGCAACACAGATGGACCTAGAGTGTCATACTGAGTGAAGTAATAAGTCAGACCAAGATGAGTATCTTATGATATGCCTTAAGTGTAGAATCTAAAAAGAAATGATACAAACGAACTTACAAAACAGAAACAGACTCACAGACTTCAAGAATGAGCTTACGGTTGGGAAGGAGGGCGGTGGGAATGGGAGGAAAGTTAGTTAGGGAGTTTGGGATGGATATGGACACACTGCTGTATTTAAAAGGGGTAACCAACAAGGGTCTACTGAACAGCACATGGAATTCTGATCAATGTTATGTCACAGACTGGATGGGAGGGGAGTTTGTGAGAGAATGGATACATGTGTAGGTATGGCTTGAATCCCTTCCTTATTCACCTGAAACTATCACAGCATTGTTTGTTAATCAGCTATACCCCAACACAAAATAGAAAGTAAAGAAAAATTATGATGTTCCCTTCTATGCACCAAGTATCACCGTTTTAAGTCCTCTTTTTAAAAAGTATACTTCATACTTCATCAGAAAAAAAAGGAAAACAATCATACTTCATTAAAACTCCAAGTCTGATTTTACGATGTCTGATGAACCCCAGAACCCAGATCTTTTCAAATGTTCACACACACAATAAATCACACTAAATTAGTGACTCCCTTCTGGTTGCCACTGCTTGATTTTGTGCCTTCAATTCCATTTATTTTGACCACTTCTTCCCTTAATTACTGCATATTCTCAAATTCAATTCAAAATTTACCTCTAAAATCTCAGTGATAGTCTGTATACTTGTACAAAAAGGCTGGGAATCTTCAGTAGACAAAAAAGGTTTTCATTACTTATAAGAACAACTTCAGGCTTCATTAGGAACTTTAGAAGCAAATAAATGAGGACCTAAAATGGAATTAGGCTCTCCTGTCACTGTTAACCAGTAATGAATTTATATCATGATAAGTACCTTTACTTATCATCTAAAAAAAGGAGTATTATGGGATGACATATACTTATTTTTATAAAAAAAACAGAATGTTGAAAAACAATAATCGATATTTCATACAAACTTCTATTGTAAAAGCTTTAAATAAATTATATCCCTTAATTCTTTAAGATATATAATACCATTATTACCACTTACAGAAAAGGAAACCTCAACTTGTGTGGTTAGGCAACTTGCCCAGGGTCCCATAGTTTCTGAGTGCCAGATCCTAATTTCTAACTCAAAAGTACAAGCCAAGAGCTCCATTCTTATTAAGAGAAAAGATATTTTACTACTGTTCTTGAAAGGGGATTCTAAGTTTAAACTAGTTTAAAGATGGAAAACTACAAAGTTCCTTTTCTTTTAGTAAGCATTTCTCCACCTTGTAATTTACTACTAATCCTTTCTCCAAACAGATGTTAACAAGAAGTTTATAAATGATGCCGATTTTCCTAACACTGGGCAAATAGGAAGCAGTACATACTGACACAATCAGAAAGCCAAGCCCATTTAAAGCTAGCAACTTGGGAACAACACAGATATTCATACAACGAACTATAGAGAAAAGCACTTATTTCCAGGCTCTTTGGCTATGAATGCTACCTAAAGTCCTCTCCCTCAGGGTAAACTGTAAGACTTCAAGAAGATAACAGACTGAAGTCTTTTAAATACAAACTGACTGAAAACCTCACCCAAACAGATGAGAAAGGGGAGGTTTTGTCACATCCCAAATCCTTCTAGTCCATATCTGTTTTGTTCACACACACAATAAATCACACTAAATTAGTGACTCCCTTCTGGTTGCCACTGCTTGATTTTGTGCCTTCAATTCCATTTATTTTGACCACTTCTTCCCTTAATTACTGCATATTCTCAAATTCAATTCAAAATTTACCTCTAAAATCTCAGTGATAGTCTGTATACTTGTACAAAAAGGCTGGGAATCTTCAGTAGACAAAAAAGGTTTTCATTACTTATAAGAACAACTTCAGGCTTCATTAGGAACTTTAGAAGCAAATAAATGAGGACCTAAAATGGAATTAGGCTCTCCTGTCACTGTTAACCAGTAATGAATTTATATCATGATAAGTACCTTTACTTATCATCTAAAAAAAGGAGTATTATGGGATGACATATACTTATTTTTATAAAAACAACAGAATGTTGAAAAACAATAATCGATATTTCATACAAACTTCTATTGTAAAAGCTTTAAATAAATTATATCCCTTAATTCTTTAAGATATATAATACCATTATTACCACTTACAGAAAAGGAAACCTCAACTTGTGTGGTTAGGCAACTTGCCCAGGGTCCCATAGTTTCTGAGTGCCAGATCCTAATTTCTAACTCAAAAGTACAAGCCAAGAGCTCCATTCTTATTAAGAGAAAAGATATTTTACTACTGTTCTTGAAAGGGGATTCTAAGTTTAAACTAGTTTAAAGATGGAAAACTACAAAGTTCCTTTTCTTTTAGTAAGCATTTCTCCACCTTGTAATTTACTACTAATCCTTTCTCCAAACAGATGTTAACAAGAAGTTTATAAATGATGCCGATTTTCCTAACACTGGGCAAATAGGAAGCAGTACATACTGACACAATCAGAAAGCCAAGCCCATTTAAAGCTAGCAACTTGGGAACAACACAGATATTCATACAACGAACTATAGAGAAAAGCACTTATTTCCAGGCTCTTTGGCTATGAATGCTACCTAAAGTCCTCTCCCTCAGGGTAAACTGTAAGACTTCAAGAAGATAACAGACTGAAGTCTTTTAAATACAAACTGACTGAAAACCTCACCCAAACAGATGAGAAAGGGGAGGTTTTGTCACATCCCAAATCCTTCTAGTCCATATCTGTTTTGTTCACTGACTACACATTCTTATACAGTCTCTGGCACACAGAAGGAACCAAGTTCATTGAATCAACCAACATGCACATGAAAGAGATGAGAAAAGCAAACTTTGTTTAAAAAATTATTCTAATTTCTTTCAAATTATTCTAATTTCTTTCTATCTAACATGTTTCCTTTACTTTTTCCTCTTTGAAAAGTTAGGAAATGTAAGCATTATAGGGTTTCCCTGGCGGCTCAGATGATAAGAATCTGCCTGCAATGCTGGAGACCCAGGTTTCATCCTCAAGTCGGAAGATCCCCTGGATAAGGGAATGGCAACCCACTCCAGTATTCTTGCCTGGAAAATTCCACAGACAGAGGGGTCTGGTGGACCACTGTCCATGAGGTTGCAAAGAGCACAACACAACTGGGGGACTGACATTTCCATTTCTAAGCATTATAAACTGATCATAAAGAATACTACATATCTCATTGCTGTTTAAAAATACTACTTTGGGGCTTCCCTGGTGGCCCAGTAGTTAAGAATCTGCCTTGCAATGCTGGGGACACTAGTTCTATCTGTGGTCCAGGAAGATTCAAGATGCAGTGGAGCAGCTGAGCCTATGTGCCACAAGTACTGAAGCCTGAATTCTAGAGCCTGCGAGCTGCAACTACTAAAACCCGAGTGCCTAGAGTCAGAAACCAGAGAAGCCACCGCCAAGAGAAGCCCTCAGACGGAAACAAGAGAGTAGCTCCTGCTCACCACAACTAGAGAAAGCCTGCATGCAGCAACACCCACCATGCACAAAAAGTAAAATATATAATCAATAAATCTTTAAAAACAAATAAATAAAAATAATACTTTATGGTGCTAAAAGAACCTCTCACTAAGATTATGCAGGAAAAATAACAGAAGCAGATCTTGCCCAATAATTTTTATGTAATGTTAAATACTGCATTACCATGAAAAATCTCCAAGGATCTTTTATTCTTTTTTGTATAAATAACTTTCACTGCTCTTAAGCTTATGATCCCCTCTCCTATTATTCTCAGGTCAATAAAACAATGACCGTCTCTAATAAATAAGCCTTTAACCACCACCAACTGAGTCACTTCTGTTACAAAAGGAAGTTGCTGACATTCTGAGGAAAAATAAGGTAAAATAAATCAGAATCTAGAAAATTCATGACACAGAAACTAAACTGTATGCCTCTGTATTTGTTCCAGATTCTTTTTCTTTTACACATTACAGAAATTGCTCCATGATAAAAATAACATCCTGCATACTAAATACAGTCTTTACAACATGTTTCACCTAAGAGCTCTTCCAAAGAAAAGTCACAAATTTTCTATTAGTAAGGGAAAGTAAGACTCCCAGATATCTCAAACAATAAATCTCTTAGTAGTTTTAATAACCAGATTTTCTAAAAACCACTGGCTAATTTTCAACATGAAATGCCAAATCCACACACAAAAAAAGTATGAATAATTATCTTGCTAAGTATCAGCATCTAGGAGCTTATACACATTATTTCAAGCCCTATCTATTTATGTAAGTCTGCCTTGGATGCATGTTTAGTCACTCAGTGGTGTCCAATTCTTGCAACCTGACGGACTGTGGTTCACCAGGCTCTTTTGTCCATGGGATTCTCTAGGCAAGAAAACTATTCCCTCCTCTAAGTAAGCCTCCCTTGTTTGCCTTAAACAGGATAAAAGTCTAATAAATGTCAATCCTAATATAGACACCAAAAAGAAGACCCCTATAATAAAATGTTCTCTGCTTTTACAGTTTCACACATTCTCCACAATAAATGAACATTAATTCATACTTCCAATGCAATTTTTTGCTCTTCACTTATTATCATAAATTATAAATGTATATCCCATCAATCTGCACAAAGTATGATGGGATAGCAGTACTAAAGATTCCTCAAGTTTTTTGTTTTCTTTTTAATATCAAACCCAACTAGGGCTTCCCCTGGTGGTCCAGTGGGTAAGGACACAGCCTTGCAGTGCAAGGGGCGCCGGTTCGGTCCCTGGCCTGGGAAGATCCCACGTGCTGCGGAGCAGCTGGACTGATGTGTCCAATCACCGAGCCAGAGCTCTGGAGCGCATGCGCCCAGAGCCGGAGCTCTGTGATGACAGAGGCCACCGCGATGGGAGGCCCACAGGAGCCAAAGAACAATGACGGACGAAAACAGACAAATGAAAGACCAATAGAAGTGGCCCGCCCGTACCCCTCCCTCCCCACCTCACCCCCCAAAAGATAAATAAATAAAATAAATGTTTAAAAAAAAAAAAAAAAAAAAACCCAACTACCCATCTGTTCAGTTTAAGTCTTTAACCACCTTCAAAAACCTGTTTAACTCCCAAATCTAGCTCTCTGGTGAGTAAAAGGCTAGAAGTACTTCAGCTGTCAATCAGAGAATACCTGGTTATCTACACTATCATTTACACTGAATCAAGAATACGATTTACTAACAATGTACTACTAAAATTCTATAATGACACTGTAACTATCACATGTATCAGAAGAACAGAGTATTTCTTGCATTCCAATGTTTAGTATATCTGGCCTATGTAGCATATCTGGCTCCACCTTTACATAATATAGCCATGGGAGAATAACTATCATTTAGTGGCCAGTGGTCTTTAAGGACCCTGACCTCTCTTTGCTCTACTTTCTGAATTCCTCCCCCAAAGAGGGCCCTTCAGCTTAGTGACTGCAACCGTCCACCATTCCTACTTTAAGTCTCCTGGGTCAGATAAAGTGGCAAGGCACCTAGCACTGAAGAAATGACCCAAGACAGCTCTTACCCAGTCTCTCCACAAGAATTTTATACTCTTATTTTCCATCTTGTATCTTTTGCACCCAGCCTTCTGGAGACTTACTTTGCCTCAGTCAGTCAACCCACAGGTATAAAAATAAAAGTTCATGCTCCCAGGAGAAAAATAAAGTTATTTTGATTTCTGTCGCCATATGATGGAAATCCAGAGGCATTTAACATGATAATATTGCAGTATCTAGCAGACAGGTTCCACATAAATATACCTTAAGTACATCAGTGTTTAAATAAGTTATTGTCGACTAGTATGTAAATACAGGAAATGATAACATAAATAATATTTTGCCTGAAGAATCCCACGTGCTGCGGAGCAGCTGGACTGATGTGTCCAATCACCGAGCCAGAGCTCTGGAGCGCATGCGCCCAGAGCCGGAGCTCTGTGATGACAGAGGCCACCGCGATGGGAGGCCCACAGGAGCCAAAGAACAATGACGGACGAAAACAGACAAATGAAAGACCAATAGAAGTGGCCCACCCATTCCACCCCACCCCCCAAAAGATAAATAAATAAAATAAATGTTTAAAAAAAAAAAAAAAAAAAAACCCAACTACCCATCTGTTCAGTTTAAGTCTTTAACCACCTTCAAAAACCTGTTTAACTCCCAAATCTAGCTCTCTGGTGAGTAAAAGGCTAGAAGTACTTCAGCTGTCAATCAGAGAATACCTGGTTATCTACACTATCATTTACACTGAATCAAGAATACGATTTACTAACAATGTACTACTAAAATTCTATAATGACACTGTAACTATCACATGTATCAGAAGAACAGAGTATTTCTTGCATTCCAATGTTTAGTATATCTGGCCTATGTAGCATATCTGGCTCCACCTTTACATAATATAGCCATGGGAGAATAACTATCATTTAGTGGCCAGTGGTCTTTAAGGACCCTGACCTCTCTTTGCTCTACTTTCTGAATTCCTCCCCCAAAGAGGGCCCTTCAGCTTAGTGACTGCAACCGTCCACCATTCCTACTTTAAGTCTCCTGGGTCAGATAAAGTGGCAAGGCACCTAGCACTGAAGAAATGACCCAAGACAGCTCTTACCCAGTCTCTCCACAAGAATTTTATACTCTTATTTTCCATCTTGTATCTTTTGCACCCAGCCTTCTGGAGACTTACTTTGCCTCAGTCAGTCAACCCACAGGTATAAAAATAAAAGTTCATGCTCCCAGGAGAAAAATAAAGTTATTTTGATTTCTGTCGCCATATGATGGAAATCCAGAGGCATTTAACATGATAATATTGCAGTATCTAGCAGACAGGTTCCACATAAATATACCTTAAGTACATCAGTGTTTAAATAAGTTATTGTCGACTAGTATGTAAATACAGGAAATGATAACATTAAAACCTCAGATATATTTCCTTATAAAGAAATAATCGGATTAGTGTACATTTATACAATGATCAATTTGTACCTGACAAATACCTTTCTTAAGATATGTAAACGTTACTCCATAATACACCCAAAAGCACTCTATATTAAAACAGGCAGTCTTATTAACAGCTCACATTGCCTCTAATTTTATAATTCAATTTTAAAATATTCAAGAAAAATACCAATCAGGTCAAGTAAAAAATTTAAGAAAAAAAAAAAAAGACATATCTTTATGTATAAAAATTAGTACCTGATCCATCTGTTCCTGAACCAGAACGGACAGACCCATCCGTGAAGGAAACAGATTCAGAATCAGAGTCACTAGCCTCACTTCGAGTGTCATAATCATTTCCCTCTTCCTTCTGGTCTCTCTCATCCTGTTCATATTCTTCTTCCTCCTCTTCCTCTTCTTCCTCCTCCTCCTCCTCCTCTTCTTCCTCCTCTTCCTCCTCTCCATCTTCATCCACCTCTTCATCTTCCTCTGCATCTTCTTCTACCTCTTCATCTTCCTCCACATCTTCCACCCCTTCCTCCTCGTTTTCAGTGTTGTTACCTTGCTCATCGGAAGTACCACTGCTGCCAGTCTCGTGGTCAGAACCATATTCTTCAGAGTTCACTTCCTCCTTAGAAGACTGGCTGGATCTGCTTGCACGCCTGTCCACGTCAAGCCCAATTCTCTGATGTTTAAAGAAAAAGGGAATCAGCAGTCATACAACAGACAAGGTGAGGGTGAATAAATAGTTCTAGTTAGCTATACTTAAGCATCCTTGACCCAAGACAGCTCTTACCCAGTCTCTCCACAAGAATTTTATACTCTTATTTTCCATCTTGTATCTTTTGCACCCAGCCTTCTGGAGACTTACTTTGCCTCAGTCAGTCAACCCACAGGTATAAAAATAAAAGTTCATGCTCCCAGGAGAAAAATAAAGTTATTTTGATTTCTGTCGCCATATGATGGAAATCCAGAGGCATTTAACATGATAATATTGCAGTATCTAGCAGACAGGTTCCACATAAATATACCTTAAGTACATCAGTGTTTAAATAAGTTATTGTCGACTAGTATGTAAATACAGGAAATGATAACATTAAAACCTCAGATATATTTCCTTATAAAGAAATAATCGGATTAGTGTACATTTATACAATGATCAATTTGTACCTGACAAATACCTTTCTTAAGATATGTAAACGTTACTCCATAATACACCCAAAAGCACTCTATATTAAAACAGGCAGTCTTATTAACAGCTCACATTGCCTCTAATTTTATAATTCAATTTTAAAATATTCAAGAAAAATACCAATCAGGTCAAGTAAAAAATTTAAGAAAAAAAAAAAAAGACATATCTTTATGTATAAAAATTAGTACCTGATCCATCTGTTCCTGAACCAGAACGGACAGACCCATCCGTGAAGGAAACAGATTCAGAATCAGAGTCACTAGCCTCACTTCGAGTGTCATAATCATTTCCCTCTTCCTTCTGGTCTCTCTCATCCTGTTCATATTCTTCTTCCTCCTCTTCCTCTTCTTCCTCCTCCTCCTCCTCCTCTTCTTCCTCCTCTTCCTCCTCTCCATCTTCATCCACCTCTTCATCTTCCTCTGCATCTTCTTCTACCTCTTCATCTTCCTCCACATCTTCCACCCCTTCCTCCTCGTTTTCAGTGTTGTTACCTTGCTCATCGGAAGTACCACTGCTGCCAGTCTCGTGGTCAGAACCATATTCTTCAGAGTTCACTTCCTCCTTAGAAGACTGGCTGGATCTGCTTGCACGCCTGTCCACGTCAAGCCCAATTCTCTGATGTTTAAAGAAAAAGGGAATCAGCAGTCATACAACAGACAAGGTGAGGGTGAATAAATAGTTCTAGCCTCAAACAGAATTGAAAGAACTGCTTTCTGTATTATATCTGCTATAATATTTACTACCTCAGAACCAACTGGTGTAGGGGATTTGACCCTCCTTTCAGGATCCCTTTTCCGAAGACAACTTTTGTCAGGTTGACTTTTATAAGGTTCTCTGGAGGCACTGCTTGACAAACGAATCTTCCGATCACCTTCTAAACGCTTGTTTCTGTCAGATCTTTGATATTCCTCATTTTTATACTCTGTGACTGACTTCCCTTTTGTACTAACCATTCTTTTGTTATTGCTTACTGATGAGCTCAGGGGCTTAGAAATCAACTGTCTTGAATGTACAGAAGGCTTCTGTCGCTTTGAGTCAGTAGATTCCATTCGGTCACTTTTTCTTTTTGAACCTTAAAAATACAAAAAAAGTAAAAGTTTAACAGGTAAATACATCACAGAGAGAAAAAAAGCTTATTAATTGCTTTAAAATGTTCCCTGAAATATTTATACTCCAAAGTTAATCATAAAGAAAACCCAGGGCTTCCCCTTTGGTCCAGTGGGTAAAGAGTCCGCCGTGCAGTGCAAGGGACATCAGTTCGATCCCTGGCCTGGGAAGATCCCACATGCCAAGGAATGGCTGGACCATTGTGTCCAATTACAAGCCAGCGCTCTGGAGCACATGTGCCCAGAACTGCTGTTCTGCAAAAAGAGAGGCCCACTGCAATGTGAGGCCCACACAAGTCAAAGAATAAAGATGGATGAAAATAAATAAATAAATAAAACAAAGAAGGCCAAAATTAAAAAAGAAAACCCAGTTTTCAAATACTGGAATAAATTCACTTATTTGAGATATTTCACACGTTTTAAAAAAATATATTAACTCTCTTTCATATGGAATTGGGTACGAATGCTGTTATGGTTGTGCTTTTGGTATTAAGTGCCTCAAAAAAACAAGTACAAAGGCAAAGACTCTTTAGAAATTTATCTCAGGACTTTCCTAGTGGTCCAGTGGTTAAAACTGCAAGTTTCCATTGCAGGGGGCATGGGTTTAATCCCTGGTCAGGGAACTAAGATGCCACATGCTGCGAGGTGCAGCCAAAAAATAAATAGGGGAAAACTTAAAAAAAAAAAAAAGAAAGAAAAGAAATTTCTATTACACTGTTATTTTAAAAGAAACAAAAGAAATCTTACATACCCTTTTTCTCATTTTTATCTTGTTCACTCTCTGGATTATAGAGTTCATCATCCTGTTCTGGTACTTCAGTCAAAATATCATCTAAAACATTAAGTTCTCCATCTGAAAGCAAGAAAAAAATATAAAAGATCATTACCATTAAGCACCCATTTCTTATACTCTGTGCAGATTTTGACTTTTCCCTTTTGTACTAACCATTCTTTTGTTATTGCTTACTGATGAGCTCAGGGGCTTAGAAATCAACTGTCTTGAATGTACAGAAGGCTTCTGTCGCTTTGAGTCAGTAGATTCCATTCGGTCACTTTTTCTTTTTGAACCTTAAAAATACAAAAAAAGTAAAAGTTTAACAGGTAAATACATCACAGAGAGAAAAAAAGCTTATTAATTGCTTTAAAATGTTCCCTGAAATATTTATACTCCAAAGTTAATCATAAAGAAAACCCAGGGCTTCCCCTTTGGTCCAGTGGGTAAAGAGTCCGCCGTGCAGTGCAAGGGACATCAGTTCGATCCCTGGCCTGGGAAGATCCCACATGCCAAGGAATGGCTGGACCATTGTGTCCAATTACAAGCCAGCGCTCTGGAGCACATGTGCCCAGAACTGCTGTTCTGCAAAAGAGAGGCCACTGCAATGTGAGGCCCACACAAGTCAAAGAATAAAGATGGATGAAAATAAATAAATAAATAAAACAAAGAAGGCCAAAATTAAAAAAGAAAACCCAGTTTTCAAATACTGGAATAAATTCACTTATTTGAGATATTTCACACGTTTTAAAAAAATATATTAACTCTCTTTCATATGGAATTGGGTACGAATGCTGTTATGGTTGTGCTTTTGGTATTAAGTGCCTCAAAAAAACAAGTACAAAGGCAAAGACTCTTTAGAAATTTATCTCAGGACTTTCCTAGTGGTCCAGTGGTTAAAACTGCAAGTTTCCATTGCAGGGGGCATGGGTTTAATCCCTGGTCAGGGAACTAAGATGCCACATGCTGCGAGGTGCAGCCAAAAAATAAATAGGGGAAAACTTAAAAAAAAAAAAAAGAAAGAAAAGAAATTTCTATTACACTGTTATTTTAAAAGAAACAAAAGAAATCTTACATACCCTTTTTCTCATTTTTATCTTGTTCACTCTCTGGATTATAGAGTTCATCATCCTGTTCTGGTACTTCAGTCAAAATATCATCTAAAACATTAAGTTCTCCATCTGAAAGCAAGAAAATTAAAAAGTAATGGGAAAAGATCATTACCATTAAGCACTTATTTTTGAGTATTTACTGTGAAGCTATTTAAGTATGAGAACATAACCTTCAAGTAACTTTTATTTCAGGTTCAAGACGCACGAATAATTCCTATAAAACCATACAAACTCAAGGATATGATACAAGCTCTGGTCTACAAAGCCAGGAGTATATATCCAACAGCGTATGAAAGGATATACTGGGGAAGAGAAAGAAAAAGGGAGAACTTCTGTATTTGTGTCTCATCCTTCAATCTCTAGTTTTTGTTAACTGCTTTAAAATGCGCAGAATAACAAGGTTTACAACTTTTAAATAAACATACATTTATCAAAGATTGTGTACTTTGGGCAAAATACTGATTACCACTTTACAATTCAGAAATCTGGCAGATTCCAAGCTTAATCAAGTTATCAAAGTTAATTATCACCTTTAGTGGGTCAAATCAGTATCATAGATTCCAGTATGAGGCACTATAAATGGTGATATTCCTATGCAAAATGCAAAACCTAAAGCTGTACATAGAAAACAAGCTCAAATTTAGAGGCATCCAAAAATGTTAATTCATGAAATATAAACACTAAGGAAACACTTCAGATTAAAGCAGACTAAAAGATACAGTCATACAGTGCATGATCTAAGATTTAACTGGAAAACCTAGTGAAATCTAAATAAGGTCTGCAGATTACAAGTATTATTGTTAATTTCCAGATTTTGAGCAAAAGAAATCAGTTAAAAAAGCAAAAGAATTCTACTTTTTATAAAATACATACTTAAGCATTTAGGGACAAAGATGCATCATGTCTGCAACTGACAGAAGAGGGAGCTTGAATGAATTA
The DNA here is from genome assembly GCA_022376925.1 of Tragulus kanchil. Lineage (NCBI taxonomy): Eukaryota > Metazoa > Chordata > Mammalia > Artiodactyla > Tragulidae > Tragulus > Tragulus kanchil. The sequence continues at coordinate 152,158,270 of JAIOJX010000025.1, read as the reverse complement.
GACAAATGTGGTAAAATTGTTAACATTTGTAAAATGTGGATGAAAAGCAAAAATGTCTTGTACTATCCCTACAGTTATCCAGTTTGTCTGAAGTAACGTCCAAGCAGGTTAAAGAAAGAAAATCTGTGATGGGGTACACAATGAGAAAACATCTCAGGCTTCTGGTATGTACAATAAAGAATATAACTTGTTCTAACAAACCAATCGTTGACTATAATTGATGATCATGAAAACTCACAACTCAGGGTTATCACCCCATCCCCCTCCATCCCCCGCATCCTGTCCAATAGGACAAAAAAATTCTTAGAAATACATGCAACTTGATTTTTCCCCCCAAATAAAGCACTAAAGCTAATGGTAATGCTATAAACACTAAGTGTCACAGAATCAAGAATATCTTTCCAAATTTAAGGTGCCATAACGAGAGGTACAAAATGATACAAAACTGATGAGACAGGACAACTGTATTCATGGTTCTAGCCAAAGAGCAAACCCCACTCAAAGTATAACAAAGTTTATTACCCTGAGGTCTTTGAATTCACATTTCCGCAAAGGGGGACAGAAATCAGAGACTGAAGGGAATTAAAACAGATAATGTAGGCTTAACAAGAAGGGAAGGGAAGTTACACTTTGTTACAGAAAAGGTAATAAAACATCTTCCTTTCTACTTGGGAGTCACAGTTGCTACTTAACACTGAAAATTACATATGGCATAGCATACTAACTGATTTCTTTAAGCAGTAAGAATGCTTCTCTGCTTCTAAAATGAATATATACTATATGGACTGTTTTCATTCTTGTTTTTTTTCTTTTTTTAATGTTATTGAATATCAAGATATGCCAACCAAAAAGGCATCTCTTATCTTCTGGGTTCATGTTTTCACTGAGCAAAATCCCCTCAAAACCTGAATAATGGCAGAGTTTCTAGATACTATATCGTAAATAAAAAATAAAAACATGTAACTTGATTTTTAGAAATCCAAGTTTTTCAAAAACTAAACAATTCTTGGGTCAAAGTTCTCTAGTCAGTAAAAAATTGGGTTCAACAGACCTTGAAAAGTAAAGACATCTGCAGAACCAAAAGGAAAAGAACTATGACATTGAAATATGCAATTAATACACTGCTACATAAATCTTCATGAAATTGCTAGTTTTTGATTACAAATGTCCACCCAAAAGCTTGAACAGTCACATGAAGTTATACACTTTTATACATGGTAAATCTAACACAGAAAGAACAATGTGGAGAGCAATTAAATCAATTTAAATTTCAGACATGTCTAAATCATGGTTTCCCTACAAAAGAGTACTTAAAAAAGCTCTAATAACAACAACGAAACTCTAACAAATAATTTTGTTAATCAAATTCAAAGGTTACTTGCAGTTTTAGTATCTACATTTTTTTTCGTATTTTTAAAATATTAACCAATATTTGCTTTTCTAACACTTCCATCACTTTCACACATATCATGCATAACACACATAAACAGTACATTTAGATCAATTACTTTGCAGATAAAGAATCAAATAGAGTTCAGGCTTTCTAAATTTAGGGTTAAAATGCATGTAAACAACAGAAGCATCTTTAAACATAAGAAAACAAAAACCTACAAAGCAGCACTGAAAGGTCAGTGCACTAGTAACTAATTTCAAATAAGTGCACCAGAAAGCTCCATATCACAAATACTACAGCACCTTAAGTTTACTTTAAGGTCAACCATAGCCTCCTCAATTGATGTCTACAAATGTTTATCCATATTATAGTCTGACATCAAAAACATAATTGCTTTTATCACAATATTGGCAAACTAAGACCTGTAGGACAAATTCAGCCCATGGCCTACTTTTGACTGGCAAGACAATGGTTTCTGTATTTTAAGGCTGTGATTTTTAAAAAGAATGAGAAAGACCTTATGTGGCCTATAAAACCTAAAATACTATTTTCTATCTGACTCCCTGCTATAAAAGGTCATATTTTAAGTTACTTTCCTTCACCATTGAAATCATGTGTGTATTTGCTGAAATATGATACATAGATGAGAACTGTATCTGGAAGGAAAGAAAAATTTCCCCGGTCATTTTTACTTTAAGAGGCATTAAGAGTAAAAGATCTTCTGGGGTCTAATCAGTACTTATTATTAGAAATTTTTTCCAAGTTTTCAAAAACTAAACAATTCTTGGGTCAAAGTTCTCTAGTCAGTAAAAAATTGGGTTCAACAGACCTTGAAAAGTAAAGACATCTGCAGAACCAAAAGGAAAAGAACTATGACATTGAAATATGCAATTAATACACTGCTACATAAATCTTCATGAAATTGCTAGTTTTTGATTACAAATGTCCACCCAAAAGCTTGAACAGTCACATGAAGTTATACACTTTTATACATGGTAAATCTAACACAGAAAGAACAATGTGGAGAGCAATTAAATCAATTTAAATTTCAGACATGTCTAAATCATGGTTTCCCTACAAAAGAGTACTTAAAAAAGCTCTAATAACAACAACGAAACTCTAACAAATAATTTTGTTAATCAAATTCAAAGGTTACTTGCAGTTTTAGTATCTACATTTTTTTTCGTATTTTTAAAATATTAACCAATATTTGCTTTTCTAACACTTCCATCACTTTCACACATATCATGCATAACACACATAAACAGTACATTTAGATCAATTACTTTGCAGATAAAGAATCAAATAGAGTTCAGGCTTTCTAAATTTAGGGTTAAAATGCATGTAAACAACAGAAGCATCTTTAAACATAAGAAAACAAAAACCTACAAAGCAGCACTGAAAGGTCAGTGCACTAGTAACTAATTTCAAATAAGTGCACCAGAAAGCTCCATATCACAAATACTACAGCACCTTAAGTTTACTTTAAGGTCAACCATAGCCTCCTCAATTGATGTCTACAAATGTTTATCCATATTATAGTCTGACATCAAAAACATAATTGCTTTTATCACAATATTGGCAAACTAAGACCTGTAGGACAAATTCAGCCCATGGCCTACTTTTGACTGGCAAGACAATGGTTTCTGTATTTTAAGGCTGTGATTTTTAAAAAGAATGAGAAAGACCTTATGTGGCCTATAAAACCTAAAATACTATTTTCTATCTGACTCCCTGCTATAAAAGGTCATATTTTAAGTTACTTTCCTTCACCATTGAAATCATGTGTGTATTTGCTGAAATATGATACATAGATGAGAACTGTATCTGGAAGGAAGAAAATTCAGGTCATCACTTAAGAGCTAGGTATCTTTGGGAAAGTCCCAGCCTGAGCTCCAGTTTCTTTACTTGTGGTAAGAGGCATTAAGAGTAAAAAGATCTGGGCTTCCCCTGGTGGTCCAGTGGGTAAGGACACCGTCTTGCAGTGCAAGGGGCGCCGGTTCGATCCCTGGCCTGGGAAGATCCCACGTGCCACGGAGCGGCTGGACTGATGTGTCCAATCACCAAGCCATGCGCCCAGAGCCGGTGCTCTGCAATGACAGACGCCACCGCCATGGGAGGCCCACAGGAGCCAAAGAACGAAGACGAATGAAAATAGAGAAATTAAAGACCAATAGAAGTGGCCCGCCCACTCCCCTCCCTCCCCAACCCAACCCCCGCCCAAAGTAAATAAATAAATAAAATCTTAAAAAAAAAAAAAAAGAATAAAAAGATCAGTGTTTGGGCTTTCCTGGTGGTCCAGTAGGTAAGGACACCACCTTGCAGTGCAAGGGGTGCCAGTTCGTTACCTGGCCTGGGAAGATCCTGCATGCCGTGGAGCGGCTGGACCGATGTGTCTAACTACCAAGTGCATGCGCCCTGAGCCTGTGCTCTGCAGCAAGAGGCCACTGCAAGGAGGCCCACACAGGCCAAAGAACAAAGATGGATGAAAATAAATGAAAGACCAATAGAAGTGACCAAAAAAAAAAAGGATCAGTGTTTGGAGAAGGGAAGGGGCTGGGGTATTTGATTCTCCTGAAACCTTTATTAATGACTAGAGTACATGACATACAAAATTTGGTCCTGAATATAAAACAAAATTCTCTTTTCTCAATAACACATATAAACAAATGTTCAACTACTATAAATTTAACATACTATCCAGAAACCTGGTGACTCAAAACAATACATATCCGTATTATTATTGCTTATGGTTCTGAGGCTCAGTTAGAGTCTATCTCATGTGGCTGCAGTTAAAGGCTACCTAGAATGATCTGAAGGCTTGCTTAGTCACATTGGCTGGGAAGACTCAAAACAGCTGGGGCTTCTAGGGCACTCCCTTCTATGGTCACTCTTCAGCATGATAGCTTCATCATAGGTCAACCTGTCACGGTGGTTCAGAGCTCTAAAGATGTATTTAATACAGCCCAAAAGACAATGGGTCAGGCAGAAGCCCAGCAAACTGCCACAGAATTTTATTCAAAGACAATCATAAAAGTCTATTCGGGTTCAAAGACAGAAGCCATGGGCTCTACCTATTATTGGAAGAAATGTTAAAATACTTGGTAGGTGTTATCTAAACTACTACCACCACTTGTTTAGTTTTGTTTAAGCTTAAGGATTTTACTTATAAATTTTAGGTGTATTCTTAAAAATGTGAGACAGTATCGGGTTATAAAGTTAAAAGTGCTTCCTAGGACCATTCATTGGCTAGAAAAAAGGCACTGTGTATATATTTTGACCCATTTTTCAATTTAAAATGAATTAGCTATAAAGAAAAAAAGAGTTATTTTAGTTGTCTCATATATTACTACTACGAAAGACTAACTCAACCCTGGTTTGGGGAAGAAATAATTATGTCTTTAAGAGATAAAGACATAATTTATCTCTTAAACCAGTAGAGACTGGTTCTCTATGGTGACCTCTTTAATGTTTTAAATCAGTTGTCTTATCCAGAAATTTAACATTATTCTGTATAGTGATATGTACATGTTCAATTTCTTCACAGTAGCTTGACAGCAGCACTATTAAGAATATCGACAATATGAATGAAGGTTGACTCGAATGCAGTATTTAAAGTGCTTTATTTATATTACCCATATAGTCTTTTTAAAAAATCCTTTTAAAATCCTGAAAATTGTGTTTTAGATGCCACCACAAAAAGTGAATTTTTTCACAATGTGTCAATGAAACAAATAATTCAAATGGAAAACAGTGTTCCCATTTACAACTAAAGTTCAAATCAATTCAAAGTTATACACTAAGAGCCTGTAGAACGAAACTAGCTCTTGGATGCTTTTTAAAAACTCCCCAAGGATTTGATATAAAATTCATATAACCTTTAGAAGGTTACGTATGGAGCAAGTATTCCAAAAAGAAGCCCAAAGAATTCAAGTGCTGTGACAAAAATCTCACAGCTCTGAATCCAAAGTTAGTGCTCTTTCTACTCTACCAGAATTACACCTCAAACAAGAAATTCCTGGCCCAAAAGGTCACTAAACCTTAACACCAGCAATATCAGTATTGAAAAGTAACCTTTATCTGAGACACGATTCATTTTTTTCTTTTCTTTTTTTTGACCCTGGGAGCTTCTGGGTCAGGTAGATTTTGGATTCAAAGACAATCATAAAAGTCTATTCGGGTTCAAAGACAGAAGCCATGGGCTCTACCTATTATTGGAAGAAATGTTAAAATACTTGGTAGGTGTTATCTAAACTACTACCACCACTTGTTTAGTTTTGTTTAAGCTTAAGGATTTTACTTATAAATTTTAGGTGTATTCTTAAAAATGTGAGACAGTATCGGGTTATAAAGTTAAAAGTGCTTCCTAGGACCATTCATTGGCTAGAAAAAAGGCACTGTGTATATATTTTGACCCATTTTTCAATTTAAAATGAATTAGCTATAAAGAAAAAAAGAGTTATTTTAGTTGTCTCATATATTACTACTACGAAAGACTAACTCAACCCTGGTTTGGGGAAGAAATAATTATGTCTTTAAGAGATAAAGACATAATTTATCTCTTAAACCAGTAGAGACTGGTTCTCTATGGTGACCTCTTTAATGTTTTAAATCAGTTGTCTTATCCAGAAATTTAACATTATTCTGTATAGTGATATGTACATGTTCAATTTCTTCACAGTAGCTTGACAGCAGCACTATTAAGAATATCGACAATATGAATGAAGGTTGACTCGAATGCAGTATTTAAAGTGCTTTATTTATATTACCCATATAGTCTTTTTAAAAAATCCTTTTAAAATCCTGAAAATTGTGTTTTAGATGCCACCACAAAAAGTGAATTTTTTCACAATGTGTCAATGAAACAAATAATTCAAATGGAAAACAGTGTTCCCATTTACAACTAAAGTTCAAATCAATTCAAAGTTATACACTAAGAGCCTGTAGAACGAAACTAGCTCTTGGATGCTTTTAAAAACTCCCCAAGGATTTGATATAAAATTCATATAACCTTTAGAAGGTTACGTATGGAGCAAGTATTCCAAAAAGAAGCCCAAAGAATTCAAGTGCTGTGACAAAAATCTCACAGCTCTGAATCCAAAGTTAGTGCTCTTTCTACTCTACCAGAATTACACCTCAAACAAGAAATTCCTGGCCCAAAAGGTCACTAAACCTTAACACCAGCAATATCAGTATTGAAAAGTAACCTTTATCTGAGACACGATTCATTTTTTTCTTTTCTTTTTTTTGACCCTGGGAGCTTCTGGGTCAGGAGATACAGAGAACTATTTATTTCAGGATCCAACATCAGACTAAGACCTGAAGTATCTAAGGGAAAAAAAATTAAAAACTGAGCTGTTAAATATACTAAGCATTTTGTCTGTAAAACAGGGCACTAAAGTACATTACAGCTTTTATGTTAATTCATTTAATACAGTTATATAGTGGGGTTTGGCAACGGAGCAAAACTTCCTGGACCCTCCCCTTCTGTTGTGTTTTATACTAGACCAGACTCTCAGTTTCTTGTCATTCAAAATTGTCATTTTTCTAAAAAAAATGTAGAGAATTTCCCATTCCATCCAAACTGTCTTCCAAAAAACATACAACTGAAGTCTAAGGAGAGCATTTGTAACATTCCCTCCTACTTATGAGTAAAAAAATATATTGGAACATCAAACATACTCTATGCTTTATAAAGATCTAACTAAAGCGGACAAAGACTATCTAGCCCAAAGGACTTACTACAGTGAGGACTACAGTATATGTGTTTGCATGAAACGTGTGTATATATATAATTTAAACTGAGAAACTCTTTAACTTTAGACATCAATAGCAAGTATCACATAGTCAGTTATTAATGAAGTCCAACCTTGAACTAATGATTTACAATTTCCTAAATCACGTATTCAAGGTACTGAGACACACTTACACCAGGAACCTGGTAAACAAGGCATGCTCCTGGCCCTCCTGGAGCTTCCAGTCGGGGAATGCAGAAAATACTCTACTTTTGAAAGTGGTGCCTCACTATCCACATTTTAGATATATTATACCTGTATAACTTTTCTTAAGAAAGAATTTTTTTAAGAGCTTAAGAAATAAAATGTAAACAAGGTGGTTGTACAGAAAAATGGCAATCAATATTAGTTAATACCACCAACATTCCAACAGCTTCCAAACCAACTTTTTGGACAATCACCACAGGAATTAAGCTGGAATTTCTCCAGCAAGAGGCTTCAGCTTCTAAGTACAGGCACTACAGAAGCATATATAGAAGGTAATGTCTGCTCATTATACAGCTAACATGCAAAGCCCAGTAACCCAAGGACTTTATGATCAAAAGTTTAACTGGTCTGTGATTTACAGCAGATTTTTGCAACTTAAACTCACTTCTTATGAAGATCTTACATCACTTATGGAATCTTTGAAGAAAGCACCCAAGGTCTGTGACATGTCTAAGATTCTTTCAGGGTTTATCTTGGTAACTGCCTCATGTTTCATACAAGATAACTGATGACAGTGAATACTGAGCTGCTCATTTTGCCCTGTTCAATGTGAAAAGAGAAAGTATTGATTCTAATTCGAGCTATTTTTTGACAAATACCATGAAAGTGAGATACCCTAGGCCCATTACCTTATTCGCAAAGTGGGCTATTCTAGAAATCTTCCCATTCCAAAACTAGATAACCAATTCCAGTAGGTATGTATGTGTTAGCTTTTCCTATAAACTACAGGCAGCCTAAAACTACAAGATAAGCACTTGAGGAGGGAGGTGGGAGGAAGGCTCCAGGAGGGGACAGGCATATCCCTATGGCTGATTCATGTTGATGTTTGGCAGAAACCAACACAATTCTGTAAAACAATTATCCTTCAATTAAAAAATACATTTAAAGTTCAAAAAAAAAAATACTTACATCATAAATTGTGAAATAAGCTCAATTGTGAAAATTAAGTTAGTAAAAACTATACAAACGTGAGGCCTTTCAAAAGCTGAACAAAGTATACTACGTATACTACGTACTGCTAAGAGGTGGCACTACTACTTTCCAGTAAGTTACAAAGTTTATGTATTTAGACATATTCAGCACTAAATTCATTTTACCTACCTTTCTTCCCCCGTGTACAATTGTGTCTACTCCATAAGTGACTTACAACTACATTCATCTTAAGAGACAAAGAACTCTTGAGAACTGAGTTTTACTCACTTTCTTTATCTAGTTCATCTCATGTACCACAACACCATAACTAATCCCCCCATACACACAGCTCACAGACTATACTCTGAAACAATCAAATGTCGAATGAGTTACTTCTTACTGATTAAAATCATCTATTTAACACTACTACTAATCAAAAGCAATTAGTTTTATTCACTAATATGTAATCCCGTGATCACATTACTTACGGATTTCTCAAAAGGAGGGGAGAGAATTTTTGGGACTTGTTTAAGGAAGGAAAATTAAAGTACTAAACCCTAATCACCTAGCTGCTTTGAGGAGGAGCAGTATCTTAAACATATTCCCACTCACCCCATTTCCCAAGGTTGGCCCTACCCGTTGGGAAGTTCACCGATTCATGAAGACCCTTCTTTAAGGAGCAAAATTAGAGATCACAAGTCTAATGGAACTTGATTCTACAGTCCAATTAACAAATTGCTATCTTTCCCCTCTCCCGCAATTAATTAGCCATACAAAAGGGTAGACCAGCAGCTGGCCAAAATTTTATCAACTATAACTTACCGAAACTATTATGGTAATCAGAATTGTAAAAAACCTTAACGCACCACCCAATCTAGACAACTCTCCAGACTTCTACTGACTCAGGATCTCCATTAACGTCTCCAGGGCCTGGAAGGTATTTCAAAAGACCTGACGTTTCATACAGGCAACATCTGTTCTCCCAAATTTCAAGCAATTTTATCCCGCCGACTCTATAAATTACATTCATCTGTTCCTGGTTAAACCCTCTAGAACTACGCAAAACGTGTCTATCAGGATAATGGTTAGGATTTTTTTTCTGCCTGGCCTGAACCACACAATCATCTTTTGAAACATTACCTTTTCCAAAAGAAGCAGTCCAAGAAACGAAGCAGGCCAGTCTCGCCACTTTCCCTATTTAACAGGCACTGCCGAAGTTAACTTGTACGCATTTCTCGAGATTAATCATCTAACCTATACCACTTCTTAAATATGCTTACTTACTAGACTACTAGTTTTAATCGTAGCATTAAGGGTTTTCGAAGTTCAGCCTACCAGAATAAGGTTGGTTGCTCTGGAAATACGCATTACATCCGCATACTGCTGCCAGAAAATAAACCTAAGGGCCCGCAACTCGGAAGAGGCCTTCGCTCAGCCGCGCCCCAGACAGACGAACGTTTAAGGGAGGAAGGGAATCAGGATCACAGAAAAACCCAAGGCTAGATGCAACTGTTAGGTCAAGCGGAGCTCGAGGACGAAAGGGCAGGCCTGGTCTTCCCCGCGAGTCCAAGCGTCTCGAGCGGGAGATCCGCTCCGCGCGGAGCAAGGTAACCTCCCCAACCCCCAACTCACACCGACGACCACGGTTGGGGCGACCCACTCCCGAGCCCCGCCTCCGCCCATCATCTTTCTCTGCACTAACCTTTCTCCTCTCGGCTGTCGGCCGCCATTGCTCCCCTCTTGTTTCCGCTGCTGCTTCTGCTGCCGCCGCCGCTTCGAGGCGACTCGCGCGGGCGCCGCAGCCGCGGCAGCAAAACAGGCGCGTCCGTCTGTCCGTCCGCTGGGCTGCGCTCTCCGCACCGTAGCCTCTAACACTCACCTTTCCGGCCTCACCCTTTCTCCCCGCTTCTCCCCTTTCTCCCTTTTTCCCTGCCCTACTTTCACTCCAGCTACCCAAAGCGTAGGCCCAGTCTTCCCGTTGGGGCTTAGGGACGGGAGGGGGAAGGGAGGGGAAAGGGAAACAGATGGCGACGGCGGGCGGCGCTAAAATGGAGCCTGCTTCCTGCGTGAAACAATCCGGCTCCCGAAATGCCCTGCGCTGTTTACGCTGCGTTCCTCCCTGGGTACGTCACAGTGCGGAGGGGCAAGGAGGCGGGACGCACAAGGGGACGTGACGTAACGTCCGCGTGTCGCCCCGCCCCCCGCAGCCCGGAAGTCCCGGGAATGAGTGTTTTATTTCTAATAATTGAGTATTGCAAGTTATGTTACGTGCAGCTTGGTGCGCAGCGTGTTCCTCTGCGTTGCTGTTTTCTCACCTGAGGCGCCAATTAGTGGACCTTCCAGCATCAGGGCAAAGATGCATCCAGTTGCTCCGCGGGACAACTGATTCACTTTTGGAACCTGGACGCTTATTTAGGACAAGTCTGGGCCAGTCCCTTTGCAGCCACTTCTCTTGGTATCGGATGTACTTTCTAATTTGGTGCTACAGGTCTACCCAAAGGCAGCGCAGGATTCAGTCAGCTCACTTGTTACAAAAGCCTACTAATTTTGTTTTTAATTGAAGAAGGAATTATTTTTAAAATAGCTGTGTAATTCACATAAGTTTGATTTAAACATTTATCGAGGTCCTTGGGGACACAGACTATTGAGAAATTAAAACTACATAAGTGGTCAAAAATTACTTTACATTATATGGTAAGATTTTTGAGGACACTTGCTTCATTGTGAAAGGAATGAAAATAATTTTGCTTCACCGTTCCATAACTGAGTTTACAAGAAGATTTGAATGCCAAAAAAAAAAAAAAGGGAAGATGGTTATAAATACAAAACAAACTAATGACAAATTTAGAGATTAGTGGTGCCTTGGTACTTGATTGACTGATTGGTTTCTCTCTTCAAGGAGTTCAAGTTTGTGTTCTACTGAAGGAGACAAGGTGTAAATAAAAGTCATGATGAATTCTGTGGAACTAAAGGCTAATATGGCAAGGTGGAGGATGGGGATAGATGAAGGCTTTTTATATAGAAAAACTAGAAAACCCTCTCTGAGAAGGTGAAGTTAAAACTGATACCCAGTAAAAGGTGGAGATAAGAGTCCTCCAGGGAGACACCAGCACACCCAAAGTGAGTGAGAAAGAGGCCTTGGTGTGGTCAAGAATCTACAGAGAACACCACTGAACTACCACCCAGATAATGAGTGAGGGAGCAAGTGGTTGAGATAATGTTTGAGGAACAGGCCACATCTTAGGAGTAAGGGCCTAATCAGGACCCAACGCCAAACTAAAGCAGTTCAGGGTCTACAGAGAGAATTTCAAGAGTGAACCCACTGAAGGGCAAGGATGGAAAACACCTATGGCTTTCCACAGATCCACATCTGTAAAATGTGAAATTAAGCCAACACAAGTTCAAGATCAGCACACCTCAGGGAAGACAGCAAAATCTAAAATCACTGAAACATTTTGCATGATATTTAATATTAAATCCCGGGAAGCACAGCAAAATCTAAAATCACTGAAAAAAATTAGGCAGCCAGTCCCTTTGCAGCCACTTCTCTTGGTATCGGATGTACTTTCTAATTTGGTGCTACAGGTCTACCCAAAGGCAGCGCAGGATTCAGTCAGCTCACTTGTTACAAAAGCCTACTAATTTTGTTTTTAATTGAAGAAGGAATTATTTTTAAAATAGCTGTGTAATTCACATAAGTTTGATTTAAACATTTATCGAGGTCCTTGGGGACACAGACTATTGAGAAATTAAAACTACATAAGTGGTCAAAAATTACTTTACATTATATGGTAAGATTTTTGAGGACACTTGCTTCATTGTGAAAGGAATGAAAATAATTTTGCTTCACCGTTCCATAACTGAGTTTACAAGAAGATTTGAATGCCAAAAAAAAAAAAAGGGAAGATGGTTATAAATACAAAACAAACTAATGACAAATTTAGAGATTAGTGGTGCCTTGGTACTTGATTGACTGATTGGTTTCTCTCTTCAAGGAGTTCAAGTTTGTGTTCTACTGAAGGAGACAAGGTGTAAATAAAAGTCATGATGAATTCTGTGGAACTAAAGGCTAATATGGCAAGGTGGAGGATGGGGATAGATGAAGGCTTTTTATATAGAAAAACTAGAAAACCCTCTCTGAGAAGGTGAAGTTAAAACTGATACCCAGTAAAAGGTGGAGATAAGAGTCCTCCAGGGAGACACCAGCACACCCAAAGTGAGTGAGAAAGAGGCCTTGGTGTGGTCAAGAATCTACAGAGAACACCACTGAACTACCACCCAGATAATGAGTGAGGGAGCAAGTGGTTGAGATAATGTTTGAGGAACAGGCCACATCTTAGGAGTAAGGGCCTAATCAGGACCCAACGCCAAACTAAAGCAGTTCAGGGTCTACAGAGAGAATTTCAAGAGTGAACCCACTGAAGGGCAAGGATGGAAAACACCTATGGCTTTCCACAGATCCACATCTGTAAAATGTGAAATTAAGCCAACACAAGTTCAAGATGATCAGCACACCTCAGGGGAAGACAGCAAAATCTAAAATCACTGAAACATTTTGCATGATATTTAATATTAAATCAGACCAGTGCCAGGTCCTATAGCACAGGTTGCAAACTGGTACCTGGAGACCTAAGACGTTACTTGACCCACACAAGTGTTTGTGTACTTGTATTGAAGCTTAATGCCTTTAATCAGAGCATGCACTTTCCAGTAAGACTCTTTCTTCACCATTCCTCTCAGTTGCCTTACCTTTGATCAGTATTACTGATTGAAGTAAACATCTATGACGCATGTGGATTCAGGGAAACAAAAACAAAAACTGGCTATTGGATTCTGTTGCCCTAGGAAGGTTATATAGAGTGAGGAATAAGAAGACTCAGTCCAGAGTCTTAGAGAATATTAATAAGGGGAAAAATGCAGTATGAACCTAGAACATCTTGTCTTATTAGAAAGCAGTAATCAGAGAATACTAGGGCCCTTTCAAACTCCGAGGCATTTTGAGCGGCTGTAAAGATAAAATTTCAGTGGACTGAAATGTACCAAATATGTTTTAATCCTTGAATTCATAATAGTTGAAAAAAAACTTACCAGTCCCATTTGGTTGATGATGCTAGGAAACCAGTTCAATATTTTGAAAACTGGTAAAGAGAAGCCATCATCTAACCTGTCTTTCTAATTAGAACCATATCCCAGCATTACCAGACAAGTAGTTGATGAAAGGAAGTTTCTCTTTAGGGAAGTATTCAAGCTAATATGTGGCCAGGGCAAAGCAATGATAGAAGGTAGGACATCACCATTTTATAACCATTAATGAAATAAACAGATAAGATGAGGGTTATTAATGGCTGCTAATTTTTATAACAGTAAGACAATCAGATGTTATGTGCCTGCTGATGGAAGTACATAATTCAATCTATGAAGTAATCTTGTAATCTTGCCAAAAACTTAACCTGGATCTCAAGACTCTTGTCAATGGTTCTCAACCAGGAGGTGATTCAGTTTCCAGTAGATATTTAACAGCATTTGGAGAAGTTTGTGGTTGCCTAAATTTTAATCATGACCTACTCAAACAAAGACTAAAAACCTAGGAAAGGTTTTTAAAGGCTCAGGAAGAGCCACAAGGGCAAACAAAATGTGGAAGTTCAGTCTTGCCTATTAGAAAAGATTAAAAAACATAAACATACAATCTACACATATTTAAGGTGATTAGCCTTCATATGACTGCAGCCCTAGTCTGACCTCGATTTCATAAGCCAGAACTACCAAGCTGAGTGGTTCTGAAATTCCTGACCCACGGAAATGACAGAAGATAATAAAGATTGTTTTTAAACCACTAAATGAGCTTAATGCCTTTAATCAAATGCACTTTCCAGTAAGACTCTTTCTTCACCATTCCTCTCAGTTGCCTTACCTTTGATCAGTATTACTGATTGAAGTAAACATCTATGACGCATGTGGATTCAGGGAAACAAAAACAAAAACTGGCTATTGGATTCTGTTGCCCTAGGAAGGTTATATAGAGTGAGGAATAAGAAGACTCAGTCCAGAGTCTTAGAGAATATTAATAAGGGAAATATGCAGTATGAACCTAGAACATCTTGTCTTATTAGAAAGCAGTAATCAGAGAATACTAGGGCCCTTTCAAACTCCGAGGCATTTTGAGCGGCTGTAAAGATAAAATTTCAGTGGACTGAAATGTACCAAATATGTTTTAATCCTTGAATTCATAATAGTTGAAAAAAAACTTACCAGTCCCATTTGGTTGATGATGCTAGGAAACCAGTTCAATATTTTGAAAACTGGTAAAGAGAAGCCATCATCTAACCTGTCTTTCTAATTAGAACCATATCCCAGCATTACCAGACAAGTAGTTGATGAAAGGAAGTTTCTCTTTAGGGAAGTATTCAAGCTAATATGTGGCCAGGGCAAAGCAATGATAGAAGGTAGGACATCACCATTTTATAACCATTAATGAAATAAACAGATAAGATGAGGGTTATTAATGGCTGCTAATTTTTATAACAGTAAGACAATCAGATGTTATGTGCCTGCTGATGGAAGTACATAATTCAATCTATGAAGTAATCTTGTAATCTTGCCAAAAACTTAACCTGGATCTCAAGACTCTTGTCAATGGTTCTCAACCAGGAGGTGATTCAGTTTCCAGTAGATATTTAACAGCATTTGGAGAAGTTTGTGGTTGCCTAAATTTTAATCATGACCTACTCAAACAAAGACTAAAAACCTAGGAAAGGTTTTTAAAGGCTCAGGAAGAGCCACAAGGGCAAACAAAATGTGGAAGTTCAGTCTTGCCTATTAGAAAAGATTAAAAAACATAAACATACAATCTACACATATTTAAGGTGATTAGCCTTCATATGACTGCAGCCCTAGTCTGACCTCGATTTCATAAGCCAGAACTACCAAGCTGAGTGGTTCTGAAATTCCTGACCCACGGAAATGACAGAAGATAATAAAGATTGTTTTTAAACCACTAAACTTGGGAAATATTGTTATGGCACTAGATAACTAATACACAATGTCATATGTTAAATTGTATTTCTAAATATAATAATATAGTCTATATTGTATTTGTAAATATAGACAATTGGAAAGTGAAATTTAAAAAACATTTACAATAGCATTAATAATATAAACTACTTGGGAATACTGAAAACTATAAGACAGTGTAGAGAAAAATCAAAGAAGACCTAAATAAATGAAAAGGTATTGATCATGCACTTAAGTATTTGATATTGATGTCAATTCTCCCTAAATTGATCTATAAACTCAAAGCAATCTCATTCAAAATCCCAGTGGAGTTTCTTAAAAGAAATTGACGAGATGAAATTAAATTTGTAGGAAAGTGAAAAGGACCTAGAAAAGTCAAAACAATTTTGGAAAACAAGAACAATTTGGAAGAATAGCACTACCTGACTTCAAGACTTCTCATAAAGCTATAGTAAACAACACAGTGTGGTACTTCGTAAAGTAAGACATAAATTAGTAGATCATTAAAGTATGATGTAATTATACCTAGGCATGGAATACAGAATTGAATGTATAGATAATTTGAGTTATAGTCATATACAGTTATAAAATATAGCATTAAAAATGAACAAGAACTACATGTACCAACATGGTTAAATTTCAAAACATAATGTTAAGTGAAAAAGGAGCTTTCAGATTGCTATGGTAATGTTGTTTGAATATTAAAACATAATAATAATGTATTAAAAATAAAAATGTATTCTTGTATACAGTAATAATGTATGAAATACAAACAATGGGTAAAATTTCAAAAAAAGGGGTACAAAGAGGATTAAAGGCTCAGGAAGAGCCACAAGGGCAAACAAAATGTGGAAGTTCAGTCTTGCCTATTAGAAAAGATTAAAAAACATAAACATACAATCTACACATATTTAAGGTGATTAGCCTTCATATGACTGCAGCCCTAGTCTGACCTCGATTTCATAAGCCAGAACTACCAAGCTGAGTGGTTCTGAAATTCCTGACCCACGGAAATGACAGAAGATAATAAAGATTGTTTTTAAACCACTAAACTTGGGAAATATTGTTATGGCACTAGATAACTAATACACAATGTCATATGTTAAATTGTATTTCTAAATATAATAATATAGTCTATATTGTATTTGTAAATATAGACAATTGGAAAGTGAAATTTAAAAAACATTTACAATAGCATTAATAATATAAACTACTTGGGAATACTGAAAACTATAAGACAGTGTAGAGAAAATCAAAGAAGACCTAAATAAATGAAAAGGTATTGATCATGCACTTAAGTATTTGATATTGATGTCAATTCTCCCTAAATTGATCTATAAACTCAAAGCAATCTCATTCAAAATCCCAGTGGAGTTTCTTAAAAGAAATTGACGAGATGAAATTAAATTTGTAGGAAAGTGAAAAGGACCTAGAAAAGTCAAAACAATTTTGGAAAACAAGAACAATTTGGAAGAATAGCACTACCTGACTTCAAGACTTCTCATAAAGCTATAGTAAACAACACAGTGTGGTACTTCGTAAAGTAAGACATAAATTAGTAGATCATTAAAGTATGATGTAATTATACCTAGGCATGGAATACAGAATTGAATGTATAGATAATTTGAGTTATAGTCATATACAGTTATAAAATATAGCATTAAAAATGAACAAGAACTACATGTACCAACATGGTTAAATTTCAAAAACATAATGTTAAGTGAAAAAGGAGCTTTCAGATTGCTATGGTAATGTTGTTTGAATATTAAAACATAATAATAATGTATTAAAAATAAAAAATGTATTCTTGTATACAGTAATAATGTATGAAAAATACAAAATCACAGATCAGAGGTAATCTTCAATAGAGTGTTTATTTCTGGGAAGTGAGGAAGGAAAACTGAGAAGGGGTACAAAGAGGATTAAACGCTCATGAGTATGCTTTATTTAAAGAAAAGAAAAGCCTGAAATATGTGACAAAGCAATAACAATACATAACATATTAAGTATTAATAATTATTAATACATTAATGTCATACATGAGAATTACATTACTGTCTTCAGTGTCTTTAAAATATTTCATTTTTAAAAATTATATATGAAGTGAAATGTTCCCTGAACTGATGAAGAATTTTAGGCAAATTTCTAAGTTGAACTTATCACTGCATCATGCAATTGTGTTTGAAATAGTCGCTTAATGCAGTAAAGAAACCACGCTGCCCATAGTCTTTGTCTCTCGGCATTCTCCACTAGAGGCCTTGTTTTCTATTCATTCTGAGCCAGTATATGTAGGTGAAAGGAAAGCACAAGCTAGGACTCGGTATCCTTTACTGAAATGCTTATCTGGACCTCCAGATGCATAAAGTCTAGCTTGCCTTCACATTCCACCCTCTCTTCTGTTTACTGCCTGAGTCCTCTGTAAGCTATTATGTGAGCTAAGGTAGTAAGCCCTGATTTGCTGCTCCTGACACTGTATTTTCCATCTTCACCTATGCCTGGTGAGGATGAGGTATTTTTATAAATAACACATCCAAAAGTTCAGTATTCCCTGGTGGTCCACTAAGTATCCTCCTTGCAATGCAGGGGACACAGCTTCAATCCCTGGTCAGGGAACTAAGATCCCACATGATGAGGAGCAACTAAGCCTAAGAGCCACAACTACTGGACCTGTACACCACAACAAAAGATCTCTCATGATGCAATAAAGACCTGATACATCTAACTATAGCTTTAACTTTTTGGCTTGCACCTTTCATAGTAGTTGAAAGAGGCTTCCCTGGTGGCCCAGACAGTTAAGAATCTGCCTGCAATGCAGGAGACCCGGGTTCAATCCCTGGGTTCGGAAGATACCGAAGAAGGTAATGGCACGCCACTCCAGTGTTCTTGCCTGGGAAATCCAACAGACAGGGAAGGCTTGTGGGCTAGTCGACATGACTGAGTGACTAACATACACACACATATATTTTTTTAAAAGAAGTTTAGTAAAATAATGGAATGCAATATTCGGAGAGCTACAAACTTGCAGTTTCAAGACGACTAAAGCCGTAGTATAATGTAATGTACTATAGTTAATAGTACTATATTGTATTAAAGAGCACATTTTAAGTGTTCTTACCACACCAAAGGGGAAAAAGGTCACTATAACTATGTGAAGTGATAGATGTGTATATTAACTTGATTATGGGAATCATTTCATAATATAAATGTATGTGTGTGTGCTAAGTCACTTCTGTCCTATCTGACTCTTCACAACTCTATGGACTATAACCCACCAGATTTCTCTGTCCATGGGATTCTCCAGGCAAGAAAACTGGAGTGGGTTGCCATGCCAAGGCAGGAGAAGTAAGAGATGTGGATTCGACCCCTGACTTGGGAAGATCCCCTGGAGTAGGAAATGGTAACCCACTCCAGTATTCTTGACTGGAGAATCCCATGGACAGAGCAGCGTGGCTGGCTATAGTCCATGGGGTCGTAAAGAGTCAGACATGACTGAGCGGCTGAGCATGAACATTTGTATGTTCCTTATCTTTTTAAAAGATATCCTCAAGCCTGCCTCAGAATTACCACTGCCTGCTCTGTAGTCCCATGGCATTCACTGTTCTCATTGTGTTTATTTGTGAACATGGCTATCCAACAGCTATATAGCTATCCAAATTCACCGTCATCTCTTAGCAGTAACATATCCTTAAAACTGCCATCCTATTTTTTGAACCAACTATACTTCAATTTTAAAAAAAGAAATAATTTAAAAAAAAAAAAAAAAAAACTGTAGGACTTCCCTGATGGTCCAGTGGGTAAAGAGTCTGCCTTGCAGTGCAAGGGGCACCAGTTCAATCCCTGGCCTGGGAAGATCCCACATGCCAGAGAACAGCTGGGCCGGTGTGTCCAATTACAAGGCAACACTCTGCAACAAGATAGGCTACTGCGATGGGAGGTCCACACATGCCAAAGAATAATAAAGATGGGTGAAAAATAAAAACCAATGACTTACAGGCAAAAAAAGAATTCTTAAAAAAAACTGTAGAAGCATCAATTGTATTGTTATCAATTGCATTATAGCTAGTTTGAAGGAACATATCTTCTAGTAAAATAGAAGTAATAGATAGTAAAGAATATTTTGATTCCTTTAATAGGTGGTGAGCTGGTAGATATTTAACAGCCAGCTCTCCAAGAGGAAAAACCATCTTTGTAGTGTGTGCCGATTTCTATGGTATAAATACTTCCATCGTGACCTATTTAAGGCTACCAAAGTAACACCATATCACTGAACAAAGTGATATTTCAGTTGAGAAGTATACAGTAACATCCAATTATATAGAATTTTTCGCCACACAGATGTAAATATAAATAACCTCAAGAACATAGATAATATTAACTTTTAGTTGAAAGAATTAGAAAGTGGTGAGTTTGGGGATTTCTTACTTTTGTTTTTAATATGATCTGCTTTTTAACACCAAAACCACTTTGTGTTGCCATATAGTTAATTAACAATTTTGTGATAGTTTCAGGTAAACAGTGAAGGGGCTTGGCTATACATATACATGTATCCATTCTCCCCTAAATCCCATTCCCATCTAATGTAATCTGCTTAACTACAACATTGTCGTTCAGTTGCTAAGTCATGTCTGACTCTCTAACCCCATGGACTACAGCACAACAGGCTTCCCTGTCCTCCACCATCTTGCAGAGCTTGCTCAAACTTATGTCCATTGAATCAGTGATGCCTTCCAGCCCTCTTGCCCACTGTTGTCCCCTTCTTCTGCCCCCAATCTTTCCCAGTATCAGGGTCTTTTCCAATGAGTTGGCTCTTCACATCAGCTGACCAAAGTATTGGAGCTTCAGGCGCAGGATCAGTCCTTCCAGTGAATATTCAGGGTTGATTTTCTTTAGGATTGACTGGTTTGATCTCCTTACTCTCCAAGGGAACTCTATAGAGTATTCTCTAGCACCATAACTCAAAAACATCGATTCTTTGGTGTTCAGTCTTCTTTGTTCCAACTCTCACACCTGTACGTGACTACTGGAAAAACCACTGATTTGACTATAATGGACCTTTGTTGGCAAGTGATGTCTCTGCTTTTAATACGCTGTCTAGGTTTGTCATAATTTTCTTGAAAGGAGCAAGCATCTTTCAGTTTATAGCTGCAATCACCACCATAGTGATTTGGAGTCCAAGAAAATAAGATTTGTCACTGCTTCTACATCCTCCCTTGATCTAATAGGTGGTAGCGGTAGTATTTAACAGCCAGCTCTCCAAGAGGAAAAACCATCTTTGTAGTGTGTGCCGATTTCTATGGTATAAATACTTCCATCGTGACCTATTTAAGGCTACCAAAGTAACACCATATCACTGAACAAAGTGATATTTCAGTTGAGAAGTATACAGTAACATCCAATTATATAGAATTTTTCGCCACACAGATGTAAATATAAATAACCTCAAGAACATAGATAATATTAACTTTTAGTTGAAAGAATTAGAAAGTGGTGAGTTTGGGGATTTCTTACTTTTGTTTTTAATATGATCTGCTTTTTAACACCAAAACCACTTTGTGTTGCCATATAGTTAATTAACAATTTTGTGATAGTTTCAGGTAAACAGTGAAGGGGCTTGGCTATACATATACATGTATCCATTCTCCCCTAAATCCCATTCCCATCTAATGTAATCTGCTTAACTACAACATTGTCGTTCAGTTGCTAAGTCATGTCTGACTCTCTAACCCCATGGACTACAGCACAACAGGCTTCCCTGTCCTCCACCATCTTGCAGAGCTTGCTCAAACTTATGTCCATTGAATCAGTGATGCCTTCCAGCCCTCTTGCCCACTGTTGTCCCCTTCTTCTGCCCCCAATCTTTCCCAGTATCAGGGTCTTTTCCAATGAGTTGGCTCTTCACATCAGCTGACCAAAGTATTGGAGCTTCAGGCGCAGGATCAGTCCTTCCAGTGAATATTCAGGGTTGATTTTCTTTAGGATTGACTGGTTTGATCTCCTTACTCTCCAAGGGAACTCTATAGAGTATTCTCTAGCACCATAACTCAAAAACATCGATTCTTTGGTGTTCAGTCTTCTTTGTTCCAACTCTCACACCTGTACGTGACTACTGGAAAAACCACTGATTTGACTATAATGGACCTTTGTTGGCAAGTGATGTCTCTGCTTTTTAATACGCTGTCTAGGTTTGTCATAATTTTCTTGAAAGGAGCAAGCATCTTTCAGTTTATAGCTGCAATCACCACCATAGTGATTTGGAGTCCAAGAAAATAAGATTTGTCACTGCTTCTACATCCTCCCCTTCTATTTGTCGTGAAGCGATGGGACCAGATGCCATGATCTTTGTCTTTTGAATGCTGAGTTTTAGGGCAGCTTTTTCACTCTCCTCTTTGACCTTCATCAAAAGGCTCTTTAGTTCTTTGCTTTCTGCCATAAGGGTGATGTCATCTGCATAGTTGAGGCAATTGATATTTCTTCCAGCAATCTTTTTCTTTTAATTCTTTTTTTGCCTCTAATTCATCATTTATTTTTCATCCATCTTTATTATTCTTTGGCATGTGTGGGCTTCCCATCACAGTGGCCTCTCTTGCTGCATAGCACTGGCTCTGGGCGCATGCGCTCCAGAGCTCTGGCTCGTAATTGAACACACCAGTCCAGCCGCTCCGCGGCACATGGGATCTTCCCAGGCCAGGGATTGAATCAGCACCCCTTGCACTGCAAGGTGGACTCTCTACACACTGGACCACCAGGGAAGCCCTCTCTCAGCAATCTTGATTCCAGCTTGTGCTGCATCCATGCTGACATTTCACATGATGTGGTCTAAATATAAATTAAATAAGCAGGGTGACAATATATAGCTTTGACATACTCCTTTCTCAATTTGGAACCAATTCATTGTTCCATGTCTGGTTCTAACTGTTGCTTCTTGTCCTGCCCACAGGTTTAACAGGAGGCAGGTAAGGTGGCCTGGTATTCCCAAACCTGCACATGGATATTTATGGTGGATTTATTCCTAACTGCCAAAGTTTGAAAGCAAACAAGGTATTCCGCAGTAAGTAAATGGATAAACAAACTGTGGTACATCCAGACAATGGACTATTCTATTAAGCAGCAGAGATGAGTTATTAAGCATGAAAAGCTGTAGAGGAAACTTAAATGCATCTTAGTAAGTGAAAGAAGCTAATCTGAAAATGCTAAATACGGTATGACCCCAAGAGTGAAAAGATCAGTGGTTGTCTGGGGCTGAAAGTGGGGAAAGGATGAATTGGTGAGTCAGAGAGGATCTTTAGGGCAGTGAAACTACTTTATATGAAACTATGTGTCCAAACCCAGAAAATGTACTACAGCAAAGACTGAGGATAAAGCATAGACTTTGAGTGACTATGATGCTTCAGTATAGGTTCATCGATTATAACAAATGTATTACTCTGGTGGGGAATGCTGATAATGGGAAAGGCTATACGTGTGGGTGGGCAGAACTTATGGGAAACCTCTGTAATTCCTCTCAAGTTGGCTATAAACCTAAAACGACTGTAAAAATTAATCATAAAGTCTTAGGGACTTCCCTAGTGGCCCAGTGGCTAAGATCCCATGTTCCCAAAGCAGGGGGCCCACGTTTGATCCCTGGCTGGGCAATTGGAGCATACATGCTGCAGCTAAGATCCAGTGCAGCCAAATAAATACATATATATTTTTTACCTTTTTTTTTTTTTTTTTAATTTTGGCCTCTTTTATTCGTTCTCTTTTTTTTTAAGTTATTTTTTTCTTTTTTTGTTTTTTTTTGGCTACTTCTATTGGTCTTTCGTTTATTTATCTTTGTTATTTGGCTTGTGTGGACCTCCCATTGCAGCGGCCCCTCTGGCTGCAGAGGACCGACTCTGGGCACATGCGCTCCAGAGCTCTGGCCGGTAGTTGGACACATCCATCCAGTCTCTCCATGGCACATGGGATCTTCCCGGGCCAGGGATCAAACCGCGGTGCTCCTTGCACTGCAAGGCGGTGTCCTTACCCACTGGACTACCAGGGAAGCCCGTATTGGTTCTTTATCTATTTATTTTCATCCATCTTTATTCTTTGGCCTGCGTGGGCCTCCCACTACAGTGGCCTCTCTCCCTGCCGAGCACCGGATCTGGGCACACTTGCTCCAGAGTGCTGGCAAGCAATTGGACACACCGGTCCAGCCGGTCCACGATAGGTGGGATCCTCCCAGGCCAGGGATCCAACCGGTGCCTCTTGCACTACAAGGCGGACTCTCTACCCACTGGACCACCAGGGAAGCCCCAGATTTTTAAAATAATAACAATAGCTTGAGATCATTAGGACAGTTTTTAGCTGGGTAAGTTTGGACTTAAATTGTACCAGAATTTCTGAACCACCTTTCAGGCCAAATTTCCAGGAACGTTTTAGATATTTGTGGGCTGACTAGGACACAGATGTGCAGCCACTACTTTCCTAAAGGTGAGACTAGGATGTCAACACAAGCTGCTCGGATACATCAACGCTTCCATGCAAAGTGGCTCATTTGACCAGAACAACCAGTTCACGTGCCAGTGCAAGCAGAGAAAGGCATAATAAAAAGAGGAGAAGAATGAAAGGCATTTAAAAGCTCAGTAGTTACATTTACACTTAAGTTAATCATTGCATTTTGTTTTTCAATGGCTACAATCTTTTGGAGAAAGAAAAACAAGGCAGAAAACAGAATGAATATTGGAATTAATATGTACCAGATTTCTATAAGAAAACTAGTCTGTCTTCCTATTTCCATTTTAAGCCTTAGTTTTATCCAAAACTTCATTAGCCAGACCTACTTTCTCAATTTCCTCCCTCCCTTGACTCCTTGTGTTTTTTTCACAAGTATTCATTGTACATCTGTTACATGGCAAGTGGCACTAGTGGTAAAGAACCTGCCTGCCAATGCAGGAGATGTAAGAGATGCAGGCTCAATCCCTGGGTCTGAAGGATCTCCTGGAGAACATGGCCAATCACTCTAGTATGCTTGCCTGGAAAATTCCATCAACAGAAGAGCCTGGAGGACTACAGTCCAAAGGTCACACAGAATTGAACACAACCAAAGTGACCTAGCACTCATTGCATAGCAGTTATTGCCCAAGGCATTGATGTTTGTCCCAAAATACGGAGTCTGAAGTTGACCCTCTTGATCTAGAGTTCTCAAAGTATACAGTGCATGATTCATATGGAAAATTTATGGAAATGTAGATTCCTGGCCTTGAACCCAGAAATCAGATTCACAGGCTTATTATAAACCTGGTACTTTGCTATTTTAACAGGCATCTTGAATGACTGAAGGGAATAACATGATTGGAATGTTTAAATATGATAACTCTATCAACTTCTCTATGCATCTAGTAATTTGGTTCTGGAATCAGGCTGGCTGTTCTAATCCAGTCTCTGCCACTTAGCTGTTGATCAAATTAGCCTCTTTTCTGCTGTGTCCTAATCTGAGAGTGTGTGGAAATCAGAATACCGTACCTGCCTCAAAGGGTTGCCTTGCAGATTTAGCAAGTGTAGTATGTGTGGCCTCTGGTACATGGCCGTAAGCACTTATAAAATGGAAATTGGTATCATTGCTGCTGTTGTCATTATTGACAGTAGTTTTGCAACAGCTTTATTTTTTAGAAGAGTAGGGCATACAGCTTTGCCCCAGTGGGTGGCTGGGCTCCTGGGGTGTGACTAGACAGATGATTACTACAAAAGAGAAAAGGGTTCTGTCTGACCTATTATCTAGAAATAAGGCAGAGATCATTGTGTTAGCAAGAATCATCTTATTTTACATTTCCCTTCCCACTTATTTACTTATTAAATCCGTGGATAATGTGTTCTACCATTATTGCTGCTCTGAAATTTTCTCCTCATTGCTTAAAGGAACCAAAATTAGACCTAACCTAGAGAAGGAAATATCATCTGCTCCTGACACACATTTAAAAGATGTCATTAACAGAGATAAGGAAGATAAAAGAATCAGGATTGTAAAGAAGATCAAGAGCTTCCTGGTGGTCCAGTGGTTAAGAACCTGCCTGCCAATGCAGGAGATGTAAGAGATGCAGGCTCAATCCCTGGGTCTGAAGGATCTCCTGGAGAACATGGCCAATCACTCTAGTATGCTTGCCTGGAAAATTCCATCAACAGAAGAGCCTGGAGGACTACAGTCCAAAGGTCACACAGAATTGAACACAACCAAAGTGACCTAGCACTCATTGCATAGCAGTTATTGCCCAAGGCATTGATGTTTGTCCCAAAATACGGAGTCTGAAGTTGACCCTCTTGATCTAGAGTTCTCAAAGTATACAGTGCATGATTCATATGGAAAATTTATGGAAATGTAGATTCCTGGCCTTGAACCCAGAAATCAGATTCACAGGCTTATTATAAACCTGGTACTTTGCTATTTTAACAGGCATCTTGAATGACTGAAGGGAATAACATGATTGGAATGTTTAAATATGATAACTCTATCAACTTCTCTATGCATCTAGTAATTTGGTTCTGGAATCAGGCTGGCTGTTCTAATCCAGTCTCTGCCACTTAGCTGTTGATCAAATTAGCCTCTTTTCTGCTGTGTCCTAATCTGAGAGTGTGTGGAAATCAGAATACCGTACCTGCCTCAAAGGGTTGCCTTGCAGATTTAGCAAGTGTAGTATGTGTGGCCTCTGGGACATGGCCGTAGCACTTATAAAATGTAAATTGGTATCATTGCTGCTGTTGTCATTATTGACAGTAGATTTGCAACAGCTTTATTTTTTAGAAGAGTAGGGCATACAGCTTTGCCCCAGTGGGTGGCTGGGCTCCTGGGGTGTGACTAGACAGATGATTACTACAAAAGAGAAAAGGGTTCTGTCTGACCTATTATCTAGAAATAAGGCAGAGATCATTGTGTTAGCAAGAATCATCTTATTTTACATTTCCCTTCCCACTTATTTACTTATTAAATCCGTGGATAATGTGTTCTACCATTATTGCTGCTCTGAAATTTTCTCCTCATTGCTTAAAGGAACCAAAATTAGACCTAACCTAGAGAAGGAAATATCATCTGCTCCTGACACACATTTAAAAGATGTCATTAACAGAGATAAGGAAGATAAAAGAATCAGGATTGTAAAGAAGATCAAGAGCTTCCTGGTGGTCCAGTGGTTAAGAATCTGCCTTGCAACACGGGGGGATATGGCGTCAATCCCTGTTCAGGGAACTAAGAACCCACATGCCACAGAGCAACTAAGCTTGAGTGCCACAACCACTGAGCCCACACACCAAAACTAGAGAGCATATAAGGAAAGAACCACACGACACAGCAATGATCCTGTGTGCCGCAGCCAAGACCTGATGCAGAGAAAGAAGTTCAGTTTGGGTCAATTTCTACACCATTTACATACACTTACATACATTTTATATAATGAAATGCTAAATGTAATTGTATTCATTATATTATCGATTCTTCATAATGACCTTGTAGTAACAGTCCATATGCAGAACATATGGGTGCATCCTGAGAAGTGTTTACGAGTGAAAATATGACGACTTAGAAGCCTTGCAGAGTGGAAGTAGAAAAAAAAATCATTTCAAATGGACTCTTCTGTTAAAAGATACACAGAGACATACTAAACATTTTAAGGCTTTATTTTTGCAAAAAACAATTCAAATTGGGCAATGCCAATCCAGAAGTAGTTAAGAGTACTCCACCCACAGAAGCTGGGGCAAAGACTTACAGAGAAAGCTGGGTGCAACCCTATATTATTACTGAATGTCTGGAGCAAGGCTTAACTGGCTATTTGTAACTGACTGTCCTTAGGTTTTGATTTGGTAACCTTGGCATTCACTGGTTTGCTTACAGAGGCTGATAGGAGATTTAGAGCCACTACCGTCTAACGGCCTCTTCGTTTAATTTAACACAACTAGGAAAGAAAGCAAGCAGAGAACCGCCCGACAAATTGTTCGGGGGGAAAAAAAAAATCAAAGCTATCCTCCCACCTTCCTTTTCTCTCCAAAGAATTAGCTGAGCAATGAAAACACGGAGAACAGGATTTCCACCATTTATGTGAATTTCAGTCAAATTTGTTTGAACAATACAGCACAGACTGATAACTGGATTATACCTAAAAATAAATGCTTTTGCAGGAAATTGAGTGGTACAGCAACAGAATGGAGGCTTAGCTGAAGAGCACAAGGGTACTCTAAATACTGTGTTAAAAAAATTATTTAAAATTTTTTCTACAACCCCGTTGAACAATTCCTGTTCAACTGTTAGCTCTTAAAGATATAGAAACAGTGTTTGACGCAAATGATTAAGCTATAAATTAGTGAAAGATTGAGTCAATAAAAATAAAGTTACAGAATTTACTCCTATATCATTAGATACTAATTTTGACCGTGCGATTTTTAAATTGATGTGTCGCATTCGATCGTATGAATGAGTTATCGGTTGCACACAGTTCTATTTAGTCCAAGTAGGAAGGAATTTATTACCGGGTACTGGATGGCTTAAACTCTGCCTGGCAGGCGCTAAGGAGCTTCCGGGAACCGACCACCACTCACCAGAATCACACCGCCAGCCTTTACCCCCAGGCAGCTCTGCCACTAGAAAGACATCAAAGCGCCAGGTTGCGGGAGGACAAAACAATACAGGCTCCGCCTGGGTTCACGGCATCAAATCCACCCTAGGCTGTTCTCTGGTCTCTGAGTGGCAGATCCCAAGCCCATCCCAACCCGAACTGCGAGGCCATCTGGGAAATGTAGTTTTAACTTTCCAACGTAAAAGGTACAGAAAGAATACTAAAAGCAGACTGGAATGCAAGTAGAGCGTTGTTACAATGGACTTAAATTTCTTAAATATTAGATCTTTAGGTTGATACATATTTTTCTCTATGATAAATAAATCTCTCGAAGTACAACCTCAGTCAAATAATATGAATACTTCTCAAGTTTTTATAATTATCGCAAAAATTTCCCTCTTAAAACCTATATCAGTTTATATTCTGTCCAACCATCTTGTTCTGTATTATCAATCCCAATTAATGGACTTGCTTATATTTTGAAAAATGAAGGACTGGTGGCTCAGACAGTGAAGAACCTGCCTGCAATGCAGGAGACCCCCGTTTGATCCCTGGGTCAGGAAGATTCCCTGGAGAAGGGAATGGCAGCCCACTGCAGTGTTCTGACCCAGAGAATCCATGGACAGAGGAGCCTGGTAGGCTATATCCCAAGGGTTCCCAAAGAGTAGGCAAATGATACATCATTTAGAAACTTCTAATTTTTTTGCTAGTAAGTTTGAACATTTCAGTTCTCACTACAGGTGAAATGAAGTCCTGAGATTACCCATTTCCCCAGTATCTCTCAGCAATGCATACATAGATTATCTCAAAAGATAGGAAACAACATGTCTTTTATTCATCCATATATAATTCTTTAGCTAAACACATGACTTTTAGATCTAGTGACTCATTCCTACAGCCCTGTATTGGTAGGTAAACCATCCTCTTTAGGTCTTTGAAGTAAATACCAGCAGGGCTGTCTTCTTTTACTGTTTCCGAAAATTAAACTTAATTAAAGCCCGTAGGTCATAACTTAGAGGTTGTAAGGTCTGGTCCCGAGGCTCCTTTCCCCCACTTCCTACCTCCCTGACACAAGAAAGACCTTGACTAGAAGGCCCCTCACGCCAGATTGAACAAGGCCAATGAAAAACAGCCATGACACCAACGGAGGACCACTCTGCCCCCGCCAGAAGTTCTCACTGGACAAAGGAAAGATGAAACTGCCCCATTTGCGAACGCCCCAACACCTGGCCTCAACCAATCAGGTCGACGGTGCCCCAACCTGGCCAGGGACTCTGCTGACCACGTCATCTTACCTATAAAGGGGGCCCTCCCAGTCTCTGTGTGCGCTTTCCCTCACTCCCTCTCTCCTCTCCTCCCCGTGAGGGATGCCCGAGGGCCCCCGTCCAATAAAGCCTGCTCTGCCTCACCAATTCCGATCCTCCTCTCTCATTTTAAAACACCCGGCGGGGACCAACCTCACAGAGGTAAGATTATGTAACTTGTTTATGATATACCAACTTTAGGTATAAACACTAGACTTAAATTATAAACATCTAAATATCTATCAACATAATTTTTGTTTTGTTTTAGTATTTATTTATTTGGCTGTGCGAGGTCTTAGTTGCGGGGCTTTCTGGATCTTCGATCTTTGCTGCGGCACGCAGGATCTTTCAGCTGCAACAGGCAAACTCTTAGTCTCTGCACCTGGGATCTGGTTCCCTGACCAGGGATGAACCTGGGCCCCCTGCATTGGGAGTGTGGCGTCTCACCCACTGGACCCCTACGGAAGCCCCTATCAGTATAATTTTATGAAATCTCTGGGTTATATGTTCAGGCTCTGAATTTCTTGCCACTCACAGTAAGAGCCATGGAAGGAGAGTAGTTCTGTGAGGAAGTGCTCTACAGCTCAGGAAGGTCTGAAAGGTTCAAAGACAGAGCTGTTGTTCCTTCTGCTAGAATCCACTGACAGTCACTGCCCCTCCCTGATTTAACGTGGACTGATGCATTTCCTGGGAACTCTTGACTTGTCAGGACACTAGTAACCAAGTCATTTTCTTCCAGCAGGCAGCCTGTACAGCAGCCACTCTGAAAGGGTAAGGAAATTGTTTGGTGTCATTTCTGAGGGCTCCATAGAGTCCTTTATGTCTCAGTGCAAAAAAAAAAAAAAATTCAGCCACAGAGTAATAGATAAGAAGCTATTTATTAGAATAGGTTGCATGTGAGGCTTTCAAGTGGGCAAGTGAGAGACTGCCACACCTTGAGAATTTACTGGGCTATAGTGTACAATCAAAGGAAAAGAGGGGAAGATAAGAATGTCTTTGTCTTTCTTAAGTAGACATCATGCTTCCATTATCAGCTCCTCTTCCAGGCTGGGCAAAGGAGTTGTCCTGTTTCTACGTGGTCAAGCTAGGTCCACAAATTATTGTTTTTCATGTGTGCAGAGAACATGTCCTAGGGATCATTAACTCCCTGAGCTCACTTGGGCAGGATGTGGGTCTCATGTCACCATTGTTTTATTGTTTTGGGGTATGTTTCATGTTTCTGTTGCATGCTTTTGTTGCTTAGCAAGGCTACTTGTTTTTTGTGGTTAAGCAAACCTACTTTCTTCAGTAATCATTAACTTACAAAGGTCAATTAAATGTTTTCTACTTATAATCCCCCAATGGGATTAACTCTGATCACCCACTTTGTCCTGTTAATCTGTCCCTATCAGTAAGAGGCTGAATGATTGATTGATTGAATTTTTTTTTTTTTTTTTTACTATTTTTGAGGTTAACAATCCTCTTTTATTCCCAAAATAAGCACAGAGTGATTTAGTGAAGGCATTAAAGATAAGGCTTGTTTTATTCAAACTTAGCAATTTCGAAGGGAAAGAACTTGTTCTAAATTCACCTCTGAAACTAGAATATTAATTTTTCACCAGATTGAGACAAAACTACATACATATGCATTATACTTAAACAGCTCTCTTTGAAAGCTGTGTACCATAAACTGTCATTATTCTCCACCTAGTGGCAAGATAGGTGAATTGAAGGCAAGAAATCTACACTTGAGTGCTTCTGGTTTAGTCGCTGAATCGTGTCCAACTCTTGCAACCCTGCCAGGCTCCTCTGTTCATAGGATTCTCTAGGCAAGAATACTGGAGTGGGTGGTCAGTTCCTTCTCCAGAGGATCTTCCCGACCCAGGAATTGAACCCTGATCTCCTGCCTTGCGGGTAGATTCTTTACTGACTGAGCTATGAGGGAAGTCCTTGAGTGCTAGAGCCAAATACTATTTAAATATTATTTTAAAAGAGAACAGTAAGTATTTATAGCATGGAATAAACCTCACCACTTTTCTGTTAAATTCTGATGTAAATTAAAATGCTATGTAAAATAATCCATGATTGTAATTTGATATTGTGTCAAGTCATCCAATTTTGAAATGACAGTCTTTGGATGATAAACAATATTTATAACTACAGGCCTTGAAAGCATTTCTTAATATCTTAAATATTTTATGACCTTAATAATATCATAAGAACAATTTCTATTGTTCTTAAGAAAATATCAAATTATATTTTAATTGTTACAAGAATAAGATTTAAAAAATATAGAGCAAATCAAAATCAGAATTGGGTCACTAGGCAGGATGTTTTTGGTATGAGAACTTTGTAATCTGAGGCTACTAATCAGAATATGATAGTACTAATATCTAGCAAAGGTGGCTGATAGTCCCAAATTAAGCTGACATTCAGTATTGTGCCTATATGGGATAGCTGCAATGAGTATTCATCAGCTCCAATGTGTTCACCATTTTATTAGGATTAGCCCATGTACTCTGGTTATTAAGTCATTCGGGTATTACTCCAGATATTAAGAAATACCAAAAAAAATAATAAATAAGAAAAATACAAACTGAGAATCTTTAGTGAAAGCCAAATGAATGGATCAGACCAAACAATAAATTTTAAAAAAAAAAATTAGAAAGCTAATTGGAAACATGAACTTGTTCTAAATTCACCTCTGAAACTAGAATATTAATTTTTCACCAGATTGAGACAAAACTACATACATATGCATTATACTTAAACAGCTCTCTTTGAAAGCTGTGTACCATAAACTGTCATTATTCTCCACCTAGTGGCAAGATAGGTGAATTGAAGGCAAGAAATCTACACTTGAGTGCTTCTGGTTTAGTCGCTAAATCGTGTCCAACTCTTGCAACCCTGCCAGGCTCCTCTGTTCATAGGATTCTCTAGGCAAGAATACTGGAGTGGGTGGTCAGTTCCTTCTCCAGAGGATCTTCCCGACCCAGGAATTGAACCCTGATCTCCTGCCTTGCGGGTAGATTCTTTACTGACTGAGCTATGAGGGAAGTCCTTGAGTGCTAGAGCCAAATACTATTTAAATATTATTTTAAAAGAGAACAGTAAGTATTTATAGCATGGAATAAACCTCACCACTTTTCTGTTAAATTCTGATGTAAATTAAAATGCTATGTAAAATAATCCATGATTGTAATTTGATATTGTGTCAAGTCATCCAATTTTGAAATGACAGTCTTTGGATGATAAACAATATTTATAACTACAGGCCTTGAAAGCATTTCTTAATATCTTAAATATTTTATGACCTTAATAATATCATAAGAACAATTTCTATTGTTCTTAAGAAAATATCAAATTATATTTTAATTGTTACAAGAATAAGATTTAAAAAATATAGAGCAAATCAAAATCAGAATTGGGTCACTAGGCAGGATGTTTTTGGTATGAGAACTTTGTAATCTGAGGCTACTAATCAGAATATGATAGTACTAATATCTAGCAAAGGTGGCTGATAGTCCCAAATTAAGCTGACATTCAGTATTGTGCCTATATGGGATAGCTGCAATGAGTATTCATCAGCTCCAATGTGTTCACCATTTTATTAGGATTAGCCCATGTACTCTGGTTATTAAGTCATTCGGGTATTACTCCAGATATTAAGAAATACCAAAAAAAATAATAAATAAGAAAAATACAAACTGAGAATCTTTAGTGAAAGCCAAATGAATGGATCAGACCAAACAATAAATTTTAAAAAAACATAATAATATTAGAAAGCTAAAGGATGAAACTGGAAACATGAATCAGAAAAATCAGTTATGAAGGACCAATTGCAGACAATTAATATGGCAAATCCACCAGATGAAATAGAAGTATCAGAAACACCTTACTACTGTTTTGTGGATACTGTTTATCAGAGTGAATATACTTGAACAGCAAATTAGCAAAATGAAAGATCAGGTCAATGAACATTTCTGAAGGAATTAGGAAAAGACAAAGTGGTACTAAAAAACTGAGAGAAGGGAATTTCCTGGTGTTCCTGTGGCTGATACTCTGGTTCCCAATGCCGGGAGCCCAGGTTTGACCCTCGGTCAGGAAACTGACAAATGACAGTAGATAGCTTACGGCAAATGGTATCAGATTTGTGACCTCCAAAGGAGAACAATTTCACTTTGGAATCAAAAGACGTGGCTTCAGTCACTCAGAGCTTGGTGCAGCAGAAGTTTGATTAAAGTAAAAAGGATAGATAAAGCTTCCAGCAAAAGGCACTGGAAAGGAATAGAATACCCAGAGCAGCTAGTCTAGGTGGGACATTATGTACTTTTCCAGTTGGTTATTAACAATAGATCAAAAGAATATTTTAAGGTTGTAAAGCTCTTACTAGACCTATACCCACAACATATGTAACTAACATAAATATGAGGTTAACTCAAAGAAACAGGTTCCTTAAGATAAAGAATCATAGCCTCAAGCAAGATACACTGTTGTTTATTAGAGGAGCCTGGTAGGCTATATCCCAAGGGTTCCCAAAGAGTAGGCAAATGATACATCATTTAGAAACTTCTAATTTTTTTGCTAGTAAGTTTGAACATTTCAGTTCTCACTACAGGTGAAATGAAGTCCTGAGATTACCCATTTCCCCAGTATCTCTCAGCAATGCATACATAGATTATCTCAAAAGATAGGAAACAACATGTCTTTTATTCATCCATATATAATTCTTTAGCTAAACACATGACTTTTAGATCTAGTGACTCATTCCTACAGCCCTGTATTGGTAGGTAAACCATCCTCTTTAGGTCTTTGAAGTAAATACCAGCAGGGCTGTCTTCTTTTACTGTTTCCGAAAATTAAACTTAATTAAAGCCCGTAGGTCATAACTTAGAGGTTGTAAGGTCTGGTCCCGAGGCTCCTTTCCCCCACTTCCTACCTCCCTGACACAAGAAAGACCTTGACTAGAAGGCCCCTCACGCCAGATTGAACAAGGCCAATGAAAAACAGCCATGACACCAACGGAGGACCACTCTGCCCCCGCCAGAAGTTCTCACTGGACAAAGGAAAGATGAAACTGCCCCATTTGCGAACGCCCCAACACCTGGCCTCAACCAATCAGGTCGACGGTGCCCCAACCTGGCCAGGGACTCTGCTGACCACGTCATCTTACCTATAAAGGGGGCCCTCCCAGTCTCTGTGTGCGCTTTCCCTCACTCCCTCTCTCCTCTCCTCCCCGTGAGGGATGCCCGAGGGCCCCCGTCCAATAAAGCCTGCTCTGCCTCACCAATTCCGATCCTCCTCTCTCATTTTAAAACACCCGGCGGGGACCAACCTCACAGAGGTAAGATTATGTAACTTGTTTATGATATACCAACTTTAGGTATAAACACTAGACTTAAATTATAAACATCTAAATATCTATCAACATAATTTTTGTTTTGTTTTAGTATTTATTTATTTGGCTGTGCGAGGTCTTAGTTGCGGGGCTTTCTGGATCTTCGATCTTTGCTGCGGCACGCAGGATCTTTCAGCTGCAACAGGCAAACTCTTAGTCTCTGCACCTGGGATCTGGTTCCCTGACCAGGGATGAACCTGGGCCCCCTGCATTGGGAGTGTGGCGTCTCACCCACTGGACCCCTACGGAAGCCCCTATCAGTATAATTTTATGAAATCTCTGGGTTATATGTTCAGGCTCTGAATTTCTTGCCACTCACAGTAAGAGCCATGGAAGGAGAGTAGTTCTGTGAGGAAGTGCTCTACAGCTCAGGAAGGTCTGAAAGGTTCAAAGACAGAGCTGTTGTTCCTTCTGCTAGAATCCACTGACAGTCACTGCCCCTCCCTGATTTAACGTGGACTGATGCATTTCCTGGGAACTCTTGACTTGTCAGGACACTAGTAACCAAGTCATTTTCTTCCAGCAGGCAGCCTGTACAGCAGCCACTCTGAAAGGGTAAGGAAATTGTTTGGTGTCATTTCTGAGGGCTCCATAGAGTCCTTTATGTCTCAGTGCAAAAAAAAAAAAAAATTCAGCCACAGAGTAATAGATAAGAAGCTATTTATTAGAATAGGTTGCATGTGAGGCTTTCAAGTGGGCAAGTGAGAGACTGCCACACCTTGAGAATTTACTGGGCTATAGTGTACAATCAAAGGAAAAGAGGGGAAGATAAGAATGTCTTTGTCTTTCTTAAGTAGACATCATGCTTCCATTATCAGCTCCTCTTCCAGGCTGGGCAAAGGAGTTGTCCTGTTTCTACGTGGTCAAGCTAGGTCCACAAATTATTGTTTTTCATGTGTGCAGAGAACATGTCCTAGGGATCATTAACTCCCTGAGCTCACTTGGGCAGGATGTGGGTCTCATGTCACCATTGTTTTATTGTTTTGGGGTATGTTTCATGTTTCTGTTGCATGCTTTTGTTGCTTAGCAAGGCTACTTGTTTTTTGTGGTTAAGCAAACCTACTTTCTTCAGTAATCATTAACTTACAAAGGTCAATTAAATGTTTTCTACTTATAATCCCCCAATGGGATTAACTCTGATCACCCACTTTGTCCTGTTAATCTGTCCCTATCAGTAAGAGGCTGAATGATTGATTGATTGAATTTTTTTTTTTTTTTTTTACTATTTTTGAGGTTAACAATCCTCTTTTATTCCCAAAATAAGCACAGAGTGATTTAGTGAAGGCATTAAAGATAAGGCTTGTTTTATTCAAACTTAGCAATTTCGAAGGGAAAGAACTTGTTCTAAATTCACCTCTGAAACTAGAATATTAATTTTTCACCAGATTGAGACAAAACTACATACATATGCATTATACTTAAACAGCTCTCTTTGAAAGCTGTGTACCATAAACTGTCATTATTCTCCACCTAGTGGCAAGATAGGTGAATTGAAGGCAAGAAATCTACACTTGAGTGCTTCTGGTTTAGTCGCTAAATCGTGTCCAACTCTTGCAACCCTGCCAGGCTCCTCTGTTCATAGGATTCTCTAGGCAAGAATACTGGAGTGGGTGGTCAGTTCCTTCTCCAGAGGATCTTCCCGACCCAGGAATTGAACCCTGATCTCCTGCCTTGCGGGTAGATTCTTTACTGACTGAGCTATGAGGGAAGTCCTTGAGTGCTAGAGCCAAATACTATTTAAATATTATTTTAAAAGAGAACAGTAAGTATTTATAGCATGGAATAAACCTCACCACTTTTCTGTTAAATTCTGATGTAAATTAAAATGCTATGTAAAATAATCCATGATTGTAATTTGATATTGTGTCAAGTCATCCAATTTTGAAATGACAGTCTTTGGATGATAAACAATATTTATAACTACAGGCCTTGAAAGCATTTCTTAATATCTTAAATATTTTATGACCTTAATAATATCATAAGAACAATTTCTATTGTTCTTAAGAAAATATCAAATTATATTTTAATTGTTACAAGAATAAGATTTAAAAAATATAGAGCAAATCAAAATCAGAATTGGGTCACTAGGCAGGATGTTTTTGGTATGAGAACTTTGTAATCTGAGGCTACTAATCAGAATATGATAGTACTAATATCTAGCAAAGGTGGCTGATAGTCCCAAATTAAGCTGACATTCAGTATTGTGCCTATATGGGATAGCTGCAATGAGTATTCATCAGCTCCAATGTGTTCACCATTTTATTAGGATTAGCCCATGTACTCTGGTTATTAAGTCATTCGGGTATTACTCCAGATATTAAGAAATACCAAAAAAAATAATAAATAAGAAAAATACAAACTGAGAATCTTTAGTGAAAGCCAAATGAATGGATCAGACCAAACAATAAATTTTAAAAAAACATAATAATATTAGAAAGCTAAAGGATGAAACTGGAAACATGAATCAGAAAAATCAGTTATGAAGGACCAATTGCAGACAATTAATATGGCAAATCCACCAGATGAAATAGAAGTATCAGAAACACCTTACTACTGTTTTGTGGATACTGTTTATCAGAGTGAATATACTTGAACAGCAAATTAGCAAAATGAAAGATCAGGTCAATGAACATTTCTGAAGGAATTAGGAAAAGACAAAGTGGTACTAAAAAACTGAGAGAAGGGAATTTCCTGGTGTTCCTGTGGCTGATACTCTGGTTCCCAATGCCGGGAGCCCAGGTTTGACCTCGGTCAGGAAACTGACAAATGACAGTAGATAGCTTACGGCAAATGGTATCAGATTTGTGACCTCCAAAGGAGAACAATTTCACTTTGGAATCAAAAGACGTGGCTTCAGTCACTCAGAGCTTGGTGCAGCAGAAGTTTGATTAAAGTAAAAAGGATAGATAAAGCTTCCAGCAAAAGGCACTGGAAAGGAATAGAATACCCAGAGCAGCTAGTCTAGGTGGGACATTATGTACTTTTCCAGTTGGTTATTAACAATAGATCAAAAGAATATTTTAAGGTTGTAAAGCTCTTACTAGACCTATACCCACAACATATGTAACTAACATAAATATGAGGTTAACTCAAAGAAACAGGTTCCTTAAGATAAAGAATCATAGCCTCAAGCAAGATACACTGTTGTTATAAACATTAGCTCTGGGTTTAAAGAAAGTCTTAGGTGAAACAGATTATTCTCATAGGCATGGCAACCAAGGTGAAGGCACCTTGGCTAAAAATGTTTGTTCCCCCTCTTCCTCCTCCTCCTTGGGGATCCCCTAGCCTTCCTATCAACCTAAGAATTAGTTCTCTCAGAACTAGATCCCACACACCACAACTTAGAGTTCCCATGCCACAACTAAAGACCCTGCATGTCATGACTAAGACCCAGTGCAGACAAATAAATATATAAAATAAATATTTTTTAAAGAAGAAGAAAAACTGAGAGAAAAGTTAAGACATACTGGCAGCATTTTGCAAGATTAAAGAATGCTATTACTGTCTAAATGGGAAGAGGGCAGAGAAAGTGCTAAAATAGGAAATATTTCAGGTTAGCATTTTTAAATCTAATTAATTAATCTAAATTAATTAGATTGAAAATCTAATCTTCCCTTAGGCAAACCTTATAGACAGTAAGCTTTAACCATCTGACACAAGCAACTTTAAGGTATTCCAACTGTTTGTTAACTAGTAAGTTTATATCAATATTGTAATACCTGGTTCATATTTAAGTTTTTAGTAAAGTCATGAGATCTCTAGTTTGTGCCCTGTAGTTCAGATGGTAAAGAATCTTCCTGCAATGCAGGAGACTGGGGTTCAGCCCCCAGATCAGGAAGATCCCCCAGGAGAATGGAATGGCAATCCATTCCAGTATGTTTGCCTGGAGAATCCCATGGACAGAGGAGCCTCGTGAGTTATAGTCCATGGGGCTGCAAAGAGTTGGACAGGACTGAGCGATTAACGCTAATTATAGTTAAGTTTGAATCTGAAATAAGTTACTGTAAGGTGTAAAAACCTGAGAAGGCTGCAACAGAGAGATTCTATTTCAAAACACTATGGGAGGAAGTGTTTGGGCAAGAAAAAGAATGACTCCAAAAGGTAACCAGGAGCTGTGGAAAGGGTGGGAGAAGCACTTGTGCTTGAAGCAGAAGCTGCCAAAGCGTCTTTAAAAACAAGCAGCTTCAGGGAGAGACGAGATTGGACTGTTTCCTTTCCTGCAAAGATTTTACAGAGTATACATATGTATGACGCATGTCATTTGTATATGTGTGCATTTGCTGGAAGAATAAAGGCCAAAAATTCCTCTCATGAGTTCCTTTAAAGGTTGTACATGTAAATATGCATTACTACTATTTCCTATAACCAGAAGTGATATTTAAAATATATAACATCTAGTACAGGGAGTTCCCAGGTGGTCCCAGTGGCTGAAACTCCACACTTCCAACGAGGGGCCCAGACTCTGTTCTGATCAGGGAACTAGATTCCACATACTGCAACTAAAGATCTCACATGCCGCATGGAAGATCGAAGAACCCACATGACTCGACTAAGACCTGAACCAGCCAAATTAATCAATAAATATTTAATAAAAAGAAAAGCAAGCCTCTCGGACATCGTGAGGCAGTGACCACTCAGAGCTGGAGCAGATTCCAGAAGGCCCCTCTGGGAAGGGCCCTTTCCCTGGGGATCAGCAGCACATGTATGGCAGACTGGGGCAGTGGGAAGGCCTGTGAATGGGGTTCAGGGTGGCTTCTATCTACAAACAGATACGGAATTATTCAAAATGTTAATAATGGGCATGGTCATGCACCCTGGCAGATGTTCCTTCATGTTGGATGATGCCATGCAATTTTCTAAAGCGTGCTTAACTTGTTGTTTTATGTTTTTTATTTCTTCTTTTAAAACAAATCCTGGGTAACTGTAATTTTAGTAAAATCATGAGATCTCTAGTTTGTGCCCTGTAGTTCAGATGGTAAAGAATCTTCCTGCAATGCAGGAGACTGGGGTTCAGCCCCCAGATCAGGAAGATCCCCCAGGAGAATGGAATGGCAATCCATTCCAGTATGTTTGCCTGGAGAATCCCATGGACAGAGGAGCCTCGTGAGTTATAGTCCATGGGGCTGCAAAGAGTTGGACAGGACTGAGCGATTAACGCTAATTATAGTTAAGTTTGAATCTGAAATAAGTTACTGTAAGGTGTAAAAACCTGAGAAGGCTGCAACAGAGAGATTCTATTTCAAAACACTATGGGAGGAAGTGTTTGGGCAAGAAAAAGAATGACTCCAAAAGGTAACCAGGAGCTGTGGAAAGGGTGGGAGAAGCACTTGTGCTTGAAGCAGAAGCTGCCAAAGCGTCTTTAAAAACAAGCAGCTTCAGGGAGAGACGAGATTGGACTGTTTCCTTTCCTGCAAAGATTTTACAGAGTATACATATGTATGACGCATGTCATTTGTATATGTGTGCATTTGCTGGAAGAATAAAGGCCAAAAATTCCTCTCATGAGTTCCTTTAAAGGTTGTACATGTAAATATGCATTACTACTATTTCCTATAACCAGAAGTGATATTTAAAATATATAACATCTAGTACAGGGAGTTCCCAGGTGGTCCCAGTGGCTGAAACTCCACACTTCCAACGCAGGGGGCCCAGACTCTGTTCTGATCAGGGAACTAGATTCCACATACTGCAACTAAAGATCTCACATGCCGCATGGAAGATCGAAGAACCCACATGACTCGACTAAGACCTGAACCAGCCAAATTAATCAATAAATATTTAATAAAAAGAAAAGCAAGCCTCTCGGACATCGTGAGGCAGTGACCACTCAGAGCTGGAGCAGATTCCAGAAGGCCCCTCTGGGAAGGGCCCTTTCCCTGGGGATCAGCAGCACATGTATGGCAGACTGGGGCAGTGGGAAGGCCTGTGAATGGGGTTCAGGGTGGCTTCTATCTACAAACAGATACGGAATTATTCAAAATGTTAATAATGGGCATGGTCATGCACCCTGGCAGATGTTCCTTCATGTTGGATGATGCCATGCAATTTTCTAAAGCGTGCTTAACTTGTTGTTTTATGTTTTTTATTTCTTTTTTTTTTAAAAACAAATCCTGGGTAACTGTAATTTTCCTGAGATGTGAAGACAGTCTCTGTTGTAAAACAATCTGGCATACTGAAGAGCTTTATCTTCTTTACATTCCAAGTCAGAAAAACTAAATAACGGGACATTACCTTGTAATAAAGGTGTGAATAAACAAATAACCTGATTCAAGATATTTTCCTGACAAGTCATCCTGCAAGGGTTTTCACCAAGTTTTTTGGGTTATGAATATCATGTATCAGGTTGTTTCCTGTATTTTAACAAAGGGCGATTTAAAACATGAAACCTATTAAACAAAGTTAAAACAACAGAAACTTTAAGGATAGTTTCCTCTCACTTCAGACCTAAACCAAACTGCAGTCTAGTGTCAGGTGCAGTAGATACGAGCAGAGCCACAATTTCTTTCAGACCAGTCTGCACACCCAGGGAAGGAGAAATAAACTTTGTTTATCCATTGAATTGTCCAGTTGTTTGTTACACAGCAAAAGACATTTCTTTGTCATTTATTTATTTATCATTCATACTATATGTGTTGCAATCTGTGTGCTAGGTGTTGCTATAAAAAATCCAAAGCCATTTTTTTCTTGTAAAAGATTGCTTAGACCCGTTTCTGATAAAACTGATTGGGAGGAACATCCCTGGTGGTTCAGTGGATAAAACTTGATCCTTTTCAATGTCAGGGACCTGGGTTTGATCCCTGCTCAGGGAACTAGATCTCACATGCTGAAACTAAGAATTCATATGCTGCAACTAAAGAACCTACACACTGCAGCTAAGACCTAGCACAGCCAAATAAAAAAAAATAAATAAATATTTTTAAAAAAATAATCAGGAAAAGGGGAAAAGATGCCATAGATAATAGCTCCCATGAAATTCTGCTATTGAAACGGAAAATACACAGATAAACATAGAAGCCCAAATGACTGATAAGCAAATGAAGAGTTATTTACCCTTTCTAGTAATAAGAGAGATGCAGATTGTAATATCAGTTAGAAAGCCTGGTAATATCAAGTAGAAGTGAGGATGCTGGGAAAAAAGAAAATCTCCCATAATGCTTAAAAGAAAGTAAGTTGGCACAAACATTCCAGAGAGCAACCTGCAAGTCTTTGTTATATAAACTCTGTTTATACTCCCTAGAATGTATCAATTATATCCTAGATCTCTTGCACATGTCCCTAAGACTATTTTTTACAGCACTGGGTGAGGTAATAAGAATAGAAAAAGCCTAGATGCCTATTAGGAGAGAAATGAGAAGTGAAAGGCAGTTACATAATATAGTTAAATACAGTATTCAGAATTAGTAATCTAGAT
Source organism: Tragulus kanchil (assembly GCA_022376925.1). NCBI lineage: Eukaryota > Metazoa > Chordata > Mammalia > Artiodactyla > Tragulidae > Tragulus > Tragulus kanchil. Next base: position 152,116,300 of record JAIOJX010000025.1, on the reverse strand, counting down.
TAGTGTATAGCTCAGTGGATCATGACAAGTAGAAAAAAAAAAGAAACTCTTAAAATTTATAAAAGAGTATCTTTCAAAGAGATTAAATGCACATACTCAGAAAACAACATTACATTTATTTTTAAGGATATATGGGTATCTAAAAAAACATGGAAAAGCATATATTTTAATATTTATACACCAGGATGGAAGAGAGAGAGGAGGATGGATGAGTAAAAACAGTGAAACAAAAGTAGGAAAAGCAAGAGACTTTGGACAGAGGCTGATGATGCACAGTGAAATGGGAGAGGGTGAATAATTCATTTTGCTTTTGGTGATAATACATAGTAGAACCTGGGGTAATCTGAGAGCATAAGAATTAGTTAGGTGCTAGGTGTTGCTATAAAAATCCAAAGCCATTTTTTCTTGTAAAGATTGCTTAGACCCGTTTCTGATAAAACTGATTGGGAGGAACATCCCTGGTGGTTCAGTGGATAAAACTTGATCCTTTTCAATGTCAGGGACCTGGGTTTGATCCCTGCTCAGGGAACTAGATCTCACATGCTGAAACTAAGAATTCATATGCTGCAACTAAAGAACCTACACACTGCAGCTAAGACCTAGCACAGCCAAATAAAAAAAAATAAATAAATATTTTTAAAAAAATAATCAGGAAAAGGGGAAAAGATGCCATAGATAATAGCTCCCATGAAATTCTGCTATTGAAACGGAAAATACACAGATAAACATAGAAGCCCAAATGACTGATAAGCAAATGAAGAGTTATTTACCCTTTCTAGTAATAAGAGAGATGCAGATTGTAATATCAGTTAGAAAGCCTGGTAATATCAAGTAGAAGTGAGGATGCTGGGAAAAAAGAAAATCTCCCATAATGCTTAAAAGAAAGTAAGTTGGCACAAACATTCCAGAGAGCAACCTGCAAGTCTTTGTTATATAAACTCTGTTTATACTCCCTAGAATGTATCAATTATATCCTAGATCTCTTGCACATGTCCCTAAGACTATTTTTTACAGCACTGGGTGAGGTAATAAGAATAGAAAAAGCCTAGATGCCTATTAGGAGAGAAATGAGAAGTGAAAGGCAGTTACATAATATAGTTAAATACAGTATTCAGAATTAGTAATCTAGATTAGTGTATAGCTCAGTGGATCATGACAAGTAGAAAAAAAAAAGAAACTCTTAAAATTTATAAAAGAGTATCTTTCAAAGAGATTAAATGCACATACTCAGAAAACAACATTACATTTATTTTTAAGGATATATGGGTATCTAAAAAAACATGGAAAAGCATATATTTTAATATTTATACACCAGGATGGAAGAGAGAGGAGGAGGATGGATGAGTAAAAAAAAACAGTGAAACAAAAGTAGGAAAAGCAAGAGACTTTGGACAGAGGCTGATGATGCACAGTGAAATGGGAGAGGGTGAATAATTCATTTTTTTGCTCTTGATCATCAAAGAGTGATAATACATAGTAGAACCTGGGGTAATCTGAGAGCATAAGAAAGTTGGTGCAGTCTAAGCATGAGCATGTTGAGTTCTCAGGCGTCTGAAGATTCCTTCTCTTGTATTCTTTCTGGGGTAAGAGGAAAATAGTATCACAGCAGTTATATTAATTGTGTTTTAACAATGATAATAACAAGTGGCAAATGATAATAACAAGATAAAGTAAAAGCTCTGACAAATCTACATATACTGGTAAAAAAAAATAAGAAATAAATTTTAAAAGAAAATGCTCATTGAAAACTCTGTCACAGAAAAGGGGATCCTGCAGGGGTGCTGTGTGACAGTCTGGAGGGGTGGGTTGCGGGGGATATACATATGACTAATCTGGGAACATACATATCTGTAAAAAACAAAACTCTGTAAAATTGAAAGTAAAATAAAAGTTTTTTTTAAAAAAGATAACTGTCATATTTACATGTGACAAACATGGTGATTTTTTTCATAGTGGGAATTCTTTTGCAATTATCTTGGTATAATGTGAGGCTGAAATTGCATTCATGGATTTTAATATGTTATCATTAGGAATTACTTCAATTGAAGCTTTCATTTCATCTTTCTTTAATTATCAGTCATAACCCTGAGTGAAGATTATTTTTGGAACTCAGTGTCTCTCAAAAATTTTTGTCTTGCATTTACCCTCTCCTCTACATTCTATTGTCTTGCTTCCTTTGAAATATCACAAAAGAAAATGAAGGCAGTGGAGTCTACAGCACAGCCTATTAGAGGAAATAGCTACAATGATATTTTCTTAACTGTTGCATGTGAATATTAAGAGGATATTATGCTTCCAAGTAGAACATTTAATCACACTCAGTATGTTTTAATGTCACTGACTGCTCCTTAGTTGATGGTGTTAGTGAAAGCCTGTCATGTAGAAAAATGCCAAATTTACATCTCAGAAAGTCTGAAGAATGTCTTTGGCTGCTGATTAAAATGCTTCAAAAAGTTCTTTAAAAAAGACTGTGTGTGTTTGTTTTCTTGTGGTAAGGAATGATAGACATTCCCATTTGAAAAAGAAAAAGCTTATTATATCACTCAGAGTTGATGATTACAATTCAGCTGTCATCTGTGTTTTTCATTTTCTAACTAGTGAAAGTTAGGCTACTTGTTACTTTGACTAGGTGAATTGAGAGGGAATAGGTTCAGAAAGATTACCTATAGAAATGGATAATTATGGTAAATTTGATTTATATTTGATCTGTAAATGAATGGTGATGTTACTTTCCTCTCTATTTTCATCATAATTATGCTTATTTTTTTCTGGTTATTTTCTGTAAATTTTTATACATACTGCATTTCAAAATGATTTTGCAGTTGCAAAAGTGACTATTTTGAAATCTAAAGACAGATTTGAACAAGCTAACCCTTTGGGGTCTGATTGTGTTCGAACTGTAAGGTCTCGCTTACTTTTCTTTGCACTTGCCTTCTGGTTGCTGATTATTGTTATCATTCCTCATGATTTGTTCCCCTCAAAAGCAAGCTTTGTGAGGCCCGGCTCCTCCACTCCTGATGCTGATGTCTCTCTATGAGACAGACAAGTTACAAACTCCCTGGTTCATTGACACAATAAGCAGGCTAACTAAGAATGACCTATAGCACTTTCTTTTAGAGTGAAATGGCTCAAGACTCCATGGTCTTTGTCCTCCATGACCTCTGCCTGACTTTTGTCTGTGGATAAACTTTAGCCAAAGAATAAGTTTAATCAGAGAAGTGAGAACATGCATAAACAAAGGAAAACACTCAAAGAAGACCAGATAATAATAGTTAAGTCATCAAGCATAGTCAAGGACCTTTAGTTACTTCTCAAGGTCTATAGATAATATTTTGAGCCATATCCTATGGCTGTTTTATGGATACTGAAACCCCTACCAAGTGGAGAAGTTAAGTAAATGATGACCAGATTGTAGCCATGACATTAGCTGCTACAATACTAAGAACTGGCCTCAAGGACAGGAAAGAAATTGACCCTGGAACTGAAGATTAACTATACTTAAAACAATCAAGATGATGCTAATCAGACCACTGAAGACAAATTTCAAGATGACTGGAGGGGTGGGATGGGGGAAATGGGATATATATATGACTAATCTGGAATTATGCATGTCTGTAAACAACAAAACTCTGTAAAATCAAAAAAGCAAAATAAAAACATGTGATTGTGGGGGGAAAAAAAAGCAAAATAAAAAACTTGGAATTGTGAAAAAAAAAAAAAAAGACTCTCGGAGATGACTGTGCTGTTTCTGCATATAGTCTCCTCAGCCTCTAGCCCGCTGATTGTCAGTGGGGGGAGTCAGCCTTTGGACAGGCATCTGCCTTCCCCTAAGATTGCTATTGTCCAAAGTACAGCAAATCTTCCTTTCCACCAACCTGGCCTCTTTAATGGCATTTGAGTGGCAAGCAACCAGACCCCACTTTCGGTTACAATATGACCTGTGAAATGTGAAACAACATGGAGCCACTTATGTCAAGAGGCTTTAAAATAGAGCTGGGAAGCTATTTAGGAGGTAGACTTTACACCTGTCCCACTGGATGGAGCCATGAAATTCAGAACTGGGCCAAGTCACAAATAATCCAAGGACTCGGCAAGAACACCTGAAGCTTGTCGCAGTAATACACTTTCCCTTCTCCCTAGAGGTGCTAGTGGTACCTACCAACCCACCTACCAACTCAGGTTACACATAAGAGGGTTCTTGGTTTTGATTCCTGGGATAAACTTTAGCCAAAGAATAAGTTTAATCAGAGAAGTGAGAACATGCATAAACAAGGGAAACCTCAAAGACCTGTATGTGATAAATTTAGCCAAAGAATATTTTCAAGGAACCTTCAAAGAAGACCAGATAATAATAGTTAAGTCATCAAGCATAGTCAAGGACCTTTAGTTACTTCTCAAGGTCTATAGATAATATTTTGAGCCATATCCTATGGCTGTTTTATGGATACTGAAACCCCTACCAAGTGGAGAAGTTAAGTAAATGATGACCAGATTGTAGCCATGACATTAGCTGCTACAATACTAAGAACTGGCCTCAAGGACAGGAAAGAAATTGACCCTGGAACTGAAGATTAACTATACTTAAAACAATCAAGATGATGCTAATCAGACCACTGAAGACAAATTTCAAGATGACTGGAGGGGTGGGATGGGGGAAATGGGATATATATATGACTAATCTGGAATTATGCATGTCTGTAAACAACAAAACTCTGTAAAATCAAAAAAGCAAAATAAAAACATGTGATTGTGGGGGGAAAAAAAAGCAAAATAAAAAACTTGGAATTGTGAAAAAAAAAAAAAAAGACTCTCGGAGATGACTGTGCTGTTTCTGCATATAGTCTCCTCAGCCTCTAGCCCGCTGATTGTCAGTGGGGGGAGTCAGCCTTTGGACAGGCATCTGCCTTCCCCTAAGATTGCTATTGTCCAAAGTACAGCAAATCTTCCTTTCCACCAACCTGGCCTCTTTAATGGCATTTGAGTGGCAAGCAACCAGACCCCACTTTCGGTTACAATATGACCTGTGAAATGTGAAACAACATGGAGCCACTTATGTCAAGAGGCTTTAAAATAGAGCTGGGAAGCTATTTAGGAGGTAGACTTTACACCTGTCCCACTGGATGGAGCCATGAAATTCAGAACTGGGCCAAGTCACAAATAATCCAAGGACTCGGCAAGAACACCTGAAGCTTGTCGCAGTAATACACTTTCCCTTCTCCCTAGAGGTGCTAGTGGTACCTACCAACCCACCTACCAACTCAGGTTACACATAAGAGATTCTGGTTTGATTCCTGGGTTGGGAAGATCCTTTGGAGGAGGGCACAGCAACCCACTCCAGTATTCTTGCCTGGAGAATCCCATGGACAGAGGAGCCTGGTGGGCTACAGTCCATGGGAACGTGACTGAAGAGACTTAGCTCCCATGCTGGGACAGCCTTAGCACTCAGTCATCTTTAGCCAAGACTAGCTTCTCCCTCTAACTCCAATTAAAATTCTTTGTAATGCAAATCTCCCTTCTTTGCCTTTAAAAGCTCCTGACTTTTACTCCCCAGCAGACAGTTTGGATTAGTCTGTGTATCTGTGTGCCCAAAACTGCAATCTTTTTTTATCCCAAATAAATACTTTTTTCTCGATTATTGTTTTCTAGGTTTATTTAGATTGACATAATGGTAATGAGAATGAGGACAGAAATCATCTGTACCATTTCCAGACCTAGCTCCTTAAATGTCTCTTCAAAATTCTTTTATCCACTCCACTTTTCCAAGACTGTAAGCAAAGAATTCTGAGTGGAGCTTCCTTAAATCAACATTTGGAAGACAGCTACCAGACCAACTTTGGATTATGGCTTCCTCAAATCACTAAGATTTTGAGATAGCAAAGAAGGTAATTATCACATTCAAAGATACAATAAAGAAGAAACTATGTAAGCACAAGTCTGAATTTAATCTTTTGGAATGTTGGAAAAGAAAAGGGATCTTATGAAAGAGAGCTACTGGATTCCTTGGAATATTCGCAGTATATTTCAAGTATAGATAGGAACATTAGTGAAGAAATAGATATATGGAGCAAGAATGTTGCCTGCCATCCAGGTAAGGAATGAATGTTGCCCTCCATCAAGCCATCAGCCACTGCAGTTGCCCTAGATGATGCACTCTGAAGGGAACTTGGGGTGGAGAAAAACTGGATACTGTCCCTACGTAGTTAAGATGCATATCAAAGTGATATTTCAATAAGCCCAGAGTCTTGCATCTTTCCATATATGGAAAAGCACTGAAATCATTCACTTGAGGTTTGTTTGTTTGTTTTTTATAATTACCAATAGTCTATTTTTCTATTTGACTACATTTTCAGCAAAAACCCTTATATATATTGATTTCTTCCTTACCTCTTTGGAACAATTTCTTCAAAGCTATCTGAGAGGCTGCCCTCCCAGGCTATCCTCTTCAGTAATGTCCCTGAATAAAACATAACTCTCAGCTTTTAGGTTATACTTTTTTTTTTTTTCAATTGACAAAATAGAAAAATGGAAATGGGTAATTACCTCTTCAAAATAGAACAGATGTCAGAAACAAGCAACGGAAAGATAAGAAGTGGTCTTAGATAATGATTCCCAGGATGAGAGATGGGATAGAAGCGTGGCAGGGAGAAAACCAGTGATGAAACTGTGTCTTTTACTTGCCTTCCGTTGCTTTTATTATTATAATTATACATAATGGCTTGCCAATGAAGGAGGAAAAAAGCAAACTGCTTCTCTTGAGAGACTCCATCTCATAAGAGAACTTTCCCCTGTAACTGTGGTGAATGTTGAGCTATGTTTAAAAACTATGCATCCCTGGAGTTCAAAAAATATGTAACCTTAGGAACAGAAGCTGCAGCCCCAGAAATAAAAAGACTCACAGCCCACCAGACCTGTGTAAGATAAGAAATCAGGTCTGGGGCTTTCCCTGGTGGTCTAGTGGGTAAGGACACTGCCTTGCAGTGCAAGGGGCGCCGGTTCGATCCTTGGCCTGGGAAGATCCCACGTGCTGCGGAGCGGCTGGACCGATGTGTCCAATTACCGAGCCGGAGCTCTGGAGCGCATGCGCCCAGAGCCGGTGCTCTGCGACGACAGAGGCCACCGCGATGGGAGGCCAACAGGAGCCAAAGAACAAAAATGGATAACACAGAGAAATGGAAGACCAATAGAAGCGGCCTGCCCGCTCCCCTCCCTCCCCAACCCGACCCCCGCCCAAAATAAATAAATAAAGAAATCTTTAAAAAAAAAAAAAAAGAAGAAATCAGGTCTGGCACCTAGCCCAAAGGTTAACTCTGTATCTAAACTTCCCCAGAGCTAAAGAAACACACTGTCATTTAAAGATTGATCATCGATTGTAAATATACTTAATCAATCTATGCTGACTGAAACCAGGCTTGGTGTTAGAATGTAAGCTGTGACTTTCTCTAATCATATTCTTCATGACAGTGTTTATGGGAAAACTTTGGGGGATTTAGACAGGTGGATTTGGTCACATACACTTTAGGTATAAATGGCTGTCACAAAATTCAGTCGGGGTCCTTGGCTAAGAGGAGACTGTAAGGTCTGGTCCCGAGGCTCCTTTCCCCCACTTCCTACCTCCCTGACACAAGAAAGACCTTGACTAGAAGGCCCCTCACGCCAGATTGAACAAGGCCAATGAAAAACAGCCATGACACCAACGGAGGACCACTCTGCCTCCGCCAGAAGTTCTCACTGGACAAAGGAAAGATGAAACTGCCCCATTTGCGAACGCCCCAACACCTGGCCTCAACCAATCAGGTCGACGGTGCCCCAACCTGGCCAGGGACTCTGCTGACCACGTCACCTTACCCATAAAGGGGGCCCTCCCAGTCTCTGTGTGCGCTTTCCCTCACTCCCTCTCTCCTCTCCTCCCCGTGAGGGACGCCCGAGGGCCCCCGTCCAATAAAGCCTGCTCTGCCTCACCAGTTCCGATCCTCCTCTCTCATTTTAAAACACCCGGCAGGGACCAACCTTACAGAGACAGCCAATGGATCCGCTGGCGTAATAAAATTCCTGCCCTCCACTATCAGCTCTGTCACTCTGTGTGAGTCTGTTTCCTGGAAATCTGCCACAACACCACAAGGACTCTGCCCCTTTGCCTGGCTGTTAAAGTAAAATGCCTTTGTTCAGAATCCTGTCCATCTGTGGATGACTGGAAGGGAGAAGTTAACACATCCCCTGCGTGAGGCTTGCCATTCTAGGAGATGTTTTCAAGATTAAAGGTTTTTTTACTTTGCTTCCTCACCTCACCCCGCCATCTCTGATCTATAAAGGAACCCAATAATATGGTTATTTTAAGGCACTAGCCTGCCACCTTCTCGGCCAGCTGCTTTCTGAATAAAGTCAGTTTCCCTGCCTCAACACCTCATCTCCCGGATTCATTGGACTGTTACGGACTGTTACACAGGGAGCAGAGTGAGCTTGGACTCTGTAATGAGAGGAGGAGCCGAGGAGTCATGTAAGCGACTTAATCAAATGTATCAAGGCGAAGGTACTTGTTAGTGAGTCCTATGGATGGGAATTACATGTTTGCCTTACCCAAGCAACAGCTTCTGTGCCCCGGAAGATAAAAGACTCAGAATTGTTCATCCAAGGCATGAATGGTTAAGAACCCAAAAGGAAAAGTTTATACATGAGTAAGACGATGAAAATACGGGCTTAAGAGCAATGAGTTATCAGAGAGTTTGTTGAGCAGAAAAAAGCAACAAATGTTTGAAACAGAATCAGATTTGCTGACTTATTCATCTTTAACAGTTTCTGTCTAGAAATAAATTCCACTTCTACTTTACATTTTGCAGCACTTGCTTTTTCTTTATTTATAAGGAGCTAAATTCATTCCTTTGTGTATGTTTATTTATCATCCCTAATGTTCAGAACATTCACAGTACGCTGTATACTATGAGTGTGAAAAGAATAAAGATTCTAGTCTTTAAAGAGTTTGCAGTTCATTTCAACAAAATGTATTACGCTCAGTGGTGAAGATATAGGATAAGTTGCAACACCTACCTCAAGGAGTGAACAGTCAGTTCTTAAGGAGGACTCCTACTCTTCATCCAATTCCACTGTGTGGGGTTTCTCCCCACATCATCAAACAATCTTCTGTCATCAACTGGATGTCCTACAATTCCATTCAATTCTGACCTAATCTTCCCAGAGACAGCATCAGATTAAGGGCTCAGTAGGCCAACTGCAAGTCCAACCTGTCTCTTGTGCTTCTGACTGACTGGAAAAATCAGAGGTTCCCATGACCCCACCTACCCTGGCTTGGGTTTCATTGATTTGCTGGAGCAGATCATAGAACTCAGGAAATGAGTTTACTCTCTAGACTGCCAGATTGTTACAAAGAATTTTTTTTTTTTTTTAATAGAAATTAACAACCAGAAGAAGAGATGCATAAGGCAAAGTCTAGAACAAAGTAGCTTCTGTCCTCACGGCGTTTGGGACCTGGCACAGTTGATGTGGGAGTGTAATTGTATCTGAGCAAGACCCTGGGGCCTTCCCAGGACAAGTAGACTGTTACACAGGGAGCAGAGTGAGCTTGGACTCTGTAATGAGAGGAGGAGCCGAGGAGTCATGTAAGCGACTTAATCAAATGTATCAAGGCGAAGGTACTTGTTAGTGAGTCCTATGGATGGGAATTACATGTTTGCCTTACCCAAGCAACAGCTTCTGTGCCCCGGAAGATAAAAGACTCAGAATTGTTCATCCAAGGCATGAATGGTTAAGAACCCAAAAGGAAAAGTTTATACATGAGTAAGACGATGAAAATACGGGCTTAAGAGCAATGAGTTATCAGAGAGTTTGTTGAGCAGAAAAAAGCAACAAATGTTTGAAACAGAATCAGATTTGCTGACTTATTCATCTTTAACAGTTTCTGTCTAGAAATAAATTCCACTTCTACTTTACATTTTGCAGCACTTGCTTTTTCTTTATTTATAAGGAGCTAAATTCATTCCTTTGTGTATGTTTATTTATCATCCCTAATGTTCAGAACATTCACAGTACGCTGTATACTATGAGTGTGAAAAGAATAAAGATTCTAGTCTTTAAAGAGTTTGCAGTTCATTTCAACAAAATGTATTACGCTCAGTGGTGAAGATATAGGATAAGTTGCAACACCTACCTCAAGGAGTGAACAGTCAGTTCTTAAGGAGGACTCCTACTCTTCATCCAATTCCACTGTGTGGGGTTTCTCCCCACATCATCAAACAATCTTCTGTCATCAACTGGATGTCCTACAATTCCATTCAATTCTGACCTAATCTTCCCAGAGACAGCATCAGATTAAGGGCTCAGTAGGCCAACTGCAAGTCCAACCTGTCTCTTGTGCTTCTGACTGACTGGAAAAATCAGAGGTTCCCATGACCCCACCTACCCTGGCTTGGGTTTCATTGATTTGCTGGAGCAGATCATAGAACTCAGGAAATGAGTTTACTCTCTAGACTGCCAGATTGTTACAAAGAATTTTTTTTTTTTTTTAATAGAAATTAACAACCAGAAGAAGAGATGCATAAGGCAAAGTCTAGAACAAAGTAGCTTCTGTCCTCACGGCGTTTGGGACCTGGCACAGTTGATGTGGGAGTGTAATTGTATCTGAGCAAGACCCTGGGGCCTTCCCAGGACAAGCCCTCCCCCAAATCCTCTTGATTCCTCTCTGAAGTGCTTAGATAATAGTATTTGATGCACATTTCCTGAGCTGTTTTGCAGATGTAAAAAAGCCTCCCTCTGTCCAACAAAAGGAAGATATTAACTACTTGACAATCATAAGCACATAGCCCCAGGTCTCCTGAAACTTAAGGCCTGATTGTGTTCACCCTGTGTGACACCACGCTCACATCAGCCAGTCAGAGCATGGTACTCCAGCTGATGACGGATCCTGAGACCCTTGTTGCTCAGTCCCTAAGTCTGTTGGACTCTTTGGGATCCTATGGACTTCAGTATGCCAGGTTCCTTTCTTCCACTATCTTCCAGAGTTTGCTCAAATTTATCTCCACTGAATTGGTGATGCTATCTAACCATCTCATCCTCTACCACCCACTTCTCCTTTTACCTTCAATATCATACTTACTTATATTGTAAAAAGACTGTTACTATCCAGTGAAATAGTTAGCATAGTGGTAAAGGACATATAATTTTTATTTATTTAATTTTTGGCTGCACTGTGCAGCATATGGAAGCTTGGTTCCCTAACCAGAAACTGAACCTGCACCCCCTGCAGTGGAAAAGTGCAGTCTTAACCAATGGATCACCAGGAAAATCCCCAGAGCATGGACTTTTACTGGAATTGCCTGGGTTCCAAGCTAGCTATTTCATTTACTGGAGGTATGACCTTTGAAGAGATGCATGTGTGCTAAATCATTTCCGTCATGTCTGGCTCTTTGCAATCCTATGGACTGTAGCCTGCCAGGTTCCTCTGTCCATGAGATTCTCCAGACAAGAATACTAGAGTGGCTTGCCATTTCCTTCTTCAGGAGATCTTCCCAACCTAGGGACTGAACCCGTCTATTATGTCTCCTGCATTGGCAAGCAAATTCTTTACTATGAGCTACTTAATTTTTGATCGCTCAGTGGGCATAATAATAGAACTTACTCCACAGAGTTAATTTGAAGTTTAAGTGATTTAATATATCTAAAGAACTCAGAACAATGTTCAGCATATAATAAACACTCTATGTATTAACTGTGATTATAACAGGAGAATCTGTTATTAATGCATATATATGGAATCTAGAAAGATGTTACTGATGAACCTATTTGCAGGGTATCAGTGAGGATGCAGACAGAGAGAACAGACTTGTGGACACAGCAGGGAAGGAGAGGGTGAGACGGATGGAGAGAATAGCATGGAAACATATGCACTACCGTATGTAAAATAGAGCACCAGTGGGAATTTGCTTTATGACTCAGAAAACTCAAACTTGTGCTCTGTGACAACCTAGAGGGGTGGGATGTGGTGGGAGGTGGGAGGAAGGTTCAAGAGGGAGAGAACATACATATCATTATGGTTGCTTTGTGTTGATGTATGGCAGAAACCAGCACAATATTGTAAAGCAATTATCCTTCAATTAAAAATAAATTAATTAAAAAAGAATATTACTGAACCTCAATGTTTATGCCCAATGCACTGGGAGATTAAACAAATGGAAATGAGTTAGGAGTAGAGAAAAGGTTTATTGCAGGGCCAAGCAAAGAGAATAGGTGACTCTTTGAAACTAAGCAGGACCCTGTGGGAGCCTCCCAGGTACAAATGACTTATGGGGTCTCCCTTCCTTCCACCCCCTCTCACTTCTTGGGCAGATTCAAACGTTTATGATTAGAGAAACGCGAGAATTCAGAAACAAAGGAAAAGAAGTTAAAAAACAATGAGTGAACGATAGTCTCTCAGTTGTGTCTGACTTTTTGCAACCCGGTGGACTATAGCCCACTAGGCTCCTCTGTGGAGTTCTCCAGGCAAGAATATGGAGTGGGTTTCAGTAACGCAGCAAGAAAGGAGAATCGAAGTTCAACCCCCACCAAAGAATATACATTACAATAATCCTTTGTGTTCTTCTATAAGAACCAAGACCCCTCACCCAGGTGGAGGATAATAATAACTACATGGTGACACCCCAGACCGATTGGAACAAGAAGGCTCATGACTGAGATTCCTAGAACACTTCCTTGTTACCTCACCACCAAACAATCCGAAGAAAGTCACACACCCTGCAGCCCTGTAGCTGAATTTTGCCTATAAAACCTCTTCTTCAAACATTATAGGAGAGTTTAGGTCTTTTGAACATGAGCCAAGCCACGTGTTTTCCTTGTATGGTCCTTTATCTGGTTTATTCGGCCTCACTGTGTGTCAGGCACGTGAACTTACCTTTGGCAACGAAATGAATCAACAGCAATAACTCCAATGGTAGAGGGAAAATGTTTAAATCACACGTCAACTTTCTTTGACTAGTTTGGCTAAATAAGACTTCTCTGGTGGCTCAGATGGTAAACAATCTGCCAGCAATGCAGGAGACCTGGGTTCAATTCCTGGGTCAGGAGGATTCCCCAGAGAGGGGAAATGCAACCCACTCCAGTATTTTTGCCTAGAGAATGCCATCCACAGACAGAGGAGTCTAGCCAGCCATGAGGTCGCAAAGAGTCAGACATGACAAAGTGAGTAATACACATACACAGTTTAGCTAAAAGATCAAACATGAAGAGGCTTTTTCCAGATAAGAATGAAAGAAGGGCCTCTCTGGTGGTCCAGTGGGTAAGGACACCGCCTTGCAGTGCAAGGGGCACTGGTTCAATCCTGACCCGGGAAGATCCCACGTGCCACTGAGCAGCTGAACCGATGTGTCCAACTACCAGCAGTGCTCTGAGCGCATGTGCCCAGAGCTGGTGCTCTGCAACGAGAGGCGCCACTGCAATGGAAGACCCACACAGGTCAAGGAATAAAGATGGATGAAAATAAATAATAAAATAATAACAAAAAAGAAAGAATGAAAAGACTTGTTAATTCACTGGAAAATGACTGCCTGTTGTCTATAAAAAAGATTTTTTGCTTTTTGAAAATGAGAAACTGTTCATTTCTCAATTTTATTTCCACAGATTTTCAAAATTTCAGATGTTATTGTGAGTGAATCTGTGTAACGTTCAGAAGGCTACAGGCAAAGGAAAGAAGGCTAAAAGAGAAACACCAGCTTTGCCCCAGGGTTTTGTAATGAAAGCACAGACTGCTTCTTTTTGGGGTGACTATGCCCAGCCCTTTCCGGGCATTGTGGTCTCTCCTGTAAGTATATTACTATTTGTCTTTCTGACAAAATTTCATTGTCAGGGAGTTTCCAGATAGGGATCTCTGAGTTAAAATCCTGAATTATATGCATCCCCCCCACTTCCTTGTTACCTCACCACCAAACAATCCGAAGAAAGTCACACACCCTGCAGCCCTGTAGCTGAATTTTGCCTATAAAACCTCTTCTTCAAACATTATAGGAGAGTTTAGGTCTTTTGAACATGAGCCAAGCCACGTGTTTTCCTTGTATGGTCCTTTATCTGGTTTATTCGGCCTCACTGTGTGTCAGGCACGTGAACTTACCTTTGGCAACGAAATGAATCAACAGCAATAACTCCAATGGTAGAGGGAAAATGTTTAAATCACACGTCAACTTTCTTTGACTAGTTTGGCTAAATAAGACTTCTCTGGTGGCTCAGATGGTAAACAATCTGCCAGCAATGCAGGAGACCTGGGTTCAATTCCTGGGTCAGGAGGATTCCCCAGAGAGGGGAAATGCAACCCACTCCAGTATTTTTGCCTAGAGAATGCCATCCACAGACAGAGGAGTCTAGCCAGCCATGAGGTCGCAAAGAGTCAGACATGACAAAGTGAGTAATACACATACACAGTTTAGCTAAAAGATCAAACATGAAGAGGCTTTTTCCAGATAAGAATGAAAGAAGGGCCTCTCTGGTGGTCCAGTGGGTAAGGACACCGCCTTGCAGTGCAAGGGGCACTGGTTCAATCCCTGACCCGGGAAGATCCCACGTGCCACTGAGCAGCTGAACCGATGTGTCCAACTACCAGCAGTGCTCTGGAGCGCATGTGCCCAGAGCTGGTGCTCTGCAACGAGAGGCGCCACTGCAATGGAAGACCCACACAGGTCAAGGAATAAAGATGGATGAAAATAAATAATAAAATAATAACAAAAAAGAAAGAATGAAAAGACTTGTTAATTCACTGGAAAATGACTGCCTGTTGTCTATAAAAAAGATTTTTTGCTTTTTGAAAATGAGAAACTGTTCATTTCTCAATTTTATTTCCACAGATTTTCAAAATTTCAGATGTTATTGTGAGTGAATCTGTGTAACGTTCAGAAGGCTACAGGCAAAGGAAAGAAGGCTAAAAGAGAAACACCAGCTTTGCCCCAGGGTTTTGTAATGAAAGCACAGACTGCTTCTTTTTGGGGTGACTATGCCCAGCCCTTTCCGGGCATTGTGGTCTCTCCTGTAAGTATATTACTATTTGTCTTTCTGACAAAATTTCATTGTCAGGGAGTTTCCAGATAGGGATCTCTGAGTTAAAATCCTGAATTATATGCATCCACCCACCCTTATATTATAATTACTGTCTTGGGCTTTTAAAAAATAACTATATACATCAACAGTTTCACAACTGTTTAAGTGAGTAGTAAGATCAGTAGACAAACTCCTAGAGAAATTATGCAAGTGACCACAGTTACTAACGTGCACATTGTTAAAATGTTGGCACATTGTCTTAACTGCTCAACCACAGGGGAATTCCCATAAAAGTCTGGATGTTGTCATGGAAGGCACCTAAGTTTGAAGATTTCATCAAGATGATGCTACTGGCTTGACACTTCATAACAAAAATAATTTGTAAGGGTGTTACCTTAGCTTTATGTTGCCTACTTTGAGATTTTCCCTCATAAAGAACATCATGCAGTATTTTGGGTGGACATTAAAGAATTTTTCCTTTTAAGAACCACAGATAAAATTGCACTCTGTTAGCTGCTTTATTAGGGCTTTCCTGGTGGCTCAGATGGTATAGAATCTGCCTGCAATACAGGAGACCTGGGTTAGATCCCTGGGTAGGGATGATCCCCTGGGCAAGGGAATGGCAACCCACTCCAGTATTCTTTTTTTTTTTTAATTTTTAATTCTTTATTTTAAATATTTTACAGAGTTTTGTTGTTCACCGACATGTATGTTCCCAGATCATTCATATGCACATCCCTGGTCCCCCGCCAACCCAGTTTCCCCCCTCCCACCCCTCCAGACCATCGCTCCAAGTGATAGTAGGCACTCCTATTCCCTTAGCACAATGACAACAGCTATCTTTTCCACACGTGCCAGTATAGGTTTCGATGTTACTTCTTTTATGCCTCCCTCCCACTGTTCGTTCTCCACAATATCCTTATGTCTATTCTCTGTCTGTTTTTCCACACGGTGCCAAAATTTTTAGGTTTCGATGTTACTTCTTTTATGCTTCCTTTACGTTAAAAATGAATAACTGTGTAACGTTCAGAAGGCTACAGGCAAAGGAAAGAAGGCTAAAAGAGAAACACCAGCTTTGCCCCAGGGTTTTGTAATGAAAGCACAGACTGCTTCTTTTGGGGTGACTATGCCCAGCCCTTTCCGGGCATTGTGGTCTCTCCTGTAAGTATATTACTATTTGTCTTTCTGACAAAATTTCATTGTCAGGGAGTTTCCAGATAGGGATCTCTGAGTTAAAATCCTGAATTATATGCATCCACCCACCCTTATATTATAATTACTGTCTTGGGCTTTTAAAAAATAACTATATACATCAACAGTTTCACAACTGTTTAAGTGAGTAGTAAGATCAGTAGACAAACTCCTAGAGAAATTATGCAAGTGACCACAGTTACTAACGTGCACATTGTTAAAATGTTGGCACATTGTCTTAACTGCTCAACCACAGAATTCCATAAAAGTCTGGATGTTGTCATGGAAGGCACCTAAGTTTGAAGATTTCATCAAGATGATGCTACTGGCTTGACACTTCATAACAAAAATAATTTGTAAGGGTGTTACCTTAGCTTTATGTTGCCTACTTTGAGATTTTCCCTCATAAAGAACATCATGCAGTATTTTGGGTGGACATTAAAGAATTTTTCCTTTTAAGAACCACAGATAAAATTGCACTCTGTTAGCTGCTTTATTAGGGCTTTCCTGGTGGCTCAGATGGTATAGAATCTGCCTGCAATACAGGAGACCTGGGTTAGATCCCTGGGTAGGGATGATCCCCTGGGCAAGGGAATGGCAACCCACTCCAGTATTCTTTTTTTTTTTTAATTTTTAATTCTTTATTTTAAATATTTTACAGAGTTTTGTTGTTCACCGACATGTATGTTCCCAGATCATTCATATGCACATCCCTGGTCCCCCGCCAACCCAGTTTCCCCCCTCCCACCCCTCCAGACCATCGCTCCAAGTGATAGTAGGCACTCCTATTCCCTTAGCACAATGACAACAGCTATCTTTTCCACACGTGCCAGTATAGGTTTCGATGTTACTTCTTTTATGCCTCCCTCCCACTGTTCGTTCTCCACAATATCCTTATGTCTATTCTCTGTCTGTTTTTCCATGAGTTCACTGCGTGTGTTATCATGACCCTATTATTAGATTCCATATATATGAGTTAGTATACTGTACTTGTCTTTCTCTTTTTGACTTACTTCACTTTTTATGATAGGTTCTAGAGCTAGCCACCTCATTAGGACTGAGTCTTCTGCATTTCTTTTAACAGCTGAGTAGTATTCCATTGTATATATGACCCTATGACCCAGCAATCCCACTACTAGGCCTATATCCTGATGAAATCAAAACTGAAAGAAGCACCTGTACCCCAATGTTCATTGCAGCTCTCTATACAATAGCCAGAACATGGAAGCAACCTAGATGTCCATCGACGAATGAATGGATACAGAAGCTCTGGTACATATATACAATGGAATACCACTCCAGTATTCTTGCCTGGAGAATGCCATGGACAGAGAAGCCTGGCAGGCTTATAGTTCATGGGGCCCCAAAGAGCTGGACGCAAGTGACTGGCTAATACATATACAGCTGCTTTAAGTCTTTATATGATAACTGGTCATGGACAACTTTTTTTCTCTATGAATTTCAGTTTGGTCAACTATTTCCTAGAATAAAATTAAAGGACAGGAATTTCCTGCACATATGTAAATTAGTTTATCATGAAATAATATGCATCATAGATTATTAGAATTGAGAAAGACCATAGAAATACTGATTTTACTAATGAATAAACTATTTGGTACAGGAGATAAAGTGATTTGCACATTCTGGTTATGCAGGGCTAGGAAATTTCATCAAGTTTTTTCTGGGCCCTTTACCTGAATTTCTAGCTCTATAATATAAGTGAGCAGACAGTTCATGGAACAGTACTTATAGTGTGAATAAACTGGGCTTTCCAGCTCCATTTCAAATCCTTTCTAGCTATGTGTCTTTCTGGTCAGATGAAGGACAGGACTTGGTTTAGCAGCTCTTTAGTAGAAGTGATGAATTTCTCTAGGTATGAGCCAAAGCTTACTTAATTAGGCCCAAAATATCCTTCTATACTGGTGAGATAATACTTCTGCCTTTGTTGATTCATCATTTTTAATAGAGTACTTCAGCCTTTTTATTGTGCTGGTGTCCTAAATTCCATCTTTATATGCTCCCAGCATATAGACTAAAAAATAAACAAGGTCTTTTTAGAAATAAAGTATTTTTTACTTTTTTTCTTATTACAAACATATATTGTAAACATTTGAAAAGCTACATTAAAATAGAAAAAAATTTACTTGCTATGAGAGAATCGTATTTTTTGGATAAAAAAGAAACTTTGTATTTATTCCTAACCTATAAATAGTAAACAAATGCTCCTTACAGAAATGTCTTTATTTATTTATTTGGCTGTGTCGACTCTTAGTTTCAGCATGATGGATCTGGTTCCCTGACTAGGATTGAACCCAGGCTTCCCGCTCTGGGAGCTCGGAGAGTCTTAGCCACTGGACCACCAGGGAAGCCTCTTCACTACAGAAATTTCAGACAATACTGATAATCAAAATTGGTTAAAAAATTTATCTAGACATCATGTCAACATAGTCACTGTTATCTTCTTACTTGTTTGTTTTTCTGTGTGTGTGTATTCATTTGTGATTTGATGATTTTTTCTCTATGAATTTCAGTTTGGTCAACTATTTCCTAGAATAAAATTAAAGGACAGGAATTTCCTGCACATATGTAAATTAGTTTATCATGAAATAATATGCATCATAGATTATTAGAATTGAGAAAGACCATAGAAATACTGATTTTACTAATGAATAAACTATTTGGTACAGGAGATAAAGTGATTTGCACATTCTGGTTATGCAGGGCTAGGAAATTTCATCAAGTTTTTTCTGGGCCCTTTACCTGAATTTCTAGCTCTATAATATAAGTGAGCAGACAGTTCATGGAACAGTACTTATAGTGTGAATAAACTGGGCTTTCCAGCTCCATTTCAAATCCTTTCTAGCTATGTGTCTTTCTGGTCAGATGAAGGACAGGACTTGGTTTAGCAGCTCTTTAGTAGAAGTGATGAATTTCTCTAGGTATGAGCCAAAGCTTACTTAATTAGGCCCAAAATATCCTTCTATACTGGTGAGATAATACTTCTGCCTTTGTTGATTCATCATTTTTAATAGAGTACTTCAGCCTTTTTATTGTGCTGGTGTCCTAAATTCCATCTTTATATGCTCCCAGCATATAGACTAAAAAATAAACAAGGTCTTTTTAGAAATAAAGTATTTTTTACTTTTTTTCTTATTACAAACATATATTGTAAACATTTGAAAAGCTACATTAAAATAGAAAAAATTCACTTGCTATGAGAGAATCGTATTTTTTGGATAAAAAAGAAACTTTGTATTTATTCCTAACCTATAAATAGTAAACAAATGCTCCTTACAGAAATGTCTTTATTTATTTATTTGGCTGTGTCGACTCTTAGTTTCAGCATGATGGATCTGGTTCCCTGACTAGGGATTGAACCCAGGCTTCCCGCTCTGGGAGCTCGGAGAGTCTTAGCCACTGGACCACCAGGGAAGCCTCTTCACTACAGAAATTTCAGACAATACTGATAATCAAAATTGGTTAAAAAATTTATCTAGACATCATGTCAACATAGTCACTGTTATCTTCTTACTTGTTTGTTTTTCTGTGTGTGTGTATTCATTTGTGATTTGATGATTTTTTTCAGATCTAAATGTCAACATCATAACTAAAAATATACAAGCACCCCAAATAAAAATTCAAGCAAGCCTAGTGCTTGTGTCCAGAGCAAATATACTAAAATTGGATCCATACAGAGAAGATGAGCATGGCATGACATATAAATGTGAAATGTTCCTTATTTTTCACTTTTGCAAGATAAATATTACACCTCAAGGAAGGTATAAAAAAAAAGTGCAAGCTTACATTTTTTCATAACAAGACTGCCCTTAATGAACCATAACAGTGAAATAATCCCTTCTGACATGGTTGCAATTGCTATAGCTCAGAATGTAGGTGTCATGGCAGATGTTGGCTGCAGAGGGTCCTGGGCTGCAGAGAGAACCCTTGTCAACTTTTTTTACATGGGAGAGGCGCTCTTCCCTGTGTGCCACACCCCTACTTCCTTACAAGTTGCACCTAAAGGCAGGATGCTGTCTTCCTTCTTGACCCAACTCTCTTTCTGTTTCTGAATTGCAGTAGAGTTGGGTCATCATGGGTTCTCGCCCTCTGAGATTTGAATAAGAGGAAATCTCTCCCTAGGATTAAGAGGATATTAGCAGAGGCTTCTCAGCAGAAAGCCTTTGGCCTTGACATCACATCGAACAGGAAGGAGTCGCTGGAGAGACAGTAATTCCAGAATCTAGGAGTTTTAAAGATAAGAGGAAGGGTATCCTCTCAGGCTTCTATTATTCAACCAAAATAGGTGTGGTTTTTAGGATGAAGAATTTAACACTAGAAATGGAAAACTTGAGGCTGGCCATGAGTTCCAAGGTTTAGGGGACTTACTTGCTAGCTCTTTCCCCTAAAATATTATTCATAGAAGGAAGGAAAATGTATTTCCTCTTAAGAAAAGCAACCTTGGCCAAGATATCAACTTTTCTATAGGAATCAGTCAATTGTATTTTTCTGTTTCTGATTGTCTCAGATTCTGAAATAACATTAACAACAACAACAACAAAATAAAAAAAAACAAAAACAAAGAAAAAAGCCTCTCCAGTGACAGTCTGGATTAAGCAAGTTTCATTGTCTCCATTGAAAATGAACTATTGCTTAAGTAGAGAATCATGCCTTATTGTAGTACTTAAATGGTTTAGACTAAGGCTTTTCACCCATCCCCACCCCCACTTTCCCATGAGAGATATTAATATAGAAAAGTCAGCCACTCTAGTGAGCAATATTTATAGAAACTTAAACTTTCAAGTGCTAGTTTATGAGAAAAGACATTTGTTTATTTTTTATATTTGCATTAGCATAAGATCTTGGGTATATCATTTTTCAGTGGTAAAACAATAAATACATATTAAACTGAGGGATCTAATCAAGGCAAAATTTAATTTTGAGACTAGGAGGCAAAGAAAGAGCATGTTTGCTGTAAATCGTACTGATTATTTCATTCTTAGTTTGAATATTGGCTGTAATTTAGTTGAAGCATATGTATTTATATAACCAGTTTTTTAAAAAAAAAAGGTTATAGAAAGATACCCAAAAGTCTCAGCTTTCTTTTTTAGGAAATATGCAGGCATTACAAAAAGTCAATATTCCCTTTCAGAAGGATATAATATTTATCCTTCTATAATGCGTGAGGGAAGCTTTTGGATGATAGCTTGATCTAAGAAAAGTGATTTATTCTTTTGACAAATATTTCTAATGCATCGTTGACTTTGACATACCTCTCTGGATATGTTGTATAGTGTAAATTAATATTTTCAAATCACCTTTCAGGAAAAATAGCAAAATATATGTACCCACAGCACTTAAGGTAAGGCCGCTGGCTGCATATGTGCTAAGCTAGGCAAGTTTCCTGTAAGGATATATGCCACACATTAGGATTTTTGCCAAAGTTAGTTTCTACATATCCTTCTGTATTTGTCATGCATAATAAGAGCTTGAGTATACACAGTGGATGTGTCAGGATCATTTGGCAATTAATCCATTAAAAACATTTCTGTGTGTATGTGTGTTTGTGCTTCATCATGTACTTTTTGCTACCCCATGGACAGTAGCCCACCAGGCTCCGCTGTCCATGGAATTTTCTAGGCAAGAATACTGGGTTGCCATGTCCTGCTCCAAAAACAGTGCTATCTTGGGTTTCAAAAATAGTGTTTGTGGGGGCGGGGAGAGGAGCAAGGCACAAATCATTAAAGCATATCTCTTTTCAGTGGAAATATAAGTGATATCTTCAATTATTTTAAAATCCAAGTAAGGATGTAAATTGTTGAATAAATAGTGGAGGACAGATGAGAGAGTTTTCATACAAGGAGATCTGAATCGCTTACTTCTTTTCATTGGATAAGACTAAGACATATTAACTATCTGTCTAGTTGCTATTCGTCTGGTTCCCCTGTGGTTGATTTGAGAGAAAAGGACACTTTGCTATTGACTATTAATGATGGGCAGTCATTTTACTCCCTTTTTTAGTAGATTAAAATGACCCTGGGAGGTTTTCTGGCTCATCACCCTCATTTAATCTTACTGGTTGTTATTAGCTCACAACTCCTGTGCCTCAGGTGGCAGCAGTTTCCAAGGTCAGCAGATCGCAGTTTGCCAAAGAGGGAGGCTGTTCCAAGACAAAGCTCTAAGGGCCCAGCTGGGCTCTGGTGATAAGTAGTAACCTCAGAGTTGTCTGGTTTCTTCAGTTTTTCCACTTTATTTTGCATAATCTCTAAAGTTATACATGCTTTTTTGTGCCTAGGTGCAGGCATTACAAAAGTCAATATTCCCTTTCAGAAGGATATAATATTTATCCTTCTATAATGCGTGAGGAAGCTTTTGGATGATAGATTGATCTAAGAAAAGTGATTTATTCTTTTGACAAATATTTCTAATGCATCGTTGACTTTGACATACCTCTCTGGATATGTTGTATAGTGTAAATTAATATTTTCAAATCACCTTTCAGGAAAAATAGCAAAATATATGTACCCACAGCACTTAAGGTAAGGCCGCTGGCTGCATATGTGCTAAGCTAGGCAAGTTTCCTGTAAGGATATATGCCACACATTAGGATTTTTGCCAAAGTTAGTTTCTACATATCCTTCTGTATTTGTCATGCATAATAAGAGCTTGAGTATACACAGTGGATGTGTCAGGATCATTTGGCAATTAATCCATTAAAAACATTTCTGTGTGTATGTGTGTTTGTGCTTCATCATGTACTTTTTGCTACCCCATGGACAGTAGCCCACCAGGCTCCGCTGTCCATGGAATTTTCTAGGCAAGAATACTGGGTTGCCATGTCCTGCTCCAAAAACAGTGCTATCTTGGGTTTCAAAAATAGTGTTTGTGGGGGCGGGGAGAGGAGCAAGGCACAAATCATTAAAGCATATCTCTTTTCAGTGGAAATATAAGTGATATCTTCAATTATTTTAAAATCCAAGTAAGGATGTAAATTGTTGAATAAATAGTGGAGGACAGATGAGAGAGTTTTCATACAAGGAGATCTGAATCGCTTACTTCTTTTCATTGGATAAGACTAAGACATATTAACTATCTGTCTAGTTGCTATTCGTCTGGTTCCCCTGTGGTTGATTTGAGAGAAAAGGACACTTTGCTATTGACTATTAATGATGGGCAGTCATTTTACTCCCTTTTTTAGTAGATTAAAATGACCCTGGGAGGTTTTCTGGCTCATCACCCTCATTTAATCTTACTGGTTGTTATTAGCTCACAACTCCTGTGCCTCAGGTGGCAGCAGTTTCCAAGGTCAGCAGATCGCAGTTTGCCAAAGAGGGAGGCTGTTCCAAGACAAAGCTCTAAGGGCCCAGCTGGGCTCTGGTGATAAGTAGTAACCTCAGAGTTGTCTGGTTTCTTCAGTTTTTCCACTTTATTTTTGCATAATCTCTAAAGTTATACATGCTAATTGGAAAATTTTGAGAAGGTTTTAAAAAAGATAACTAGAATATACACCAGTTTAAAAAACAGAGTGTACAGAATATAAAAACAGAAATCTTTTTAAAATATCATTGGATTAATGTCCTCTCATGCTCTTTTCTTCACTTCTTGCTCCTCCTTATAGTGCTTTCCCTTCCTTCAAGTAATTTCTAACATATCCAAGGCCCAGGCTATGAAGTTACAAAGTATTTTACTCCTGACTGAGAAGAATATAACATATCCTGTTAAAGACACTTGTTGGCCACAGATTCTACAGACAAAATGAAACTGTGAGCCTTGAATCCCAAACAGTGCCTACTGAGAGGCGGTAGGCATGAGCTTAGATTCTGTAGAACAGGGCTGATCAGAAATTATCAATTTAATTCTACATTCTATGTGCTTACTGTTTGAGATCTGTTACATTGTATTGGTGGCACAAATGCTTCTTCAATATTTCAGATACACCCTAAGAATGCCAGGAAAGGAGTAAAAGTAAAGGAGCTTCCCCAGTGGTCCAGTGGGTAAAGAGTCCACCTTGAAGCACAAGGGATGCCTGTTCGATCCCAGGCTCAGGAAGATTCCATGCGCCGGAGCGGCTGGACTGGTGAGTCCAATCGTGAGCCAGCACTCTGGAGCACGTGCACCCATAGCCTGTGTTCTGCAACGAGATGCCTCTGCAATCGGAGGCCCACACAGGCCAAAGAATAAAGATGGATGAAAATAAATAAATTAAAAAAAACAATAAAAGGGGCCAAATTTTTTTAAAAAGGAATGAAGGTAGAGAATATTTCACCCTTTTTTTCATTTTTAAGTAAAAACCCTGGGAGGTTTTCTGGCTCATCACCCTCATTTAATCTTACTGGTTGTTATTAGCTCACAACTCCTGTGCCTCAGGTGGCAGCAGTTTCCAAGGTCAGCAGATCGCAGTTTGCCAAAGAGGGAGGCTGTTCCAAGACAAAGCTCTAAGGGCCCAGCTGGGCTCTGGTGATAAGTAGTAACCTCAGAGTTGTCTGGTTTCTTCAGTTTTTCCACTTTATTTTTGCATAATCTCTAAAGTTATACATGCTAATTGGAAAATTTTGAGAAGGTTTTAAAAAAGATAACTAGAATATACACCAGTTTAAAAAACAGAGTGTACAGAATATAAAAACAGAAATCTTTTTAAAATATCATTGGATTAATGTCCTCTCATGCTCTTTTCTTCACTTCTTGCTCCTCCTTATAGTGCTTTCCCTTCCTTCAAGTAATTTCTAACATATCCAAGGCCCAGGCTATGAAGTTACAAAGTATTTTACTCCTGACTGAGAAGAATATAACATATCCTGTTAAAAGACACTTGTTGGCCACAGATTCTACAGACAAAATGAAACTGTGAGCCTTGAATCCCAAACAGTGCCTACTGAGAGGCGGTAGGCATGAGCTTAGATTCTGTAGAACAGGGCTGATCAGAAATTATCAATTTAATTCTACATTCTATGTGCTTACTGTTTGAGATCTGTTACATTGTATTGGTGGCACAAATGCTTCTTCAATATTTCAGATACACCCTAAGAATGCCAGGAAAGGAGTAAAAGTAAAGGAGCTTCCCCAGTGGTCCAGTGGGTAAAGAGTCCACCTTGAAGCACAAGGGATGCCTGTTCGATCCCAGGCTCAGGAAGATTCCATGCGCCGGAGCGGCTGGACTGGTGAGTCCAATCGTGAGCCAGCACTCTGGAGCACGTGCACCCATAGCCTGTGTTCTGCAACGAGAGGTGCCTCTGCAATCGGAGGCCCACACAGGCCAAAGAATAAAGATGGATGAAAATAAATAAATTAAAAAAAAAACAATAAAAGGGGCCAAATTTTTTTTTAAAAAAGGAATGAAGGTAGAGAATATTTCATTTGTCAATATTTCAAGAAACTATCAACTTAGGGAAATTCATGAAAAAGCTCATAGTGTCCAATGTTAGAGTAGACCAGTGAAGAATCTATCTCTGAGTATAGCTGAAAAGTTTAAATCCCTCAGATAAATCAGCAGTGCTTTCAGAGATAAGTAAAGATTCTCCCTTCCTTAAGTGATATGTATGTGTTTGTTGAACATGGTCATTCATTGTATACCCTTTGATTTTTTTTTTTTTTTTGGCCACTTTTTTTGGTCTTTCATTTATTTCCATCTTTGTTCTTTGGCCTGTGTGGACCTCCTATCGCTGTGGCCATTCTCGTTGCAGAACATCGGCTCTGGGCGCATGAGCTCCAGAGCTCCAGCTCGGTAGTTGGACACATCGGTCCAGCCGATCTTCCCAGGCCAGGGATCGAACCGGTGCCCTTTGCACTGCAAGGCGGTGTCCTTACCCATTGGACCACCAGGGAAGCCCCTACCCTTTGAATTTTTTATTTGTCAAATTAAAAATCAATGTGATCCAATTAGTGGATAAAATAGAACCCTATCTTTTCAGTGTATAGGGACACTAGGGGATCACAAAGAAACAATGTTATGTTAATATCCTTGTGATAGGAAGCATAGAACAAAGATGGAAGACTGGAGACAATGCTATCATTTGTGTTGTTTCACCATTATCATATGCAACAACTGTGTGTTGATTGTCTGATATATTTGGAATACATAGTCCTAGCACTATTATAGTCAAAAGAATCAAGGCACTACTGGGGGTATTTTTTCTCTCAGACCTTTAAATAAATTTAGAATTTTCTCAAGCAGTAATTATTGTATTCCCAATATCTGATCATCTTTTGGTTTCCCTTTTTCCCCTCCATTGTACTGGAAAATAATCTTTCCTGGAGTAACAGAAGGAAATGATATAGAAGTATCAAACAGAGAATAAAATGTGTCAGGAGAGTCAATATCAGCACATTAACTTTGAAGAATCACATCAGTGGACTGAGCTAAGATTGAAGGTAATTGAGTGCAGGCTCAGTCGTGTCCAATCCTTTGAGGCCCTATGATCTGTACCCTGCTAGACTCCTCTGTTCATGAGATTCTCCAAGCAAGAAGACTGGAGTGGGTTGGCATTTCCTCCTCCAAGGGATCTTCCCTGACCCAGGGATCAAATGCATGTCTCCAGCATCCCCTGCATTGTCAGGTGAATTCTTTACCACTTGAGCCACCTGAGAAGCCTGAACTAAAATTGGGAAACCACAATTTGGTGTTAAAAGATGGTAACCAGGAGAAAATGACTGAGCTACAGAACAGGAAAGGATAGACGGAGAAAGGAAGGAGATACAAATGATGGCCTTCAGTGCAAATGTGGTCAAGGTAAAATGAATTTCGAAGAGAGAAATCTATTTTGGGACTGACACTTTGGATCATGAACTACAGCCATAAATATGTGGATTTCTGTGAAAACTGGGGGTCTGTGGTTGAGCATAAGGCATAGATGGTCTGATAGATCCACTCTGCTTTCAGTTCTGGGATTTTCTCTAGTTTCCACTCAATGCCCTGTCCTCCTTACAGTTCTTTATATCTGCTGCTCTTTTTCCCCTAAAATATGATAGTTTTTCCGATACTGCCTTCCAGAAACTGGGGTCTTGCTTTCAGTGTTAAGGTTCCCACTAGTAAGAATTCACTGAGATAGTCAGACTGCTTCCTGGATCTCAGCATAGTCCCAACTGACAGGTTGCCTATCTGGCATGCTTTATCCATCTTCTCTTGTATTTTTCTTACCTGGGATGTGGCAGTTTCCTTGCCACTGTTCTTCCCAGGTGGGCTTCCCAGGTGGCTTAGTGGTTAAGAATCCACCTGCAATCCAGGAGACCCAGGTTTGAGTCCTGGGTTGGGAAGATTCCCTGGAGAAAGGAATGGCAACCCACTCCAGTATTCTTGCCTGGAGAATTCCATGGACAGAGGAGCCTGGTGGGCCCCCATCTGTGGGGTCACAAAGAGTCGGACATGACTGAGTGACTCACACAAGAGTCTTCCCAGGTAGTGTGTTCTACTTTGCTTTTCTGAGCAGACCTGTGTGTAATGTTGGATCTGCCCTTACTTGCCTTTAGCTGGAGCTGGTGCTGGACCTGTGTTTTGGACTGCCCCAACAGTCAACAAATCATGGTCCTCGTTCGTTCATTCATCAAACACCACTTATCATCCGACTATGTATTCTACATTGTGTTAGGTACCTGAGACACAATGACAGAAATAACCATGGGTGGACTTAGGAACTCACATACCGCTGATGAAGAAATCTTCCCTGACCCAGGGATCAAATGCATGTCTCCAGCATCCCCTGCATTGTCAGGTGAATTCTTTACCACTTGAGCCACCTGAGAAGCCTGAACTAAAATTGGGAAACCACAATTTGGTGTTAAAAGATGGTAACCAGGAGAAAATGACTGAGCTACAGAACAGGAAAGGATAGACGGAGAAAGGAAGGAGATACAAATGATGGCCTTCAGTGCAAATGTGGTCAAGGTAAAATGAATTTCGAAGAGAGAAATCTATTTTGGGACTGACACTTTGGATCATGAACTACAGCCATAAATATGTGGATTTCTGTGAAAACTGGGGGTCTGTGGTTGAGCATAAGGCATAGATGGTCTGATAGATCCACTCTGCTTTCAGTTCTGGGATTTTCTCTAGTTTCCACTCAATGCCCTGTCCTCCTTACAGTTCTTTATATCTGCTGCTCTTTTTCCCCTAAAATATGATAGTTTTTCCGATACTGCCTTCCAGAAACTGGGGTCTTGCTTTCAGTGTTAAGGTTCCCACTAGTAAGAATTCACTGAGATAGTCAGACTGCTTCCTGGATCTCAGCATAGTCCCAACTGACAGGTTGCCTATCTGGCATGCTTTATCCATCTTCTCTTGTATTTTTCTTACCTGGGATGTGGCAGTTTCCTTGCCACTGTTCTTCCCAGGTGGGCTTCCCAGGTGGCTTAGTGGTTAAGAATCCACCTGCAATCCAGGAGACCCAGGTTTGAGTCCTGGGTTGGGAAGATTCCCTGGAGAAAGGAATGGCAACCCACTCCAGTATTCTTGCCTGGAGAATTCCATGGACAGAGGAGCCTGGTGGGCCCCCATCTGTGGGGTCACAAAGAGTCGGACATGACTGAGTGACTCACACAAGAGTCTTCCCAGGTAGTGTGTTCTACTTTGCTTTTCTGAGCAGACCTGTGTGTAATGTTGGATCTGCCCTTACTTGCCTTTAGCTGGAGCTGGTGCTGGACCTGTGTTTTGGACTGCCCCAACAGTCAACAAATCATGGTCCTCGTTCGTTCATTCATCAAACACCACTTATCATCCGACTATGTATTCTACATTGTGTTAGGTACCTGAGACACAATGACAGAAATAACCATGGGTGGACTTAGGAACTCACATACCGCTGATGAGAGTATAAATTGATAAACTACAGTGGGGAACAATTAGGCATTGTTCTTTAAAGTTGCACCTGAACACTTCCTATTATCCAACTGTTTTTGTTTATGCTTATAAAAGCACTTGTTTCTCTGCATTTGTTTCACTTTCATTTACAATATACTATATAGATTATGGGCTTCCCTGATAGCTTAGCCAGTAAAGAATCTGCCTGCAGTGCAGCAGACCCCGGTTCAATTCTTGGGTTGGGAAGATCCCCTGGAGAAGGGACAGGCTACCCGTTCCAGTATTCTTGGGCTTCCCTTGTGGTTCAGATAGTAAAGAATCTGCTTGCAATGCAGGAGACCCAGGTTCGATCCCTGGGAAGGGAAGATCCCCTGGAGAAAGGAACAGCTACCCACTCCACTATTCTTGCCTGGAGAATTTCATGGCTCATCCATGGAGTTGCAGGGAGTTGGACATGACTGAGCAAATTTCACTTCTCTTAGCTTCATATAGATTATACAAAATGTATAATCAGTGGACAGTTTGCATAGGCACTTTTCATAATTATAAACTGAATTAAAAACAATTCACATACAGAATGGGTTTGTTAATGACCCAACACACAGAAGTTTCATGCTCCTTTGCTTGTGCTTTTCTGACACTTTGTCATCTGTGTGACATCGTGCAGCTTGAGTTCAGGATGCCTCCCCAGAGACTTTCCGGAAGAACTAACATACAAACTCTCCACGGATAACGATGCTCAGCTGGAGCTTCCCCTCTTGGGTTCATGCAGTTCCTTCCAAACAGAAGATACTAACCCCAGCTCACACTACATCCTATCCAGATGGTTCCCTTCCTGTCAACATCCTCGGTCTTGAACTGCAGGGCAGCAGATCCTTCCAAAAGCAAACACAATCACGCAGACTTAACACACTGTCAATTTTGAACACACAGAATTCTCTACGATACAATTCATTTTGCAATTAAACCATGGTGGACTTTTAGGTCAACAAATCATGGTCCTCGTTCGTCATTCATCAAACACCACTTATCATCCGACTATGTATTCTACATTGTGTTAGGTACCTGAGACACAATGACAGAAATAACCATGGGTGGACTTAGGAACTCACATACCGCTGATGAGAGTATAAATTGATAAACTACAGTGGGGAACAATTAGGCATTGTTCTTTAAAGTTGCACCTGAACACTTCCTATTATCCAACTGTTTTTGTTTATGCTTATAAAAGCACTTGTTTCTCTGCATTTGTTTCACTTTCATTTACAATATACTATATAGATTATGGGCTTCCCTGATAGCTTAGCCAGTAAAGAATCTGCCTGCAGTGCAGCAGACCCCGGTTCAATTCTTGGGTTGGGAAGATCCCCTGGAGAAGGGACAGGCTACCCGTTCCAGTATTCTTGGGCTTCCCTTGTGGTTCAGATAGTAAAGAATCTGCTTGCAATGCAGGAGACCCAGGTTCGATCCCTGGGAAGGGAAGATCCCCTGGAGAACGGAACAGCTACCCCCTCCACTATTCTTGCCTGGAGAATTTCGTGGCTCACCCCTGGCGTTGCAGGAGTTGGACATGACTGAGCAAATTTCACTTCTCTTAGCTTCATATAGATTATACAAAATGTATAATCAGTGGACAGTTTGCATAGGCACTTTTCATAATTATAAACTGAATTAAAAACAATTCACATACAGAATGGGTTTGTTAATGACCCAACACACAGAAGTTTCATGCTCCTTTGCTTGTGCTTTTCTGACACTTTGTCATCTGTGTGACATCGTGCAGCTTGAGTTCAGGATGCCTCCCTAGAGACTTTCCGGAAGAACTAACATACAAACTCTCCACGGATAACGATGCTCAGCTGGAGCTTCCCCTCTTGGGTTCATGCAGTTCCTTCCAAACAGAAGATACTAACCCCAGCTCACACTACATCCTATCCAGATGGTTCCCTTCCTGTCAACATCCTCGGTCTTGAACTGCAGGGCAGCAGATCCTTCCAAAAGCAAACACAATCACGCAGACTTAACACACTGTCAATTTTTGAACACACAGAATTCTCTACGATACAATTCTATTATATATGTTTGTGAGATATTCGTGTGGATTAAACATTCACGACAACAGAGGAAAATACAAGTTTTAAGATGTGTTCTCTGTGAGAAGAACCTGAATCAGTGATACCCTGTAGCCATTAAAAATACGTCACTGTCTTTATGTTCTATTGGCTGACTCCAAAGGAAAACTTCTTGATTTCTGATCTGTTGAAAGCCAAAGCCTGGCAACATGCTTCTCAGAAAGGTAAGACTGAGTGAAAAGCAAGTGAAAAAGTGGTTGAAGGGAACTGTGAACAGGCGACTGAGAAGGGTCCCCACCCCTGAACTTCTCTACATATATCTGCAGCTTCATCTGCTTGTCACTCCAAACTGAGGTTTTCTTTGTCCAGATAATTATAGGAAAAGACTGTCTATCCACTGGCCAGATATTAGAATTCGCTTATCTTCCACACTTTTCTCACTCTGGAGAGGTTCCAGGGGCCTGCCTTGCATGTGGCTGGGAGGCCTGCCACAGCCTGATTCCTCCCTGCAACTTCCCATTCTGCTGGCCACAGAATGTTTGCAAGCTTTGCTGCCAGTGAAGTTTATCAGACTGCCACTCTGCCTCCAACCACCAGCTCCCAGAGGGGACACCGGTCTTGTAATTTTCTATCAGATGGTTGGGACCCTGCCAGGACCCTTGCAAGGCTTGCGTGGCGTGTGCACGTGTGTGTGCTGAGTGGCTTATTTGCATTCGGCTCTTTGCGACCCCGTGAACTGTAGCTGCCAGGCTCCTCTGTCCATAGGATTACCAACCAGACCTTGGTGGCTACTTGAGTTGGGTGGCAGAGCAGCTGCCAACTCAAATGTCAGTCAAGGTCTGGCTGGTAATGCAAATGTATCAAGGCTGTTGGTGTAAGACAAGTGGCCATCAGATTTGGCTTCAAGATCACGAATATCAGTGAGAGTGCTGGTGACACGGCTCGCACACACCCCGTTTACAGGGAGAAGCTGCTGTGTGTAAACCCCGTTTATGTCTTTATACATGTTCCTATCTATATTTGTATTTATACATGGTTAAGCCCAATGTAGGACCTCTGCCTGGGGGCTATTTCTCACATTCAGGATTTCCCTCAAGAACAATGGAAAGCTACTTGGGTACAAGTGTAAAAAGCCCACTCAATTTCCACATCAGAATGTGGAAAAATGGCATGCCACCCTCTCACTGGAAGTTTCTCCTGCTTCAAAATTTTAAGTCCATTCTTCACTGGATAGTTCTAGAACCTTGATTCAAGGCAAAACAAATGGAGAAACAGAAGCAGAAACAAGTAGAGTCCCAAAATCTACCATTCATTGTACACAAACGACATGATGCTAAGGAGAAGGTGAGAGGCCACCTCTGGTGTTTGGATAACCCAGCCGTATGGATATTCCTTGTAGGGAAGAAACATTGGGTATATTGGGGTTACATGACCTAGGGCTTTTGTTCTGACTTCATGCTTACTAGAGAATATTCTGATACACATATGTCTCCCAGAAGAGAACATGCTGGTCAGGCCAAACTGAAAAATATGTCCCACTTAACCAGACTGACAATATTTCTCATTGTAAATTAACAAACAAGTTTTCTGGTCATAAACTTTAGTTACACCAATATATATAATTCTATGTATAAATATATTGGGAGTATCCTATGCTTTTTCCATACTAAGATATTTGATAATCTGATTTTAATAGGCATTCACAGATGACAATATGGGTAAATTAAAATATCATCTTGTGTATTTGTTTTTAACTTTTCTTTGTTAATGGACTTGAAAAATCATTTTTATTTCAATATCTCAAATATTTTTTCGAGTTTAAATAAATGTGCATTTCTCTATGGGCAGAATTTGCACTGGTGGTAAGTGGCAGGAAGTGGAGAAAATTCACATTTATGGACAGTTGAGTATTTTTTGCCTTCTTAAACACATTACATCATTTGTTCTGCACAATAATCCTGGGATAAAAAAAGGTATTCTCCCCATTTTATAAAAACACGTTAAAGTGTGTTCAGTAAAACTTGCCCTGGGTCACACATTTAGTAAATTGTTCCTCATTCTCCGTCCTGTCACCAGCCCTTTAGCATGCTGGGTTGTTTCTTTGCCATGTGTCCAAGTTTCTCTTTCCTGCAGACAGGTAGATACCATGTGTCTGGTAGGAGTGGGAGGAAAGGAGTATGCTAGGGTGCACTTGCCTGGTGCCTCCCTTTGTGGTATTCTAAGTCATAATCCTGCCAGTAGCATCCGGGTCTGGCCACTTTTCCAAGATTTCATCATAGCGAGGCACCTGAAGCACTTGTGTTGCTGGTCTTACCTCCTAGGTTAGAACTTTCCCAAGAGAATCCCAGTCTGTGATCGTTCTCTTGTTGGTGACATTTATCTAGATTAAACATCTTCTGTAAAGAACTGACAAACAATATGGAATGGTAGAGAACACACATAGAGAATTCCCAAAGAAAGTTCTCAGGAATTTGTATGTGTTGTGGTTGACTTGTAAGTAAAGGTTTAAGCCGTATGGATATTCCTTGTAGGGAAGAAACATTGGGTATATTGGGGTTACATGACCTAGGGCTTTTGTTCTGACTTCATGCTTACTAGAGAATATTCTGATACACATATGTCTCCCAGAAGAGAACATGCTGGTCAGGCCAAACTGAAAAATATGTCCCACTTAACCAGACTGACAATATTTCTCATTGTAAATTAACAAACAAGTTTTCTGGTCATAAACTTTAGTTACACCAATATATATAATTCTATGTATAAATATATTGGGAGTATCCTATGCTTTTTCCATACTAAGATATTTGATAATCTGATTTTAATAGGCATTCACAGATGACAATATGGGTAAATTAAAATATCATCTTGTGTATTTGTTTTTAACTTTTCTTTGTTAATGGACTTGAAAAATCATTTTTATTTCAATATCTCAAATATTTTTTCGAGTTTAAATAAATGTGCATTTCTCTATGGGCAGAATTTGCACTGGTGGTAAGTGGCAGGAAGTGGAGAAAATTCACATTTATGGACAGTTGAGTATTTTTTGCCTTCTTAAACACATTACATCATTTGTTCTGCACAATAATCCTGGGATAAAAAAAGGTATTCTCCCCATTTTATAAAAACACGTTAAAGTGTGTTCAGTAAAACTTGCCCTGGGTCACACATTTAGTAAATTGTTCCTCATTCTCCGTCCTGTCACCAGCCCTTTAGCATGCTGGGTTGTTTCTTTGCCATGTGTCCAAGTTTCTCTTTCCTGCAGACAGGTAGATACCATGTGTCTGGTAGGAGTGGGAGGAAAGGAGTATGCTAGGGTGCACTTGCCTGGTGCCTCCCTTTGTGGTATTCTAAGTCATAATCCTGCCAGTAGCATCCGGGTCTGGCCACTTTTCCAAGATTTCATCATAGCGAGGCACCTGAAGCACTTGTGTTGCTGGTCTTACCTCCTAGGTTAGAACTTTCCCAAGAGAATCCCAGTCTGTGATCGTTCTCTTGTTGGTGACATTTATCTAGATTAAACATCTTCTGTAAAGAACTGACAAACAATATGGAATGGTAGAGAACACACATAGAGAATTCCCAAAGAAAGTTCTCAGGAATTTGTATGTGTTGTGGTTTGACAATTTTGATAACGAGTCTAAGAAAAGGTTTTCAACTCTCTGACCGGTTTCCACCAAGGACCATTCATAATTATACCAACATATGAGTATGTCAAGAAAACAGTCATCACAAATCTCGGACAACTAAGCCCTACCTTTGGCTGACGTTCAGACAGAAGTACCTGGATAGCATCTTACAGGAGGTAGTAAAATTGTTCTAGTATCAGATTATAGTAGCCTTTTCCCTGATGAAGGGTAGAGAAGAAGTCAATACTGTGTAAAAATTTCCACAGATTCACAAGAAAGAGCTGCTATCTTGGTGTCAAATCTTGAACTTAGGTAACAATGGTTTTGAATGTAGCTGCTGTCTTATTATTGTGGTCACTCAGTGGAGGGTTACTCCTGCCTTCAGAAAAGATAGTGTGATTTTGTCCTTAAGGGATTTACTGGTAAAGAACTTCATGCATCTGACAGTACTACAGGAAGATTACAGTTACACTTTGGGGATGTTGGGAGGGTATAAGTGCACAAGAGGATAAAATAGGCATTCAAAATAATACCGTGGTCCAGTAGTTAGGACTCTGAGCTTGCTCTGCAGGGGTCACAGGTTTGATCCCTGGTTGGGGAACTAAGATCTCACAAGCCATGCAGTGAGCCCCACCCCTCCACCAAAAATGATGCTTTAGAATTGTTTATTGACATGGGCAGATGTTCATGACATATCCTTAAGTAGACAAAAAGAAACTGAATATGTGAGATAGGATACTTTTAGCAGCAAGTAATAGGAAATCTAACACGAGATGGATTCATTTATTTATTTTTAAAATACTGTATTTTTGTTTATTTATTTGGCTGTCCCAAGTCTTAGACATGGTGTGCAGGATCTTTGATCTTTGTTGCAGCATGCAGGATCTTTAGTTCTGGCATGCTGGATCTTTAATTGAGGAATGAGAACTCTCTGTTGCAGTATGCGGGATCTAGTTTCCCAACCAGGGATCAAACCCCGGGCCCCCTGCATTGGCAGCATACAGTCTTAGCCACTGGACCACCAGGGAAGTTCCCAAAATGAATTTAAAATGATATATATTTATTTATTATAATTAGATGTGTTAATCTAATTGATCTATTTCAAAGATAAGGCAGGCTTTCAGGTTGCTGATTCAATGACCTAACTTGTTACCAAGGAACTTGATAACAATGTTATCAGGTTTATCACTCAAAACATCTGGTTTATCCTCTGGCTGCCTCCTAAAATAATTGTAAGAACTTGATTCGCCATTCACATTCAGATGAAGAAGGAGAGAATGGCAGACTATCACTTGCTGTGAAGACAAAGAAGAATCTTTCTAGAAGTCTCTAGCAACCATCTTTTCATTTATCGTTGGCTAGATTTACATCATATGCAGATTTATAAACTGATAGTTAGCAAAGGGATTATGGCTTTCTTCAGACTATTCAGGTTCACTCATGGACCTAAGATCAGTTTCCCATATCAGAGTATCATTATTCAATAGAGCATGGGTGAAATGTATTTGGACAGTCAGGTACAATTTGAAAAATACCTATCTACCTAATGTCTTTGAGGAGAATAGAATATTAATCCCACAATAGGAAAGTATTGGAGGACCTGAATAGAAATATTTCAATTCCCATTAAGGTGGGAAAAGATTACAGTTACACTTTGGGGATGTTGGGAGGTAT
Organism: Tragulus kanchil; assembly: GCA_022376925.1. Taxonomy (NCBI): domain Eukaryota; kingdom Metazoa; phylum Chordata; class Mammalia; order Artiodactyla; family Tragulidae; genus Tragulus; species Tragulus kanchil. Next base: position 152,079,923 of record JAIOJX010000025.1, on the reverse strand, counting down.
AAGTGCACAAGAGGATAAAATAGGCATTCAAAATAATACCGTGGTCCAGTAGTTAGGACTCTGAGCTTGCTCTGCAGGGGTCACAGGTTTGATCCCTGGTTGGGGAACTAAGATCTCACAAGCCATGCAGTGAGCCCCACCCCTCCACCAAAAATGATGCTTTAGAATTGTTTATTGACATGGGCAGATGTTCATGACATATCCTTAAGTAGACAAAAAGAAACTGAATATGTGAGATAGGATACTTTTAGCAGCAAGTAATAGGAAATCTAACACGAGATGGATTCATTTATTTATTTTTAAAATACTGTATTTTTGTTTATTTATTTGGCTGTCCCAAGTCTTAGACATGGTGTGCAGGATCTTTGATCTTTGTTGCAGCATGCAGGATCTTTAGTTCTGGCATGCTGGATCTTTAATTGAGGAATGAGAACTCTCTGTTGCAGTATGCGGGATCTAGTTTCCCAACCAGGGATCAAACCCCGGGCCCCCTGCATTGGCAGCATACAGTCTTAGCCACTGGACCACCAGGGAAGTTCCCAAAATGAATTTAAAATGATATATATTTATTTATTATAATTAGATGTGTTAATCTAATTGATCTATTTCAAAGATAAGGCAGGCTTTCAGGTTGCTGATTCAATGACCTAACTTGTTACCAAGGAACTTGATAACAATGTTATCAGGTTTATCACTCAAAACATCTGGTTTATCCTCTGGCTGCCTCCTAAAATAATTGTAAGAACTTGATTCGCCATTCACATTCAGATGAAGAAGGAGAGAATGGCAGACTATCACTTGCTGTGAAGACAAAGAAGAATCTTTCTAGAAGTCTCTAGCAACCATCTTTTCATTTATCGTTGGCTAGATTTACATCATATGCAGATTTATAAACTGATAGTTAGCAAAGGGATTATGGCTTTCTTCAGACTATTCAGGTTCACTCATGGACCTAAGATCAGTTTCCCATATCAGAGTATCATTATTCAATAGAGCATGGGTGAAATGTATTTGGACAGTCAGGTACAATTTGAAAAATACCTATCTACCTAATGTCTTTGAGGAGAATAGAATATTAATCCCACAATAGGAAAGTATTGGGCAATGGAATTACAATTCTTTTACATATTTTTCCTTTTGCTTACCTGTATGTCATAGTCTTCTATAATTAAGTATGTGCTGCTGTTGTCACATTAACCTTTTAGTTTGGAAAATTTCAAATCAACCCCAAAATAAAGGAAATAGCATATAATTAACCCTCAAGCAGCCATCACTTAGCTTCAACGGTTACTTTTTTGTGGGGGGGGGAGAGGGGCGGGGAAGGCCGGTTAGGGAGGGAGGGGGGCAGGCAGGTCACTTCTATTGGTCTTTCATTTATCTATTTTCATCCAGCTTTGTTCTTTGGCCCATGTGGGCCTCCCATCGCAGTGGCCTCTGTTGTCTCAGAGCACCGGCTCTGGGCGCACGCGCTCCAGAGCTCCGGCTCGGTAATTAGACACATAGGTCCAGCGGCTCCATGGCACATGGGATCTTCCCAGGCAAGGGATCGAACTGGCGCCCCTTGCACTGCAAGGCGGTGTTCTTACCCACTGGACCACCAGGGAAGCCCCAACGGTTACTTTTTGTAATAATAAAATCATTGATTTTAGTTAAGAAGTTAAGATTGAATTGCCTACTTACCATTTTCTCCAAACCATAGAATTCACCTTTATGCAAATTAGTAAGATTAAAGGAAGGATAGCCCAATATTGCTCTTGTCAGCTGCTCCAGATCCTCCTGAAGTTGTGCCACTATATTTCTTTGAAAGTTTGATTCTGCTCACCTTCTTAGCCTACCTATGCTTCTCAGAAATTCATACTGCAGCAGCCCTACCATCAAGAGGAAAAGCACATGACTCTAGGAACCTGGTATACAAAATAAAATGCTAATTCAAAAGCATAGAGTTATTTTCGGGGGCTTTCTTCAGACTATTCAGGTTCACTCATGGACCTAAGATCAGTTTCCCATATCAGAGTATCATTATTCAATAGAGCATGGGTGAAATGTATTTGGACAGTCAGGTACAATTTGAAAAATACCTATCTACCTAATGTCTTTGAGGAGAATAGAATATTAATCCCACAATAGGAAAGTATTGGGCAATGGAATTACAATTCTTTTACATATTTTTCCTTTTGCTTACCTGTATGTCATAGTCTTCTATAATTAAGTATGTGCTGCTGTTGTCACATTAACCTTTTAGTTTGGAAAATTTCAAATCAACCCCAAAATAAAGGAAATAGCATATAATTAACCCTCAAGCAGCCATCACTTAGCTTCAACGGTTACTTTTTTGTGGGGGAGAGGGGCGGGGAAGGCCGGTTAGGGAGGGAGGGGGGCAGGCAGGTCACTTCTATTGGTCTTTCATTTATCTATTTTCATCCAGCTTTGTTCTTTGGCCCATGTGGGCCTCCCATCGCAGTGGCCTCTGTTGTCTCAGAGCACCGGCTCTGGGCGCACGCGCTCCAGAGCTCCGGCTCGGTAATTAGACACATAGGTCCAGCGGCTCCATGGCACATGGGATCTTCCCAGGCAAGGGATCGAACTGGCGCCCCTTGCACTGCAAGGCGGTGTTCTTACCCACTGGACCACCAGGGAAGCCCCAACGGTTACTTTTTGTAATAATAAAATCATTGATTTTAGTTAAGAAGTTAAGATTGAATTGCCTACTTACCATTTTCTCCAAACCATAGAATTCACCTTTATGCAAATTAGTAAGATTAAAGGAAGGATAGCCCAATATTGCTCTTGTCAGCTGCTCCAGATCCTCCTGAAGTTGTGCCACTATATTTCTTTGAAAGTTTGATTCTGCTCACCTTCTTAGCCTACCTATGCTTCTCAGAAATTCATACTGCAGCAGCCCTACCATCAAGAGGAAAAGCACATGACTCTAGGAACCTGGTATACAAAATAAAATGCTAATTCAAAAGCATAGAGTTATTTTAGGGACTTCCCTGGTAGCTCAGTGGTAAAGAGTTCACCTGCCAATGTTGCAGACATGGGTTTGATCCCTGATCCGGGAAGATCCCACATGCTGTGGAACAACTAAGCCCGTGACCCACAACTATGGAGCCGGTGCTCTAGAACCTTGGAGCTGCAACTGTGGAGCCCATGTGCCACAACTGTTGAAGCCCATGTGCCCTAGAGCCTGAGTTCCATAACAAGAGAAGTCACCGCCACAAGAAGCCTGCTCACCTCAACTAGAGAGTAGCCCCCACTCCCAGCAGCTAGAGCAGAGCCTGTGGCAGCAGTGAAAACCCAGAATAGCCAAAAATAAATAAATAAAATTTGAAAATAAAAGCATAGAGTTATTTTGAAATCTCATTTTTACGTTTAAAATCTGTGAAGATATACATTTTAGTCTATGTTTAATAGAAATACAAGATTCTAAATTACTCACCATTGAATAAATTTGATACTGTAGGGAGATGGTCCATGTTGGTCTTATGGCTTCTAGTATTCCAAGGCACCCTGACAAATACACCTGTGAACACAAGGTCCCCAGTTTGAGAGGCACAGTGTAGGCTTTTCTCTGCATTTAAGACCCTGATTCCCCTCTTTGTCTTTGTTTCCTTGACATTGCAGCTCCACTCTCTTTAGGACGTGGGCTTGAATTCAGTTCTCTTGCTTTTCTCCATGGCAACCTCAGCTGGTATGACCCACCCTAGGGACTGATCCTTAGTTGTCAGCTCTACTGACTTATCTTGGCCAGTTACTTTGTAAGTAATGAAAAATTACAAAAATTGATTTTAGTTAAGAAGTTAAGATTGAATTGCCTACTTACCATTTTCTCCAAACCATAGAATTCACCTTTATGCAAATTAGTAAGATTAAAGGAAGGATAGCCCAATATTGCTCTTGTCAGCTGCTCCAGATCCTCCTGAAGTTGTGCCACTATATTTCTTTGAAAGTTTGATTCTGCTCACCTTCTTAGCCTACCTATGCTTCTCAGAAATTCATACTGCAGCAGCCCTACCATCAAGAGGAAAAGCACATGACTCTAGGAACCTGGTATACAAAATAAAATGCTAATTCAAAAGCATAGAGTTATTTTAGGGACTTCCTGGTAGCTCAGTGCTGAAGAATTCATCTGCCAATGCAGGAGACATGGGCTTGATCCCTGATCTGGGAAGATCCCACATGCTGTGGAACAACTAAGCCTGTGAGCCCCAACTATGGAGCCGGTGCTCTAGAACCTTGGAGCTGCAACTATTGAGCCCATGTGCCGCAACTGTTGAAGCCTGTTTGTCCTAGATCCTGAGTTCCACAACTAGAGAAGTCACCACAACGGGAAGCCTGCTCACCTCCACTAGAGAGGGGCCCCTACTCTCTGCAAGTAGAGAAGAACCTGCAGCAGCAGGGAAAACCCAGAATAGCCAAAAATAAATAAATAAAATTTGAAAATAAAAGCATAGAGTTATTTTGAAATCTCATTTTTACGTTTAAAATCTGTGAAGATATACATTTTAGTCTATGTTTAATAGAAATACAAGATTCTAAATTACTCACCATTGAATAAATTTGATACTGTAGGGAGATGGTCCATGTTGGTCTTATGGCTTCTAGTATTCCAAGGCACCCTGACAAATACACCTGTGAACACAAGGTCCCCAGTTTGAGAGGCACAGTGTAGGCTTTTCTCTGCATTTAAGACCCTGATTCCCCTCTTTGTCTTTGTTTCCTTGACATTGCAGCTCCACTCTCTTTAGGACGTGGGCTTGAATTCAGTTCTCTTGCTTTTCTCCATGGCAACCTCAGCTGGTATGACCCACCCTAGGGACTGATCCTTAGTTGTCAGCTCTACTGACTTATCTTGGCCAGGTCTGACCCAGTACCCTGCAAGATTTTCGATGTACAAAAACACAAGGGTGAATATATGTGTTCACCTAATAGATATTTACTGAGAGCCAACTATATGGTTGGCACTTAGCTAGGCTTCAGCAATAGTATAGTTAAAGGGCACAATCCACTCTCATCAGAGACACAAGGAATGTACAGACAATTACAAAATAAGCTAAGAAGTGCATGTTACATGAAGTACTGTGTCCTATGAAGCTCTGAGCAGAGCTCCTTACGTGGCTCAGGAACGTCTTCCAAGAACATGATGCAGAATGAGCTAGGAGACAAGGAAGGAGTGGCTCGGTCATCGGTGTTGGCATCTCCTCCTGTGCCTTCCTGCTTGCAGAAAGCAATTAATCATTCTACCTGGTAATCTCAGAACTCTGTATAGTATTTAAGTATAATACATTTTTAAAAGAAACACATGGGCAAAATGGATTAAAATTTAATTGAATTTTCATAGTGAACTGATTATTTTGATTATCGTTAAAAGACTATACTTTTCAGTCAAAAATGTTTTTATTTTAACTTAATTTTTTCTTTCTTATTTCTCAACAAAAGAATGAAGTGGTGGTGACATTGGCATTTGTCTGAAACCATCCTGATTAAGTGAATATGATGTGACACTCATTTCCCATTGAGTAATTCAGAAACAAACACACCCAAGCAATGGTGAACTCCTCTAAGGTGGAGATAGAAGGCTAGACCTTGTCAACGCACAGTTAATCAGGACTGAGTAATGGACAGAGTGAGAAAACAAATGAAGAAAGCCCTGTGTCTCCCCCTTTTCCCTGCTCTTCTACAGACGTATAATCCTGACCTCAAGGTACTTAAGCAAAAGATGGTCTTGTATCTGGATTTTTTCTTTCCATTATTAGCCCTACTTTCTCTTCCATTTCAGGTATGCAACAGAAACAAAAATCTGTCAATGTAAAGTGACTCTTGGGCTTCCCTGGTGGCTTGGTGATAAATAATCCACCTGCCAATGCAGGAGATATGGGTTCGATCCCTGGTTTGGGAGGATCCCACATTCTGAAGGACAATTATGCCCACAGGTCACAATTTATTGAGTCTGTGCTCTAGAACCTGAGAGCCACAACTGCTGAAGCCTTCAAGCCCTAGAACTCATGCTCCATAACAACAGAAGCTATGCAGTGTGATCAAAAAATAAGTGGCTCTTGATACAGAATTATCGTTGTTCAGTCACTAAGAGATGTATGACTCTTTGCAATCCAGTGGATTTCAGGATGCCAGGCTTCCCCCGTTCTTCACTGTCTCCTAGAGTTTGGGCAAATTCATGTCCATTGAGTCAGTTCTGTTTTCTAACCAACACATTCTCTGTTACCTCCTTCTCATTTGCCTTCAATTTTTCCCAGGATCAGGGTCTTTTCCAATGAGTTGGCTCTCTGCATTAGGTGGACAGATATTTAGATTATCGTTACTACCTGGTAATCTCAGAACTCTGTATAGTATTTAAGTATAATACATTTTTAAAAGAAACACATGGGCAAAATGGATTAAAATTTAATTGAATTTTCATAGTGAACTGATTATTTTGATTATCGTTAAAAGACTATACTTTTCAGTCAAAAATGTTTTTATTTTAACTTAATTTTTTCTTTCTTATTTCTCAACAAAAGAATGAAGTGGTGGTGACATTGGCATTTGTCTGAAACCATCCTGATTAAGTGAATATGATGTGACACTCATTTCCCATTGAGTAATTCAGAAACAAACACACCCAAGCAATGGTGAACTCCTCTAAGGTGGAGATAGAAGGCTAGACCTTGTCAACGCACAGTTAATCAGGACTGAGTAATGGACAGAGTGAGAAAACAAATGAAGAAAGCCCTGTGTCTCCCCTTTCCATGCTCTTCTACAGACGTATAATCCTGACCTCAAGGTACTTAAGCAAAAGATGGTCTTGTATCTGGATTTTTTCTTTCCATTATTAGCCCTACTTTCTCTTCCATTTCAGGTATGCAACAGAAACAAAAATCTGTCAATGTAAAGTGACTCTTGGGCTTCCCTGGTGGCTTGGTGATAAATAATCCACCTGCCAATGCAGGAGATATGGGTTCGATCCCTGGTTTGGGAGGATCCCACATTCTGAAGGACAATTATGCCCACAGGTCACAATTTATTGAGTCTGTGCTCTAGAACCTGAGAGCCACAACTGCTGAAGCCTTCAAGCCCTAGAACTCATGCTCCATAACAACAGAAGCTATGCAGTGTGATCAAAAAATAAGTGGCTCTTGATACAGAATTATCGTTGTTCAGTCACTAAGAGATGTATGACTCTTTGCAATCCAGTGGATTTCAGGATGCCAGGCTTCCCCTGTTCTTCACTGTCTCCTAGAGTTTGGGCAAATTCATGTCCATTGAGTCAGTTCTGTTTTCTAACCAACACATTCTCTGTTACCTCCTTCTCATTTGCCTTCAATTTTTCCCAGGATCAGGGTCTTTTCCAATGAGTTGGCTCTCTGCATTAGGTGGCCAAAGTATTGGAGGCTCAGCTTCAGTGTCACCTTCCTATGAAAACATACAAACCAATGCCAAAAATTGGGGACGTCACTGCCCTCTGCGAGAGATAGGCACACTGTGAAGTAAAAGGGCTTGTTCTTGTAACAACTGCCAATACCCAGCTCCCCATATATATAAAGAGAAAAGTAGGGAGAAGAGTCCCGTTCATGGATCATTGCCTTGTTGTGGCAAAGGGGCTTGCGTAACTCAATGAATCTATAAGCCATGCCATGCTGGGCCATCCAAGACGGACAGTCATAGTGAAGAGTTATGACAAAATGTGGTCCACTGGAGAAGGAAATCGCAAACAACTCTAGTATTCTTGTATCGAAGACCCCATGAACAGTACAAAAACGCAAAAAGATAAAATACCAGATAAGCCTCCAGGTCAGAATGTGTCCAGTATGCTACTGGGGAAGAGCAGAGGGTAATTATTACAAATAGCTCCAGAAAGAATGAGGCAGCTGGGGAGAGTGGAAATGATGCTCAGTTGTGGATGTGGCTGAGAGTAAAAGGAAAGTCTGATGCTGTAAAGAACAATACTGCATAAGAACCTGGAATGTTAGGTCCATGAATCAAGGTAAATGGGACACGGCCAAACTAAAGATTAAAAGACTGAAAACAGACATCTTAGGAATCAGTAAACCAAAATTGACAGATTCTGTGAATTTAATTCAGATAAACATTGTAGCTACTAGTATGAGCAAGAATTCCTCCCTAGAAGAAATGAAGTAGTCCTCATAATCAACAAGAGTCCTAATGCAGGGCTTCCCTGGTGGTCCAGTGGGTAAGGACACCACCTTGCAGTGCAAGGGGCACCAGTTCGATCCCTGGCCTGGGAAGATCCCACGTGCCGCGGAGTGGCTGGATAGATGTGTCCAACTACCGAGCCGGAGCTCTGGGCGCGTGCGCCCAGATCCAGTGGATTTCAGGATGCCAGGCTTCCCTGTTCTTCACTGTCTCCTAGAGTTTGGGCAAATTCATGTCCATTGAGTCAGTTCTGTTTTCTAACCAACACATTCTCTGTTACCTCCTTCTCATTTGCCTTCAATTTTTCCCAGGATCAGGGTCTTTTCCAATGAGTTGGCTCTCTGCATTAGGTGGCCAAAGTATTGGAGGCTCAGCTTCAGTGTCACCTTCCTATGAAAACATACAAACCAATGCCAAAAATTGGGGACGTCACTGCCCTCTGCGAGAGATAGGCACACTGTGAAGTAAAAGGGCTTGTTCTTGTAACAACTGCCAATACCCAGCTCCCCATATATATAAAGAGAAAAGTAGGGAGAAGAGTCCCGTTCATGGATCATTGCCTTGTTGTGGCAAAGGGGCTTGCGTAACTCAATGAATCTATAAGCCATGCCATGCTGGGCCATCCAAGACGGACAGTCATAGTGAAGAGTTATGACAAAATGTGGTCCACTGGAGAAGGAAATCGCAAACAACTCTAGTATTCTTGTATCGAAGACCCCATGAACAGTACAAAAACGCAAAAAGATAAAATACCAGATAAGCCTCCAGGTCAGAATGTGTCCAGTATGCTACTGGGGAAGAGCAGAGGGTAATTATTACAAATAGCTCCAGAAAGAATGAGGCAGCTGGGGAGAGTGGAAATGATGCTCAGTTGTGGATGTGGCTGAGAGTAAAAGGAAAGTCTGATGCTGTAAAGAACAATACTGCATAAGAACCTGGAATGTTAGGTCCATGAATCAAGGTAAATGGGACACGGCCAAACTAAAGATTAAAAGACTGAAAACAGACATCTTAGGAATCAGTAAACCAAAATTGACAGATTCTGTGAATTTAATTCAGATAAACATTGTAGCTACTAGTATGAGCAAGAATTCCTCCCTAGAAGAAATGAAGTAGTCCTCATAATCAACAAGAGTCCTAATGCAGGGCTTCCCTGGTGGTCCAGTGGGTAAGGACACCACCTTGCAGTGCAAGGGGCACCAGTTCGATCCCTGGCCTGGGAAGATCCCACGTGCCGCGGAGTGGCTGGATAGATGTGTCCAACTACCGAGCCGGAGCTCTGGAGCGCGTGCGCCCAGAGCCAGTGCTCTGCGACAACAGAGGCTACTGCGATGGGAGGCCCACATGGGCCAAAGAACAAAGCTGGATGAAAATAGATAAATGAAAGATCAATAGAAGTGGCCCGCCCGCCCCCCTCCCTTCCCAACCCACACCTCCCCCAACCCCTCGCCAAAAAAAAAAAAAAGAAACATTATAAGACCATTTCATACCATTTTGGATTGCTATTGTCAAAAATAAATAAATAAATAAAAGAGTCCTAATGCAGTATTTTAGAAAAGGCAGAGGAACCGGAAATCAAATTGCCAACTTCCACTAGATCACAGAGAAAGCAAGGAGATTCTAGAAAAACAGCTACTTCTGCTCCATTGACTATGCTAAAGCCTTTGACTGCGTGGAGCATCACAAAATGTGGACAATTCTTGAAGAGATGGAAATATGCAACCACCTTACCTGTTTCCTGATAAACTGTATGTGGGTCAAGAAGCAACAGTTAAAACCTTACCTGGAACAACTGACTGGTTCAAAATTGGAAAAGGGATAAGACAATGCTACGTGTTCTCACCCTGTTTATTTAACTTATATCATGACAAATGCTGGGCTGTATAAATAACAAACTAGTATAAAGATTGCAGGGAGAAATATCAACAATGTCTGATACCACTCTAATGACAGAAAGTGAAGAGGAACTAAAGAGCCTCTTGATGAGGGTGAAATAGAAGAGTAAAAAATGCAGCTTAAAACTCATCATTCCAAAAACTAAGATCATGGCATTAGGTCCCATCAGTTCAGTTCAGTTCAAGTGCTCAGTTGTGTTCAACTCTATATGACCTCATAGACTGTGGCACGCCAGGCTTCCGTGTCCTTCATTATCTCCCAAAGCGTGCTCAAATAAGGTCCATTGACTCAGTGATGTCATGCAACCATCTCATCCTCTGTCCTCCCTTTCTCCAGACTTCTATTTTTCCTAATGTCAGGGTCTTTTCCAATGAGTCATATCTTTGCACCAGGTGGCCAAAATATTGTAGTTTCATCTTAATTATCATTCCTTCCAATGAATATTCAGATTTGATTTCCTTTAGGATTGACTGGTTTGGTCTCCTTGCAACCCAAGGGACTCTCAAGAGTTTTCTCCAACACAGTTCAAAGGCATCAGTTCTTCAGTGCTCAGCCTTCTTTATGGTCTCACAACCATACATGACTACTGGGAAAACCATAGCTTTTACTATATGGACTTTTGTCAACAAAATGATATCTCTGCTTTTTAATATACTGTCTAGGTTTGCCATAGCTTTCCTTTCAAGGAGCAAGTACCTTTTAATTTCATGATTGCAGCCACCCTCTGCAGTGAGTTTGGAGCCCAAGAAAATAAATCTGTCACTGTTTCCACTGTTTGCTATCTATTTACCATGAAGTAATGGGACCAAGACGCCAGGATCTTCATTTTTTGAATGTTGAGTTTTAAGCCAGCTTTTTCACTCTCCTTTTTCACCTTCATCGAAAGGCTCTTTTAGCTCCTCTTCACTTTCTGCCATAAGGGTGGTATCATCTGCATACCTGAGGTTATTGATATTTCTCCCAGCAATCTTGATTCCAGCTTGCGCTTCATTCTGCCTGGCATTTTTCATGGCAAATAAAAGGGAAACCAGTGGAAACAGTGACAGATTTTCTTTTCTTGGGCTCCCAAATCACTGCAGATGGTGAAATTAAAAGACCCTTGCTCTTTGGAAGGAAACCTATGACAAACTTAGACCTCATATTAAAAAGCGGAGAAATTACTTTGCCAACAAAGGTCCATCTGGTCGAAGCTATGGTTTTTCCAGTAGTTATGTATGGATGTGAGAGTTGGACCATGAAGAAGGCTGAGCACCAAAGAACTGATGCTTTCAAAATGTGGCACTGGAGAAGACTCTTGAGAGCCCTTAGACTGCAAGAAGGGTCAAATCAGTCAATCCTAAAGGAAATCAACTCTGAATATGCATTGGAAGGACTCATGTTGAAGCTGAAGTTCCAATCCTTTGGTCACCTGATGTAAAGACCTGACTCATTGGAAAAGACGGTGAAAAAGATTAAAGGGAAAAGGAGAAAAGCACAGCCAAGGATGAGATGGTTAGATAGCATCACCAATTCAATGGACATGAATCTGAGCAAATTCCGAGTGGCAGTGAAAGACAGGGAAGCCTGTCCTGTTGCAGTCCATGGGAATGTAAAGAGTCAGACAGGACTTATTGATTGAACAACAATGTAACATATCTACTGCAGAGTTCCAAGACACCTAAGTTCACATATATGTTCCTTCTGAATGTGCTTCTGTGTTGCACAGGCCATAGGGAAGACAGACCGCCCTAACTCTGAATACATTTTCTTTACACCATTGGCAATAGATTACAGAATAAAATCTATGATTTCAGAAAAACAGTATGAAGAAAATAAACATTTGTACTATAACTTTATTCTGTTACTTTTTAACCCGTAGAGATCAATTAATTTAAAATTGATTTTGTTTTTGTAATGCATAACTCAAAGAGTAACTATTAAAAGAAATACCTTAGGTTCATGGAATGTTCTGTTCAGTGGGTAACTTAGTGTCCCGTCATTCTTCAAATTTGCTATCCAAGACGCCAGGATCTTCATTTTTTGAATGTTGAGTTTTAAGCCAGCTTTTTCACTCTCCTTTTTCACCTTCATCGAAAGGCTCTTTTAGCTCCTCTTCACTTTCTGCCATAAGGGTGGTATCATCTGCATACCTGAGGTTATTGATATTTCTCCCAGCAATCTTGATTCCAGCTTGCGCTTCATTCTGCCTGGCATTTTTCATGGCAAATAAAAGGGAAACCAGTGGAAACAGTGACAGATTTTCTTTTCTTGGGCTCCCAAATCACTGCAGATGGTGAAATTAAAAGACCCTTGCTCTTTGGAAGGAAACCTATGACAAACTTAGACCTCATATTAAAAAGCGGAGAAATTACTTTGCCAACAAAGGTCCATCTGGTCGAAGCTATGGTTTTTCCAGTAGTTATGTATGGATGTGAGAGTTGGACCATGAAGAAGGCTGAGCACCAAAGAACTGATGCTTTCAAAATGTGGCACTGGAGAAGACTCTTGAGAGCCCTTAGACTGCAAGAAGGGTCAAATCAGTCAATCCTAAAGGAAATCAACTCTGAATATGCATTGGAAGGACTCATGTTGAAGCTGAAGTTCCAATCCTTTGGTCACCTGATGTAAAGACCTGACTCATTGGAAAAGACGGTGGAAAAGATTAAAGGGAAAAGGAGAAAAGCACAGCCAAGGATGAGATGGTTAGATAGCATCACCAATTCAATGGACATGAATCTGAGCAAATTCCGAGTGGCAGTGAAAGACAGGGAAGCCTGTCCTGTTGCAGTCCATGGGAATGTAAAGAGTCAGACAGGACTTATTGATTGAACAACAATGTAACATATCTACTGCAGAGTTCCAAGACACCTAAGTTCACATATATGTTCCTTCTGAATGTGCTTCTGTGTTGCACAGGCCATAGGGAAGACAGACCGCCCTAACTCTGAATACATTTTCTTTACACCATTGGCAATAGATTACAGAATAAAATCTATGATTTCAGAAAAACAGTATGAAGAAAATAAACATTTGTACTATAACTTTATTCTGTTACTTTTTTTAACCCGTAGAGATCAATTAATTTAAAATTGATTTTGTTTTTGTAATGCATAACTCAAAGAGTAACTATTAAAAAGAAATACCTTAGGTTCATGGAATGTTCTGTTCAGTGGGTAACTTAGTGTCTCATTTCTCCTTCTTTCCCTGTCATTCTTCAAATTTCTATTAAAATGTAAGTAATATCATGAAATTTGATGACACACGCTGTTAACGCTCTTTGTGTAGCCTGAATGAAGGCCGTTTATATAGGAAGGAAACTGTTATGATTAGCTTTTTGGCTGACATCCACTCATCCTCTATTTACACCTCCTTCATCTCTAGTTTTCTGGGTTTCTATAAACTGTAGCTTATATTTATAGAATTTTTTAAAAATTCACGAAAATCTTCCTCACTTTTCGTATTTACATCTTCAGGAATACATAGACCTAAATATGGGCTTCCCAGGTGGCTCAGTGCTAAAGAATCCGTCTGCCAATGTAAGAGATGCAAGAGACGCGGATTGGGAAGATTCCCGGAGTGGGGAATGGCAACCCAACATACGTACATATGTCAACTGCTTCTCAGTCCGTTTCACCCTCTCCTTCCTCCACTGTATCTACGAGTTTGTTGTCTACATCTGCATCTCTGTTCCTTCCCTGTTGTACAGCTGAAACCATCACAAGATTAGAGCAATTATCCTTTAAAAAAAAAAAGTAATCACCCTTATCAGCAATAAAAATTATGTCTTGCTCTCTCTATTTCTCTCATAGCACCTTTTATTAATAAACAAAAATATTCTCTAAAGAAATAGGTGTTGGTACTATTATAGATGCATTAACTATGTGATTTTGACCAATTTAATTTAATTAACCCTCAGTTTCCTATTGGAAACATGAAGTTGAGCAAGACGATTTATTTAAATTTTTTATAAAACATCTTTTATTGTAAAAGATCTAGTTTATATCAAACATTCAACTATGCTTGATTTTATAACCCCTTTATTTTCTTTACACCATTGGCAATAGATTACAGAATAAAATCTATGATTTCAGAAAAACAGTATGAAGAAAATAAACATTTGTACTATAACTTTATTCTGTTACTTTTTAACCCGTAGAGATCAATTAATTTAAAATTGATTTTGTTTTTGTAATGCATAACTCAAAGAGTAACTATTAAAAAGAAATACCTTAGGTTCATGGAATGTTCTGTTCAGTGGGTAACTTAGTGTCTCATTTCTCCTTCTTTCCCTGTCATTCTTCAAATTTCTATTAAAATGTAAGTAATATCATGAAATTTGATGACACACGCTGTTAACGCTCTTTGTGTAGCCTGAATGAAGGCCGTTTATATAGGAAGGAAACTGTTATGATTAGCTTTTTGGCTGACATCCACTCATCCTCTATTTACACCTCCTTCATCTCTAGTTTTCTGGGTTTCTATAAACTGTAGCTTATATTTATAGAATTTTTTAAAAATTCACGAAAATCTTCCTCACTTTTCGTATTTACATCTTCAGGAATACATAGACCTAAATATGGGCTTCCCAGGTGGCTCAGTGCTAAAGAATCCGTCTGCCAATGTAAGAGATGCAAGAGACGCGGATTGGGAAGATTCCCGGAGTGGGGAATGGCAACCCAACATACGTACATATGTCAACTGCTTCTCAGTCCGTTTCACCCTCTCCTTCCTCCACTGTATCTACGAGTTTGTTGTCTACATCTGCATCTCTGTTCCTTCCCTGTTGTACAGCTGAAACCATCACAAGATTAGAGCAATTATCCTTTAAAAAAAAAAAGTAATCACCCTTATCAGCAATAAAAATTATGTCTTGCTCTCTCTATTTCTCTCATAGCACCTTTTATTAATAAACAAAAATATTCTCTAAAGAAATAGGTGTTGGTACTATTATAGATGCATTAACTATGTGATTTTGACCAATTTAATTTAATTAACCCTCAGTTTCCTATTGGAAACATGAAGTTGAGCAAGACGATTTATTTAAATTTTTTATAAAACATCTTTTATTGTAAAAGATCTAGTTTATATGGTTTCCATTAACACTTCCAAATGGTTATAATCTGAAGACAATAGCTTAAATTCCCACTCCTATAAAATGCCTGTATTATTTATGTTCTCTTGTTCCCTATAAAATTTGACTTTGTCTTACTAGTAACACAGTCTCCATCACACTAGACAAGACCCGTCAGACTGGTTCTAGTTAGATCATCAGTGACTTCCTTCTTCACCTTAATCCAGCCCACAAAGGTGCTGATAGAGTGTGAATACACACACTTGATTGCTGACCTTGGTCTCTACAGGACTCTTCTCTGCTGGTGAGCAATGTATCGGTGAGTTCTCTTCTCCTTTGTCTTAAGCTAACTTGTTTAAAATGGCATGAGCCACATGAAGGAATGTGTAGATCTCCAATTCATTATTTGATTAATATGGAAAAATACTTTTGCTAGTTAACCTGAAATTTTGTCAAGAAATAGATTCCTCTTCTTTATATACTGTTTCCTGTCCTGTTTCATTCCAAAATGTTTTTCTATACACTTTCCAAAGAATTCAACAAAAGATAAAGATGCATGGCATTTGACAGCTGTTTTTTAATTTGTTTTGTTTTGAGAAAAGTGGAATATTTTTTTACCTTGGGTTCTATTTGCTCCAAGTTATGTTATATATTATATGCTCAATTAACATTATATACAAGAAAAAACTGAAAACAATCATATAGATCAAAGTATGCTTCTTCCTGTAAGTAAATAGTAAAAATTTAAAAATTATACTATGTTTAAAAACCAAGAAATAATTTAAAAAGAATACACTGTTTCCGTTGTACAGCTTGGAAACCATCACAAGATTAGAGCAATTATCCTTTAAAAAAAAAAAGTAATCACCCTTATCAGCAATAAAAATTATGTCTTGCTCTCTCTATTTCTCTCATAGCACCTTTTATTAATAAACAAAAATATTCTCTAAAGAAATAGGTGTTGGTACTATTATAGATGCATTAACTATGTGATTTTGACCAATTTAATTTAATTAACCCTCAGTTTCCTATTGGAAACATGAAGTTGAGCAAGACGATTTATTTAAATTTTTTATAAAACATCTTTTATTGTAAAAGATCTAGTTTATATGGTTTCCATTAACACTTCCAAATGGTTATAATCTGAAGACAATAGCTTAAATTCCCACTCCTATAAAATGCCTGTATTATTTATGTTCTCTTGTTCCCTATAAAATTTGACTTTGTCTTACTAGTAACACAGTCTCCATCACACTAGACAAGACCCGTCAGACTGGTTCTAGTTAGATCATCAGTGACTTCCTTCTTCACCTTAATCCAGCCCACAAAGGTGCTGATAGAGTGTGAATACACACACTTGATTGCTGACCTTGGTCTCTACAGGACTCTTCTCTGCTGGTGAGCAATGTATCGGTGAGTTCTCTTCTCCTTTGTCTTAAGCTAACTTGTTTAAAATGGCATGAGCCACATGAAGGAATGTGTAGATCTCCAATTCATTATTTGATTAATATGGAAAAATACTTTTGCTAGTTAACCTGAAATTTTGTCAAGAAATAGATTCCTCTTCTTTATATACTGTTTCCTGTCCTGTTTCATTCCAAAATGTTTTTCTATACACTTTCCAAAGAATTCAACAAAAGATAAAGATGCATGGCATTTGACAGCTGTTTTTTAATTTGTTTTGTTTTGAGAAAAGTGGAATATTTTTTTACCTTGGGTTCTATTTGCTCCAAGTTATGTTATATATTATATGCTCAATTAACATTATATACAAGAAAAAACTGAAAACAATCATATAGATCAAAGTATGCTTCTTCCTGTAAGTAAATAGTAAAAAATTTAAAAAATTATACTATGTTTAAAAAAACCAAGAAATAATTTAAGAAGACAATGGGATGAAATTATTATAATTAGATTTTCAAAATAAATCCAATGATGTACAAATAAATTTCTCTATTAGAGAAATGATAATTATTTTGAGGCCATTTTCTTTAGAAGTTAGAAACTAAACAGTAACAAGGTTGAAACGAGCTGTATTGGGCTCTGAAAATAATTTTGTGCTCAGTTGGTCAGTTGTGTTCAATTCTTTGTGACCCAAAAGACTGTAGCCTACCAGGCTCCTCTGTCCATGGGATTCTCCAGGCAAGAATATTGGAATAGGTCACCACTCCCTCCTCCGGGAAATCTTTCTGGCCCAGGAGTCAAACCCATATCTCTTGGGTTTCCTCCACTAGCAGGCAGATTTTTAACCACTAGTGCCACTGGGAAGCAAAAATAATCTTATCCTCATAACAAAAATTTATTTTCTCTGATTAAAATATTGGCATGCTATTATTTTTTAAATTTCTGCTTTGGTAAGAAAACTGTTTGAAAAGTATGAAACTTCTACTGGGATCTTAACAGTGAAAAACACTCAGCCTCTGTTAATTGATAGAGGGTTCTATATAGTTGTCATGAGAAGTTTAATACTCTCTATATTTGTTCATTAATCAGCTAAGAGTTAAGAGACATCACAAATTTTATCAGATTTTTTAAGCCTTCCTGTTTTATGCAAGTATTTCTCTATAATCCTTGATGGTTTTGAATCCTACCCTTCTGCCTGCCTTACTTTTTAGAATATTGCTATGGGAAACAGTACTTTGGTTTAAATACGTAATCCTATCAAACTCAAGATTATAAATTGATTCCATGCTTTGTATAAGCTAGATCTGAATGAGTCTGGACTTTGTGTAAGAGAACTCTCTGTAGGGTTACTGGAATGAACTTTTCTGAGTATAATCTCTAATTTGAAACAAAAGACATTTTCAGTCTGCTTCAGAGTAGAGGAAAGATATGTCTCAAGAAAAACAAACAAAAATCTCCTTCCTGATCTAAAAATTGTATAGAAAGTTAAGCATAACTATGAGTCAGTCTAAGAGATGTTCAGAGAATGGGGTAGTTCAGTGAAAAGGGATTAAATTTATTATGCACATTTGCTGGAATAAATGTACCAACAAGAATGCTTTGAAGAAAGAGGTATATTGAAATATACAGGCAATTTCTTTATTTCTTACAGAAGTATGATGTGTATATAGGAAAGTATGCATTAAATTTTTTACAGATCAGTGAATTCTCATAAACAACATGTCTGTGCCAAAAGCACTCAGATCAAGAAATCACCCCCCCCCCCGAAGCTCTTCCCTTCCTCATTTCCACTGAGTACTCCCCAAGATTTCCACTCTCTACAAGCAATTTCTTTTTAAGGCCATTGGTTCATAACTGGGAAGTGCTATTAAAAACAGGTGGAAAGTTTTATCAAATGGCATGTGTCTTCTTCTACTTCTTTAACTACATTTCTGATAGCTCCTTCACCACTTCTCCTGTTACAAATGAAAACCACTATTTAGAATTTAAAAGTTAGGAGAAATTTAGGCCAGGTAAACATTATTCTTCAGATACTATTGTTTTCTCCAAATTCTGATTTTATACTATTCTTTGAACATGAAGAAATCAACACATCACTTTTATAAAAATATACATCAGAAGGCTAAAGAAATCTTTTTCAGGTGTAAGTTTATAGGGAAGAGATTTTGGAAGAGAAGAATATGTTTATTACATAATAATATAATATTTAAATATATAATAATATTGATAGGCATGTCTGCTAACTGGACTCACCAGCAACCACTGACAGCAGAGAGAATTTATATCAATGTATCTCACATGCTTAGGTAGACAAAGGTAAACTGAGTACTATTCAAATAATCAAAATGGACAACTTTAATTTTTACTCAGTAGGATAAGCATTCTCTCTCAACTTGTAAGCCATGGACCATATCCATTAGATTGCCTGGGAATTTATTCAAAAATAGAAAGTTCCAGTTCTCACCCAAGACTTCCCACTCCTCTGGTTGAGGCATGGAAACTGTATTTTTAAAGTTACATAGAATACGTCTTATTTCCTTTAAAGAACTGATGTAGTAAAAGGCATTAAAAAGAAAGGAATGTGTGAGACAGAAAGAACTTAGAGTAGAAATGAACTAGGTCAGCTATTAAAGAGGCAGCCCTTTGTTTTCTTCATATTGGTATAATTACATCTTAATGTGAGGTGTTCTCTTGCAGGTCACCCTTTCCTCCAAGGGAGAAGCATAGTCATTTACACAACATAGTGATGATTAAGGAAGAGAGGATAATTTCAGAATGGATGGGAAACTGAAGGGTGGATACAGACATAATTTGGGCAGCCTGTGTCAGACAGACAGGATAGTCTTGGAGTAAAACTCTGTTGGCTTATAGGGGAAAATCTTAATGTAAAATTAATCTACCAACATCTCCCTTTCTGCCCTGAAATTAGTCACAGATAGTGATACTGAAGGGCCCCTCTACTGAGGTGAAGGTCCAGAGGTGTTTTATGACGGTGCTCCAAGTGTTGAATTCTGTGCCTCACTTCTCCTTCAGTTAAGATGGGTTCTGGTCCATGTAACAGCTTTTAAGGAGTTCTCCTTGCATACTGAACTCTTTGTGGAAGAAGCCGATTTGTTGAACACCTCTATTATGTATGTATTACGTATTTACAGTTTGTAAAATGCTGTCTGATTTAATTTTGGCAATACTTTGAAAAGTCATCATTATGATCTCTCTTTTAAAAGATGAAATAGGGCTTCCCTGGTAGCTCAGTGGTAAAGAATTTGCCTGCCAATGCAGGAGACACAGGTTCGATCCCTGACCTGGGAAGATCCCACATGCTGCAGAGCAACCAAGCCCATGAGCCACAACTATGGAGCCTGTGCTCTAGAGCCTTGGAGCTGCAACTGTGGAGCCCATGTACCACAACTACTGAAGCCTGGGTGCCCTAGAGCCCGAGTTCCTCAGCAAGAGAAGTCACCGCAACAAGAAGTCTGCTCACCTCAACTAGAGAGAAGCCCCCACTCCAGGCAACTAGAGAAGAGCCTGTGGCAGCAGTGAAAACCCAGAATAGTCATAAATAAATAAATAAAAAAATTTAGAAAAGATGAAATAACTGTAGCTCGGATTGTCCAGGTTAGTAAGTGTTGGACCTAGAACCTGACCTTGACCTGCTGTTTGCTGCAGCATTTTATCGTGTGTGGGAAGCTAACAGGAGAGCCTTTGAAAAATTTGCTTTCTAATTGAGAAATGGAAAACATACACACATGCATATATACACATGGAGAAATGTGTATGTTTGTGTACATGTTTATATAATGTACAGGCAAAGAAACAAGTCAATTACAGGCTAAAATGAAAGAAGGGACCTATATGCCAAAGGAGGAAGGATCGTGGTATAACATTATTTTTATTGATTGATCGTTATAGAAATGTTCTGAAGAATGCACAGACTGCCCTTATTTAATTTTCTTAAAACTGTCTCTTGCATTTAAATAAGATAATGTGACCTAACTTTTTTGCACTATCTCAAAAGTGATCAGCACTTCAATTATAACATCCTTATTTTCTTTTTTTTTAAAAGATTAATTTATTTATTCATTGGGGGGTGGGGGTGGGGAGGGAGGGGAACGGGTGGGCTACTTCTATTGGTCTTTCATTTGTCTATTTTCATCCATCTTTGTTTTTTAGCCCATGAGGGCCTCCCATCGCGGTGGCCTCTGTTGTCGCAGAGCACCGGCTCTGGGCGCACGCGCGCCAGAGTTACAGCTCGGTAATTGGACACATCGGTCCAGCGGCTCCGCGGCACGTGGGATCTTCCCAGGCCAGGGATCGAACCGGCGCCCCCTGCACTGCAAGGTGGTGTCCTTACCCACTGGACCACCAGGGAAGCCCAGCATCCTTATTTTCTAAAATGGATTGCACCACTTGCTCTAGTGTGAACATCAAGTTCATCTTAGTGCAGCATTTCATGGAAGGAATTCATTAGTCCGCAGTAACTATAACTGTCAAGTGAACCTTTGTTATTTTTCATTGATGTCTGCTTTCCTTGCTTCAGTATAATGAAGGAATAAATAGTAACATTCAAAAAAATAAAGCAACATCACATGCTTCCTTGTCAGCACTGAGGTTTACAAGTATGCCTGATGCTTTCGTAACTGAGGATGCAGAGGCTGGGCCTTTGTGGAGCAAATTTTCTAAGAGAGTCAGTGGTGAAACAGGTGCTCCGTCTGCATTTCATGGCTTTGTCAGGGTTAGTTAGAGCTTAGAGGAATTCCACTAAGTATTTTCCAAACAAGCTCCTTTGCACATATTCTCATTGGAGATGGTGGATGAAAATTGTGAAGAATGGTCTCACAGCGTCAAGCATAATTTGATAGGTTTGAAATGAGTGGGAAAGAGAATATGAAAGTTTTAAGAGATTGAGAAAGAAAAGTGGACTGCCAAGGTACTGGGTCATGCCAGAACGTGCAAGCCCAACCTTCTCCCAGGTACACTGCTGCATGATTGAGCAATTTCTGAGATTTTTTAGAATAGTAAATTCCAAGATGATAGAACTAAGCTTAGGGGAATCCAACATATCATACAATCACCATTAAATTATATCTTGCAACCTTTCCTCTGAAGATGTCAGATGATATCTTTTTTTGAAGCTGCAAAGCAGATACAGAAGGATTTATCACTCTCTTTAAAGATGAGCTATGAGTCAGTGCAGAACAAAGCAGTAATTGCCACTATTTGTTTTGTGTACTGTGTGTTAAGTACTGTTCTAAAGTACCATGTGCATTTAATCTTTATAAAAAAACAGTGGTCATATTATGATACCCATTTTCCAGGGTAAGGAAACCGATGCTCTGATAATACTAACCATATTTGCTCACAGGTGATAAATGGCAGAACTGGGAATTAACCCAAGTCTATCAGGGATCGAACCGGCGCCCCCTGCACTGCAAGGTGGTGTCCTTACCCACTGGACCACCAGGGAAGCCCAGCATCCTTATTTTCTAAAATGGATTGCACCACTTGCTCTAGTGTGAACATCAAGTTCATCTTAGTGCAGCATTTCATGGAAGGAATTCATTAGTCCGCAGTAACTATAACTGTCAAGTGAACCTTTGTTATTTTTCATTGATGTCTGCTTTCCTTGCTTCAGTATAATGAAGGAATAAATAGTAACATTCAAAAAAATAAAGCAACATCACATGCTTCCTTGTCAGCACTGAGGTTTACAAGTATGCCTGATGCTTTCGTAACTGAGGATGCAGAGGCTGGGCCTTTGTGGAGCAAATTTTCTAAGAGAGTCAGTGGTGAAACAGGTGCTCCGTCTGCATTTCATGGCTTTGTCAGGGTTAGTTAGAGCTTAGAGGAATTCCACTAAGTATTTTCCAAACAAGCTCCTTTGCACATATTCTCATTGGAGATGGTGGATGAAAATTGTGAAGAATGGTCTCACAGCGTCAAGCATAATTTGATAGGTTTGAAATGAGTGGGAAAGAGAATATGAAAGTTTTAAGAGATTGAGAAAGAAAAGTGGACTGCCAAGGTACTGGGTCATGCCAGAACGTGCAAGCCCAACCTTCTCCCAGGTACACTGCTGCATGATTGAGCAATTTCTGAGATTTTTTAGAATAGTAAATTCCAAGATGATAGAACTAAGCTTAGGGGAATCCAACATATCATACAATCACCATTAAATTATATCTTGCAACCTTTCCTCTGAAGATGTCAGATGATATCTTTTTTTGAAGCTGCAAAGCAGATACAGAAGGATTTATCACTCTCTTTAAAGATGAGCTATGAGTCAGTGCAGAACAAAGCAGTAATTGCCACTATTTGTTTTGTGTACTGTGTGTTAAGTACTGTTCTAAAGTACCATGTGCATTTAATCTTTATAAAAAAACAGTGGTCATATTATGATACCCATTTTCCAGGGTAAGGAAACCGATGCTCTGATAATACTAACCATATTTGCTCACAGGTGATAAATGGCAGAACTGGGAATTAACCCAAGTCTATCTGACTCCAAATGTATGCTTTTAATCACAGGGCTATACCATCCCTACAATACCTCCTCTATCTACTGCAGTAATGCTCCTGCCATGCTGATTTATGCATCTTATGTGTTGAAGGATATAAAAGTTAAATTTTCAAGGAACAATGTTATCATTCAATGGATAGTCTTCTAGGTAGACCTCTGAGGCTGATAGACAGGTAGTATTTCTGTGTTCTATAAATTAAAGGGTACTACAATTGAAGATTAGGTAATTTGCATGTGGTCACAGGAATGAGTGAGTCAGTCAATACTAAAGACGGAATCTGTCCTTCCAGTTGACCTGTATACTAGCTCCAGTGTTGTCAAGTAAAACTAACACAGGCATCTACCTGACTCAGGAAATAGTATTACTGGTGTTATTATTACCATTTGAATTTGTGTAGAAGTATATTGACTTCTAAAAATTGGTTATTGCACATTAAGTTTATCAGGCCACAATAAAATTCAAACACAGCAATACTCAAAGGATAGATGTATATACATATATATGTATACATGTTCTTTACAGAAAATTTTATACTGTTCTTTTTTAAAAATATATTATTTTTATTTATTTATTTGGCTGCACTGGGTCTTAGATGCAGCATATAGGATTTTTAGTGTTGGTATGTGGGATTTAATTCTCTGACCAGGAATCAAACCCTGGCCCCCTGCGTTGGGAGCACAAAGTCTTAATCGCTGGACCATCAGGGAAATCCCTGTATATATGTTCTTCACACAGAATTCCAACATTTATTCTTTTTGCCCGGGGGTGGGGGGGTGGGGCTGGGCGGGCCACTTCTCTTGGTCTTTCATTTATTTATTTTTCATCCATCTTTCTTCTTTGGCCCATGTGGGCCTCCCATCACGGTGGCGTCTGTCGTTGCAGAGCACCCGCTCTGGGCGCATGCGCTCCAGAGCTCCGGCTAGGTAATTGGACACATCGGTCCAGCCGCTCCGCGGCACGTGGGATCTCCAGGCCCATTTTCCAGGGTAAGGGAAACCGATGCTCTGATAATACTAACCATATTTGCTCACAGGTGATAAATGGCAGAACTGGGAATTAACCCAAGTCTATCTGACTCCAAATGTATGCTTTTAATCACAGGGCTATACCATCCCTACAATACCTCCTCTATCTACTGCAGTAATGCTCCTGCCATGCTGATTTATGCATCTTATGTGTTGAAGGATATAAAAGTTAAATTTTCAAGGAACAATGTTATCATTCAATGGATAGTCTTCTAGGTAGACCTCTGAGGCTGATAGACAGGTAGTATTTCTGTGTTCTATAAATTAAAGGGTACTACAATTGAAGATTAGGTAATTTGCATGTGGTCACAGGAATGAGTGAGTCAGTCAATACTAAAGACGGAATCTGTCCTTCCAGTTGACCTGTATACTAGCTCCAGTGTTGTCAAGTAAAACTAACACAGGCATCTACCTGACTCAGGAAATAGTATTACTGGTGTTATTATTACCATTTGAATTTGTGTAGAAGTATATTGACTTCTAAAAATTGGTTATTGCACATTAAGTTTATCAGGCCACAATAAAATTCAAACACAGCAATACTCAAAGGATAGATGTATATACATATATATGTATACATGTTCTTTACAGAAAATTTTATACTGTTCTTTTTTAAAAATATATTATTTTTATTTATTTATTTGGCTGCACTGGGTCTTAGATGCAGCATATAGGATTTTTAGTGTTGGTATGTGGGATTTAATTCTCTGACCAGGAATCAAACCCTGGCCCCCTGCGTTGGGAGCACAAAGTCTTAATCGCTGGACCATCAGGGAAATCCCTGTATATATGTTCTTCACACAGAATTCCAACATTTATTCTTTTTGCCCGGGGGTTGGGGGGGTGGGGCTGGGCCACTTCTCTTGGTCTTTCATTTATTTATTTTTCATCCATCTTTCTTCTTTGGCCCATGTGGGCCTCCCATCACGGTGGCGTCTGTCGTTGCAGAGCACCCGCTCTGGGCGCATGCGCTCCAGAGCTCCGGCTAGGTAATTGGACACATCGGTCCAGCCGCTCCGCGGCACGTGGGATCTTCCCAGGCCAGGGATCGAACCGGCACCCCTTGCCCTGCAAGGCGGTGTCCTTACCCACTGGACCACCAGGGAAACCCCCAACATCTATTCTTATGTAATAACTATCAACAACTGTGAGGCAGACACTTTTAATCTCATCATGATTCTACAGATAGGAAAACCAAAGATTAGGGAGGCTAAGACTTCCAAATCTCCGAGTAAGTCATCGGCAGAATTGGAGTTTCAACATAACATTTCTAACTATGGTCCTGAACTTTCTAATACTCCCTGCTGCCTCCACCACATCGTGATCCCTGGAATCACAAGTGATCCCTTGGTTAAGCAGAGATAACTTTCCTTGCTCCTTAAACAATTAGCTTAGCCCTAGTGTCCCAAACTTTCCTAGGCCAGAAAAATATCAAAGATAGTGAATAATACATCTAAAATCTTTCAAACCAATCTTTCAAACTGTACAATGCATTCAAGTCAAAATCAAGCACTTGGATATATTACTGGATCCAACAGCAAAGCTAGATTGGGACTTCTCAAGTAGAGTTCCAAATCATTATACTAAACTGTGTACTTCATGGCTGACACCATGAGCTTGACATATAGATTCTTAAGGCTATTCCAAAGGTAAGTAGTTTTGCACATTTTCTTTATGAGCTGAATCCTTTTTTACACACAAGGCTCATGCAAACCCCTGCTGCGTGGAGCAGGGTTGGTGTGGGTGAGTGGGACCAAGGCTTGGAAGACTTCCCTGCTCTGTCATCTCCTGATCCCCTCAGGCACATGAGGCAATTTGAGGGATTTTTCAGTCTGCTTTGAAAGCAAATTAATTCTTCATTGTGAAGGAGAAATAATGACAAAGCCATCATTTGTTGAGCATGTACTGTGCACTTGACGTGATGCCAATTGTTCTATATGTAGTACTTCACTGAACCCTTAGAAGAACCAAAGAGTTAGGTTCTATCATTATCTCTATTTATAGGAGGGAAATGTAGACCTAGAGAGGGTGAGTAACTTACTTGCAGCAAGTGAGAAGTAGAACTGGACTTAAATCCAAGCTATTTGATGCCAAAGTCCAGACCTATATCCACTAAGCAAGAAAATAGTCATCTGCTTCAAGTCATAGGACTTGTTACAGTAAGATCCTTAGTGGAAACTTGGTCTCATTTATTAGCAACAGACTTAGTACTTGTATCTCAAAATTGTGTGGCCAAAGAATACTAAGTAAAAATATTCTATGTATTTCTCATACACAAAACTTGCATACAAATATATTCCTTGACTGTCCTCTTTTCCCAGAGATAATTACATTTAAAAAATTATAATTTACCCTGATTGCAACTAATCAAGGATAACGGATTAGTATCAGTTTAGCTATGAGTGGTAGGAAGCTTAGGATAAAGTGTCTTTCTAATACTCCCTGCTGCCTCCACCACATCGTGATCCCTGGAATCACAAGTGATCCCTTGGTTAAGCAGAGATAACTTTCCTTGCTCCTTAAACAATTAGCTTAGCCCTAGTGTCCCAAACTTTCCTAGGCCAGAAAAATATCAAAGATAGTGAATAATACATCTAAAATCTTTCAAACCAATCTTTCAAACTGTACAATGCATTCAAGTCAAAATCAAGCACTTGGATATATTACTGGATCCAACAGCAAAGCTAGATTGGGACTTCTCAAGTAGAGTTCCAAATCATTATACTAAACTGTGTACTTCATGGCTGACACCATGAGCTTGACATATAGATTCTTAAGGCTATTCCAAAGGTAAGTAGTTTTGCACATTTTCTTTATGAGCTGAATCCTTTTTTACACACAAGGCTCATGCAAACCCCTGCTGCGTGGAGCAGGGTTGGTGTGGGTGAGTGGGACCAAGGCTTGGAAGACTTCCCTGCTCTGTCATCTCCTGATCCCCTCAGGCACATGAGGCAATTTGAGGGATTTTTCAGTCTGCTTTGAAAGCAAATTAATTCTTCATTGTGAAGGAGAAATAATGACAAAGCCATCATTTGTTGAGCATGTACTGTGCACTTGACGTGATGCCAATTGTTCTATATGTAGTACTTCACTGAACCCTTAGAAGAACCAAAGAGTTAGGTTCTATCATTATCTCTATTTATAGGAGGGAAATGTAGACCTAGAGAGGGTGAGTAACTTACTTGCAGCAAGTGAGAAGTAGAACTGGACTTAAATCCAAGCTATTTGATGCCAAAGTCCAGACCTATATCCACTAAGCAAGAAAATAGTCATCTGCTTCAAGTCATAGGACTTGTTACAGTAAGATCCTTAGTGGAAACTTGGTCTCATTTATTAGCAACAGACTTAGTACTTGTATCTCAAAATTGTGTGGCCAAAGAATACTAAGTAAAAATATTCTATGTATTTCTCATACACAAAACTTGCATACAAATATATTCCTTGACTGTCCTCTTTTCCCAGAGATAATTACATTTAAAAAATTATAATTTACCCTGATTGCAACTAATCAAGGATAACGGATTAGTATCAGTTTAGCTATGAGTGGTAGGAAGCTTAGGATAAAGTGTCTTACATAAAATGGCATTTCAGTTTAATGTAAAATAAGTCTGGAGATAGGCAAGTCATGGCTGATAGGGAGGTTCACCAAGCAATTATCAAACCAGGCTTCCACTGCCATTCTGTTCCATCAGCATGAACATTCATCCTCCCAGTCACGGTTCAGTGTGGTTGCCTGAGCTCCAGCTAGCACATTAGGGTCCTCCCCATTGGGACAGAGAGTCCACTGGTCAGAACTTAAATCCATGGAGAGCCATGGAGAAGGGACACTGTTCTATTGTCCAGGGAGCCATATGCCCAACCAAAAGTCAAAGACTCAACAATTAAGGTAAATATTTGGGACAGGCCTATGAGTCTCTAGCACGGACATGCTCAGTCTGAATGAGGAGACCTATGTCCTGTCATGGTGAACAGTAGGCAAATGGATATATGGGTTTGAAGCTTAGACAAGAGTCTGCATTTATAGATTTGGTGTGCTAAGTTGCTCCAGTCGTGTCCAACTCTTTGTGACCTTATGGACTGTACCTGGCCGGGCTTCTCTGTCCATGGGATTCTCCAGGCAAGAATACTGCAGTGGGTTGTCATTTCCTCCTCCAGGGGACCTTCCCTACCCAGGAATGGAGCCCACTTCTCTTATGTATTCTGCATTTGCAGGCTGGTTCTTTACCTCTAGTGCCACCTGGGAAGATTTGGTAGCCATCAGCATTTAGCTATGAATAAAAGTCGTGTACATTGGTGACTGAAAGTATTCATTTTGGGGGGATAAGATGATACTTTGCTTATAATTTTATGATGTTAATTTCCACAGTTAATTCTACTTTATTCTAATATGAATCTGAGCATATTTCACCTTTATTACTAAAATGCCAATATACTGATGATAAACAGAAGAAAAACTGCATGTTAATAGTCTCCGAAGCTATCATTTTGTGACTCAGTCATTGGAAAAATATTTGGGGTTTTTCCATTTGCTATTAGCCCTTGTTTTATGTTCATTATTGTTCCTGAGGTCTCCCCATTTTACTTTTTTGGGATTGAAAGGCTTATTTTATAAATTAACAAATAAAATGAAATGCCAATACATTAAAGTATAATTAAGTTAAGGTGAGTATATAATGCTCAATTTCACAAACTTGTGGTCCATTCAAAGTTAAAACCCAACACCTTCCACTGTAGTTTAATGTAAAATAAGTCTGGAGATAGGCAAGTCATGGCTGATAGGGAGGTTCACCAAGCAATTATCAAACCAGGCTTCCACTGCCATTCTGTTCCATCAGCATGAACATTCATCCTCCCAGTCACGGTTCAGTGTGGTTGCCTGAGCTCCAGCTAGCACATTAGGGTCCTCCCCATTGGGACAGAGAGTCCACTGGTCAGAACTTAAATCCATGGAGAGCCATGGAGAAGGGACACTGTTCTATTGTCCAGGGAGCCATATGCCCAACCAAAAGTCAAAGACTCAACAATTAAGGTAAATATTTGGGACAGGCCTATGAGTCTCTAGCACGGACATGCTCAGTCTGAATGAGGAGACCTATGTCCTGTCATGGTGAACAGTAGGCAAATGGATATATGGGTTTGAAGCTTAGACAAGAGTCTGCATTTATAGATTTGGTGTGCTAAGTTGCTCCAGTCGTGTCCAACTCTTTGTGACCTTATGGACTGTACCTGGCCGGGCTTCTCTGTCCATGGGATTCTCCAGGCAAGAATACTGCAGTGGGTTGTCATTTCCTCCTCCAGGGGACCTTCCCTACCCAGGAATGGAGCCCACTTCTCTTATGTATTCTGCATTTGCAGGCTGGTTCTTTACCTCTAGTGCCACCTGGGAAGATTTGGTAGCCATCAGCATTTAGCTATGAATAAAAGTCGTGTACATTGGTGACTGAAAGTATTCATTTTGGGGGGATAAGATGATACTTTGCTTATAATTTTATGATGTTAATTTCCACAGTTAATTCTACTTTATTCTAATATGAATCTGAGCATATTTCACCTTTATTACTAAAATGCCAATATACTGATGATAAACAGAAGAAAAACTGCATGTTAATAGTCTCCGAAGCTATCATTTTGTGACTCAGTCATTGGAAAAATATTTGGGGTTTTTCCATTTGCTATTAGCCCTTGTTTTATGTTCATTATTGTTCCTGAGGTCTCCCCATTTTACTTTTTTGGGATTGAAAGGCTTATTTTATAAATTAACAAATAAAATGAAATGCCAATACATTAAAGTATAATTAAGTTAAGGTGAGTATATAATGCTCAATTTCACAAACTTGTGGTCCATTCAAAAGTTAAAACCCAACACCTTCCACTGTAGGTCAGCAATTGGGACAGAAAATTTATTAACCAAAAATCCCACTTTCAGAATAATAATATAAACATTGACAGAATTCATGCATTTTCCACTTTGTTTAGTGCTTTATTATGTACAGAAATGTCTAGAGTGTCTAAGGAATTCTTTGTATATGGCATACTCTGCTTTCCAGGGAAACAGTGAGGAGAAGTCCACAGTCTTAGCACATGTTCCAACTGGCGCATTTCAATTTTAAGACCCATTAGTGGTTTCCACAAAATTTTACAAGTCTAGGAATTTAAAAACTGGATTAGTATGGAAGTAGTCAAGAAACCTGCTGACTCCCTCACATAAAATTGGAATTATCTCAAATGACTTACAGACCCATAATTTGACCATTCCAAATGACCTGGCATGCAGCCATCAGAAAAATGATACATATGAAAAATTATGCTAATGTTGATTGCTTAAAAAGTTCTGAATTTTGATTATAACAATGTTGAACATTTTTTAGGTTATTGGAGGCATGGAACACTAGCTTTGATGGATGTAGGTCAATTAAAATTCCCATTGTTTTCTAACAAATGAAGAAAATGACAGCCTATTCACCATCATTTAAATTGGAGATTATGGGTTGCTAGAACTTCTGTGATGTTGAATATGTTCTCAGATTTCTCATCTGAGAAACTTAGGACTTACATGAAAGGACATAGCCCTTAAGTAAAAGCTCTAATACAGACACACAGGTCACTGGTCTTTCAGTTCAGAGCTACTTCTGTTGTATCATGTGAACTGTCATAAGAGGCATCTAGACAAGGTCATGGGAAAGATTTGGTAGGAAGACATTTAATTTAACAAAAAATTTCTGAAAGCTAGTGCTGTACATTAGCAACTTCAAGACTGTCTCTAGCTCAGGTTCTCACATTGCCCTTTTTTTATGTTCATTATTGTTCCTGAGTTCTCCCCATTTTAAATTTATGGGATTAAAAGGCTTATTTTATAAATTAACAAATAAAATGAAATGCCAATACATTAAAGTATAATTAAGTTAAGGTGAGTATATAATGCTCAATTTCACAAACTTGTGGTCCATTCAAAAGTTAAAACCCAACACCTTCCACTGTAGGTCAGCAATTGGGACAGAAAATTTATTAACCAAAAATCCCACTTTCAGAATAATAATATAAACATTGACAGAATTCATGCATTTTCCACTTTGTTTAGTGCTTTATTATGTACAGAAATGTCTAGAGTGTCTAAGGAATTCTTTGTATATGGCATACTCTGCTTTCCAGGGAAACAGTGAGGAGAAGTCCACAGTCTTAGCACATGTTCCAACTGGCGCATTTCAATTTTAAGACCCATTAGTGGTTTCCACAAAATTTTACAAGTCTAGGAATTTAAAAACTGGATTAGTATGGAAGTAGTCAAGAAACCTGCTGACTCCCTCACATAAAATTGGAATTATCTCAAATGACTTACAGACCCATAATTTGACCATTCCAAATGACCTGGCATGCAGCCATCAGAAAAATGATACATATGAAAAATTATGCTAATGTTGATTGCTTAAAAAGTTCTGAATTTTGATTATAACAATGTTGAACATTTTTTAGGTTATTGGAGGCATGGAACACTAGCTTTGATGGATGTAGGTCAATTAAAATTCCCATTGTTTTCTAACAAATGAAGAAAATGACAGCCTATTCACCATCATTTAAATTGGAGATTATGGGTTGCTAGAACTTCTGTGATGTTGAATATGTTCTCAGATTTCTCATCTGAGAAACTTAGGACTTACATGAAAGGACATAGCCCTTAAGTAAAAGCTCTAATACAGACACACAGGTCACTGGTCTTTCAGTTCAGAGCTACTTCTGTTGTATCATGTGAACTGTCATAAGAGGCATCTAGACAAGGTCATGGGAAAGATTTGGTAGGAAGACATTTAATTTAACAAAAAATTTCTGAAAGCTAGTGCTGTACATTAGCAACTTCAAGACTGTCTCTAGCTCAGGTTTCTCAACCATTGTTTTCCTTCTGAGTCTCCTGCCAAAATATACCTGTGCACTTCCTGTTGATATTTATTTTTCTTCCACATTTTAAAACACATGCAGTTCTCTATGAATAGGGGCAATGACGTCTCATCAACATTTCTGTGGGAAACTGCTGCTTTTAAAATTGCCTACTCAGGTCATTTTGACTTATTATTTTGACCTGGAAAGTTTGAAAAAAATAAAGCAAATATATTAGTGTAATCAAGAACAAGAATAGTTCACTATATAAGTTTATAGAGCCATATCTAATTACTTAATATTATCTTTAAAGTTCTGTACTTCATCTCTCTGTGACTATACATTTCTAGAGGTCAGGGAGAGTGCCAACCTAAATCTCAGTTTGTAGTTTCCTGTGCTACACTATATCTGGCTGGGAAATTAATAAAGAGCTGGTTGATAACAGAGTGAAGATCAGAGACATTCCTTACTGTTGAATTGTTATTAATGCTTATATAATACACCTGTCTAAAAAAGTCTGATGGTATCATACGTGTAATCACAAATTCCTTTTAAAGTAGGTGGGAGGAAAGATATTGTCACTTAAGTTTTACAGTCTGTTAAATACATGAATCATTAAGCTACGGGCTTTGCCTAAGTTAACAGCAGAAGGGTTTTCTGTCTTTTATCAATATTTATTAAAAACTTATTGTTAAAAAAAAACTTACTGTTGCACTAGGTAATACAATGCTTATTAAAAATGTACTATTGCACTAAGTAACATTATATTCTTATCTCTGATTTTAATAACCTTTAGTGACTTTATAATGTTAAAATGCCACATGAAGTCATTTCAGTAATTAGTGAAATGTTGTCAGATATTTGAAAAAAATTAGACAACCAATGTGAATCTTCTTTAAGACTTAGGGAATTTACACAGGGGCTATTGTAACTACCTAGATGGGTGGGAGAGATAGGGAGATGGGAGGGAAGTTCAAGTGGGAAGGGTCATGTTTATACCTATGGCAGATATGAGTTTATGTATAGCAGTAAACAACAAAACTCTATAAAAGTAAAGTAAAAATAAATTAATACATTAAAATTAAAAAAATATCTTAGAGTTAGTATAAATAATTTCACACTGCTCCCCCCAACACAAAATTGTTTTGCCAGAATTGAGGGACATACTAAGAATAATATGAAACTAATTTTTGTTTCCATGCTAAGAATATTATGGAGACTATAGTTCATGACATTAGGCAGTATTCTTTTTATTAGAATCTGAAAGAATTGTATTGCTGTCAAATAATTGTTCAAGTTTTATCTTATGGGTTCCATGAAGACTGTATCTGAATAGAGCTTACTTCAGGGACAGTAAGGCTCAAATATTATTCTCAAAGGAGCACAAAATGTATATTCTGATATGACTGTTACAGGTGAATAGAACTTTCTGAAGTAGAGGGGCCTTTCTGAACTGACTTTTAAATATAATTAAAAACTCAGTTTTTATTAGAAATATGTTAATTTATAGTCTACCTTGTTTTAAGGTAGCTCATAAAGATGAATAATTATATTTATATAATTATTAAATTATATAGTATTAAATTATATTTACATATATGGTATACTATATTCAATTTAGAGATGCAAGAAAAAAGTAAAACATAAGTGAAAACACAAAATGATAATAGTACTAAAACTACATAATTCCCATCTGGATATTTTCTTAAGTCAGACCACAAAATTTCAAGCTTTCTAGGAACCCACTCAAAAACAAAACTAAACCAAACAATAAACCAAACAAGGAAAACATCTCCTGTGTTTCCTGCATTGGCAGGCAGATGATTCATTACCACTGAACCAGAAATATGGGTTCAACCCCTGGGTTGGGGAGATTCCCTGAAAGAGGAAATGGCAACCCACTCCAGTATTCCTGCCTGGAGAATCCCAAGGACAGAGGAGGCCGGGGTAAATAGTCCATGGGTTTGCAAAGAGATGGACATGACTTAGCAACAGCGTGAGCATGAGACTGTCACACCGCACTACACTGTTACTTCATCGCGGCATCTTTCCTTATGGTTTTGTTTGGATATTGTAATTATGTACAGATACTTAACGACCTCACATAATATGTATCTCCTGAAATTAGGGTCTCCTTATTTTCATTGATCACTTTCTGAACTATGAGAATACTTTACAGTAGATAGATAAAATCACAGTTGGAAAGCTATATATTTTAAACAGGCAAAATAGCTATATTAACCACAAAGCTTGATTATGACATTAGGAACAAATTTTTTTTATTGAAAACTATAGTTCATGACATTAGGCAGTATTCTTTTTATTAGAATCTGAAAGAATTGTATTGCTGTCAAATAATTGTTCAAGTTTTATCTTATGGGTTCCATGAAGACTGTATCTGAATAGAGCTTACTTCAGGGACAGTAAGGCTCAAATATTATTCTCAAAGGAGCACAAAATGTATATTCTGATATGACTGTTACAGGTGAATAGAACTTTCTGAAGTAGAGGGGCCTTTCTGAACTGACTTTTAAATATAATTAAAAACTCAGTTTTTATTAGAAATATGTTAATTTATAGTCTACCTTGTTTTAAGGTAGCTCATAAAGATGAATAATTATATTTATATAATTATTAAATTATATAGTATTAAATTATATTTACATATATGGTATACTATATTCAATTTAGAGATGCAAGAAAAAAGTAAAACATAAGTGAAAACACAAAATGATAATAGTACTAAAACTACATAATTCCCATCTGGATATTTTCTTAAGTCAGACCACAAAATTTCAAGCTTTCTAGGAACCCACTCAAAACAAAACTAAACCAAACAATAAACCAAACAAGGAAAACATCTCCTGTGTTTCCTGCATTGGCAGGCAGATGATTCATTACCACTGAACCAGAAATATGGGTTCAACCCCTGGGTTGGGGAGATTCCCTGAAAGAGGAAATGGCAACCCACTCCAGTATTCCTGCCTGGAGAATCCCAAGGACAGAGGAGGCCGGGGTAAATAGTCCATGGGTTTGCAAAGAGATGGACATGACTTAGCAACAGCGTGAGCATGAGACTGTCACACCGCACTACACTGTTACTTCATCGCGGCATCTTTCCTTATGGTTTTGTTTGGATATTGTAATTATGTACAGATACTTAACGACCTCACATAATATGTATCTCCTGAAATTAGGGTCTCCTTATTTTCATTGATCACTTTCTGAACTATGAGAATACTTTACAGTAGATAGATAAAATCACAGTTGGAAAGCTATATATTTTAAACAGGCAAAATAGCTATATTAACCACAAAGCTTGATTATTACATTATGGTGCTTTATGAAAATCAGGCTTTACTTAAATAGTAGTTATTCTTCATAATGACTGATTGTCTTTTCTTGTGTGTAATATTCCAGTCTTGTGTGTAAGACTCAAGCAGACCAGAAGTGCATTAAGAGAGGCTGAAACCCGCATTGTGGTATTGACAAATGGTCAGTTCAATTTGGAGGAAATAGCTTCTATTCAATTCCTTTTGTGAGCATATCTGGAGCAGCAGAGTGGTCACATAATAGAGATAAGTAAGGCTCAGATGTTATCTTCAAGGGAGCTCAAAATGTATATTCTGATGTGACACTTAGGGGTGAATAGAACTCACTGAAGTGGAGGTGACTTTTCTGAACTGGCTCTTAAAGATACAGAGGCTTTTATACTACAAACAAAGTTCAGACTCTAAGTTACTCCACATAGGAGGCAGCAGAAGCAAAGGCAAAAGGTTAGAAAGCTTGTGGGGAAGAAGGGGAATGCCAGGACGACTGAGGCCAGCTTGGGTTCCAAGTGGTTTCAGTCCCTGGGTCTATCATTTCCAGAAGGACAGCTTACTGTGACGGACGATGATTCAGAGACTGCGGAAATAAACTGTAGTTTTAGTTGTAGTGAGAATTGTCAGAACAAGGTCAGTGGTAATGGGATTAGAGACACATGGCATTAGATTTGCCATGCTGCTGCTGCTGCTGCTACTTAGTCACTTGAGTCGCATGCGATTCCATGTGGCCCCATGGACTGCAGCTCTCCAGGCTCCTCTGTCCATGGAATTCTCCAGGCAAGAATACTGGAGTGGGTGGCCATGCCTGCCTCCAGGGTGATCTTCCCAATTGAGGGATGAAACCCAGTCCCCTGCATTGCAGGCAGATTGCTCACCACTGAGCCCATCAGGAAAGCCCCATATTTACATATTTGAGACCCCAAGGATTACAGATTCTCCATCCATGGAATTTTCCAGGCAAGAATACTGGAGTGTGGTGCTATTTCCTTCTCCAAGATTTGCCATGCAGTTGAGACTAAAAAGGAAAAGTTTTAACTTCCCAACAATTAGCATTGGCTTGCAGGTCAATGCTTATAACAGTTGTCAGTAGACTGTGACCTGAGGGGCCAAATCCCACCTACCACCTTGCTTTTGTACAAACCTTGAGCTAAGAATTATAGTTTTTAAATGGCTGAAATGAATAAAAAATTTTTAAGTGAATATTATGCAAAATTCAAACTTCAGTGTGCAGAAATAAAGTTTTACTGAAACACAGCTGTGTTCATTCGTGTATGTATTTGCAGTAGCTGCTTTTGAACTACAATGGCTGAGCCAACTAGTTGCAGTAGGAGAAATGAGGGATCCAAAAATCTGTTACAGTTACTGTGGGAGCTTCACAGAAAAGCTTTGCTGATCTGTGACTTAAGTAGTTAATGATGTACTGAGATCATCAGCTTTACAGACATTGTGCACATTCATTCAAAACCACTCAGCTGGACTGAGTGGTTAAAACATTCCAAGTAATAATACCAATACTGCTTACGGTTACAGAGGGATTCCCTTGCAGTTCAGCTGGTAAAGAATCCGCCTGCAATGCAGGAGACCCAGTTCCATCCCTGGGTCAAGAAGATCCTCTGGAGAAGGGATAGGCTACCCACCCCAGGATTCTTGGGCTTCCCTGATGGCTCAGACAGTAAAGAATACACCCACAACGAGGGAGACCTGAGTTCGATTCCTGGGTAGAGAAAGTCCCCTGGAGAAGGGAAAGGCTACCCACTCCAGAAGCCATGGGTCACAAAGAGTCGGACATGACTGAGTGACTTCACTTTCACGGTTACAGAGAATGGACAAGTTGGACATCCATTATTAATCAGTCCATGGCAGAGGTTTTACATAGACATTTGTTCTGTAAACTTTCCTCTGAAGCATTGTAAGCCTTGACTTAAGGTTCTCCACTGCTTGCCATGAGGTTTATTTGTGGTAGTATCTTTCTCCCCACTCCCCTTTGCATTGTTCGTATTCCTGCTTTTCTTTTTTACACTATTCTAGAAAATGACACATTAAGAAGTGATAATGATAGTGCAACTCTAGACTTGTCTTCTGGCAATTTGGGGCTTATAAAAATAGGCCAGGCTGTCTAAGTCACTACAGTTTGCGTCTGACTCTGTGCAACTCTATGAACTCTAGCCCGCCAGACTCCTCTGTCCATGGGATCCTCCAGGCAAGAATACTGGAGTGGGCTGTCATGCCCTCCTCCAGGGCATCTCCCCAACCCAGGGACTGAGCCTGCATCTCTTAGGTCTCCTGCACTGGCAAGTGAGTTCTTTACCACTAGCGCCATCCATATACCCATATTTTAATGGCTATTTCACCTGCTGCATTCCTTTCCTAGTTAAACATGTCATCAATTGAAAAGAATAATCATAGGAAGAAAGAAACTTGGTATCACTGAAGCTATTAGAATTTGTCCAGTCTATCTCAAGATGGTTTTACATAAGGAGATTCATATAAGTTTCAAAAGGCCCCAATCATGATTGTACAAGGGTATATGTACAGAAAGCAGTTAATTACACAAGTGTCTGTTGATATGCAAAATAGATTTATTCCTCCATTTTTCTGAGCACATTTCTACTACATCTAATTTGGAGTAATTCAATATTAAATCACTTAATGAGAGAGCAAAGAAAAAAGTAATTAAGAAATAGGGCAGATCAGTTTGAAAAGCAATGTCATACAGACTGGGAAGGGAAGAGATAATGTTTCCTATGACAAAAATCTCAGTGATATGGTCATTACAATTATTAATAATAATTAAAATAATGATAATAATGACCCTTACTATTTATACAATGATTTTCTACTTAGCAGCTCAAAGTAATAAAATACTTCATCATTTTTCTCTCAAAGAGCTCAAGTTAAGGAAGGGTCTGTAGTTCTTATCCTTGTCTTTCATATGCAGAAAATAAGGAAAAGAATTGAATCGGCTAGCATTACACTGTACAATAAATAAGCTGTTGGTCAGAATCAGAAATGTATTCTCTCAATGGTTTATACAAAGTGTTTTTGATAGATTCTCTGTTTTCTTTATCTTATACTATCCCTTCTATTTCTTTTAAAGCCACCAAAGACAGAGCATCACTAATATACTTTTGAAAGGTGAAAGACAAGATAAGAAGATGCAGCATCTCAAACAAGATAGTGACAGGAACTCCATGAAAAGACATGCATATTAGTGCATATATATGGAATCTAGAAAAAGGGCACAGATGAATTTATTTGCAGAACAGACATAGAGAGGCAGACAGAGAAAATGGACCTGTGGACACAGGTTAGGGGAAGAAGAAAGTGGGACGAATGGAGAAAGTAGCATTGACACGCATACACCACTCTGGGTAAAACAGAGAGCTCGGGTAACCTGCAGTAGAGCACCGGTCAGTGCTCTGTGACAACCTAGAGCAGGTGGGATAGGAGGAGGATGGGAGAGTTCAAGAGGGAGGGGAGATATGTATACAGAAAGTTGATTCCCTTTGCTATACAGCAGAATCTCAAACATTATGAAGCAACTATACTCCAATTAGAATAATTTTTAAAAAGACATGTATAACTATCCTCAATACTTTGAAAGCCATGATATTTCCTTTTAAAAAGAATCCATAATAACATAAAAAATACATAAAGCTACTTTCTTCTGCTATTTCACTTCTTACTGTTAAAAAGTCTGTGTGTTTTGCCATGTTTTTCTCTATGCACACACATATAGCTTTAGTATTAATATTTATAAAAACTGAAACATAGGATGCATATTATTCTGCAACATTTTTCATTAAAATAGATCACTCACCTTTTGTATGTGAGTACAGGTAAACACTACCTCCTCAACGTAATGGCTGCATTTTTAAATTTTCTGTCTCAATGAAAAGTTATTGTAGGATAAATAGAACTTCTGTCTTATATTTCAGTGTCACACATTCCTCTGATGATTACATCAACTGTTTCCTACAATTACAAATTTATATTCTTCCTCTGACATGTGTTGAAATCAGTTAAGAAGCCCTTCCCTCCCCATATTCCCTCTCAAGTTTTGCTTACGTCTGCTGTACACATCTCCTCTCTTCTGCAACAAGTGAATAGCGAGCATTCAGGGATGGAGGGGCGGGAATCAGTTTATAAGCTTCTTAGCCACGTTTTTTTGCAAAGAAATGCACAGATATAGAGACGTCTTTTTATACTGTTGTAATTGCCATTCTAGGAATAGGTGTTTGGAATCCTACTTAAGGGAAAACTGGAGATGAGAGGAAGATAAAGTTTCCTTGGCTACAGCCCCACAGGGAAATCACAGAACTAAGGGAGGAGACCAGCTGGAATCCCTGGAGCCTTCACTGCATCCCAGTGACTTCAGCAGAGGCAGAGTCCTGTAGTGATGAGCCTGCTGACTTCAGCAACAGCGTTCCCATTGAACAGGACATTGAGACAGAGCCAAGATGGGATGAGGGGGCGCCAGTGACCAGAATGATTATACCACCTACTGGTCCTGTATCGAGCTTCCCTGGTGGCCCGGTGATAAAGAATCCACCTGCTAGTGCAGGAGATTGAAAGTGATCTCTGGGTCCAGAAGGTTCCTTGGAGGAGAGCATGGCAACCCTTTCCTGTATTCTTGCCCGGAAAATTCAATGGACAGAGGGGCAGAACCCTGGTGGGCTAGGGTTCATGGGGTAACAGAAGAGCTGAACATGGTTTACCGACTAAACAACAATAAGTCCTGTATCCCAGGAAATGGAGTTCCCTTGA
The DNA here is from genome assembly GCA_022376925.1 of Tragulus kanchil. NCBI lineage: Eukaryota > Metazoa > Chordata > Mammalia > Artiodactyla > Tragulidae > Tragulus > Tragulus kanchil. The sequence goes on along the minus strand of JAIOJX010000025.1, from coordinate 152,039,917 downwards.
TTTCTGCAAGCAACAACCAGTTATTGTGAAATGCTTCACAATTTCCAAGAAATTTTCATGTTCATCATCTCATTCAGGATCCCACAATCAACCATGTGCTTTACACACAGTGGGTGGCCTGTCACTTTTTGACAGATGGAGGAACTGAGTTCAAGGTCCAAAAATAACTTGTCAAAGCTGGTAAGGAAAGGGCTGGACTTGGAATTCTCTGTATTTTGAATCAACCCCCGGTGCTCCTCCAGAATAACCCCACCTTTTCCCTTAGTTCTCATATGAGACTCCTCTGGAGACAAGAACACACACCTTGATTCTATCAGCATGATAAAAATCCCAAGAAACTGAAAACAACAGCATCATGTTTAAACTACGTGGCCAACTGACTTTTCATTTTCTCTAACTTGTGAGTTTGTCTAGCAGTTATTGTAACGTGAGGGAATAGCAGCTTTACTAATCAAACAAAAATTAGGCTGATCAACATGTTTCAGTAACATACTTTTGAAGGCAGAACAAATGGGGGAGGTGGAGGAAGTTTCCTGCAGAGGGGAGTTCCTGCAACACTGCTGAAGTTGAGAGGGAAACATTAGTTTAAACATTCAGGTTCTTTAGAAGAGAACTCTGGTTACCTCTTATGTGTATCTCTAAGTTTCTTTCAGAAAAATAGTAAGAGAATAAAATTAGGAACTTTGCCTACAACCTGATATGGTTCAACCTGTAACATATATCATGTGTGTGCTAAGTCACTTCAGTTGTGTTTGACTCTTTGTGACTCTATGGACTGTAGCCCACCAGGCTCCTCTGTCTATGGGATTCTCCAGGCAGAATACAGGAGTGGGTTGCCATGCCCTCTTCCAGGGGGCCTTCCTAACCCAGGGATTGAATTCTCGTCTCTTCTGTGACTTGTATTGGTAGGCAGGCTCTTTACCACTAGGGTCACCTGGGAAGCCCAAAAGTTTAGGATTCAGGGAGCTCCCTGGTGGCCTGTGAAAGTTTAGTCACTTGATGGAGGCTGACTCTTTGCAGCCCTTTGGCCTGTAGCCCTCCAGGCTCCCCTGTCCATGAGATTTTCCAGGCAAGAATACCGGAGTGGGTTGCCATTTCCTTCTCCAGGAGATCTTTCTGACCCAGGAATCAAACCTGAGTCTCCTGTGTCTTCTGCATTGCAGGCAGATTCTTTACCCACTGAGCCATCAGGGAAGCCATAATATATACCATAGATCACTTAAAATTCTATGGTGGAAACATGCTTTAACCATTTTCACAGCTTGTACAGTGCCTGACAGTATCTTGCACATGGCCTGCTCAGTAAATCACAGCTAACTCTTACATAGCACTTGCTACATGCTAGGCACTGTTGTAGGAACTTTACCTTCAGTAGTTCATTTAATCCTTAACAATAATCCTCTGAGATTGGTCATCATTATCATTATCATCTTCATTTTCTGAACAAGGAAACTAAGGCACAGAGAAATTGAATTACCTGCCTAAGGTCAGGCAACCAGAGCCAGGAATGGCTTCATCAGCCTTTAAATCAAACAGTACTCTTCCTCCTGACAGTCTTGAGTTAATTCCCCAAGAGTATCTGTTTTACCTAAGGAATAGGTACTGCGTACACTAAATATAATCCATCTGTTTGCTTTCTTTCTCAGGTCAGCTGTGGTGAGGGCCAGGAAGAGAACTTGTCTGGAGCCCTGGGTCATTGGCCTCATCACCTTTATTTCCTTGATTGTCTTGGCAGTGTGCATTGGACTTATTGCTCATTATGTGAGATACAGTAAGTATGGGCTGCCCTGGCATCCTGTGATTTACTTCAAATATTTCCTGGTCTACATTTCTGTTTTTATTGGCCTCAGGACAATTCATTCATTACTATAATTCACCTGCATTACTGATACAAAAGGATTACCTGCCTTGTTACTCATTTAATCCATACAAGCCAAGGAAGATTCTATCTTCTACTCTTGATGTAGCAATGCTTCCTACTCGGAATAGCATGGTAGTTGTCATATTCCTTAACAAGCAATCATTAAGCCTTCATTAAAGGAAAACCATAGGAAAAGCCAGAGTCCAATGTTTGGAGTGGTTTGAGGTCATAGGACCATCCTTTTGATTTAAGATAACTCCTGCTCACAGAGATCCTGAAGTTCGATAAACTGTACAATCAGGGATCATAGACCATTAGGCTCTATTCTGGACTAGTACATTGGAAAAAATGCTTATAGTCATCTACAGTTGAATAAATGTCCATTTTCATTATTTTAAAATCATCTTGAGATATACTGCAAGTGATTAAAAAAGACAGGATAGGCTGAGAAGGTCAATTATAAAGTGTTTCACTCTGTGGTAATCAGGCACCTCCCTGCAAGATGAACCATGAACACTGCTCTGTTATTAGAGAGGTCCCCGGGGTACTTCAGAACTGTTCTTTCAGGGCACAACAACTCTTCTTAGGTTTCCTTCTCACTCTATCTCACCTTGCAATTAGTTGACTCCACTTTGACCTATTGGTTTAATAACTCCCTTAGTGACTAGATAAGGCTTATGATGTTCAAGACCCTGTGACCAAAAAACTAACCACTTTATTATAATTTAACTGTGAATTTGGAGAAGTTGCTTTCCTATAAAGAAAGATGGTGAGTCAGTTATCTTCTTCTGCTAACAGACACAATCCAATCTTAATTTCCTAAACAAGGTGCATTATTTCTGGGAAATTTAAAGAAAAAGTATTCAAAGATTTTTTTTGGTAGGGGGGATAGAATTTACCCACATGCAGCTCTTAGAATTTGGGGTATCTGCATTTTGACAATTTCTCTGGAGTATATTTGTAATATAAAAAGAATAGTTAGAATAATTTTATAATTCTACAGTTCTGTTCTGAATATATAAAGTCCATTATATTGTAAGCATCATTTTTCCTCTCCATGGATGCTTAGGGCTGTTTTACTCAGTTTGTATTTCTAGAACTCAGTGAGATCCTGGTATATGTTAGATAATTAATGTTTATTGCATACTGAATGATGAAAATGTATGAATCATACCTGTGATATTTTCTTTGGGCATATTTTGGTTTGTCTGACTTAACAAGGCATTCCTAGTCATGTCAGGGTTCTCATTACTTCCATGAGAGAAAACATTCCTTACTACTTCTTTGCGTCTTTCCAAGCCAAGTATTAAAAAGTTTACAAATTTTACTGAGATAGATACAATAAAAACCTGGCAAGATATCTCCAGTAACTTATTCCTATACCCCACTGCTGTAAAATGTCTCAGAAATTTTAATTACATGTCAAAATAATAGTTTTTAACATCTTTTTTGAGATATACTGCATGTGATTAAAAAAGACAGGATAGGCTGAGAAGGTCAATTATAAAGTGTTTCACTCTGTGGTAATCAGGCACCTCCCTGCAAGATGAACCATGAACACTGCTCTGTTATTAGAGAGGTCCCCGGGGTACTTCAGAACTGTTCTTTCAGGGCACAACAACTCTTCTTAGGTTTCCTTCTCACTCTATCTCACCTTGCAATTAGTTGACTCCACTTTGACCTATTGGTTTAATAACTCCCTTAGTGACTAGATAAGGCTTATGATGTTCAAGACCCTGTGACCAAAAAACTAACCACTTTATTATAATTTAACTGTGAATTTGGAGAAGTTGCTTTCCTATAAAGAAAGATGGTGAGTCAGTTATCTTCTTCTGCTAACAGACACAATCCAATCTTAATTTCCTAAACAAGGTGCATTATTTCTGGGAAATTTAAAGAAAAAGTATTCAAAGATTTTTTTTGGTAGGGGGGATAGAATTTACCCACATGCAGCTCTTAGAATTTGGGGTATCTGCATTTTGACAATTTCTCTGGAGTATATTTGTAATATAAAAAGAATAGTTAGAATAATTTTATAATTCTACAGTTCTGTTCTGAATATATAAAGTCCATTATATTGTAAGCATCATTTTTCCTCTCCATGGATGCTTAGGGCTGTTTTACTCAGTTTGTATTTCTAGAACTCAGTGAGATCCTGGTATATGTTAGATAATTAATGTTTATTGCATACTGAATGATGAAAATGTATGAATCATACCTGTGATATTTTCTTTGGGCATATTTTGGTTTGTCTGACTTAACAAGGCATTCCTAGTCATGTCAGGGTTCTCATTACTTCCATGAGAGAAAACATTCCTTACTACTTCTTTGCGTCTTTCCAAGCCAAGTATTAAAAAGTTTACAAATTTTACTGAGATAGATACAATAAAAACCTGGCAAGATATCTCCAGTAACTTATTCCTATACCCCACTGCTGTAAAATGTCTCAGAAATTTTAATTACATGTCAAAATAATAGTTTTTAACATGTTGGAGGAAAATATTAAAATTAATTTCTCCTGTTTCTTTTACTGTTTTTAATAGATTGTCTGAGTAATATGGAACACACAACTTCCACAGCTCACACAGCACACATGAATAAACAGTGATTGTTGTGATATGCGTTACTGTCATATGTGTGACCTACCTTCTGTTTAGCAATGTAGCACAAAAACAAAGTAGATAAACCACATGAGCATTGAGGAGCTGGCATGCCTAAAGAACCAAACTGAGCCCAACAAATTTATCATAGAAACAGGCAGATAAAGATGGAGATGATCAGACATGGAAAAACATCATTTTGACACAAAGCCCTGGGCAGCACAGAACAGTGGGTGCAGCTGGTATCCAGTGGTCTTTGGAACTGTGTTTCTATCTCTTCTGTGACTTGAATAACAGTGGTGCATCTACTATGAACATCAATGTGGGTTGTAGAATCACCTACGGTGAATAATTTTATGTCACAAAATTACCAACAATGTTCACCCTTATTTTTCTTACTTTTCCATTAACACATTCTATGATATTTTTTAACAACTACACAGGCCATATCATTCTGGCAAGTGGAAATCAGTTTTGACACCTAGCAACCTATTTGAGTCTATCAGATAAATTAAAATATTGACTATAGCAATTTGTTTATTTGGTTGAAGCAGGTGAAATTGCTGATATTTGACCATTTTTAACCTATATAAATGGCCAATTCAAATAATTCAATCTAGTTATTAAAACAGCACAGCACTGAAGATGTAGAAAAGGATGTTTACCTCTTTTTTAGAAACTTCATATTCAACATATGGTTAGGTACCAGCAACATCAGCTTTACCTAGAGACTTGTTAGAAATACAGTCTTGGCATTGTGGGGAATGAACAGTGGGTGGGAGGCGTCGAGGGAGTAACGTGGAAACCTACACTATCATATGTGAAAAAGACAGCCATTGTCATTGCACTGTGGGAATAGGGGATACTGCAGAGGCCCTGTACAACAGTCTAGAGGGGTGGGATGGGGGGAACTGGGAGGGGGCCGAGGAGGGAGGGGACCAGGGATATACATATGACTAATCTGGGATTATACATATCTGTAAACAACAAAACTCTGTAAAAGCAACAAGTAAAATAAAAATAATTATTAAAAAAAAGAGAAACATACATATCTGTAAACAACAAAACTCTGTAAAAGTTAAAAGTAAAATAAAAGTTAAAAAAAAAAAAAAGAAATACAGTCATGGGCCTAACTTTAGACCTAAAGTAAACTCTTGGTCAATCTATGAAAGTCTTACTTGAAATTGTGCCTATTGGGATCTGTTTGCATTTCAGGTCACACAGGCCATTCAGGGCAAGGTCAAGGTCCAGGGAAGAAGGCACATCCTCCCTAGACCCTCCTGTAGGTGGCCATGGTCTTTCAATGCTCTCCGTCCTCTTTATGTATCATCACTCCCTCGCTCAAGGTCTTGTCCAAGTCTGGTCAGAGGCTTCCCCTTCTGTCCCAACGAATCCCCTGGATGACCAGAATGATATGGGAGATTTCCTTTTTTTTTCTAACTCTCATGCATAACCAGGGATTTCTGCTATAGTTTCAGTGAGTAAGTTTGGTTTTTTTCTACTCCAAGAAGCAGTGTATCAAGAAAATATGTGCTTTGGGAGTTAGACCTTAGCTTGAAACCCAGTTTAGTCTTTTCCGGCCATCTCATACTGAGGTTGGGCGAACGCATTTACATTTCTGAGACTAAAGTCCTTATCTGTTAAGTGTGGATAATATTATCTTCTTATGAGGGTTATTTTCAGTGAGACACGTGACTATGCTTGAGGTACAGGTATCTAATGTTAGTTTCTGTTCCCTCTGGGATTTAAGTGAGGGAAAGGATGAGAAGCAAGAGAGAAAGTGAGGCTGAGTGAGGCACACTCCCATTTTCGTATTATAACCATACACAACAGTCTTCATCACAACTGTATTCCTAATGCTTGGCCTAGAATCTCTCACAGAAAATATAGTCAGCATGAATATTCACTGAACAAATCTTCTGAGCTCTGTGCTTGCTCCATATATAGGAGAGTAAAAGAAAAGCTATGTTGCATTTATTCTTCAGCAAACCAAAAACTTGGACTGCTTGAACTGGATGCAGAAAGCCAAGACAGTGGTTATAGAAACAAACAAGCCAATGCCTGTGGCCAGAGGGACAAAACAAATGGAGTAGCATGGGAACCTGGTGAAACTAAGTAGTGTCTCTGGAGGGTTATGCCAGGTGGCAATTCTAGTTCCTTAAGTTTCTATACTGAACTCTTCACATGTTAACCCCTCCCTTCACCGCCTTCTTTAGCCAAAATAAAATTCTCTTATTCTAGAGGCCTTGCAGCCAGAATTGATGGGTAGTTTATGGAACTTGGAGAAATTTACTTTTAAAATATAAAAATATGTGTGGAGAAGCTTCGAAACCTATTCCTTTGGTGTGCTCAGATAGCGTGACCTGCACTTCTTGTGGTTTGTTCAGGAATGGCTATCATGTGACTCATTAGCTTACAGGAACATCAAGCATTTCATATGGCTTTTACTCTCTAAATCTTATGACAATGAGTATTGTTGTCTTTTATTCTGAGATAACCATGAAGCTCACAGCAGGATGACGGAGGTGACTTGGGTAGGACATTTTTTCCTGACTCAGTCTGTCTAGCAACTACCAAACAGGGAAATGATTGATGCTTTACACACATCTGATAAACAGTCTGATGTTTTTGCCTCTTTTCTTGTAGATCAAAAGAAGACCTACAATTATTATATCACATTGTCATTTACAAGTGACAAACTATATGATGAGTTTGGAAGAGAGGCTTCTGAAAATTTCACAGAAATGAGCCGGAAAATTGAGACAATGGTAAGCATTTTCCCCCTATTTCTAGAGCATTTGCTACCAGTTTTTACCATAAAGTTTAGCATCTGAACTTCTCAAACATCCATTCAACTGATCTTGTGTATCTTTGCAAAATGAAGAGAGCTCCCACCTGAGAGATGTAAAACAAAATGGACAATACATGACTTGGAGGACTACGCCTTACAGGACTGAATTTAGTGACCTTTAACCACTTCTATTTATCCTTCTTACCCTTCCTTAGCTAAAGCCACACTATTGGTCAGCAGAGTCCAGACATTCTGAGACTGTGAGGGTGATCCAAGATATAGTGGTCGTGTCATCAATTTCCTCAAGAAGAGACCTTGAGCAAAAAAAACATGTTGCATTTATTCTTCAGCAAACCAAAAACTTGGACTGCTTGAACTGGATGCAGAAAGCCAAGACAGTGGTTATAGAAACAAACAAGCCAATGCCTGTGGCCAGAGGGACAAAACAAATGGAGTAGCATGGGAACCTGGTGAAACTAAGTAGTGTCTCTGGAGGGTTATGCCAGGTGGCAATTCTAGTTCCTTAAGTTTCTATACTGAACTCTTCACATGTTAACCCCTCCCTTCACCGCCTTCTTTAGCCAAAATAAAATTCTCTTATTCTAGAGGCCTTGCAGCCAGAATTGATGGGTAGTTTATGGAACTTGGAGAAATTTACTTTTAAAATATAAAAATATGTGTGGAGAAGCTTCGAAACCTATTCCTTTGGTGTGCTCAGATAGCGTGACCTGCACTTCTTGTGGTTTGTTCAGGAATGGCTATCATGTGACTCATTAGCTTACAGGAACATCAAGCATTTCATATGGCTTTTACTCTCTAAATCTTATGACAATGAGTATTGTTGTCTTTTATTCTGAGATAACCATGAAGCTCACAGCAGGATGACGGAGGTGACTTGGGTAGGACATTTTTTCCTGACTCAGTCTGTCTAGCAACTACCAAACAGGGAAATGATTGATGCTTTACACACATCTGATAAACAGTCTGATGTTTTTGCCTCTTTTCTTGTAGATCAAAAGAAGACCTACAATTATTATATCACATTGTCATTTACAAGTGACAAACTATATGATGAGTTTGGAAGAGAGGCTTCTGAAAATTTCACAGAAATGAGCCGGAAAATTGAGACAATGGTAAGCATTTTCCCCCTATTTCTAGAGCATTTGCTACCAGTTTTTACCATAAAGTTTAGCATCTGAACTTCTCAAACATCCATTCAACTGATCTTGTGTATCTTTGCAAAATGAAGAGAGCTCCCACCTGAGAGATGTAAAACAAAATGGACAATACATGACTTGGAGGACTACGCCTTACAGGACTGAATTTAGTGACCTTTAACCACTTCTATTTATCCTTCTTACCCTTCCTTAGCTAAAGCCACACTATTGGTCAGCAGAGTCCAGACATTCTGAGACTGTGAGGGTGATCCAAGATATAGTGGTCGTGTCATCAATTTCCTCAAGAAGAGACCTTGAGCAAAAGGACATAAGATTGAAACTATTTGGCCACATACTTGAAGAGTAGTTTAGCATTTAAAAATATCCAACCTTGGACAGGTTTTTACTCATCTTTATCTTAGGGCATCAACATGCATCCTGAGGAATGAATGAAATATTTTAAATAGTGAAAAACAACATGCACGCCACGTCGCTTCAGTCATATTTGACTCTTAGCGATCTATGAACTGAAGCCAGCCAGGCTCCTCTATCCATGGGATTTTCCAGGGGAGAATACCGGAGTAGGTTGCCACGCTCTCCTCCAGGGGGTCTTCCCAACCCAGGGACTGAACCCTCATCTCCTATGTCTCCTGCATTGGCAGGCAGGTTCTTTACCACTAGTGCCACCTGGGAAAATGTAGCAGTATAGGTCAAAAGAGCAAGAGCCGGGGTGATGGCTTACCATTGCCAGATAACTTAGATCACGGTTTGGAATTTTCCTGATAGACTGTGAGGTAATGAGTGAAATGATGAAAAGTACCTTAAACTAGAAGTTGGGACACCTACTTCTAGTATCATTTACTAGCCAGTGATACGTCATTCAGCATCTCTTTTCTTGTTAATTTTAAATTTATTTTATTAAATTGAAGAATAACTGACTTACAGAATTGTGTTGCTTTCTGCCATACATCAGCAAGAATTAGCCACAGGTATACATATGTCCTCTCCCTCTTGAATTTCCATTCTACCTTCCTCCCCATCCCACCCCTCTAAGTTGTTACTGAGCCCTGGTTCTCTTCATCATTCTGGAAAAATTCCCTTGTACGTGAAAATTAAGACACTAGATTAGAAAATTTCTAGATTTTCTTCCAACATCTTGATTGAGAACAGAGTGGCAGTGACCCAGCTGGAAACTGCTTGGTAGACAAGAAGCCTGAAGATTTGGATACTTTGCTGAGAAGAAGGTCGAATCCTGCTTGAGTTTGTACTTGTAAACCCCAAATCAGGGAAATATCACATAAGCTCTTTTTAAGGAGGCATATCATCTTATCATCTATATCTATCTATATAGACATATATCTCCTTAAATTATAATATATAGTAAAGGAAAGTAAATGGAACTGAAGAGATCAAGTAAAAATACAACTAGTTTCCTTGGTTTTTTTTGTGTGTGTTAATCATTAAACTTTTTATAAGACTCAGACTGACTTAAACATAAAGGAATATGCATAGGGCTCTGGTACCCTTCAAAATTAGTAATTTTGAAGTTATTTGATAAAAATAAAAAGATAACCCTTTGAATTTATTTCCAAATGAATGCTGTCATTATAGGACTCATTTGAATGTGCTGATTTGTCTGTAATTGAAGTAATTGTGCTTGGGAGCAAAGACTCAGAAGTCAAAGTGTAAGAAAAAATAAAAAGGCTCATTGTTTGTCAATCAATCACCAGTTTGTAGCATCCGTGTTTGGTTTGCAGGTGGCTCAGTGGTGAAGATTCTGTCCGCCAATGTAGGAGATGTGGGTACAATCCCTGGGCTGGGAAGATCCCTTGGAGAAGGAAATGGCAATCCACTCCAGTATTCTTGCCTGACAGAGGAACATGTCAGGCTACAGTACATGAAGTTTCAAAGAAAACAAACAACAAAACAGTCCAACATGACTGAGTGATTAATGTGTGCACATGCACACACACACACACACACACAGAGGCTATGTATCTCAGTTCACCTGGGCCTTCCTGTGAGCATCTTGAGTGCTGAACTGGGTGTAAATTATAACAGAATAATTGATAACTTTTTCACCAGGTTTGAAAACAATGTTGACACCATTAATGCATTCATTCTCATAATCATTATCCCTTCCACGTACTAACCAAGACTGATCAAGCTTAGCTTCTAAGATCAGATAAGACTTGGCATGTTCAGGATGGTGTGGCCATAGACTGAACTTATTTATTTTTAAAAATTTTTTTTTCTTTTTTTAAAAATTTTTATTTTAATTTTTACTTTTACATAGCTTTGTTGTTTAAAGATATGTATGATCCCAGATTAGGTTGAACTTATTTTATGACCTACCATCTGACAGGTTTTTTTTCATTTCCTTTGTCTACCTACAGTAAAAATCTGTATCTCTCAGTGTGAATACTTTTATTAGTTTTCAAAACCCAGCCTCTTTATTCTCTTTTATCTCTTTTTGAGTGCAGCATTGCAGACAGTACTCCTAGCCCCTCTCCTTTGGTTCCGCAGTTCACATATCCCTCAGGCAGAGTTCAGTTAAAATCACTGAACAGAGTACAAAGAGACTCAAGTTCAGCACAATGTGAAATGCCGGTCAATGTGTTTTCAAGTTTTCTAAAAGATGTTTTAAGCTTTGAATCAATTTGCAGAATTTCAGAAAATTATCCTTGCTGACATATTTTGAATATCTTTGGAACAGGTGAAAAATGCATTTCATAAATCTTCATTGAGGGGAAAATTTGTCAAATCTCACATTATAAAGTTCAGGTATGTAGATCTAAAATGTTGACTTCTGATTATATTTTAAAGCTAAAGCTGTTAACCTGGTCAGTAATAAATACTGTGTGAAGTGTGCGTATGTGATATAATTTAATCCAACAGACTAATTTCAGACCTGTTCTGTGTAAGTCATGAGTTACAATGTGCCTTACTTATTCTTTAAATCCAAAAGAAAGCAGCTGCAAGATGATTTCAAAGGACACAAGTGTTATTGGTGGCTATGTTATATAATTTTCTTTTGGCTTGTTTATTTCTTGGAAACTAGCTAGCACAAATTGGAACCTAAACCACATCTATTGCTTTAGTAGTAGATAAGTGTCCTACATAAAATAGTGTAGTAGATGAGGGTTTTTTCCCTCTTCTTGGTTCTTCTTCCTAGTAATTTTCTTCCTTTTCTTTCATTTCACTCATTTTTTGGTTATACATATTTAAGAACAGATGGTTTATCTGTTCATCAACCATCAATAAACAGAATCCAGACCACAGCACTTAAAGGTAAACACTAGATGAGGATTTTAAAATAAAAAACAGTCTTAATACAATGCAAGAAAAAAAACAACAATGAAGAAAGTTAAAGAATGAAAGTACTTAAGAAAATAGAAGAAAAATAGGAACCTAGGAAACAGACAGGGAAACAGCAGAAAAAAACAAAGAATCAGAGAGGCACCACTGAAGCTAATGACAGAAAGTTTCAGGAGGGACTGGTCAGCATTGACAAAATTCCTGAGAGGCCACGTAAGATGACTACATATGAATACATATCTTCTTGTACCTGAAAGAGTGTATTTTGAAGACTAAACTTCTAAAAGAAGAAATGTTGCATCAGACAGGATGAATCAAATTTATAACAGATAAACTGCCTTCCAAAAATGAGATTCTAATTTGTATTCCCACCTACAGTTTGGGAGCATAGGAGCTGAGGCAATGTACCAGTGATGAGTGAGATTCTTTGGGGTTCTGGTTCAAGATGAGGAAGTGGAAAGAACAAAACTCACCTTCTCCCATGGACACACAGAGTCTACAGCTATAGCACAAGCTTCATTGAGGGAAAATTTGTAAATCTCACATTATAAAGTTCAGGTATGTAGATCTAAAATGTTGACTTCTGATTATATTTTAAAGCTAAAGCTGTTAACCTGGTCAGTAATAAATACTGTGTGAAGTGTGCGTATGTGATATAATTTAATCCAACAGACTAATTTCAGACCTGTTCTGTGTAAGTCATGAGTTACAATGTGCCTTACTTATTCTTTAAATCCAAAAGAAAGCAGCTGCAAGATGATTTCAAAGGACACAAGTGTTATTGGTGGCTATGTTATATAATTTTCTTTTGGCTTGTTTATTTCTTGGAAACTAGCTAGCACAAATTGGAACCTAAACCACATCTATTGCTTTAGTAGTAGATAAGTGTCCTACATAAAATAGTGTAGTAGATGAGGGTTTTTTCCCTCTTCTTGGTTCTTCTTCCTAGTAATTTTCTTCCTTTTCTTTCATTTCACTCATTTTTTGGTTATACATATTTAAGAACAGATGGTTTATCTGTTCATCAACCATCAATAAACAGAATCCAGACCACAGCACTTAAAGGTAAACACTAGATGAGGATTTTAAAATAAAAAACAGTCTTAATACAATGCAAGAAAAAAAACAACAATGAAGAAAGTTAAAGAATGAAAGTACTTAAGAAAATAGAAGAAAAATAGGAACCTAGGAAACAGACAGGGAAACAGCAGAAAAAAACAAAGAATCAGAGAGGCACCACTGAAGCTAATGACAGAAAGTTTCAGGGAGGGACTGGTCAGCATTGACAAAATTCCTGAGAGGCCACGTAAGATGACTACATATGAATACATATCTTCTTGTACCTGAAAGAGTGTATTTTGAAGACTAAACTTCTAAAAGAAGAAATGTTGCATCAGACAGGATGAATCAAATTTATAACAGATAAACTGCCTTCCAAAAATGAGATTCTAATTTGTATTCCCACCTACAGTTTGGGAGCATAGGAGCTGAGGCAATGTACCAGTGATGAGTGAGATTCTTTGGGGGTTCTGGTTCAAGATGAGGAAGTGGAAAGAACAAAACTCACCTTCTCCCATGGACACACAGAGTCTACAGCTATAGCACAAGCAATTTTTTCTTAAAAACAAAACAAAACAAAACAAAAAAACCCAAAGGTTGACTGAGTAACTACTACACATTGGGCAAATGAGAAGAAAACCACAGTGAAGCAGGATGGAGAGGCTGGGACACAATCTTGCCATAAATCCCACTACCCCCACACCAGGAAAAGCAAACTCAGAGAATCTCCCTGATGGGCAAAAGATTTGAACCCCACATCAAGCACCTTAACATTTAGGACCTGCATCTGAGAGATGAGCCTAACTTTGTTATTCTTTTTTTTTTTTTTTAAATATTTACTTTCATTTATTTATTTAACTATACTGGGTTCTAGCTGCAGTATGTGGGATCTTAGTTCCCTGACCAGACTCAAACCCAGGCTCCCAGCATTGGGAGCACAGAGTCTTAGCCACTGTAGCACCAGGGAAGTCCCAAGCCTACCTTTGAAAAGGAGCAGGCTTTGAGCGCTGAGATCCACAAACTTGGAGTCACCTGGGTGATGGCTCTTAAAGGACCCATGCACTTGGACTTACCCATCCCAGGGCTCTGCGCAGCACACAGCGGCAGCCTATTGCACCCAGACTAAAAGGGAACTGATCGTGATTGTGAAAGAAGGGGTAGAGTACTGACAGAGAATGAGAAAGAATAGTCAAGGATGATTCTGAAGCAGTAATTCATTCAAACGCTAAGGTTCATTAACAGTCTGTTGTGAAAATAAAATCACAGGAAGGCAAGACAACTTGGTCAAGCTTTCTAATATCTTTAGGATTAGGAGCTGTTGAAAAGAAGCCTATACATATGAATACATATCTTCTTGTACCTGAAAGAGTGTATTTTGAAGACTAAACTTCTAAAAGAAGAAATGTTGCATCAGACAGGATGAATCAAATTTATAACAGATAAACTGCCTTCCAAAAATGAGATTCTAATTTGTATTCCCACCTACAGTTTGGGAGCATAGGAGCTGAGGCAATGTACCAGTGATGAGTGAGATTCTTTGGGGGTTCTGGTTCAAGATGAGGAAGTGGAAAGAACAAAACTCACCTTCTCCCATGGACACACAGAGTCTACAGCTATAGCACAAGCAATTTTTTCTTAAAAACAAAACAAAACAAAACAAAAAAACCCAAAGGTTGACTGAGTAACTACTACACATTGGGCAAATGAGAAGAAAACCACAGTGAAGCAGGATGGAGAGGCTGGGACACAATCTTGCCATAAATCCCACTACCCCCACACCAGGAAAAGCAAACTCAGAGAATCTCCCTGATGGGCAAAAGATTTGAACCCCACATCAAGCACCTTAACATTTAGGACCTGCATCTGAGAGATGAGCCTAACTTTGTTATTCTTTTTTTTTTTTTTTTTAAATATTTACTTTCATTTATTTATTTAACTATACTGGGTTCTAGCTGCAGTATGTGGGATCTTAGTTCCCTGACCAGACTCAAACCCAGGCTCCCAGCATTGGGAGCACAGAGTCTTAGCCACTGTAGCACCAGGGAAGTCCCAAGCCTACCTTTGAAAAGGAGCAGGCTTTGAGCGCTGAGATCCACAAACTTGGAGTCACCTGGGTGATGGCTCTTAAAGGACCCATGCACTTGGACTTACCCATCCCAGGGCTCTGCGCAGCACACAGCGGCAGCCTATTGCACCCAGACTAAAAGGGAACTGATCGTGATTGTGAAAGAAGGGGTAGAGTACTGACAGAGAATGAGAAAGAATAGTCAAGGATGATTCTGAAGCAGTAATTCATTCAAACGCTAAGGTTCATTAACAGTCTGTTGTGAAAATAAAATCACAGGAAGGCAAGACAACTTGGTCAAGCTTTCTAATATCTTTAGGATTAGGAGCTGTTGAAAAGAGCCTGAGATTACGGAGAAATCAGTGGATTTAATTAAATGCTAGGAAGTAAGTCTGAAAGCTAAACCCAGGGCTGATTTCACATTCACCATACATTCTATTGGATAATTTTGAATGGCTGACAAGAAAATTGTCTTTTTATATTAAAAATCCAAATATTTAACTATATCCCATGGTGGTAAGGAAGATCATGAGCATACTAGTTGATTATCAAAAAGGCTGAGATGGGAGTTCTGTATGTGGCAAACAACAGGAATCTTGTTGTTCACTTGCTAAGTCATATCTGACTTTGTGACTCCATGGACTACAGCACGCCAGACTTCCCTGTCCTTCACTGTCTCCCAGAGTTTGCTCAGACTCATGCCCATTGAGTCAGTGATGCCATCCATCTCATCCTCTGCTACCCCTCCTCCTCCTCCCTTCAGTCTTTCCCAGCACCAGGAATATAGAAGAAAACAAGTCAGATCTTGTAAAATTGCATTTACAGATTTTTGTGTGTGTGTTTAAAATGAGTGATTAAAAAAAAAAAAGTGTGATATTACCATACATCTTATTTGGAATTTCACCTTTTAAAACCGTATTTCTCTCTTTTTTGGCCCACAGTCAAGAGAAACATGGAGTGTTGGCTCATATGCTGCTGATTTTCAGATTTCCTTCTACTAAGGACCCTGAAACCATAAATCAAATAATACAACGAATTCTATATGAAAAGCTGCACGATACTGTAGGACCTCCTAAATTAGATCCTGAATCAGTTGAAATTAAAAGTAAATTTATTTCTTCTAATTCTCTTATGTAGAAAACTCCACTGGGAAGTCCCAAGCCTACCTTTGAAAAGGAGCAGGGTTTGAGCGCTGAGATCCACAAACTTGGAGTCACCTGGGTGATGGCTCTTAAAGGACCCATGCACTTGGACTTACCCATCCCAGGGCTCTGCGCAGCACACAGCGGCAGCCTATTGCACCCAGACTAAAAGGGAACTGATCGTGATTGTGAAAGAAGGGGTAGAGTACTGACAGAGAATGAGAAAGAATAGTCAAGGATGATTCTGAAGCAGTAATTCATTCAAACGCTAAGGTTCATTAACAGTCTGTTGTGAAAATAAAATCACAGGAAGGCAAGACAACTTGGTCAAGCTTTCTAATATCTTTAGGATTAGGAGCTGTTGAAAAGAGCCTGAGATTACGGAGAAATCAGTGGATTTAATTAAATGCTAGGAAGTAAGTCTGAAAGCTAAACCCAGGGCTGATTTCACATTCACCATACATTCTATTGGATAATTTTGAATGGCTGACAAGAAAATTGTCTTTTTATATTAAAAATCCAAATATTTAACTATATCCCATGGTGGTAAGGAAGATCATGAGCATACTAGTTGATTATCAAAAAGGCTGAGATGGGAGTTCTGTATGTGGCAAACAACAGGAATCTTGTTGTTCACTTGCTAAGTCATATCTGACTTTGTGACTCCATGGACTACAGCACGCCAGACTTCCCTGTCCTTCACTGTCTCCCAGAGTTTGCTCAGACTCATGCCCATTGAGTCAGTGATGCCATCCATCTCATCCTCTGCTACCCCTCCTCCTCCTCCCTTCAGTCTTTCCCAGCACCAGGAATATAGAAGAAAACAAGTCAGATCTTGTAAAATTGCATTTACAGATTTTTGTGTGTGTGTTTAAAATGAGTGATTAAAAAAAAAAAAGTGTGATATTACCATACATCTTATTTGGAATTTCACCTTTTAAAACCGTATTTCTCTCTTTTTTGGCCCACAGTCAAGAGAAACATGGAGTGTTGGCTCATATGCTGCTGATTTTCAGATTTCCTTCTACTAAGGACCCTGAAACCATAAATCAAATAATACAACGAATTCTATATGAAAAGCTGCACGATACTGTAGGACCTCCTAAATTAGATCCTGAATCAGTTGAAATTAAAAGTAAATTTATTTCTTCTAATTCTCTTATGTAGAAAACTCCACTAAGTTTGGTTTGGGGTACTAATTTTTTTTAAGTTTTTGGATGTTTTTCATTATGGGTTTTTACCACCAACAGAATATTTCTTTGGGACTAACTTGGTTTGAATGAAGTTTTAAAAACTTTAATACTACCTTAAACTTACACCTTCCCAGCAAGTCCGTCATTATCTCTTGAGCCTGGGTTTTTTTTCTATCTTGGGCTCTATACTTTAGCTGTAGAATCCAAAGATAAATGAAGAATGTGGCTCTGTGCATTTATTCCTCTTCTTTTGCTTGTTGCTTGCTTTTTGTGTTCTGAGTATGATGGCTTATATGCTACTGATTTTTAGATTTCATGATAGGCTCTCCTTCCCTTAGGCCCTTTGCTGATTTAAAGTTTGCAATTCATTTTCTGGAAAAATTATTTTTGGTATATTTTACTGCTAATTTGAAAAATCTAAAGCTTTAGTTTTTGCCAGGGTACAAGATAAATAGTGATAGGTCCTCATAACTAGAAAGTGAAAAACATAGAAGAGCCTCAGGGGAAATAAAAGACTGGTTAAAAACTAAGTCATATGTTATAGAACAGGGCCAGGCACATGTATAATCTTAAACTTACTAGTAGCCACATTAAAAAAGTAAAAGTAATCATGTGAAATGTATTTAAATAATTTATTTAATAATTATTTAAATAATTTATATATTTAACCCAATATATCCAAAGCAGTACTATTTCAACAAGTAGTCCATGTAATTGTCTACTTGTTGAAATTTAATACTGTAATTTATAATATATTGTATTCATAATGTATTTATATTGACAGTCGATATAAATATTATTCAAGACATTTGAAAATGATTATATATTTTATATGTAGAGTACACTGTGACTCAGCCACATTTCAAGAGCTCACTAGGCACATGTGGCTAGTGGATACAGTATTGGATATGGCTGTACTAGAAAGAAGAGAATGGGGGACAAGAAGAAAGAATGAACACAAGTGCTAATATAAAAGCTGACAGATGTAGCTAGAGACCGAACCTGGTGGTCAGTACCTCTACTCACTTAGAAAAGGAAATCTACTAGTCAAGTCCAATTATTAGTATGTAAATTGTGGGGCCCAGTGCAAAGTGAAACTGTGAGACTCTTTGAAAAAGCAATTGGACAGTGCTATTAAAGATACTAAGATATATGATTGTTCTTTCATGGTCTCTTTTGATTTGTCATGGTATTTTCATTTGTTAATTAATATTCTAAGTGAAAATATCAAAATTTTAAATTACTAGCAAGGGTTTTGCTGTTCACCTTTGTATTGTGAAATGTCAATTTCAAATACAAATATAAAAGCATTTAGTTTTTATTTGGATTCATGAAAATTATATAACTGCATTTCACAGCTCGTCCATGCAGGCATTTTGGCTACTAGATCAATGGAAACAGTATTTCCCTTCTAGATACAGGAACATTTTACCAGTACTATACTTTCAGCTTGGGGCTTCCCAGGTCTTGCTAGTAGTAGAGAACCTGCCTGCCAATGCAGGAGACAGAAGAGACATGGGTTTGACTCCCTAGGAAATAAAAGACTTGAAAGTGAAACATAGAAGAGCCTCAGGGGAAATAAAAGACTGGTTAAAAACTAAGTCATATGTTATAGAACAGGGCCAGGCACATGTATAATCTTAAACTTACTAGTAGCCACATTAAAAAAGTAAAAGTAATCATGTGAAATGTATTTAAATAATTTATTTAATAATTATTTAAATAATTTATATATTTAACCCAATATATCCAAAGCAGTACTATTTCAACAAGTAGTCCATGTAATTGTCTACTTGTTGAAATTTAATACTGTAATTTATAATATATTGTATTCATAATGTATTTATATTGACAGTCGATATAAATATTATTCAAGACATTTGAAAATGATTATATATTTTATATGTAGAGTACACTGTGACTCAGCCACATTTCAAGAGCTCACTAGGCACATGTGGCTAGTGGATACAGTATTGGATATGGCTGTACTAGAAAGAAGAGAATGGGGGACAAGAAGAAAGAATGAACACAAGTGCTAATATAAAAGCTGACAGATGTAGCTAGAGACCGAACCTGGTGGTCAGTACCTCTACTCACTTAGAAAAGGAAATCTACTAGTCAAGTCCAATTATTAGTATGTAAATTGTGGGGCCCAGTGCAAAGTGAAACTGTGAGACTCTTTGAAAAAGCAATTGGACAGTGCTATTAAAGATACTAAGATATATGATTGTTCTTTCATGGTCTCTTTTGATTTGTCATGGTATTTTCATTTGTTAATTAATATTCTAAGTGAAAATATCAAAATTTTAAATTACTAGCAAGGGTTTTGCTGTTCACCTTTGTATTGTGAAATGTCAATTTCAAATACAAATATAAAAGCATTTAGTTTTTATTTGGATTCATGAAAATTATATAACTGCATTTCACAGCTCGTCCATGCAGGCATTTTGGCTACTAGATCAATGGAAACAGTATTTCCCTTCTAGATACAGGAACATTTTACCAGTACTATACTTTCAGCTTGGGGCTTCCCAGGTCATGCTAGTAGTAGAGAACCTGCCTGCCAATGCAGGAGACAGAAGAGACATGGGTTTGATCCCTGGGTTGAGGAGATTCCCTGGAGGAGGGCATGACAACCCATTCCAGCATAGGACTGTGCAGATACACACATCACACATTCATGAAGTCAACTCTGTCAGGAATATTGTAAAAAAATAAATGAAATTCAACTAACTAAATTTAAAGATCAAATTAACTTTATTCAATGATTCACGAATTGGGCGGCATTCCTCCTTAGTAGATAGGAGCTCCGAGGAGCTCTACAAAATGAAAGACTTCTATGGCCAGAAGGAGGCAAGACAACGAAGCTTTCTAGTCTAGTGGACTGTGTCAGGAAAGGGCAACTTCCCTTGGGGGTAGGTGGGGGTCTGTCAGATAGATTACTTCACTAGTGCTGGCCAGCGATTCACTGATTAAAGGTCACATTCCTGAGATAGGCTGAAACTGCAATTAGGCTAGGTATTAGGTCTTGGTTTATTGATGTGAGACTTAGCACAATGACTCCATTTTGAGTCTCTTTTCTTTTTGTAACAGTATCAACATGCAAAGCCAGAATTTTCTCTAGGAAAAGCTTGAAATAAAGAACAGATTACTGAGATCGGGAGAATTCTTGTGGCAGTGTTTTTAAATATTAACTGAGAATAAGTGACCACTTCTTCCTAACTTTTGTCACTTCCCCAAATATAGCCAGAATAAAGAAAGTCACAAAGAAGGCTTTCTAGAAAATAGATTTATTTGTAAATCAATACTATTTGTTGGAGTTGAAAATTGGCAAAGAACTGAGTCAGCCCAAAGTCGCCGCCAGTTTCTCAGATATAAACAGAACAGTCACAAAGCCAAGGGCGCTTTCGTGAAAATATCAAAATTTTAAATTACTAGCAAGGGTTTTGCTGTTCACCTTTGTATTGTGAAATGTCAATTTCAAATACAAATATAAAAGCATTTAGTTTTTATTTGGATTCATGAAAATTATATAACTTCATTTCACAGCTCGTCAATGCAGGCATTTTGGCTACTAGATCAATGGAAACAGTATTTCCTTCTAGATACAGGAACATTTTACCAGTACTATACTTTCAGCTTGGGGCTTCCCAGGTCATGCTAGTAGTAGAGAACCTGCCTGCCAATGCAGGAGACAGAAGAGACATGGGTTTGATCCCTGGGTTGAGGAGATTCCCTGGAGGAGGGCATGACAACCCATTCCAGCATAGGACTGTGCAGATACACACATCACACATTCATGAAGTCAACTCTGTCAGGAATATTGTAAAAAAATAAATGAAATTCAACTAACTAAATTTAAAGATCAAATTAACTTTATTCAATGATTCACGAATTGGGCGGCATTCCTCCTTAGTAGATAGGAGCTCCGAGGAGCTCTACAAAATGAAAGACTTCTATGGCCAGAAGGAGGCAAGACAACGAAGCTTTCTAGTCTAGTGGACTGTGTCAGGAAAGGGCAACTTCCCTTGGGGGTAGGTGGGGGTCTGTCAGATAGATTACTTCACTAGTGCTGGCCAGCGATTCACTGATTAAAGGTCACATTCCTGAGATAGGCTGAAACTGCAATTAGGCTAGGTATTAGGTCTTGGTTTATTGATGTGAGACTTAGCACAATGACTCCATTTTGAGTCTCTTTTCTTTTTGTAACAGTATCAACATGCAAAGCCAGAATTTTCTCTAGGAAAAGCTTGAAATAAAGAACAGATTACTGAGATCGGGAGAATTCTTGTGGCAGTGTTTTTAAATATTAACTGAGAATAAGTGACCACTTCTTCCTAACTTTTGTCACTTCCCCAAATATAGCCAGAATAAAGAAAGTCACAAAGAAGGCTTTCTAGAAAATAGATTTATTTGTAAATCAATACTATTTGTTGGAGTTGAAAATTGGCAAAGAACTGAGTCAGCCCAAAGTCCCGCCCCGTCGCCAGTCTCTTCCCTACACGACCTCTGCGATACAAAGCTTTCCTACCTGAGGACTCAGGTCAGCACACTCCTCCGGCCACCCCCAGATACTTAAGGTCCCTCATGCCATTGGTCTCTTGGCTCTCCCTCTTGGCCCTCTCTCTCGGCCCTCTCTCAGACCCTTCTCCCTCTCTCTCTGCTCGCCTGTCTCTCCCAGTCATGTCTGTGTAGTCAGATCTCTCCTGGTTACGCCTGTCTAAACCCAATATGAATAAACCTGATCCTCCCTGGCATCCCTCGTTTTCGCTGTCTTTCTTTTACACTTCTTTTTTAAATTATTAATAACTAAAAAAAAAAATAGCTTTTTTTTTCCTTTTAGAATTTCCATCTTGCCATGTTCAAAGAAAATGGGTTCAGTCATTAGAAAGCTACTGAGTCAGGAAATTTGAGTACTGAAAGTTTTATGTAACTGTTGGTTGGTGTAGTGTTTGGATAGGATTAGGGTCTGATTGTTGAGTGAAGGGCCCCTGGCTAGAACTGAATGACAATTTGAGGGCACACTGTCTTGCTAAAACTTGAGCAAAAGGAAGACCTAAAAAAAGATAGTATTGTTTTTAAACGGGCGTGAGGACTAATTTATGGACATGCCACTAGGATATCTTATACAGATGGAACTATGCCTATGAGTTTGGATAAACAAAATAAAACTGAAATAATGGTCAATAAAAATATGACTACATTTAGGGAATCAATAGTGAGGTTTAGGATATGATTTCTCCACAAAAGCTGTGGATTATCTATATCTTATTTCCTGCTATAAAACTCAGATTCGCAGATTTTAGCACAAAGCTACTGAGTCAGAATTACTGGGAAAAGGGATTTACAGTATAAAGATGCTCTTTAGGTGACTTTCAGCCACATTTAAGTTTCAAGAAACACTGTTCTGGTCTCTCTTCTCCTCAAGACAATGAACATATTATGTCTATGATAAATTGCATTGCTTTTTAAAAAAATTTACAATGTAGAGTTACAATCTTTAAATGGAATTAAGTAATCTTAATAAAAGTTCTCAAGAGGTTTTATGAAATTCTGTTGTGCAGACCTTGTTTTATCCACCATTTCTGTGTGTTTCAGAAATCAACAAGACAGAAACAGACAACTTTCTGAACAATTGTAAGTTTCATACATATATTAAAATTGCATTACCTGAGTGAAAAAAGTTAACTCTTAGATTATTTGTTTCCTTTGTTGGTATTATAGGGTCAGAGTAAAGTTTGATCTATGTATAGTTCATGGTGTTTATCTTATCTTTGAGGCATTTTATTCTTTATTGCAAAAGACTAAAAATTGGGAGGACTTTGAAATGGATATATGGGGCCCATGGCAGATGGGTAGTAGAAGTGAGTGGTGCAGTTGTTAAAGAAAGGCAAAAATATTTCTTAATGTTTTGACTGCAGATATCTACCATATGTGCATACAGAAATTTTTTAGAGATTGCATAGGAGTAATCTGTATGTTGGTATTTTTTAGCTAGAGGCATAAACTTACTCTTACTCTACACTAAATAAAAATCTTGATGTTATTAATCCCATATTATAAAAACTGCAGACAATTACGGGATTGGGGTATAGGTTGATGAAATTACTGAAGGCCCAGATAATACCTTCACCTGTATTCTAAAAGTGCTGACTCAAGGCATAGTATTTTCTTTCCCTTACAGCAGAGTATCCTATCATGATTTAGAGAATACATTTGATAGTTAACAGAATTAGTACACAATCCCTTTATGTTAAAGAATGAAAGGAAATGTGAGAGAAAAAAAAAATAAATTTTTTTAAAAAATTAGAAAAAAAAAAAAAAAGGAAATGTGCTGCTCACCAGCTCAGAATGTTGGTTAATTCATAGACTTAACTAAACATAAAATCAAACAATAATCCCATTACATGGCATGTCCTTTCAACACCAGTATTTATTGGAAATCTTCTGTGCTAGTCAATAGGGATATAAAATGGATAAGATTTAATCCTCGCTTAAGACAGTTTATACTTGAACAAGACTAGATATGTCAGACTAACACATAAACACAGAATTATAAAACAAAAGTTCTTAAGTGGGCAATTTTGACCCCCCAAGTGACTATATCCTATTGTGGCATTTTGGTTATCATGATTGTTGGAGTGGGCAGGGATGCTACTTGCATCTAGTATGTATAGGCCAGGGATCCTTTTAAACATCTTATTATGCGCAAGACAGACGCCCCCTCTTCAACAAAGAATTATCTATCTGAAAAAGTGCCAAGATTGAGAAACTGCTGTAAATAATATCCTAATACTAATATTAATACATATACATACAATAATGTATATACTAATATATATTAATCTATTATATATAGAAAGAAATACATACATTATGTATATACATACACAGGCTTCCCAGGTGGCACTAGTGGTAAAGAACCTACCTGCCAATGCAGAAGACACAGGAGATGTGGGTTTGATCCCTGGGTTGGGAAGATTCTCCTGGAGAAGGAAATGGCAACCCACTCCAGTATTCTTGCCTGGAGAATCCCATGAACAGAGATGCCTGGTGGGCTACAGTCCATGGGGTTGCAAAGGGTAGGACATGACTGTGCACACACAAGAGAATCTGATACTTAAAAAAACAACTGCTAACAAATACATCATCTCTTTTTTCAGGTTGTGGCACACGAAGGAACAAAACTACAGGACAAAGTCTCAGGATTGTTGGTGGGACAGAGGTACAAGAGGGAGAATGGCCATGGCAAGCTAGCCTGCAATGGGATGGGATCCATCGCTGTGGAGCAACTTTAATTAATGCCACATGGCTTGTGAGTGCTGCCCACTGCTTTAGAGGGTGAGTCCTGAACCTTGAGAATGACTGGATGGGGAGGGTGGTTTATTCATCGACTCATGTGACGCCATGGACTGTAGCCCGCCAAGCGCTTCCATTCATGAGGTTCCCCAGGGAAGAATACTGGAGTGGGTTGCCATTTCCTTCTCCATGAGAATGACTATGGGGGGAAGCAAAGTGCACTTGGTCAGGCTGGGCAGGAAGGACATACCTCATGAGAGATGAGTTTCATACAAATTAAAGATTATATACATACACATGTACATATAGTAAGAGGTTTTATAATCTAGACATGGAAATGGTACCAAAGAACAGGTAGATAAGTTTTCCATGGATAATTTCACAGTAATTTATCAAAGGAAGCAGAAATTTGAGAAATTATCTCAAAGTTAGAGTATGGTATCAAAGAGAAGAACCATATCTCTCTACTGCATATCTACCTGAGATAGAGGATAAGTGGACTATAGGTTTGACCCTGATGGGGAAATTCTAAGAAAAAATTCAACATGAAGAAATTTGGTAGGAACAAACTATATTGATACAACTAGACTGACTAGTTATATTTCAAGGAATTTCAACTCAATCTTCCAACTCAGTGCAAAATGCCTACAGTATACAGGATAAGTAATGCATTGTTAAATTATTGTGCAGCATTTTTGATTTTCAGAGAAATGTGTGAATAGGCAATGTGGTACATATAGAATACATTTAGTTCTCTCATTATGTACAGGATATACTTTCCATACATCACTTTCTGATGCCCAGAAATATCAAAAGGCCCTAGGATCTGGAGTGGGTGACTCAATATGCAGAATGACATGCACATCCTAAGAAAGCAAACAGGCATGCTCAGTCACTCAGTTGTTTCCAACTCTATGGAACCCTGTGGACTTTAGCCCACTGGGCTCCTCTGTCCATGGGATTCTCTGGAGTGAGTTGACATTTGTTCCTCCAGCAGATCTTCTCGACCCACGGATCGAACCCATATCTCCTGGATTTCCTTGCGTTTGCAGGTGGATTCTTTACTGCAGAATCACCTGGGAAGCCCTAAGAAACATGACACAGTGGCATTTCTGCCTGATCTGACCCTGAGCCTTAGACTGGATGGGGAGGGTGGTTTATTCATCGACTCATGTGCGCCATGGACTGTAGCCCGCCAAGCGCTTCCATTCATGAGGTTCCCCAGGGAAGAATACTGGAGTGGGTTGCCATTTCCTTCTCCATGAGAATGACTATGGGGGGAAGCAAAGTGCACTTGGTCAGGCTGGGCAGGAAGGACATACCTCATGAGAGATGAGTTTCATACAAATTAAAGATTATATACATACACATGTACATATAGTAAGAGGTTTTATAATCTAGACATGGAAATGGTACCAAAGAACAGGTAGATAAGTTTTCCATGGATAATTTCACAGTAATTTATCAAAGGAAGCAGAAATTTGAGAAATTATCTCAAAGTTAGAGTATGGTATCAAAGAGAAGAACCATATCTCTCTACTGCATATCTACCTGAGATAGAGGATAAGTGGACTATAGGTTTGACCCTGATGGGGAAATTCTAAGAAAAAATTCAACATGAAGAAATTTGGTAGGAACAAACTATATTGATACAACTAGACTGACTAGTTATATTTCAAGGAATTTCAACTCAATCTTCCAACTCAGTGCAAAATGCCTACAGTATACAGGATAAGTAATGCATTGTTAAATTATTGTGCAGCATTTTGATTTTCAGAGAAATGTGTGAATAGGCAATGTGGTACATATAGAATACATTTAGTTCTCTCATTATGTACAGGATATACTTTCCATACATCACTTTCTGATGCCCAGAAATATCAAAAGGCCCTAGGATCTGGAGTGGGTGACTCAATATGCAGAATGACATGCACATCCTAAGAAAGCAAACAGGCATGCTCAGTCACTCAGTTGTTTCCAACTCTATGGAACCCTGTGGACTTTAGCCCACTGGGCTCCTCTGTCCATGGGATTCTCTGGAGTGAGTTGACATTTGTTCCTCCAGCAGATCTTCTCGACCCACGGATCGAACCCATATCTCCTGGATTTCCTTGCGTTTGCAGGTGGATTCTTTACTGCAGAATCACCTGGGAAGCCCTAAGAAACATGACACAGTGGCATTTCTGCCTGATCTGACCCTGAGCCTTAGATAGGCAAGCATTTGTGTCTTTGAATAGAAAGTATAATTTTAAAAGGAAAACTTACTTTGATATGTGTATGCTATTCAAATAGTTTTATTAGTAATATGGTAAAGTGGGACTTGTTACTCATACTTTCTCCTCAGGTATAAGGACCCAGCCAGGTGGACTGCTTCCTTTGGCATCACAATACAGCCTCCAAAAATGAAACAACACCTCCGGAGGATAATTGTGCATGAAAAATACAAATATCCATCGCATGACTATGATATTTCAGTCTTACAGCTTTCCAGGCCTGTTCCCTCCTCAAATGCAGTACACAAGATTTGTCTCCCTGATGCATCCCATGAGTTCCACCCTGGGGATAAGATGTTTGTGACAGGATTTGGAGCACTGCAGAATGATGGTGAGCATCTCAGGAGACTGTCAAGTCATGGTAACCTAATTTGGTATACTAAGGCATCTAAAGAATGGAGTGCCATTAGGTCAAAATATATTGGTGGGTTGGTCATAAGAACCTGGGCCAAGTTAGGTCCTGCATGTGAACTAAGTGATTTAGAAGACACATAAACTCCTTTCTGCCTTAGGTTACTATCAAGTACGTCACTACCACTATAGTAATGGTAACTGATCAGATGTCTCAAAGAGTGAATACATCTGACAATTTTACTAGGTGTGAACCAGATAAGAGTTTAGGGATCATTAATACATACACCCAATTGTGAAGATCAGAGAAGCATAAAGTCACCATCCTCCCCACTGGAATGAATTCAGATGTCTCAAAAGTTTTTGGGCACCTAACTTCATTATGTACAGGATATACTTTCCATACATCACTTTCTGATGCCCAGAAATATCAAAAGGCCCTAGGATCTGGAGTGGGTGACTCAATATGCAGAATGACATGCACATCCTAAGAAAGCAAACAGGCATGCTCAGTCACTCAGTTGTTTCCAACTCTATGGAACCCTGTGGACTTTAGCCCACTGGGCTCCTCTGTCCATGGGATTCTCTGGAGTGAGTTGACATTTGTTCCTCCAGCAGATCTTCTCGACCCACGGATCGAACCCATATCTCCTGGATTTCCTTGCGTTTGCAGGTGGATTCTTTACTGCAGAATCACCTGGGAAGCCCTAAGAAACATGACACAGTGGCATTTCTGCCTGATCTGACCCTGAGCCTTAGATAGGCAAGCATTTGTGTCTTTGAATAGAAAGTATAATTTTAAAAGGAAAACTTACTTTGATATGTGTATGCTATTCAAATAGTTTTATTAGTAATATGGTAAAGTGGGACTTGTTACTCATACTTTCTCCTCAGGTATAAGGACCCAGCCAGGTGGACTGCTTCCTTTGGCATCACAATACAGCCTCCAAAAATGAAACAACACCTCCGGAGGATAATTGTGCATGAAAAATACAAATATCCATCGCATGACTATGATATTTCAGTCTTACAGCTTTCCAGGCCTGTTCCCTCCTCAAATGCAGTACACAAGATTTGTCTCCCTGATGCATCCCATGAGTTCCACCCTGGGGATAAGATGTTTGTGACAGGATTTGGAGCACTGCAGAATGATGGTGAGCATCTCAGGAGACTGTCAAGTCATGGTAACCTAATTTGGTATACTAAGGCATCTAAAGAATGGAGTGCCATTAGGTCAAAATATATTGGTGGGTTGGTCATAAGAACCTGGGCCAAGTTAGGTCCTGCATGTGAACTAAGTGATTTAGAAGACACATAAACTCCTTTCTGCCTTAGGTTACTATCAAGTACATCACTACCACTATAGTAATGGTAACTGATCAGATGTCTCAAAGAGTGAATACATCTGACAATTTTACTAGGGTGTGAACCAGATAAGAGTTTAGGGATCATTAATACATACACCCAATTGTGAAGATCAGAGAAGCATAAAGTCACCATCCTCCCCCACTGGAATGATCTTCTAAGTTTAACAATGGCATAGAAATTACTTCAACTACTTGAAGTTCTTTCCTGGACACCTAACTTCATTTAACATAGTTAGAAACATTTCCCAAATATCACTGTATCTGAAAAAATACATATCCCAAGGTTCTATGTACCATCTTACCCAGTAGTAATAAAAGGCTTTCTTCAGGTTTATAGGATATATGTATATTTATACACATGAAGTCTATTTTTTCCCCTTCAGGTAACAGTCAAAATAATCTTCGGCAAGTACAGGTGGATCTCATAGACACTAAAACTTGTAATGCACCCCAAGTTTACAGTAATGAGATAACCCCAAGAATGATATGTGCTGGTTCCCTGGAAGGAAAAAGATGCATGCCAGGTAAGTGGTTGGCTGCATAACTTTTTGTTCAACTTTTATTTTTAAATAATTAGAGCTTTACAAGAAGTTGCAAAGATAGTACAGAGGGGTCTCATCTATCCTTTGCCCATATTCTCCAAGGGTTACACCTCATATAACTGGAGTCGAATATAAAAGCTAGAAATTGACCTAGGTACAAGGTGTGCTCTAGCTTTTATCACATGTGTAGATTTGTGCCATCATCCCTGTGGTTAAGAACTCCCCCATCACCATAAGAGATCTGTCTCCCTTCATAATAACATCCATTTCCTTCCCCTATCACTTTATTATCACTAACACCTGGCAATCACCGATCTATTTGCCATTTCTATAATTTTGTAATTTCAAGAATATTAGATAAGTAGAATCATACAGAGGCACACCCAGGCTAGCCTCACTTTTTCACCCTCTCAAAAATNGTCAGTAACTTTATANGCAAAAATTNTTANTTGGGTCTCTTACCCCTCCCATCTCAGTGGCATGTGGCTACCTTATCTTAAAATATGATTTGTCCTTTCTGCCTTAGGTTACTATCAAGTACATCACTACCA
Source organism: Tragulus kanchil (assembly GCA_022376925.1). Classification (NCBI taxonomy): domain Eukaryota; kingdom Metazoa; phylum Chordata; class Mammalia; order Artiodactyla; family Tragulidae; genus Tragulus; species Tragulus kanchil. The sequence continues at coordinate 152,010,348 of JAIOJX010000025.1, read as the reverse complement.
CTATAGTAATGGTAACTGATCAGATGTCTCAAAGAGTGAATACATCTGACAATTTTACTAGGGTGTGAACCAGATAAGAGTTTAGGGATCATTAATACATACACCCAATTGTGAAGATCAGAGAAGCATAAAGTCACCATCCTCCCCCACTGGAATGATCTTCTAAGTTTAACAATGGCATAGAAATTACTTCAACTACTTGAAGTTCTTTCCTGGACACCTAACTTCATTTAACATAGTTAGAAACATTTCCCAAATATCACTGTATCTGAAAAAATACATATCCCAAGGTTCTATGTACCATCTTACCCAGTAGTAATAAAAGGCTTTCTTCAGGTTTATAGGATATATGTATATTTATACACATGAAGTCTATTTTTTCCCCTTCAGGTAACAGTCAAAATAATCTTCGGCAAGTACAGGTGGATCTCATAGACACTAAAACTTGTAATGCACCCCAAGTTTACAGTAATGAGATAACCCCAAGAATGATATGTGCTGGTTCCCTGGAAGGAAAAAAAGATGCATGCCAGGTAAGTGGTTGGCTGCATAACTTTTTGTTCAACTTTTATTTTTAAATAATTAGAGCTTTACAAGAAGTTGCAAAGATAGTACAGAGGGGTCTCATCTATCCTTTGCCCATATTCTCCAAGGGTTACACCTCATATAACTGGAGTCGAATATAAAAGCTAGAAATTGACCTAGGTACAAGGTGTGCTCTAGCTTTTATCACATGTGTAGATTTGTGCCATCATCCCTGTGGTTAAGAACTCCCCCATCACCATAAGAGATCTGTCTCCCTTCATAATAACATCCATTTCCTTCCCCTATCACTTTATTATCACTAACACCTGGCAATCACCGATCTATTTGCCATTTCTATAATTTTGTAATTTCAAGAATATTAGATAAGTAGAATCATACAGAGGCACACCCCAGGCTAGCCTCACTTTTTTCACCCTCTCAAAAATCGTCAGTAACTTTATATGCAAAAATTTTTACTTGGGTCTCTTACCCCTCCCATCTCAGTGGCATGTGGCTACCTTATCTTAAAATATGATCTTGTTTTGGGTTCTACAATCCTGAAACATGCTGATTTCCCCCTCTCTCCTTGTCCAATAACTCATTTCTGGCTCCTTATTTTGGTTTCTCTTTCTCTTCATCCCCACAAGCCTGACTACTCCTTATGACATTTTTTTAATATATATATAGACTCATTCAAAGAAATTATCTTTTCTTTAAGTGAGCTGTCACTTTAATGACTTCCAAAGTTACATCTCCGGAATTAATCTCTTGCTCAAATTCAGCCTCACATTCCCACATACCCCAAGACGTTTCCATTTATATGCTTTAAGTTGTTAGACTAAAATTTATGCATGTGCCATCTTAAACTCAACAGGCATTATGAAATGTTATGTTTTTTTCACTTCAAGTTTCTCATTTATGTGGTTGGCTTTCAGTATTCTTGAGATCATTTACTCTTAAATCTTTTTCACATGTAATCAATTAAATCAGAGTATTTTTCCTCCTTTCCCTTCCTATTTCTTCCATATTCATCTTTTTGTCTCCATTCTTTCTGTTAAGAGCTTAATCTATTCCTTCATTATTTCATATCTTGATCCCTAAAATTGGTTTCCGGTTTGGTTTCAAGTTTTAAGCTTTTGTTATGATATGTACATTCTTTATTTAAAAATTTTTATTCAAGCAGAGTTGATTTATAATGTTGTGCTAGCTTCCGCTGTACATCAAAGTGAATCAGTTGTACATACACATATTCTTGAATCAACTTCCTGTTCTGTTTCTTATTAAACCACTCACGAAAAATTACTGCATTTAAGAGAAAAACAGGGTTAGATACAGATCAAAGGACCTGTCAAAGATTATGCAACTTTGTAACCAGAGAATTAGCAACATCATCAACTACAAAAGTAATTGTATCTTGAAAAATAACTCAGACAGGGTAGGTAGGCAGAATGCCCAGAGTGGCTGGCAGCTGACTTCGGGGAAGTTAAAGATGCACAGAAACAATAGAGTTGAAAGACCGGCTTGCTGAGGCTGAGACAATGCAGATGGGAGTGTAGCTCTGGACAAGGAGGAAGTGCAACCTAACAAGACTGGAGAATTAAGCTAGGCTGGTGTGTGCCTCTCTCGGCAGGGAGAGGGGTTCCTGGGCACAGACAGTCTTTTAACATTTTCTTAAAATAGAGCTTCCAAGGCTTCTGCCTAGGCAGTAAGTAAGCGGAGAACTTTTCTCCTGAACATTGCAATTCTATTCCCATTATTCTAGCTCTCCTGCCTAAGACATACAGACAATCACAACTTCCACCTTGTACTGACGTGATTCCCCTATTCACCAAACACATGTGAGCTAACTAGTGTTGACAAAACCCACTATATCCTTCTCCATTTGATACTTGCTGGACATCACCTTGGTTTTCAGTCTGTGATACTATTAGACTCACTGCTGTCTTTTTTCCTTAATTACTTTATTCTCAGACTCATTGAATCCTGTCTCTTATTAAGCAGGTTGAAGCTCTGTTGTCTCTGGCATCTTCCATCTCTTTTTCCTAATCTGCTATGTCTTCACATAGGCCCAAGTGTCAATTATCAAACTGATTTGATATCAAACAGCTTCATATAGTACATCTTATTTCTATAAGCAGATTGTACACTCCTTGAGGGGAGGGCTCATTTGTTTACACTTTTTCTTCATCCCCTATGACACATGAGAGTGTAAGTAAATATACTTATTGGTTAATTGATTTAAAATTACAAACACATTATTTCTAATTGAGTTAGTGTTAGTTAATACTTTTATGTAGACAAAAGAAACTTAACAAGGAAGTTAGTATAATGTACAGGGGGAAAAACATAGGCTTCTTGGTGAAATCACTCTGGATATTGAATAGCATGTAAAAATTGCTTAACTCTGTTAGTTTCAGTTTCTTTGTGGCTAAAATAAAGAAGATGAAACCTAACTCCATCTTTTGTTGCAAGAATTACAGGAGTTAATGAAATAATATATTAATTCCTTAAGAGCTTCATATAGTTTTGAACACGTAATGGGTGGTTAGTAACGAGAGACCTCAGGATTTTGCAGGGTCTGAAGATCAGTCAGCATCTTGTTTTTATGACTTGTATAAAAGAAATAGCCTGCATAAACAATTGGAATTTGTGGTTATATATATATATTTTCTAAGTTCTGTTTTGTGCCAGGTTCTGTCAAGAGATGGAGCCTTTCATCTCAGTGTACTGAGCCCTGAGTCTAATGAGGTTCCAAGCAGGGGAGCTCTTTCTTGATGTGGATTACTGGTACAGATAAAGGACATCACTTCTCATTTGAGCATAGTGAAGATTTTTTAAAACTGCCCCTTTCATTAAACTCATGTTAGAACAAATAGCACATTTCTCTGCAATAAACTGAATTAGTAATTACTAATCTCTCCCTTCTCCTTCAGGGTGACTCCGGAGGACCACTGGTGAGTCCGGATGCTAGAGATATCTGGTACCTTGTTGGAATAGTCAGCTGGGAGAAGAATGCGGAAAACCCAATAAGCCTGGTGTTTATACAAGAACTGCCTTCCGGGACTGGATCACTTCCAAAAGACTCACTGCTGTCTTTTTTCCTTAATTACTTTATTCTCAGACTCATTGAATCCTGTCTCTTATTAAGCAGGTTGAAGCTCTGTTGTCTCTGGCATCTTCCATCTCTTTTTCCTAATCTGCTATGTCTTCACATAGGCCCAAGTGTCAATTATCAAACTGATTTGATATCAAACAGCTTCATATAGTACATCTTATTTCTATAAGCAGATTGTACACTCCTTGAGGGGAGGGCTCATTTGTTTACACTTTTTCTTCATCCCCTATGACACATGAGAGTGTAAGTAAATATACTTATTGGTTAATTGATTTAAAATTACAAACACATTATTTCTAATTGAGTTAGTGTTAGTTAATACTTTTATGTAGACAAAAGAAACTTAACAAGGAAGTTAGTATAATGTACAGGGGGAAAAACATAGGCTTCTTGGTGAAATCACTCTGGATATTGAATAGCATGTAAAAATTGCTTAACTCTGTTAGTTTCAGTTTCTTTGTGGCTAAAATAAAGAAGATGAAACCTAACTCCATCTTTTGTTGCAAGAATTACAGGAGTTAATGAAATAATATATTAATTCCTTAAGAGCTTCATATAGTTTTGAACACGTAATGGGTGGTTAGTAACGAGAGACCTCAGGATTTTGCAGGGTCTGAAGATCAGTCAGCATCTTGTTTTTATGACTTGTATAAAAGAAATAGCCTGCATAAACAATTGGAATTTGTGGTTATATATATATATTTTCTAAGTTCTGTTTTGTGCCAGGTTCTGTCAAGAGATGGAGCCTTTCATCTCAGTGTACTGAGCCCTGAGTCTAATGAGGTTCCAAGCAGGGGAGCTCTTTCTTGATGTGGATTACTGGTACAGATAAAGGACATCACTTCTCATTTGAGCATAGTGAAGATTTTTTAAAACTGCCCCTTTCATTAAACTCATGTTAGAACAAATAGCACATTTCTCTGCAATAAACTGAATTAGTAATTACTAATCTCTCCCTTCTCCTTCAGGGTGACTCCGGAGGACCACTGGTGAGTCCGGATGCTAGAGATATCTGGTACCTTGTTGGAATAGTCAGCTGGGGAGAAGAATGCGGAAAACCCAATAAGCCTGGTGTTTATACAAGAGTGACTGCCTTCCGGGACTGGATCACTTCCAAAACTGGTGTCTAACAGAGAACAACCTAGCAGAATGGAACACATTTTTGTGTACAGGACATTCTTAGAGACACAGAATTTCAGAAAGTCATGCAGATCACCTGGATCTGATCGACTGAACGAAACTACCTTCTCTTTCCTTCCTAGTCTGCTCTGCACAGCATCCTGCTTCTGCCAGATGGATTCTGTCTCAACTTGCAGCCACTGGTTTTCTCGAAGTTGTCTGTCATCAGATTTTGGCTTGTTGACATAAATTTCTCTCATGCATGTATACAGTTTAAAGTGATCCTTTCCTTCATTTTTCTGGCTTCTCTCATCTCAGTAAATTTCCACTTTCAAGATGCAGGACAAAGAGTACAAGGAAATATGAAAAGGAAAGAACTATATTTTTACATACAGAAAAGTTTTGTGTGTTTTTTTCTTAATGCAGTGAGGAAAATGATCATAATCATTAGGAAAGATCAAGCAAAGAGACACAGAAAACTGAATACTTCGTGATAGAGAAAGAATGGGAACTAAGTTGAGGAAAATAAAGAGAAAAACAGATATAATCTATTTTCATTTCCAGCAAACTGAGAGAGATTCTGTTTTCTTGTGGCCTACGATAATTATACAAACTCTATGTATTTGTTCTAAGTTAAGGCAATTAATATTTATTTAATGTGGCACTACTGAGAATGTCAATATATCATAATAAAAAATAACTATCACCCATTTGCTTGACATTATGAGAGTCCATGGAGAAGGGGAAGATGGGAAAAATGTCACCCATCAATTTACTGCAAATTCCTTAAAACGCTGAGGCTAGAATGAAAATTCACTTAAGAACAACCAGCATACCTTAAGTGGTAAGATTTTTGTATGGTTGGGCAGGAGGAAATAAAAACAGAATCTCAACATACTATTGAATGAAATGGTATTATCACCAAGTGCTTGTGTGTTTGTATTTAAAGTTTTTCCACAGTGCACAGCTGTGAAGAGAGTAAGTTCCAGGTGTTAGCTATGTAAAGTTGTACAAATCCAGCTAGAGGACCGATTGCTCCATTTGAGATGATTGCTGATTTCCCCCCTTGCCATTAGTCCGTGCCTAGACCATGCATCTCTTAGACTCCCCTGGGCTCAGATGAGAAGATATTACGGGGAATTTATCCTGGAAGATGCCTCCCTGCTACACCTAGCATGACATTAAACTGCTCACCACCTGGACAGAATATTTATGAGAAGAAGCCTAAGAGCAACCACCTTACTGATTTTAGCCTTGGTAAATTACTGAGTTGTTAGACACACAACATTTATGTGATATAGGCACTATGAAGTTAGGCTTGGTGCCATGACATACAGGTGTGTCAGTGGTGAGATTTCACTGAATATTTGCATTACCCTTTCCTCACTGTGTATAACTACTCATATGAGTTCTGTTTTGTACCATAATCACTTTGAAAGAAACATTAGTAGAAAAAATTTTACATAAAAGAAAAGTTTTTTTGTTTGTATTTTTTCTTAATGCAGTGAGGAAAATGATCATAATCATTAGGAAAGATCAAGCAAAGAGACACAGAAAACTGAATACTTCGTGATAGAGAAAGAATGGGAACTAAGTTGAGGAAAATAAAGAGAAAAACAGATATAATCTATTTTCATTTCCAGCAAACTGAGAGAGATTCTGTTTTCTTGTGGCCTACGATAATTATACAAACTCTATGTATTTGTTCTAAGTTAAGGCAATTAATATTTATTTAATGTGGCACTACTGAGAATGTCAATATATCATAATAAAAAATAACTATCACCCATTTGCTTGACATTATGAGAGTCCATGGAGAAGGGGAAGATGGGAAAAATGTCACCCATCAATTTACTGCAAATTCCTTAAAACGCTGAGGCTAGAATGAAAATTCACTTAAGAACAACCAGCATACCTTAAGTGGTAAGATTTTTGTATGGTTGGGCAGGAGGAAATAAAAACAGAATCTCAACATACTATTGAATGAAATGGTATTATCACCAAGTGCTTGTGTGTTTGTATTTAAAGTTTTTCCACAGTGCACAGCTGTGAAGAGAGTAAGTTCCAGGTGTTAGCTATGTAAAGTTGTACAAATCCAGCTAGAGGACCGATTGCTCCATTTGAGATGATTGCTGTTTTCCCCCTTGCCATTAGTCCGTGCCTAGACCATGCATCTCTTAGACTCCCCTGGGCTCAGATGAGAAGATATTACGGGGAATTTATCCTGGAAGATGCCTCCCTGCTACACCTAGCATGACATTAAACTGCTCACCACCTGGACAGAATATTTATGAGAAGAAGCCTAAGAGCAACCACCTTACTGATTTTAGCCTTGGTAAATTACTGAGTTGTTAGACACACAACATTTATGTGATATAGGCACTATGAAGTTAGGCTTGGTGCCATGACATACAGGTGTGTCAGTGGTGAGATTTCACTGAATATTTGCATTACCCTTTCCTCACTGTGTATAACTACTCATATGAGTTCTGTTTTGTACCATAATCACTTTGAAAGAAACATTAGTAGAAAAAAATTATCAACCTAAATAACATTGGCCTATGAACTGATAAAATTTAGGTACTGGGCTAAAATAAGGTATGAAATCTGACATGAATTGACAGTGTTAAGTAAGTTATACAAACGTATTTCACTTAATGAACTCTTTCGAAAAAACTGAGAAAAATGATGAATTTTAAATAAAGATGTAGGTACATTTCAGTTTCTCTCAAGTGTTCCTCTTGTTGAATACGCTTCACAGTTGGGCCTCTAGGTGGCAGCCACAGGCTGTAGGTAAATACAGGGAAGCAAGATCTTGGGATGGCCAAGAAATGATGAAAACAGTTTCTGTTTTAGGGTCTTGTAAAACTGAAAAAAATACAATTCATTTGTATCTAAAAATGAACTTATATAAATTTACACCATAATTAGTGTTTTCCAGATTTTTGGCGGTGAGTTTCAAAATTAAAATTTACAACCTGATGTGAGGAATTTTTGAGGAGGGGGGGCAAACTAGAAGAGATTTAAATTAAGGAGAAATTTCCTAACTTTAATTTCACAGTGGTACCATATTTCTCAGAGAAATATTTTTGATATTCCCTTTTACAAAATATCTGATATATAGAAGTTTGGCCATGGTGAATATATAAGCAATCGTTCAAACTTTATGTGCACAGAGAAACAGATAATAAAGTATTATATTTTTAAAATTACAAGTCTTTTGAAAGTTAATTTATAAAGGATTTCAGCATTCATAGATATGTCTTTTTTAACACTTCATTAGAGAAAGTTAAGAATTCCAAGACTGAAACAGTATTTATTAACTGTGTAAGAGGGCAGGCATTTCTAGATCTTCTATCTCTCTTCTCACAGTACCTAGTAAAGTACTCTCTATGTAATAGCCTTTCAACAAGTGTTGTCGAACTGGCCTTTTATTTCTGTATTATGCAGAAAATGTAGCTTTGTTACTATTTAAACATTGTTTTTAAGAAGTAGTCCCAGATTTTACAATGTGTGATTTAAGCCAGATATTTAAACATACTAAGCCTCAATATACTCACTTAAAAAACAGGGATAATAATATTTACCTCAAATAAATGCTGTAGAGATTAAAATGAGATATTTCAATGTGCTTATCAAAGTCTTTAGAACATAGCAGGTGTTAAGAAATGGTGCTATTATAACTGTTGCTATAACTGCAGTCTTATATGATGGCTACTTGATTATAATACATTGAATGAAGTATTTTTAAAATAAAGAAATGATTAGATCAACACAATGGGCTGGTTTCTTGTTTAATTCTAATTCTACAAAAGAACTTATATTGGGATGACTCCAAAACATATTTTTAAGTTGTTCTCTGTTATTCTAATTTTTTGTTTCAACTTTTAAAACTGATAAGCCTTTTTAACCACAGATACTGGATTATATGAAGATCTAGTTCAAATGATGCCTCCTCCATGAAGTCTTCCTTGATTCCCTCAAGTGGAGATAACATTCTTTATTCTGAAATTCCTTACCACTAAAAATAACTTATAAAATCAGATGATCACTGACTCACACAGAGTTGTCAAATGTAATACAGAGAGACCCTATGTTGTCTTTATCCAGTTCACGGAAATGGTAACATCTTGCTTAGCTATAGTACAATATCACAACCAGGAAGCCGACATCAAGCCAATCTATCAACCTATTGAGAGTTTATGTTTTTAAAACAGGTAATCATATGTGTGTGTATCTAGTTCCATGTAATTTTTATCTCATGTATGGATTTGTGTGCCACTGCCAAGTTAAAATCCAGAATAGTTGGATCATAAGGATCCCTCATGTAACCCACAGCGACCTGGCTTCATCCCTACCCCTGTTCCCAGCCTCTAGCCCTGGAAAACATGAATAGTATGTCAGCTTATTAGCTTTTAACAAGTAATTTAATTAACTGTGTAAGAGGGCAGGCATTTCTAGATCTTCTATCTCTCTTCTCACAGTACCTAGTAAAGTACTCTCTATGTAATAGCCTTTCAACAAGTGTTGTCGAACTGGCCTTTTATTTCTGTATTATGCAGAAAATGTAGCTTTGTTACTATTTAAACATTGTTTTTAAGAAGTAGTCCCAGATTTTACAATGTGTGATTTAAGCCAGATATTTAAACATACTAAGCCTCAATATACTCACTTAAAAAACAGGGATAATAATATTTACCTCAAATAAATGCTGTAGAGATTAAAATGAGATATTTCAATGTGCTTATCAAAGTCTTTAGAACATAGCAGGTGTTAAGAAATGGTGCTATTATAACTGTTGCTATAACTGCAGTCTTATATGATGGCTACTTGATTATAATACATTGAATGAAGTATTTTTAAAATAAAGAAATGATTAGATCAACACAATGGGCTGGTTTCTTGTTTAATTCTAATTCTACAAAAGAACTTATATTGGGATGACTCCAAAACATATTTTTAAGTTGTTCTCTGTTATTCTAATTTTTTGTTTCAACTTTTAAAACTGATAAGCCTTTTTAACCACAGATACTGGATTATATGAAGATCTAGTTCAAATGATGCCTCCTCCATGAAGTCTTCCTTGATTCCCTCAAGTGGAGATAACATTCTTTATTCTGAAATTCCTTACCACTAAAAATAACTTATAAAATCAGATGATCACTGACTCACACAGAGTTGTCAAATGTAATACAGAGAGACCCTATGTTGTCTTTATCCAGTTCATGGAAATGGTAACATCTTGCTTAGCTATAGTACAATATCACAACCAGGAAGCCGACATCAAGCCAATCTATCAACCTATTGAGAGTTTATGTTTTTAAAACAGGTAATCATATGTGTGTGTATCTAGTTCCATGTAATTTTTATCTCATGTATGGATTTGTGTGCCACTGCCAAGTTAAAATCCAGAATAGTTGGATCATAAGGATCCCTCATGTAACCCACAGCGACCTGGCTTCATCCCTACCCCTGTTCCCAGCCTCTAGCCCCTGGAAAACATGAATCTGTTCTCCATCTGTGTAACTGTGTCATCCCAAGAATGGTATATATTAATAACTGGGATCATACAATATGTAAACTTTGGAGGTGGGCCTCTTTGCTCAGCAGAATTCCCTTGAGATCAATCCAAGTTATGTGTGTCATATACACACACGATCGTTCGTCCTTACTTTATTGCTATGTGCATTTCACAGTATGCATGTACTGCAGTTTGTTTAACCATTTGTACATTGAAGGGCATTTGAATGTTTACAGTTTCTAGCTACTATTAATAAAGCTACTACAACATTTCTATGTGGATGTGAAGTTCTTTGTGTGAACATAATTGTTCATTGTTTGTACCTTCCCATTTTGTCCTCAATCTTAGATAAAGTACTATGCAAACACACATCAGTTCTCAACCCTAATCTCCTTTGTGTACAAACTACATCTACAACTGTACGGCAGCACCATCCTATGCACTTACTGGCCATTTAGAAATTTTTCCAGGCCAATTATGTTCAAATACAGTAAGGTTATATCCTAATAGAGTTGTCATAGTAATATGTTATGTAAACACAGGCAATTTAATAATTAAATTTTGTGACATTCAAAAAATTCACAAAAAGTTTTCAACAAAATAGCTTTTAGAAGAAATCGAGTGCAGCAATGATGCTTATTAACTCTAGGATATTTCTCTTGTGGCGCACAAACCCATACATGAGATAGAATTACACGGAACTAGAGACACACATATGATTACTTCTCCTGATGGGGTAAATTAACAAAGATGATCACTGACTCACACAGAGAAGAACCCTATGTTGTCTTTATCCAGTTCACGGAAATGGTAACATCTTGCTTAGCTATAGTACAATATCACAACCAGGAAGCCGACATCAAGCCAATCTATCAACCTATTGAGAGTTTATGTTTTTAAAACAGGTAATCATATGTGTGTGTATCTAGTTCCATGTAATTTTTATCTCATGTATGGATTTGTGTGCCACTGCCAAGTTAAAATCCAGAATAGTTGGATCATAAGGATCCCTCATGTAACCCACAGCGACCTGGCTTCATCCCTACCCCTGTTCCCAGCCTCTAGCCCCTGGAAAACATGAATCTGTTCTCCATCTGTGTAACTGTGTCATCCCAAGAATGGTATATATTAATAACTGGGATCATACAATATGTAAACTTTGGAGGTGGGCCTCTTTGCTCAGCAGAATTCCCTTGAGATCAATCCAAGTTATGTGTGTCATATACACACACGATCGTTCGTCCTTACTTTATTGCTATGTGCATTTCACAGTATGCATGTACTGCAGTTTGTTTAACCATTTGTACATTGAAGGGCATTTGAATGTTTACAGTTTCTAGCTACTATTAATAAAGCTACTACAACATTTCTATGTGGATGTGAAGTTCTTTGTGTGAACATAATTGTTCATTGTTTGTACCTTCCCATTTTGTCCTCAATCTTAGATAAAGTACTATGCAAACACACATCAGTTCTCAACCCTAATCTCCTTTGTGTACAAACTACATCTACAACTGTACGGCAGCACCATCCTATGCACTTACTGGCCATTTAGAAATTTTTCCAGGCCAATTATGTTCAAATACAGTAAGGTTATATCCTAATAGAGTTGTCATAGTAATATGTTATGTAAACACAGGCAATTTAATAATTAAATTTTGTGACATTCAAAAAATTCACAAAAAGTTTTCAACAAAATAGCTTTTAGAAGAAATCGAGTGCAGCAATGATGCTTATTAACTCTAGGATATTTCTCTTGTGGCGCACAAACCCATACATGAGATAGAATTACACGGAACTAGAGACACACATATGATTACTTCTCCTGATGGGGTAAATTAACAAATATCAGTGATGTTATGGTTTTTTTCTGAGAAAAGAAGCAGTCATACTATGGACTGGGTGACTTATAAATAACAGAAATTTGTTTCTTGTGGCTCTGGAGGCTGGGAAATCTGAGATCAAGGCATCAGTTATAAAATAAATAAGTACTAGAGATTTAATGTACAACATTATTAATACAATTAACTCAAGAAGTAATTATATAATTAAAAATAAATGTGAAGACAGTAGTAAATAAATTGCACACAAGGTGCCATGACAAATGGACTTTTTGGACCTAAACAGACATTTCTCCAAAGAAGACATGCAAAAACCATGAGGCATGTGAAAAGATGTTCAACATAACTAATTATTAGAGAAATGTAAATGAAAACTACAATGAGATACCACCTCACACCAGTCAGAATGGCCACCATCAAAATGTCAACAAACACTAAATGCTGTGGAGAGGGTGTGGAAAAAGTGAACGCTGCTACACTGCTGGAAGTACCGTTGGTGGGGGTGTGTAGTGAGTGTTACAGCTACTATGGAGAATAGTCTGGAGGTTCCTTAAAAAACTAAAATTAGAACTACCACATGATCCAGCAATCCCACACCTGGGCATACAGTCAGAGAAAGCTACGGTTTGAAAGGATGCATGCAACCTAATGTTCACCGCAGCACTGTTTACAGTAGCCAAGACACGAAAGCAACCTAAATGTCCAGTGAGAAATGAATGGATAAAGAAGATATGGTACATATATACTATGGAAAAATGCCCAGCCATTAAACAGAATGAAATACCATTTGCAGCAACATGGATGGACCTGGAAATTATACTAAGTGAAATAATTCAGATAGAAAAATACAAATATTATACGGCATGGCTTACATGGGGAATCTAAAAAAATAAAAGATACAAATGACCTTATTTACAAAACAGAAGCAGACTGGCAAGACTAAGAAAACAAACTTAGGGTTACCAAGGGAGAAGGTGGGGAAGAGGGATAAACTAGGAGTAAGGAATTGACATATACACTCTACTGTATGTCAAGAAAAGGATGCCACCTATCACCCATTCTATCCAAAAGTGACTAGAGTTCTATGATGTATGGCAAAAATAATTAATCAACCAATCAACCAAAACAAAATAAAAATATAAGCAAGGAAAAAGAAGTAATAATACTGTTCTTATTTGCTGGTGTAGGTCTATGCTAAAAATACAAAATAATATATAAATAGAAAAATAAAATTAATGAATGAATTATGTTTTCTCAATACAAGGTCCATATACTTAATTCAACTGTATTTATATATGCCAGCAATAAGTATAACATAAAGTTTAAAGAATAATACCATTTACACTGAAACAGAATAAACCAAATACATGAGATTGAACCTAGGAAAACATGTATAAGACTTCTATTTAGATACTTATAAAACACTTCATGCACACTCAGTTGCTTCCATACTGTCTGTTTGCAACCAGATGGACTATGGCCCACCAGGCTCCTCTGTCCACAGGATTCTCCAAGCACGAATATTGGAGTGGGTTGCCATGCCCTTCTCCAGGGGATTGCCCTGACCCAAGGATAGAAATCGTGTCTCCTACATTGCAAGTGAATTTTTTACCACTGAGTGACCAGTGAATCCATAAAACACTGCTGAGAGGAATTAAAGCAAATCTAAATAAATGGAAGTACCAAGTTCATGGACTGGAAGCTTCAATATATTAAGAAGTTAATTTTTCCCAAATTGATCTATAGATTTAATGTTATACCAACAAAATTTCTTTTTGGAAATTGATCAATCGATGTTAAAGTTTATAAGAAAGTGTAATGGGCTAAAAATAGCCAAGATCATTTTGAGAAAGGGAAAAAAACATGGGCTTACATGCTAGATATCAAGTGTCAATAGAGAAAAACAGTGTTATTCATCACCCAGCTTTAGAAGGATTAAATCATAAACCAATACAGATGTTGACCTTCTGTTATCTGAGAGGAAATTAGGATAACAGGATGAGGTCCTTTGTGCTTTACACAAGCAGGCCCCCTAGATAGTTAGGTAAACATCTCTAATAGAATTTTTTTTTAATTTTGGCCTCTTTCATTGGTTTTTTATTTATTTATTTTCATCCATCTTTATTCTTTGGCTTGTGTGGGCCTTCCATTGCAGTGGCCTCTCTTATTGAAGAGCACCAGCTCTGGGTGCATGTAATTGGACACTCTGTCCAGCGGCTCTGCAGCACCTGGGATCCTCCTGGGCCAGGGATCAAAGTGATGTCCCCTGCACTGCAAGGTGGACTCTACCCCTGGACTACCAGGGAAGCCCTTCTCTCCATTTTTTTATCTCTTTATGTATTTAAATTTTCTTTTGTGTCTTTTAATATCTTTATAAAACTTTATAATTTGTTCCACAAAACTTTGCAAAAATATATAACTTGTTTTTTTCTTGGGCACCTTATAGTTTTGTTAATATTGAAATGTTACCTGCTTTAGAGAATACATTTTCTCAGTACTATTAACTTGAGAATTAACTTTGGCATACTGATTTTATGTCCAGAAACTCATTTTCAAACTCAAGGATACCCATGCCATCCCTGCCAGACCGGTTTCCAGAGCAAAGACACTGCTACCACCTAAGGGTTTCTGGACGCACAAATGAATCAAGAAAATGGGATATATACACACAACAGTATGTTCATCAGCCACAGGAAGAAGGAAACAAAGACATATTCAGACACACGGAAGAAGGCAGAGATAATCACTGCAAGTGACGTTAAGAGAGACCAGGAGCTACAAATATAATAGGATGTCACTTCCAGGTAGAATCTAAAAATGGACATATATGAGGGCCTTGAGCAAAGATCAACAGTTCACAGACTTAGAAAAAAGATCTTACTGTGAGCAGAGAAGAAAGGTGTTGGGCATATAGAAATGAGCTACTTGAACTAACATACAGGAACAGTCCTTGAAATACAACATAGACACATCTATGTGTGAGTGAATCCAGTTGCTATAAATTTAAACAACAACAAAAACAAAGAAACACCCACTGCAATGGAATTCACCTATGAACTCAAGTTCAAATAACTGGATAAACCCAATGAATATAGAAACATATAAGCTGACTCTATTCCCCCTCATCCCATGGTTACCTTGGATGGCATCACATCTCTGGAGACAAGGCAGGCTTGGGTCCCAAGGCTGGATTGTTGTGGGGTTCAGGGTTCCTGGGAGGATGTGGCAGGCAGTGTGACCCCATGATGTTCCTAGAGTGCATCTTGCCTTCTGCAGGACCTCTCCATCTCTAGACACAGGTGAAGTAGAGTAAGAGATTTGAATTAATGTAGACACACATGCATGCATCCAACAGAGGATCAAAAACGACCTACTGAAAAGTAGATGGAAGTTTACTGATCACACAGTAATCATCTAAATGGAAACAAGAACTTGAAAGAGAATAGATCATTGTTCACACATTAATGAATCAAGTTCCTATTCACCTGAAGCACACATAAAATCAGCAATCACCTCTATTTCAACAGAAACTAACACAGAAACGACGGAGGGGGCCCAAGGGTGGTGGGGGTAGTAGAGAGGGGTGAGGAAATGTATGGAGCTGCATAATGCTACCTTGTGGTCATTTTCTGTAACAACAACTTGCAAAGGTATGTCAATGGGCACTGAGTGTTCTCAAGGCCAAAGGGTTTGTAAGCCAAAACCAGTTGATCTCAGCAAACATTCCAGGGTTGGTCATCCCAAAATAATTCAAAATAGGGTCGGATTATAAGAAGACAACTCGAGAGGTAACATGAATTTACACTTGAAAAGAAATCCCATGAAAAGAGGTCAATTTTGCAAACTATTAAAAATGCAAATCGAAATCACAGGGAAGGAATCGCCTCACAGCAGTCAGCGTGGCCATTGTCCGAAACTCAGCAAACAATAACTGATGGAGAAGGGACTATTCCTCCCCAAATGCTGGGAATATAAATTGGTAACAGGCACTACAATGGATAGTGCCAGGGTTACTGTATGGATGTGAGAGCTGGACCATAAAGAAGGCTAAGCAATGAAGAACTCATGCCTTTGGACTGTGGTCCTGGAGAAGATTCTTGAGAGTCCCTTGGACAGCAAGGAGATCAAACCTGTCAATCCTAAAGGAAACCAATCTTGAACATTCATTGGAAGAACTGATGCTAAAGCTCCAATCCTTTGGCCACCTGATGCGAAGCGACAAATGATTGGAAAAGAGCCTGATCTTGGGGAAAACAGAAGGCAAAAGGAGAAGGGGAGGACAGAGGATGAGATGGCTGGATGGCATAACCGAGTCAATGGACATGAGTTTGAGCAGGCTCCGGGAGACATGAAGGACAGCAAAGCCTGGTATGCTGCATTCTGTGGGGTTGCACAGTCAGACACAACTGAGTGACTTAACTGATTAAAACCAAGAACATGAGAATGAGGTTAGAACACTCTCTAACAGAATATATGAAATTCACTCCAAATGATAAAGATCTTAAAGTCAGGAGGGATTCTATGAAACTCTTAAGGAACGCATAAGCAGGACATGTGATGATATAAACTTCAAGGTTTTTCATGTTTGAATGATATCATTGCAAGGGTTTTTGGAATCCATCTCATAGAGGAATAAGAAACAAAACAGGAAATCAAAAACAGGAAAACGTGACCTACTTCAATTTAAAACCAGGTGCCCGGCAAAGGAAACCTGAAGGAAAGTAAAAGGCAACCCAGAATGCAAAGAAATATTTGAAGGCCAAGATACCCGCAAGGAATTCAACTCTGAAATCAACACACAGATCATAATTTGGCAATATTTATATAAAGCTTATTCTGTAAAAATACTGAATCACTCTGTTGTATACCAAAACACAGTTATGCTAATCAAGTGTGCTTCAACTTCAAAAGAAAAAATCTGCTGTACAGTTACAAACACAAAAGGAAAACAAGAGGAAAATGGAGAAAAATGAAAATGGAGATACTTTATATGGAAGATGTAGCGATTAAGAAATGACTCTGGATGGATACTTAACATTACATATGCCAGATTTCTTTCTCAATCTTTGTTTCAAAACAATCTAATTAGTCAAATGAGGCAAATGGTTATATCAACAAGATAAAGTGGCTGAAACAACCGGGCAAATGTTACATTTTACTAGGCTCACATTGTGATAATTATTACCATTATGAGATACATAAAATTTTTGACGAATTTCTTTCAAAAACAATTCAAAAGGACATTAGCCTGATAGCCAATTTCCCATATTTTATATGTGCCTTGATTTTTCCAGTAGGAAATATTGAGAATTTCGTATTTCCTGGTAGAAAGTCAGATTTTATGGTAGGAAATCAGAACTTGCCATTCAAGCAAAGTTTTCGAGATTATGGAAAAAATAATGGCTATTTGAGCAGGCTCCGGGAGACATGAAGGACAGCAAAGCCTGGTATGCTGCATTCTGTGGGGTTGCACAGTCAGACACAACTGAGTGACTTAACTGATTAAAACCAAGAACATGAGAATGAGGTTAGAACACTCTCTAACAGAATATATGAAATTCACTCCAAATGATAAAGATCTTAAAGTCAGGAGGGATTCTATGAAACTCTTAAGGAACGCATAAGCAGGACATGTGATGATATAAACTTCAAGGTTTTTCATGTTTGAATGATATCATTGCAAGGGTTTTTGGAATCCATCTCATAGAGGAATAAGAAACAAAACAGGAAATCAAAAACAGGAAAACGTGACCTACTTCAATTTAAAACCAGGTGCCCGGCAAAGGAAACCTGAAGGAAAGTAAAAGGCAACCCAGAATGCAAAGAAATATTTGAAGGCCAAGATACCCGCAAGGAATTCAACTCTGAAATCAACACACAGATCATAATTTGGCAATATTTATATAAAGCTTATTCTGTAAAAATACTGAATCACTCTGTTGTATACCAAAACACAGTTATGCTAATCAAGTGTGCTTCAACTTCAAAAGAAAAATCTGCTGTACAGTTACAAACACAAAAGGAAAACAAGAGGAAAATGGAGAAAAATGAAAATGGAGATACTTTATATGGAAGATGTAGCGATTAAGAAATGACTCTGGATGGATACTTAACATTACATATGCCAGATTTCTTTCTCAATCTTTG
Source organism: Tragulus kanchil (assembly GCA_022376925.1). Lineage (NCBI taxonomy): Eukaryota > Metazoa > Chordata > Mammalia > Artiodactyla > Tragulidae > Tragulus > Tragulus kanchil. The sequence continues at coordinate 151,992,080 of JAIOJX010000025.1, read as the reverse complement.
TTTCAAAACAATCTAATTAGTCAAATGAGGCAAATGGTTATATCAACAAGATAAAGTGGCTGAAACAACCGGGCAAATGTTACATTTTACTAGGCTCACATTGTGATAATTATTACCATTATGAGATACATAAAATTTTTGACGAATTTCTTTCAAAAACAATTCAAAAGGACATTAGCCTGATAGCCAATTTCCCATATTTTATATGTGCCTTGATTTTTCCAGTAGGAAATATTGAGAATTTCGTATTTCCTGGTAGAAAGTCAGATTTTATGGTAGGAAATACGCAGAACTTGCCATTCCATGGCAGAAGGTCAGCACCCAGATTTTCCGAGATGAAATATGGAAAATATCATATGAAATCTAACCCTAATCCTATTCCTGACCCAAAGCTAACCCTAATTCTAGCCCTAAAACTAACACGAGCCCTAAGTATATCCCTTCGCTCTAACAAACTAATGTCCTGAAAGGGGAATCAAAACGAAAAACTCTCAACTTCAAAGAAGCCGTCCTGACTTGAGAACCACCGAACCCACCCTTCCACCTCTCAGACAAAGCTTCCTATTAAAGGGTTCCCTCCACTGGGCTATTGCAAGTCCCTTTAGATCTGACACTAGGGCTGCCTTATCCTCAGTATGTGATGCTAAAGCCCAGGAAAGAAGAGAGCACTCATCAATAAAGTACTTCATCGCCCTGGTCTATTGTGGACTCCTCCTGATCTTGCTGAACTCCTCCTGACTGATGGGACAGGCTCACGTCCGAGACTGCTGGAGGCACAGGGCAGGCTTGCTCAATGAGACTGCATAGCTGCAGACTCCCAGCAGGACCACTGAACACTCTCGGTAATGACTTGACCTCCATCGGCCGCCCCTGGCAACTGCCATGGATACCTGACATTCAGCCTTCTGTGGTGGGAGCATGGCCTGCTGAGTGAGGAGGGGTGTCTCTCCATTCTCATTTCTGAACTGACTGCAGGTCATCTGAAGGCGGGTAGATCTGGAATTCAAGAGACAGCTGAACCCCCAAACCATTCCTTCCTAAGAGAGCTACTGAGAGACTTCTCCCAAGCCAGGCTTGGGGCACTGTGAGTGCAGACAATGGAAAAAATCTACAGCAGAGCTGCATAAAAGCCACTTCAAACAATCTAATTAGTCAAATGAGGCAAATGGTTATATCAACAAGATAAAGTGGCTGAAACAACCGGGCAAATGTTACATTTTACTAGGCTCACATTGTGATAATTATTACCATTATGAGATACATAAAATTTTGACGAATTTCTTTCAAAAACAATTCAAAAGGACATTAGCCTGATAGCCAATTTCCCATATTTTATATGTGCCTTGATTTTTCCAGTAGGAAATATTGAGAATTTCGTATTTCCTGGTAGAAAGTCAGATTTTATGGTAGGAAATACGCAGAACTTGCCATTCCATGGCAGAAGGTCAGCACCCAGATTTTCCGAGATGAAATATGGAAAATATCATATGAAATCTAACCCTAATCCTATTCCTGACCCAAAGCTAACCCTAATTCTAGCCCTAAAACTAACACGAGCCCTAAGTATATCCCTTCGCTCTAACAAACTAATGTCCTGAAAGGGGAATCAAAACGAAAAACTCTCAACTTCAAAGAAGCCGTCCTGACTTGAGAACCACCGAACCCACCCTTCCACCTCTCAGACAAAGCTTCCTATTAAAGGGTTCCCTCCACTGGGCTATTGCAAGTCCCTTTAGATCTGACACTAGGGCTGCCTTATCCTCAGTATGTGATGCTAAAGCCCAGGAAAGAAGAGAGCACTCATCAATAAAGTACTTCATCGCCCTGGTCTATTGTGGACTCCTCCTGATCTTGCTGAACTCCTCCTGACTGATGGGACAGGCTCACGTCCGAGACTGCTGGAGGCACAGGGCAGGCTTGCTCAATGAGACTGCATAGCTGCAGACTCCCAGCAGGACCACTGAACACTCTCTCGGTAATGACTTGACCTCCATCGGCCGCCCCTGGCAACTGCCATGGATACCTGACATTCAGGCTTCTGTGGTGGGAGCATGGCCTGCTGAGTGAGGAGGGGTGTCTCTCCATTCTCATTTCTGAACTGACTGCAGGTCATCTGAAGGCGGGTAGATCTGGAATTCAAGAGACAGCTGAACCCCCAAACCATTCCTTCCTAAGAGAGCTACTGAGAGACTTCTCCCCAAGCCAGGCTTGGGGCACTGTGAGTGCAGACAATGGAACCATTTATAAACAGTCTACAGCAGAGCTGCATAACCATCCTGTGGTACTTGGAGGGGAGAGCATCCAACCTGAGTTCCAAGACATTCCCTGGGAGAGTCCATGACATGGGAAAATGGAGTCATATTCTTCTCTCACCATTTAGATTTGTCCCTGTCAAGGTATGAATACAGTCTGTGTTTCTAGCTTTTATAAACATCTCTGTTCCTGCTCCCTTTCTCCCACCACGGTGATTGGATTTTGGTCACATACAGAGTTAGGAGTATCTCAGTTTTCCATAAAGCAGTTTCTTGGATGTACCTTTTAAGTAACCAGATCAAGACTAGGCTATTGTTTTTTCTTTTCTGAATAGCTAAGTCAAGGAAGTTTGTCATCCCCTGGATGACTCCTATCTTGAAACCATAGAAATAAGACAGTCGTTGACACTAGTCAGACAAGTTTCACCTTATTTGTTCTCTATATTTCACTAAGCCCATAAAAACGAACCAACCAATACTGGATGTAGCACATAAACCTGGAACACACCGATCGTATTAAAAGCTACCCTAAAAGGACTGTATTTGTATTACTGCTCTCATTATTGTCAACATCTTCAACATCATCACCATATTTGTTCCTGACTCCACGGCAACAGCCAGGATATTATGTGCAGGTAATTTTGTTTGGGAAGTTAAGTCTATAAAAGCTAACAGGTTGCTACAGAGTAGCTTCTAGTTTTTGTTTATTGGTTGCTTTTTATAGTTTAGATTTTTATTTCTAGACCCATGTTACTGTTTCTGATGTCTGAAGACCCTGTAAAATCTCTAGGAAAATGCCAGGAATTTGGAAAAAATTAATCAGATTTTAAAAGGTCACTCATAAAACTACTACTAGGACTCTCCAGGTGGGCCAGTGGTTAAGACTCTGCATTTCCAATGCACAGACATATGTCTGATCCCTTGTTATGGAACTGAGATCCCACATGCTGCAAGGCACAGCAAAAAAAAAAAAAAAAAAAAGGAATACTACCATTTTTGTTCTCTAATAGTGTAGCAAAAAACAGTATTTTCTATGTGAATTTTTTAGAAATAATTTAAAACTTGAATGCATAACAGAGTTTTGGAATAATAGACAAAACAGATCCTAAATTAGCACCTAGCAAACTGCAAAGGGGCTTCAAAGCTTACTACATTTTCAAATGAGTTTCTCTCTGGACTCTTGGCTTTCCTAGAGTTCCAGGAGAAAGTTGGTGGTAGAAGCTACTTGACTTATTTGATCATTAATTATTAATACAATGTTACTTATTCACAAGCCTTTCCCTAATAATTTACAGTCCTCTATGGGAAAAATAAAAGCATCCTTATAAGATTTGGGATATTTTGCATTGGAATCTTCTTAACATGCTTTACTATGTAACAGAACTCAGGTTCATCCAATTCAAGTTGTTGGAAATGAAGTTTTAATAAATGAAAACTCCAGTTTGTAATGCTTTGCAGTTCAACAGCTAATTCAGTTTCAGAATGTGGTTATAAGGAAGTCTGGTTCCTTATAACCTCTCTAGAAGAGAGGTTGAATGAATCATAAACTCCTGTGATCTTTTAGATATAAAAAAACTCCTTAATTGACGATGACAGAAAAAAATCACAGTGAAGGGGAAAAAGCAGTATCAGTGCTATAGTCAACACTGTATTCTTTAGAACTTCAAGAACATCTAAAAGGGACCTTCGAAGAAAAGCACTTTATAAACTGTAATATAGTGACTATTTGTACAGAAACCATCTCAGCTACTTTCTGTACTATGCACATAATTTAGGCAACATAGTGCATGAATCTCTCAAACTAAGAGTCATGTCTCAGAGAGACTAAGATACCAGACTAAATCACAATTGGCTAATCCAAAACAAATTTGAGACCTCACTATCATAGTAAGTTTTTTCTACTTATTAGAAAACACATGTTGTCAGATAGTAATAAGGTTATAAATATTGTATTATTCACATGAATTATATGCTCCTTTTAAAGTGTGGTAAGTATAAGAAATACTATGTCCAAATAGCTTTTTGGTTCTGAGAATAAGATTACACAAATGAATTCCAGTATAAAAGCATACATGGAATGTAGGGAGTTTCTTTGAAGAGCTTTCACAACGTTGGCTCAGGGAAATGTTAATAAACAAGTCATCCAAAGAGATACAAGGAAGAGGTAGGATTAAGAACTGAGAACAGAACAGAGAGGAAATAAGACTGGGTGGAGTTGCAGAGGTGGGGCATAGGTACCTACTATTCATTTTTAAAGGATCTTCTCTACCTAGAAGTCAATTAGTCCTGGAGAGATTAAAAACAAAAAGGTTCTGCGGCTCGTAGGAAATACCTAACTTTCAATCTGTTCCTAACTGACTACAAACTCTTCTGTTCTGTAAGTTTTGTTTAGTATAATGCAGAATACAAACAGACTGAAAAAATAGTTGAAGGTATTTTGAATCTTGAAATCAGATTTCTGTGTGTTACAAATGAACTATTTCATGAAATCATGTCTTTCAAGATATGAAGGATAATGTCCGAACCTTAGACAAATTAGACTAAACATGGCCATAGGACCTAACTGTAACCCCAGACCACTTTATGACAACAAATTATAATATTTTCTGATTATTTTTCACCTAATCAACTGGCTTTAATGATGAAAGTTATATATCTGTTAAATTATGCTATATAAATAACCCATGTTTGGTGTAGAAACAGAAAGCATAGCTAACGAAGAAGTAAATAGAAAGAAAAAAGTCTACCCATAATCTTGTAACATTGGAAAGCTGAAGTTGACATCATGATTCTTTTTTACACATTTAATTAGACCTATAAATGATGCTATACATTTGTGCTTATAAATCAATATATGTCCATGTATGTAATGCAGCTGTAGTTTGCAAAGGTACAGTGAGATCACGGATAATGTGTTATAACTTGTTCTAGGGTGGATAAAAAATAATTGATTTTTCCACATCAAGAGGAGAACATAAACTACGCTATTTTACTCACTGATGTATCCCCAGCGCCCCAAAACAAAAAATACCCTTACATATCAAAGATGAAACTTTTTTTTTGGAGGAGAGACAAGTTGATAAGAAATACTATGTCCAAATAGCTTTTGGTTCTGAGAATAAGATTACACAAATGAATTCCAGTATAAAAGCATACATGGAATGTAGGGAGTTTCTTTGAAGAGCTTTCACAACGTTGGCTCAGGGAAATGTTAATAAACAAGTCATCCAAAGAGATACAAGGAAGAGGTAGGATTAAGAACTGAGAACAGAACAGAGAGGAAATAAGACTGGGTGGAGTTGCAGAGGTGGGGCATAGGTACCTACTATTCATTTTTAAAGGATCTTCTCTACCTAGAAGTCAATTAGTCCTGGAGAGATTAAAAACAAAAAGGTTCTGCGGCTCGTAGGAAATACCTAACTTTCAATCTGTTCCTAACTGACTACAAACTCTTCTGTTCTGTAAGTTTTGTTTAGTATAATGCAGAATACAAACAGACTGAAAAAATAGTTGAAGGTATTTTGAATCTTGAAATCAGATTTCTGTGTGTTACAAATGAACTATTTCATGAAATCATGTCTTTCAAGATATGAAGGATAATGTCCGAACCTTAGACAAATTAGACTAAACATGGCCATAGGACCTAACTGTAACCCCAGACCACTTTATGACAACAAATTATAATATTTTCTGATTATTTTTCACCTAATCAACTGGCTTTAATGATGAAAGTTATATATCTGTTAAATTATGCTATATAAATAACCCATGTTTGGTGTAGAAACAGAAAGCATAGCTAACGAAGAAGTAAATAGAAAGAAAAAAGTCTACCCATAATCTTGTAACATTGGAAAGCTGAAGTTGACATCATGATTCTTTTTTACACATTTAATTAGACCTATAAATGATGCTATACATTTGTGCTTATAAATCAATATATGTCCATGTATGTAATGCAGCTGTAGTTTGCAAAGGTACAGTGAGATCACGGATAATGTGTTATAACTTGTTCTAGGGTGGATAAAAAATAATTGATTTTTCCACATCAAGAGGAGAACATAAACTACGCTATTTTACTCACTGATGTATCCCCAGCGGCTAACATACTACTCAAAGATGACTTGTTAAAGAATGAATGCACATTCGGGTCTCCCCTCTTTGACATATCTGAGGTGTCTGTTTTAAGCTAACCTAAAGATATAATGCATAAAGTATAAATTTTGTTATATGAGTTGGAGGAGAGACAAGTGATCTAGAATAGTTATCACCTGATTCGAGCCACTTTCCTTCTTTTTGTAGATATGCTGGGCTATCTCCCCAGAGAAGATCTTGGCCATTATGGAGGACAATCCTTATTTTTCTTGGAGTGGTGGCAATCTTGGGAGTAACTATTGGTCTCCTTGTCCATTTCCTGGCAGTTGGTTAGTACTGACTCTTTCATTTGCACTCTTACTACTTAATATCTTTTAATTCTTAGAAACTGACAAAAAAATAGCAGGAATATTAAATTTCTTTATGGAGACTTTTTAATATACTATTTTATTTCAACATAATCTTGTTGTTTGACATCAAAGTTTGTGATTTTTTTTTTTGAATTAGATGTCTCTATGTCTATAAGTTACATTATTCAGCTATGAGAATGTGGACAAGATTGAAATGCTACATATTGTGATGGCAATATTCACTGTCAATAAAGGTGCTTATATTGTAGGTTGGTAAGCTTTTAAGTTGTGTATCTTTTGGTAAATAAATATACCTGAAACTTTGGAGATCCATACTCTTCTTGGTTTAATTCTGGTATTAGTTGTTAAGTTCTAATTGAGGAATTTTTCTGGTGGTCCAGTGGTTAAGAGTCCACCGTACAATGTAGGGGATGCTGTTGCATCCCTCACTGGGAAACTAAGATCCCACATGCTGTGGAGCAACTAGGCCCATGGCCCAAAAGAACTGAGCCCACATGCTCTGGAACCCATGTGCCACAACTAAAGAGTCTGCACCACAGTGAAAGTTCCCACATGAAAAGTGAAGATCCTACATGCTGCAACTAAGACTTGATGCAACCAAATAAATAAGTTTTTTAAGATGACATAATTGATAAGCAACACTGGATAATCCACCAATGGCTCTTCTAATAGTGAACGGTCAGTCAATGGCTGAATGCTCATACTAACTTGATCTTATTTTTAATAACTTTCATTAAATCTACACCCAGAAAACTTATTTTTCCAATTTAATTTTACCTTTCAGAAAAGTAAACCCTGAAATGTATTTAAATTTCACATTTATATGTGTTAAAAACCATTTAATGTTTTTAAATTTGATATCCATTATTCCACTCGATCCTCATACTAATTCTCTGGGCCTTGGATGGCAGGTTTTACTAGTGTTCCTACTCTCATCTGCAGGAAACGGAGGCTCGGGAAAGTTAAATGACTTCCTAGATATCACAGGCTTTTAAGTGGCATAGCTGAACACAAACTCAGATCTTAATACCTTAAGTGTATTATTCTATCAATACTTTATCATGATTTTTTCCTGTTTTATTCCTCTGAAACATATCACCTAGGCAGTAAGGCAGTGTAGATATGTTTTGCTTAATTCAATGACAATTTCAGTTCTTTTTCAACCTAGCCTTTTCTCCTTTGTTTTTCCCCAACCATCTGAATTTCAAACTTCAAAACTTACCCTTCAGAACCATAGTGGATGCTCACAGTCTCTTACCTGCCATGTCTGTCCACTGACTCACCATAGTCTGAATCTTTCTATCTACTTCTTGTCTCTACTCATTACAAAATATCTTTATTCACATAGTTTCTTTATGGACAGTGTCCTGAGTTTTCCAAATCAAGCCCCAGTGAAGAAGCCCTATCCGTATGTTAGTGAAAACCAGTAGGCTTAATTAGCTACCCTTCCAAAAGATGCATTTAACAGGTCTCTTTCTCTGGAGAAACAATGACTTAGTGGAAAGGAGCTTTGCCAAAGGAAGAATTATAGTCATCCTGGCTCAAGCAGGATGTGTAGGGGATGAGAATTTACTCTTGAAATGTCTTTACATGATCAATGATCTATCATTTCAGATACAAGGCTAGACAGGCTTATATTACCTATAGTTAAATTAGTTGAATTGGGCTTTTTGGAATAAAAACAGACACTCAAACATTGTTGCAAAAGTTGTTTGAAGTCATTTTGGAAGATCAGTTTTCTCTAGGATTAGGAGCTAATATGATCTTTGTTATTACTGAGAGTAACTAGAGTCAGTTGAGAATGAGGGAATCTCTCCTTCAAGGGGTAGTAAATTAATTTCCAAGTCTATCTATTGAGCATTCATTTTGAGATAAAGATACAGAGGGACTTGAGGCCAGGCCTATTTTAAAATTTTCTAAGTATTTCTTTATTTCACAGGAAAGACTTACTATTACCAAGGTGATTTTCATATTTCTGGAGCCATATATAATGATAGTTGTGAAAAAGGGTTTTCACACGCCAGCACAGTTCTGAGCAAAGATATTGAGACTCAGGTAAATCCAAGATTTATTTTATTAATCTTATTATAAATTTGATTAAAACATACATGGTGGCTTTTTTTTTTCTTTTGACAGATGTCTGATGCATTTCAAAATTCTAGTATATACAAAGAACATATAAACTCTCAAGTCATCAAAATTCTGTAAGTACAAATTCATTCAAGATCTTATGGTATGAGAAGTAGGTAATATGTCACATCAGCCCCAATTTTATATAACAGCAGCAAGAAACAGATAGAGGGAGAAAGAGAAAAGGAAGGAAGGAAGGGAAGAAAGGAAGAAAGAAGGAAGGAAAAAAGGAAGGCACTGAAGAGCTTCCCAGAAATTAAATTATTTGTGTTTAACAAATTTCTATTCAGGGTAGGAGGTGTTCTACTCAAATCTTTAATCTCTGTCCTTGAAGGGGAATCATAAGGTTGTTGGTGGCAGTCTATCATAACTGATTTCCATGATAAAAGATGTGACTCTTTGCAAAACAAGGAGTCCAATCTGATTGCTCTCCTACTGACAGACTAGTCACCTCTTTTCCCATTCCTATCCACCTGACTATATCTTTTCTTTTGGTCTCTTTAATATTCACCATCACTGTAATGACCAGAGAAAAAAATGAATCCTTTAAGATAACATTTGTCTAAATATGTACTGTAAGCGCGCTTGATGGTGGGCATGGCGGGGGTGGTGAGGGACACAAAGGGCTGTGTCACAGAGCAAAGGGGATGAGTGACAAAGGGAGAGAGCACTTGTGAGTCTGAAATCTCCAAACAAAGCAGAACAAAATGTAAAGGAAATATAATAATTAAAATGTGGGAAATCCAATGCACTCATAAAACATCAAAAAAATTAGAAAGCAACACACTAGAACACTTCTGTTGTTTCTCATCCTAATTCCAGTGGTTCAAGTGTACAGTTACAGTTGATATTCAAGTTCCCTCCAGCAAAAAAGAACAGCATGAAGACTAACATCAAGGCTATCCTACATCAGATGTTGAAGGACAACATGGCATCCTGGAATGCAGTTCCCACATCCATTAATCTTATAGGTATTTTACTTATTTTCGTTATTTTCTACTACTTAAATATCTAGATTATTTTTTCAAAAGGGCTGGAAAACAATGAACCAAAAGTTTCAGAATTTTCTTAGGACAAAACAGTCTTCCTAATTGTAGCACTTGTACAATTGAGTTGGTATTGAAAGGACAGTGTTACAGAATCTGTCTAAACTGTGATCGAAATAATTGTTAAACTACAGGCTTGCTTGTGAGTTTGGAAGGGTTGGCTGTAATGGATGGAAAGGGGGACAATAACTAAAGGAATATTCCTCTTTACTTTCTATTTTTCTGAGGATCTCATTATAGGAAACAGACTTGGGGTTTTCTTGACCATTCAGTGTAAAGAATCAAAAAGAAATTAAATTATTTGTGTTTAACAAATTTCTATTCAGGGTAGGAGGTGTTCTACTCAAATCTTTAATCTCTGTCCTTGAAGGGGAATCATAAGGTTGTTGGTGGCAGTCTATCATAACTGATTTCCATGATAAAAGATGTGACTCTTTGCAAAACAAGGAGTCCAATCTGATTGCTCTCCTACTGACAGACTAGTCACCTCTTTTCCCATTCCTATCCACCTGACTATATCTTTTCTTTTGGTCTCTTTAATATTCACCATCACTGTAATGACCAGAGAAAAAAATGAATCCTTTAAGATAACATTTGTCTAAATATGTACTGTAAGCGCGCTTGATGGTGGGCATGGCGGGGGTGGTGAGGGACACAAAGGGCTGTGTCACAGAGCAAAGGGGATGAGTGACAAAGGGAGAGAGCACTTGTGAGTCTGAAATCTCCAAACAAAGCAGAACAAAATGTAAAGGAAATATAATAATTAAAATGTGGGAAATCCAATGCACTCATAAAACATCAAAAAAATTAGAAAGCAACACACTAGAACACTTCTGTTGTTTCTCATCCTAATTCCAGTGGTTCAAGTGTACAGTTACAGTTGATATTCAAGTTCCCTCCAGCAAAAAAGAACAGCATGAAGACTAACATCAAGGCTATCCTACATCAGATGTTGAAGGACAACATGGCATCCTGGAATGCAGTTCCCACATCCATTAATCTTATAGGTATTTTACTTATTTTCGTTATTTTCTACTACTTAAATATCTAGATTATTTTTTCAAAAGGGCTGGAAAACAATGAACCAAAAGTTTCAGAATTTTCTTAGGACAAAACAGTCTTCCTAATTGTAGCACTTGTACAATTGAGTTGGTATTGAAAGGACAGTGTTACAGAATCTGTCTAAACTGTGATCGAAATAATTGTTAAACTACAGGCTTGCTTGTGAGTTTGGAAGGGTTGGCTGTAATGGATGGAAAGGGGGGGGGACAATAACTAAAGGAATATTCCTCTTTACTTTCTATTTTTCTGAGGATCTCATTATAGGAAACAGACTTGGGGTTTTCTTGACCATTCAGTGTAAAGATCACAGGAGTAAGTGTAAAGTCAAAGACAGGGAATTCTCTCTGTTTCTTGTGGAAGAATGGAAGTAATACTATGAAAGGTAAATTTCGTCTGAAATAATTCCTTACAAAACAAGGGAAGAAAATGATAGGATTTTGCCGCAGTAGAGAAAGTAAATATTCATAAATATTTGAAGGTCTTGCGAAGGCCTTGAAACTCTAACTTGGATTATTAAAAAGTATGTTAGGTGATAAGCTTGTGTTTCCAGAGCCCAGAGCTGTGATTCTCCCAGACTGAGAGTTGATCCTAGAGTCCTTGAAGGCTGTGATAGTCCCAACTGCCAGTCACAGCCTCTTTGCCTCAGAATACAGTCCTTGTCACCAATGGGCCACTCGTGAGAAGTGAGTTTGAGGTAGTGTTTCCGAAAGGATACGGGTAGTTGTTGAGAAAAAAGGCTGTTACAGACTCTCTGTCCCCCAGGAATTCAGAGTCAGCACTTTCTGATGTGTCTTTTTAAAGTTCTCTCTTCTCTTTCACTCTAAAGTCTCTTGCCACTACAAAAGAGACTTAAATTTAAGTCAAATTCTCAAAATTTCAGAATTCAGTCTAAGTAATGAGACATCTTCTAGAGAGGAGGATAAGGCTAATAAAATGTAATCTTAATTATTTTTTCTTTAAAATAGAGACAACCATATTTCAAAGTAGTGATAATTATGATAGGGAAAAAAATCCAAAGATTAGTGGTTCAAGTGTACAGTTACAGTTGATATTCAAGTTCCCTCCAGCAAAAAAGAACAGCATGAAGACTAACATCAAGGCTATCCTACATCAGATGTTGAAGGACAACATGGCATCCTGGAATGCAGTTCCCACATCCATTAATCTTATAGGTATTTTACTTATTTTCGTTATTTTCTACTACTTAAATATCTAGCTTATTTTTCAAAAGGGCTGGAAAACAATGAACCAAAAGTTTCAGAATTTTCTTAGGACAAAACAGTCTTCCTAATTGTAGCACTTGTACAATTGAGTTGGTATTGAAAGGACAGTGTTACAGAATCTGTCTAAACTGTGATCGAAATAATTGTTAAACTACAGGCTTGCTTGTGAGTTTGGAAGGGTTGGCTGTAATGGATGGAAAGGGGGGGGACAATAACTAAAGGAATATTCCTCTTTACTTTCTATTTTTCTGAGGATCTCATTATAGGAAACAGACTTGGGGTTTTCTTGACCATTCAGTGTAAAGATCACAGGAGTAAGTGTAAAGTCAAAGACAGGGAATTCTCTCTGTTTCTTGTGGAAGAATGGAAGTAATACTATGAAAGGTAAATTTCGTCTGAAATAATTCCTTACAAAACAAGGGAAGAAAATGATAGGATTTTGCCGCAGTAGAGAAAGTAAATATTCATAAATATTTGAAGGTCTTGCGAAGGCCTTGAAACTCTAACTTGGATTATTAAAAAGTATGTTAGGTGATAAGCTTGTGTTTCCAGAGCCCAGAGCTGTGATTCTCCCAGACTGAGAGTTGATCCTAGAGTCCTTGAAGGCTGTGATAGTCCCAACTGCCAGTCACAGCCTCTTTGCCTCAGAATACAGTCCTTGTCACCAATGGGCCACTCGTGAGAAGTGAGTTTGAGGTAGTGTTTCCGAAAGGATACGGGTAGTTGTTGAGAAAAAAGGCTGTTACAGACTCTCTGTCCCCCAGGAATTCAGAGTCAGCACTTTCTGATGTGTCTTTTTAAAGTTCTCTCTTCTCTTTCACTCTAAAGTCTCTTGCCACTACAAAAGAGACTTAAATTTAAGTCAAATTCTCAAAATTTCAGAATTCAGTCTAAGTAATGAGACATCTTCTAGAGAGGAGGATAAGGCTAATAAAATGTAATCTTAATTATTTTTTCTTTAAAATAGAGACAACCATATTTCAAAGTAGTGATAATTATGATAGGGAAAAAAAAAATCCAAAGATTATGCCCGGTACCTCTCTTACTTAGTAAGAGTATCAGCTACTACTTCACTAAATGTTATACTTCAACTATCATAAAATTGACAGTTTTGTTTTATTATTTTCTTTTCCTTTTCATTACTCCACCTAGTAAAGATATAGAGAGATGGCCAAAATAGAACAAGCAGGAGTAAGAGAGGTTGATAAACAATACATGAACTAATCTGAATAGTTTGGTGTTGGGTGTAATTGGGTTAGGAAATTTAGTCCTTGGGTGGAAAAGAATTTTTGGTGATATTTTATCAACTTCATATTTCTGTTTTCTAATTTCAGAAATCAGCAAGGATAATGCTGAAATGCTTACCAGCAACTGTAAGTTTAGAAACTATTATAAATTTAACATATTCACAAATAGTTCCCCATCATCTTGCTACAAAGCATCTAGAAGTACTTCATGTTGGAAATCTGTAGGGGCCTTTCAAAATTATTGGCTCTTTCACATATCTTTCTAACATTCTTGGACCATTTGTAATGGGTTGTTCAACAGGGTGAAAGTGAATTGTTTCCAGAAAATGGAATAATGAAGAATATCATGTCTGAGGTAGTTTTTCTTTAAAAAAAAAAAAAAGTGAAGGAATAAAGGACAACTAAGGATAATAAAATGCAAAGCTAGGCTATATCAAATTTATTAAAAGTTAAAAAACATTCTACACCTCTTAAGCAAATTCTCTTTAGAGTATCATGTGGCCCACAACTTGATATATCCATGCATTCTTTCAGTGAATACTTGTGGAGTATTTGTCATCCACATGGGGCTTTACAGACAGCATTGTACATGCTATGCAAGACATTAATGAAGTCTCCACCTTCAAAAATTATGCAATCTATTTGGGAAGACTAGAATTATCATAGATAAATACAATAAAAGTCAACAGTTGAAAGATGCTTGAAACTGGAAAAGAGGGCAAGTCAAAGTCACCCAAACAATGATGATACAAGGCTTCCCTGGTAGCTCAGATGGTAAAGAATCCACCTGCAATGTAGGAGACCCCAGTTCAATTCCTGGGTTGGGAAGATCTCCTGGAGAAGGGATAGGCTACCCACTCCAGTATTCTTGGGCTTCCCTGGTGGCTCAGATGGTAAAGAACCCACCTGCAATGCAGGAGACTTCGGTTTGATCCCTGGGTTGGGAAAATCCCCTGGAGAAGGGAACAGCTGCCCGCTCCAGTATTCTTGCCTGGAGAATTCCATGGCTTGTCCATGGGTAGCAAAGAGTCAGACACAACTGAGCGACTTTCACTTTCACTATGGTAAAAGTACATTCCAGAAAATAAACAGCACTGGTTAGGAGATGCTGGACAATCATTGAAGAGTTCCAAGTATTGTTCTAAAATGCATTTTTTTTTTTAAAGATTTATTTATTTATTTATTTATTTGGGGCGGGGGTCGGGTTGGGGAGGGAGAGGAGCGGGCGGGCCACTTCCATTGGTCTTTCATTTCTCTATTTTCATCCATCTTTGTCCTTTGGCTCTTGTGGGCCTCCCATCGCGGTGGTGTCTGTCGTTGCAGAGCGCCAACTCTGGGCGCATGCGCTCCAGAGCTCTGGCTCGGTGATTGGACACATCGGTCCAGCGCTCCGCGCACGTGGGATCTTCTCAGGCCAGGGCTCCAACCGTGCCTTGCACTGCAAGGCGGTGTCCTTACCCACTGGACCACCAGGGAAGCCCCTAAAATGTATTTCTTATAAAGCATATGAAAGTTACCTGCTCTTGAGATAAAGAAATAAATAAAATGCAAAGTAGGCTACAAATTTATTAAAAGTTAAAAAACATTCTACACCTCTTAAGCAAATTCTCTTTAGAGTATCATGTGGCCCACAACTTGATATATCCATGCATTCATTCAGTGAATACTTGTGGAGTATTTGTCATCCACATGGGGCTTTACAGACAGCATTGTACATGCTATGCAAGACATTAATGAAGTCTCCACCTTCAAAAATTATGCAATCTATTTGGGAAGACTAGAATTATCATAGATAAATACAATAAAAGTCAACAGTTGAAAGATGCTTGAAACTGGAAAAGAGGGCAAGTCAAAGTCACCCAAACAATGATGATACAAGGCTTCCCTGGTAGCTCAGCTTGTGAAGAATCCACCTGAAATGCAAGAGAACCCAGTTCAATTCCTGGGTTGGGAAGATCCCTTGGAGAAGAATAGGCCACCCACTCCAGTATTCTTGGGCTTCCCTGGTGGCTCAGATGGTAAAGAAACTGCCTGCAATGCAGGAGACTTCGGTTTGATCCCTGGGTTGGGAAAATCCCCTGGAGAAGGGAACAGCTGCCCGCTCCAGTATTCTTGCCTGGAGAATTCCATGGCTTGTCCATGGGTAGCAAAGAGTCAGACACAACTGAGCGACTTTCACTTTCACTATGGTAAAAGTACATTCCAGAAAATAAACAGCACTGGTTAGGAGATGCTGGACAATCATTGAAGAGTTCCAAGTATTGTTCTAAAATGCATTTTTTTTTTTAAAGATTTATTTATTTATTTATTTATTTGGGGCGGGGGTCGGGTTGGGGAGGGAGAGGAGCGGGCGGGCCACTTCCATTGGTCTTTCATTTCTCTATTTTCATCCATCTTTGTCCTTTGGCTCTTGTGGGCCTCCCATCGCGGTGGTGTCTGTCGTTGCAGAGCGCCAACTCTGGGCGCATGCGCTCCAGAGCTCTGGCTCGGTGATTGGACACATCGGTCCAGCCGCTCCGCGGCACGTGGGATCTTCTCAGGCCAGGGCTCCAACCGGTGCCCCTTGCACTGCAAGGCGGTGTCCTTACCCACTGGACCACCAGGGGAAGCCCCTAAAATGTATTTCTTATAAAGCATATTGAAAGTTACCTGCTCTTGTATAAATAAATCCTTTCTTCAGGTTGCGGGAGAAGACTGACCAACATTATCACAGCAGGCAACCGAATTGTGAATGGGGAAAATGCCCTGGCAGGGGCCTGGCCATGGCAGGCAAGCATGCAGTGGGAAGGCCAACACCACTGTGGTGCCTCTCTGATTAGCAGCAGGTGGCTCCTCTCTGCAGCTCACTGCTTTGCTAGGTAAGTTTGAAGTCTGACTAAATGCAGGATTCTGGCTGCAGGTCTATTTGAGAGGTCTGTGAGGGTTAACCTAAATGTCTGAAGTTCACCAAGACTACATGAAATTTATAAGGACTCACATAACTCAAGGAAGTAAAACAAGTTAGCACTACTGGTAAAGAACTTGCCTGTAATGCAGGAGACATAAGGGATGCAGGTTCGATCCCTGGGTCAGGAAGATACCCTGGAGAAGGAATGGTAACCCACTCCAGTATTCTTTCCTGGAGACTCCCATGGACTAAGGAGCCCGATTGGACATGACTTAGCAACTAAACAACAACAATCACAGCTCTAATAGTCCTTACCACTATTTTTATGTGTCTGCAGCATTTGTGACATCCCCACATCAAAGACATTTTTAAAATAAGAATTTAAGTGCTTTATAGTGTTGTTTGGGAAACACATACCTTAAAGTTATAAGACAACCACTGTGAATATCATTTCAGCCCTCAAATTAAATGTATTTTAATTAAATTGTGCCTTCCAGGAAAAAAACAATTCAGAAAAATATAGGTAAAAATCTTTGAGAGGAGGCGGGCCACTTCCATTGGTCTTTCATTTCTCTATTTTCATCCATCTTTGTCCTTTGGCTCTTGTGGGCCTCCCATCGCGGTGGTGTCTGTCGTTGCAGAGCGCCAACTCTGGGCGCATGCGCTCCAGAGCTCTGGCTCGGTGATTGGACACATCGGTCCAGCCGCTCCGCGGCACGTGGGATCTTCTCAGGCCAGGGCTCCAACCGGTGCCCCTTGCACTGCAAGGCGGTGTCCTTACCCACTGGACCACCAGGGGAAGCCCCTAAAATGTATTTCTTATAAAGCATATTGAAAGTTACCTGCTCTTGTATAAATAAATCCTTTCTTCAGGTTGCGGGAGAAGACTGACCAACATTATCACAGCAGGCAACCGAATTGTGAATGGGGAAAATGCCCTGGCAGGGGCCTGGCCATGGCAGGCAAGCATGCAGTGGGAAGGCCAACACCACTGTGGTGCCTCTCTGATTAGCAGCAGGTGGCTCCTCTCTGCAGCTCACTGCTTTGCTAGGTAAGTTTGAAGTCTGACTAAATGCAGGATTCTGGCTGCAGGTCTATTTGAGAGGTCTGTGAGGGTTAACCTAAATGTCTGAAGTTCACCAAGACTACATGAAATTTATAAGGACTCACATAACTCAAGGAAGTAAAACAAGTTAGCACTACTGGTAAAGAACTTGCCTGTAATGCAGGAGACATAAGGGATGCAGGTTCGATCCCTGGGTCAGGAAGATACCCTGGAGAAGGGAATGGTAACCCACTCCAGTATTCTTTCCTGGAGACTCCCATGGACTAAGGAGCCCGATTGGACATGACTTAGCAACTAAACAACAACAATCACAGCTCTAATAGTCCTTACCACTATTTTTATGTGTCTGCAGCATTTGTGACATCCCCACATCAAAGACATTTTTAAAATAAGAATTTAAGTGCTTTATAGTGTTGTTTGGGAAACACATACCTTAAAGTTATAAGACAACCACTGTGAATATCATTTCAGCCCTCAAATTAAATGTATTTTAATTAAATTGTGCCTTCCAGGAAAAACAATTCAGAAGATTGGACTGTCAACTTTGGAACTGTAGTAAATAAGCCATATATGACACGGAAAGTCCAAAACATTATTATTCATGAAAATTTTAGCAGCCCGGAGATTCATGATGATATTGCCCTTGTACAGCTTTCTAAAGAAGTCTCTTTTACAAAGTATGTTCATAAGATTTGTCTTCCTGAATCCAAAATGAAGCTCTCAGCAAATGACAGTGTTGTAGTTACAGGATGGGGAACACTTTATATGAATGGTAAGTTTTTCCATATACATGTAATAGCTTCATAGGAATAATTATTAATCAATCAATCAATCACTCTTTCATACAATTAACCAATCCATAAAAATAATGAAAAGAAAACCAAGTGATGGGACCAAAAAAAACATGGTGTTGTCTTCAACTTTTGGAATGTCTCTGGGAACATGAACTGGAAAATTTGGAATTAATGTATAAGGCAGCCGGCTATAATAAACATGAGAAATAAACCCATCTAACCTGGGACTGGTCTGGCTCTTGGTTTGTAAAGGAATCTGCTTTTTTCTATAGATGCTCTTTGTCTCAATAGACAAGGTTAATATCTGTATAACAGACCTAACTTATTGCCCTTAGGTCCTCTTCCAGTGATACTTCAGCAAGCCTTTTTGAAGATTATTGATCACCAAGTTTGCAATGCTCCATATGCATTATCTGGCTTGGTGACTGATACAATGCTATGTGCTGGATTTATGTCAGGAGAAGCTGATGCCTGTCAGGTACTTCCAGATACATTAAAGCTTTCCAAGTACTAATTCAATGGAAGTTTACCCTCATTTTCCTTTTATTTTCACAAAGGTTCGATCCCTGGGTCAGGAAGACCCTAGGAATGGTAACCCACTCCAGTATTCTTTCCTGGAGACTCCCATGGACTAAGGAGCCCGATTGGACATGACTTAGCAACTAAACAACAACAATCACAGCTCTAATAGTCCTTACCACTATTTTTATGTGTCTGCAGCATTTGTGACATCCCCACATCAAAGACATTTTTAAAATAAGAATTTAAGTGCTTTATAGTGTTGTTTGGGAAACACATACCTTAAAGTTATAAGACAACCACTGTGAATATCATTTCAGCCCTCAAATTAAATGTATCTTAATTAAATTGTGCCTTCCAGGAAAAACAATTCAGAAGATTGGACTGTCAACTTTGGAACTGTAGTAAATAAGCCATATATGACACGGAAAGTCCAAAACATTATTATTCATGAAAATTTTAGCAGCCCGGAGATTCATGATGATATTGCCCTTGTACAGCTTGCTAAAGAAGTCTCTTTACAAAGTATGTTCATAAGATTTGTCTTCCTGAATCCAAAATGAAGCTCTCAGCAAATGACAGTGTTGTAGTTACAGGATGGGGAACACTTTATATGAATGGTAAGTTTTTCCATATACATGTAATAGCTTCATAGGAATAATTATTAATCAATCAATCAATCACTCTTTCATACAATTAACCAATCCATAAAAATAATGAAAAGAAAACCAAGTGATGGGACCAAAAAAAACATGGTGTTGTCTTCAACTTTTGGAATGTCTCTGGGAACATGAACTGGAAAATTTGGAATTAATGTATAAGGCAGCCGGCTATAATAAACATGAGAAATAAACCCATCTAACCTGGGACTGGTCTGGCTCTTGGTTTGTAAAGGAATCTGCTTTTTTCTATAGATGCTCTTTGTCTCAATAGACAAGGTTAATATCTGTATAACAGACCTAACTTATTGCCCTTAGGTCCTCTTCCAGTGATACTTCAGCAAGCCTTTTTGAAGATTATTGATCACCAAGTTTGCAATGCTCCATATGCATTATCTGGCTTGGTGACTGATACAATGCTATGTGCTGGATTTATGTCAGGAGAAGCTGATGCCTGTCAGGTACTTCCAGATACATTATCAAATGGCCTTTCCCAAGTACTAATTCAATGGAAGTTTTTACCCTCATTTTTTCCCTTGTCTTAATGATTTTCACAAAGTAGCTTCTTATTTCCATCTACCTAATAAATATTTATTGATCTCATTAACATACCAGACCCCAGCTCAGAAGCTGGAGATGCAGTGGTAAACACAATCCCTACTCTCATGGAGTTTTCAGTCTAGGAATCCATAGTTACAAGGTATAACATAAAATTTGCCCTATTTTCTGGGCAACCTGCAGACTTAGAATGCTACCTCTTCCTTACCCAGAGATGCAGCATGTACCTGTCATCCATCCTGCAGAGGGTTCATCATGGAGTCACTTTTGCCATAATTAAGGTTGGACTCACTACAAAGTCAGCTTCTAGTCTTCCCAGCCCAATCCAGTCCAGTTGTAGGCAATGTGTTCTGCTTTGTAGTTGCCCTGGGTTTTGAACTCAAGAGTTCAACAGTTCGGTGAGAGGTGTAAAGGAAGTAGCATGAAGGCCTGTACTATCATATGTGAAGAAAATAGCTATAGTCATTACTCTGTGAGAAAAGGAGATCCTTCACGGGTGCTGTATGATGGTCTGGATGGGTGGGATGGGGGGGATATACATATGACTAATCTGGGAACATACATATCTGTAAAGAACAAAACTCTGTAAAAGTTAAAAGCAAAATAAAAGTTTAAAAAAAAAAAAAAAAAGAGTCCCACAGTTCTAAGCCCAAAGAGGGTGGATTGTCTGCACCACCTAGAGGTTACTGACAACTCCTGAGGGGAGATGGAAAGACATGTTTCAAGACAAGAAACATTTTTTTTTCTTCTAGAATGATTCTGGTGGGCCACTAGCGTACCCCAACTCTAGGAATATCTGGTACCTTGTGGGAATAGTAAGCGCTGGAGAAGGATGTGGTAAAAAGAATAAACCAGGCATCTATACTCGAGTGACTGCTTATCGTGACTGGATTACCTCCAAGACTGGACTCTGAAAGAAAAGTATCTTTGGAATATAAGAGAAAGACAACTACAGGGTGTTACAACTACATTTTCATCCATTCCTTCCAAATCTTTTTCTTTTGTTTACTGATATACCAATTATTTTTTATACAAATGAATGAAGGTCTTGATTAATGTTTTATTTTATCTAAAACACTACCCATCATATTTACTTAACTAATATAGGAAACAAAAAAAGAAGGCCAACATATTTTTATTAATACCCCAGTTCTGATTTATCTTACCATTATACTAGGAATATACCTTATTTTTCAGAATTAAAAAAAATATGCATTTTGTTAGTATGAAAACATAACTGCTAAATATACCAAATAAGTTGTTTTTAATTCTACACATTATAAATTCATTTCATTTAACTGGAGTATATAAGACAAATAATGGACATCAACATTTTACTTATATTTGAGATAGTGTGTATATCTTGTAAAATCAGATAATCTTGGAATGCAGAATTGGGTATCAGAAGTTCAGCTAGATCAAGTCTCTTAATGTATAGAGCAAGGAGCACTAAGAGGCACAGTCATTTGCTGAAAGTCATTCTTCAGCCTCTGACAAGTTGTAACCCTCACATAAATTTTCTCTCAACAGAATTTAAATTCAAAATGAGTCAAGACTTTTAAAATGACTTTAAGTTGTTATTATTTATATAATGCTTTCTTCATGTCCTTTTTTTTTTTTATCTGTTTGTGCTTTCTTGTAGCAAAAATAGGTCCTTGAGAGAAGAGGATGATGTGCCATCTATCACAGTGGCTCTCCTGATAAGCATGTACAGTTGTACAGAGAGCTGACTTTGTAATCTCTGTGAATAATTCACCTTTTATAATTTCCTAAAAATAAATGCAACTTAAAATTTCAAAAATGGCTAAAATAAACTAAAATTCTCTTCTTTCAAATGTTTGTGACATTACTTTTGCTTTTTTTATTACTAATTGTGACTCAAACGACATGCATAATGATGTGGTGTCAATTCATAATCAAGTATGACAATATGGTGCATTTTTTCCTCCTCAGTCCTTACACAGGCAGATCACACATATTTATTGAACACCCAACGTGCTCTGGGAAATGTCAGGTATGGACACAGCATCATCTTTCAAAGACACTGCATTTAGAGGATAAAGATAGGCAGTAAACACATAAGTAAGATCATTTTAAGTAAGTGTTACAAAGGGGAAAAAAGTGATATGATAGAAAATAATATGGTTGATGAGATGTACTTGAGATTGGGCAATCTGAATAACTTTTTTTAAGTAATGGCTTCAAGACTGATGGGAGAAATATCAACAACCTCAGATACTCAGATAATACCACTTTAATAGCAGAAAGGAATGAGGAACTAAAGAGCCTCTTGATGAGGGTGAAAGGGGAGAGTGAAAAAGCCAACTTAAAACTCAACATTCAAAGAACTAAGATCATGGCAGCTGGTCCCATCACTTCATGGCAAATAAAAGGAGAAAATGTGGAGGCAGTGACAGAGCCCCTTGGTCCACATAACTGCTAAATATACCAAATAAGTTGTTTTTAATTCTACACATTATAAATTCATTTCATTTAACTGGAGTATATAAGACAAATAATGGACATCAACATTTTACTTATATTTGAGATAGTGTGTATATCTTGTAAAATCAGATAATCTTGGAATGCAGAATTGGGTATCAGAAGTTCAGCTAGATCAAGTCTCTTAATGTATAGAGCAAGGAGCACTAAGAGGCACAGTCATTTGCTGAAAGTCATTCTTCAGCCTCTGACAAGTTGTAACCCTCACATAAATTTTCTCTCAACAGAATTTAAATTCAAAATGAGTCAAGACTTTTAAAATGACTTTAAGTTGTTATTATTTATATAATGCTTTCTTCATGTCCTTTTTTTTTTTTATCTGTTTGTGCTTTCTTGTAGCAAAAATAGGTCCTTGAGAGAAGAGGATGATGTGCCATCTATCACAGTGGCTCTCCTGATAAGCATGTACAGTTGTACAGAGAGCTGACTTTGTAATCTCTGTGAATAATTCACCTTTTATAATTTCCTAAAAATAAATGCAACTTAAAATTTCAAAAATGGCTAAAATAAACTAAAATTCTCTTCTTTCAAATGTTTGTGACATTACTTTTGCTTTTTTTATTACTAATTGTGACTCAAACGACATGCATAATGATGTGGTGTCAATTCATAATCAAGTATGACAATATGGTGCATTTTTTCCTCCTCAGTCCTTACACAGGCAGATCACACATATTTATTGAACACCCAACGTGCTCTGGGAAATGTCAGGTATGGACACAGCATCATCTTTCAAAGACACTGCATTTAGAGGATAAAGATAGGCAGTAAACACATAAGTAAGATCATTTTAAGTAAGTGTTACAAAGGGGAAAAAAGTGATATGATAGAAAATAATATGGTTGATGAGATGTACTTGAGATTGGGCAATCTGAATAACTTTTTTTAAGTAATGGCTTCAAGACTGATGGGAGAAATATCAACAACCTCAGATACTCAGATAATACCACTTTAATAGCAGAAAGGAATGAGGAACTAAAGAGCCTCTTGATGAGGGTGAAAGGGGAGAGTGAAAAAGCCAACTTAAAACTCAACATTCAAAGAACTAAGATCATGGCAGCTGGTCCCATCACTTCATGGCAAATAAAAGGAGAAAATGTGGAGGCAGTGACAGATTTCCTCTTCTTGGTCTAAAACCACTTGGATGGTGACTGCAGCAGTCATGAATATAGAAGACAATTGCTTCTTGGTAGAAAAGCTATGACAAATTGAGGCAGCATATTAAAAAGAAAAACATCAGTTTGCCAACAAAGCTATGGTCTTTCCAAGAGTCATGTACTAATGTGAGAACTGGACCATAAAGAAGGCTGAGCTGACAAACTGATGCTTTCAAACTGTGGTGTTGGAGAAGACTCTTAAGAGTCCCTTGGACAGCAAACAGATCAAGCCAGTCAGTCTTAAGGAAAATCAACACTGAATACTCATTGGAAGGACTGATGCTGAAGCTGAAGCTCCAAAACTTTGGCTTCTTGATGTGAAGCAGCTGACTCATTGGAAAAGACCCTGATGCTGAGCAAGACTGAGGGCAGGAGGAGAAGGGGGGGGTGACAGAGGGTGAGATGGATGGATGGCATCACTGACTCAACAGACATGAACTTGGGCAAACTCCAGGAGATGGTGAGGGACAGGGAAGTGTGACCTACTGCAGCCCATGGGATCGCAAAGAGTCAGACATGACTCAGCAACTGAGCAACAACAAATCAAATGCTACCGCTAGTGCCTTTCTGAATCTGTGTTCAGTGATGTCATGCAGGTAGCTTGAAATGGATCATGGGGTGAATATTTGTACTGTGGAAATCGGCCGGTGCTACAAGTTGGTTCTTAGTCCCTAACTCTTAGACCTGGTTGTTAAGTACTTACCAGCACACCACTGAATGTAACTACATATTGCTCATTTACACCTAAAAATATCTTCACCAGATGATGCCACTGGAGCACAATTTCTATTCCAGATGATTGACACTATTTAGAGGATAAAGATAGGCAGTAAACACATAAGTAAGATCATTTTAAGTAAGTGTTACAAAGGGGAAAAAAGTGATATGATAGAAAATAATATGGTTGATGAGATGTACTTGAGATTGGGCAATCTGAATAACTTTTTTTAAGTAATGGCTTCAAGACTGATGGGAGAAATATCAACAACCTCAGATACTCAGATAATACCACTTTAATAGCAGAAAGGAATGAGGAACTAAAGAGCCTCTTGATGAGGGTGAAAGGGGAGAGTGAAAAAGCCAACTTAAAACTCAACATTCAAAGAACTAAGATCATGGCAGCTGGTCCCATCACTTCATGGCAAATAAAAGGAGAAAATGTGGAGGCAGTGACAGATTTCCTCTTCTTGGTCTAAAACCACTTGGATGGTGACTGCAGCAGTCATGAATATAGAAGACAATTGCTTCTTGGTAGAAAAGCTATGACAAATTGAGGCAGCATATTAAAAAGAAAAACATCAGTTTGCCAACAAAGCTATGGTCTTTCCAAGAGTCATGTACTAATGTGAGAACTGGACCATAAAGAAGGCTGAGCTGACAAACTGATGCTTTCAAACTGTGGTGTTGGAGAAGACTCTTAAGAGTCCCTTGGACAGCAAACAGATCAAGCCAGTCAGTCTTAAGGAAAATCAACACTGAATACTCATTGGAAGGACTGATGCTGAAGCTGAAGCTCCAAAACTTTGGCTTCTTGATGTGAAGCAGCTGACTCATTGGAAAAGACCCTGATGCTGAGCAAGACTGAGGGCAGGAGGAGAAGGGGGGGGTGACAGAGGGTGAGATGGATGGATGGCATCACTGACTCAACAGACATGAACTTGGGCAAACTCCAGGAGATGGTGAGGGACAGGGAAGTGTGACCTACTGCAGCCCATGGGATCGCAAAGAGTCAGACATGACTCAGCAACTGAGCAACAACAAATCAAATGCTACCGCTAGTGCCTTTCTGAATCTGTGTTCAGTGATGTCATGCAGGTAGCTTGAAATGGATCATGGGGTGAATATTTGTACTGTGGAAATCGGCCGGTGCTACAAGTTGGTTCTTAGTCCCTAACTCTTAGACCTGGTTGTTAAGTACTTACCAGCACACCACTGAATGTAACTACATATTGCTCATTTACACCTAAAAAAAATATCTTCACCAGATGATGCCACTGGAGCACAATTTCTATTCCAGGATGTTACAAACTAGCTTTCCGGCCACTATATCAGATATTTTGTTAAATACCTTAAGTACTGCCTGCTAGTACTTGAGGTACATAAGGTTTGTTACTAGTTTTCATTTTCTCAGGATTTCAGTATAAGAGGAAGTTTAAGAAGCTATTTTTGAAACATTTCATAGTGACATGTCAAGCAAACTTGAGATTTGCAGTTTATAGTGGTTAAATAAAAGATTACAAAAAAACAATCATAGGTTATTATAATAATACACTGTTGCCATTATATTTTGCTTCTTTGTGAAAATAATTATAATGCACTTTCTTAAGTTGTTTCCTTACTCAATAAATTCAATAAATTTAATTGTATGTCTTTAAAATTTGTCACAATTGATGCTCATGGTTGAATAAACAGAACCTTATCTTAGTGAAACACAAGAATATATAAGAATTCCATTAAATAACTATCTTTGATTTCATAGGTTTATCCTCTACATTAGATTTCTATCATTTACTGAAAAAAGACTCAACAAAGCAGAAATCACTAGCCAGCACAATCAGAGACTCCCATTTGATGAAAGAGAAGGGATTAAAGGGCATTAAACCAAGCCATGATCAGTGCAGGGATGAAGTCTTAGTAATCAGGGAGTCTAGAAGCACCTCTTTCTTCTGCTTAAAATCTACCCCACCCCTGGCCTCAACGCTCTTTGAAAATAAACCCTAAACTCTTTTATTATGATTTGAAAATCCATAAAAAGCTGGACTCACTCTTCCTACTTAGTCAGGACACGGATCAGGAATTACTTACCAGGAAGGCTTTCCTGACATCCCTAGTATGGTGTTCCAGATTGCCCTAGGCATACAGCTGTTACTGTGCACCCATGCCTTGACCCCTGAACAACAAATAAATGTGTTCCAGTGATGTCATGCAGGTAGCTTGTAATGGATCATGGGGTGAATATTTGTACTGTGGAAATCGGCCGGTGCTACAAGTTGGTTCTTAGTCCCTAACTCTTAGACCTGGTTGTTAAGTACTTACCAGCACACCACTGAATGTAACTACATATTGCTCATTTACACCTAAAAAAAATATCTTCACCAGATGATGCCACTGGAGCACAATTTCTATTCCAGGATGTTACAAACTAGCTTTCCGGCCACTATATCAGATATTTTGTTAAATACCTTAAGTACTGCCTGCTAGTACTTGAGGTACATAAGGTTTGTTACTAGTTTTCATTTTCTCAGGATTTCAGTATAAGAGGAAGTTTAAGAAGCTATTTTTGAAACATTTCATAGTGACATGTCAAGCAAACTTGAGATTTGCAGTTTATAGTGGTTAAATAAAAGATTACAAAAAAACAATCATAGGTTATTATAATAATACACTGTTGCCATTATATTTTGCTTCTTTGTGAAAATAATTATAATGCACTTTCTTAAGTTGTTTCCTTACTCAATAAATTCAATAAATTTAATTGTATGTCTTTAAAATTTGTCACAATTGATGCTCATGGTTGAATAAACAGAACCTTATCTTAGTGAAACACAAGAATATATAAGAATTCCATTAAATAACTATCTTTGATTTCATAGGTTTATCCTCTACATTAGATTTCTATCATTTACTGAAAAAAGACTCAACAAAGCAGAAATCACTAGCCAGCACAATCAGAGACTCCCATTTGATGAAAGAGAAGGGATTAAAGGGCATTAAACCAAGCCATGATCAGTGCAGGGATGAAGTCTTAGTAATCAGGGAGTCTAGAAGCACCTCTTTCTTCTGCTTAAAATCTACCCCACCCCTGGCCTCAACGCTCTTTGAAAATAAACCCTAAACTCTTTTATTATGATTTGAAAATCCATAAAAAGCTGGACTCACTCTTCCTACTTAGTCAGGACACGGATCAGGAATTACTTACCAGGAAGGCTTTCCTGACATCCCTAGTATGGTGTTCCAGATTGCCCTAGGCATACAGCTGTTACTGTGCTTTCTATAAGATGTAAACATTGTCTGGTTTTGCATCTGAGTATCCTACAGACTGAGTTTCTCAAGAGCTCTTTTCTGTCTCTGTGTTCCTGAACTTGTGTCTGGTTCAATGGAAGTAATAATCCTGTACAGCTGAATAAAACTGAAATGCACTGTTTAGGATCAGGCTGCTGGCTGCAGCTCTGTCCTTTCTCCCATTGTGCCCTTCTATTTAACTTGTGCCCTGATCATGCTGTCACTTCAGATTTCTGAAACATGCTATCCTGGACCTTTCATATGCTTTACTCCTTGTCTAGAATATCCTTCTCTGACATTTTTCTCCTGGTAAATCTCCAGTATACTTTAAAAATTAGCTCATACATTTGTGTGACTTAATCAACTTTTTTTTTTTTTGTCCATGTTACGTGGCTTATGGACTCTTAGTTCCCTGGCCAAGAATTGAACCTGGGTCCTCAGCAATGAAAACCTGAAGTCCTAACCACTGGACCACTAGGAAATTCTCAATCCACTGTGTTTTTACAAATTTTGTGCTTATGGTCATCAAGTCATCGTCTCATCCAAAGCCAATAAATATTCATACAATTTCTTTTTAGCCTATATTAATTTGGCTAAAAAAAGGTTCTCCCTGAGAACCTATCTTTTATTATAATTCCTCCTTTTATTCTCTACTCAGATCCATATCAAGGACAAAATTTTATTTCAACAAGTATATTTAAAAATCATTTAATTATATAAGCAAAGTATTAACACATTATTCTTGTGTTAGTACCTAACACATAAAGCCATTATAGATCAAGGTCAAATTTCTTTAGTCATCATCTTCAACTCTAGACTCTTTCCTTCTCATTGGATGTAATCATTGTTTTAGAATCCTCCTAGAAATTTTATCTATCCATATTTTTTATAAGTAAATACATGAATTTAAGTACATACATTAGCTTCCATTAAAATGTAAAATTATTTACTCTTTCTTTTAATTATATATGGTATTCTATTAAATTATATTTCTGCATCTCATGGTTTTACTCAATGTTTAAAAAAAAAATTTCTATACAGATTTACAACTCTTATCAGTCAGAGTTCAGAGTAGAAAAGACATTTTCAGCAGAAAAAAATTGAAGTATGAAACCATGTATTTCAAAAAATTTTCAGAAGGGCTGGTGAAGGCCCTAGGCTAACCTTCAAGGATGACCCATAGAGCACTAGACAACTATGCCCAGAGGAAGAGGCAGCCACTGGCAGTACTGAATTCAATAGCTAGGATCCAGGGATCAGAAAGACACCAGCACCAGCAACATCACTACTACAGCCTCCTGACACGCATAAGCTGGTCTGGTCTCTGCCCTCTCTAGAATTGTTTCTTAGACCCTGGAAGACTGGAGAATAGAAAGTAGAAGGCTGCTACAGGAAACAATGTATCCCCATGACATTTTATCAGCATAAATCCCAGGGAGTCTCATACCTGCCTTAAAGGATATGTGACTTAATCAACTTTTTTTTGTCCATGTTACGTGGCTTATGGACTCTTAGTTCCCTGGCCAAGAATTGAACCTGGGTCCTCAGCAATGAAAACCTGAAGTCCTAACCACTGGACCACTAGGAAATTCTCAATCCACTGTGTTTTTACAAATTTTGTGCTTATGGTCATCAAGTCATCGTCTCATCCAAAGCCAATAAATATTCATACAATTTCTTTTTAGCCTATATTAATTTGGCTAAAAAAAGGTTCTCCCTGAGAACCTATCTTTTATTATAATTCCTCCTTTTATTCTCTACTCAGATCCATATCAAGGACAAAATTTTATTTCAACAAGTATATTTAAAAATCATTTAATTATATAAGCAAAGTATTAACACATTATTCTTGTGTTAGTACCTAACACATAAAGCCATTATAGATCAAGGTCAAATTTCTTTAGTCATCATCTTCAACTCTAGACTCTTTCCTTCTCATTGGATGTAATCATTGTTTTAGAATCCTCCTAGAAATTTTATCTATCCATATTTTTTATAAGTAAATACATGAATTTAAGTACATACATTAGCTTCCATTAAAATGTAAAATTATTTACTCTTTCTTTTAATTATATATGGTATTCTATTAAATTATATTTCTGCATCTCATGGTTTTACTCAATGTTTAAAAAAAAAATTTCTATACAGATTTACAACTCTTATCAGTCAGAGTTCAGAGTAGAAAAGACATTTTCAGCAGAAAAAAAAATTGAAGTATGAAACCATGTATTTCAAAAATTGTCAGAAGGGCTGGTGAAGGCCCTAGGCTAACCTTCAAGGATGACCCATAGAGCACTAGACAACTATGCCCAGAGGAAGAGGCAGCCACTGGCAGTACTGAATTCAATAGCTAGGATCCAGGGATCAGAAAGACACCAGCACCAGCAACATCACTACTACAGCCTCCTGACACGCATAAGCTGGTCTGGTCTCTGCCCTCTCTAGAATTGTTTCTTAGACCCTGGAAGACTGGAGAATAGAAAGTAGAAGGCTGCTACAGGAAACAATGTATCCCCATGACATTTTATCAGCATAAATCCCAGGGAGTCTCATACCTGCCTTAAAGGATATCTGACTTACTTCTCCTTTTGAGTTTTTTATGAGTGCGTCTAGCTGCCAAAAGTCTATTTGGCACCCAGCATTCTAACTGCAAGGCAGTCTTGGAGATGTCATTTGAAGCTTTCCAGTCTCTGTGGGTCCTAAGAATGGATGATGAATGGGGCACCGTATCAGTTAGAACCTCCTTCCTTTTAACTGCCAAAAAATATTCCACTATAAGGGTATACCATAGCTTAACCTTTCTTCTGTCCATGAATGGGCCTCCCTTGTAGCTCAGCTGGAAAAGAATCTGTCTGCAATGCAGGAGACCCTGGCTTGATACCTGAGTTGGGAAGATCCCCTGGAAAAGGGAAAGGCTACCCACTCCAGTATTCTTGCCTGGAGAATTTCATGGGTATCAAAGAATCGAACACAACTGAGAGCACCTTTCAGTTTCACTTCACTACCAATGAATATTTAGTTTCCCTTTTTTTAAAATTGAGAACACTGTAATAAATTTCCTTATATATTCCTGTTTCAGTACATTCACCAGGATAGATATCTAGATGTATACCTAGAAGTGAAACTGCTCAATTATAGTGAGTACAGTGTGAAAATTAAATTGGTGATGCCGAGCTGCTCTCTTAAAGTTGTTCACTCAATCACAACTCCTATCATCAACAGGACAGCCCACTTCCCCTTATGCTTACCAAATCTTAAACTAGCATTCTTAGTTTTTAATTTTAATAGCTATTAAATTACTTTAGGGCTTCTCTTGTGGTCCAGTGGGTAAGGACACTGCCTTGCAGTGCAAGGGGCGCCGGTTCGATCCCTGGCCTGGGAGGATCCCACGTGCAACGGAGCGGCTGGACCGATGTGTCCAATTACCAAGCCGGAGCTCTAGAGCGCATGCGCCCAGAGCCAGTGCTCTGCGACAACAGAGGCCACTGCAATGGGAGGCCCACACAGGCCAAAAAACAAAGATGGATGAAAACAGACAAATGAAAGACCAATAGAAGTAGCCCACCTGCTCCCCTCCCTCCCCACTCCCCGCCAAAATAAATAAATAAATATTTTTTTTTTAAAAAATTACTTTAATGTGTGCTTCCATAATTATTAGTGGATGATATTAAGAATAGTTTATGTTAATATCCATCTCTATTTCTTCTGTGAATACTGTTAAAACCTTATCTACATTTCATATTACACTTTTAAAATATTTTATTAACTTCCAGGAGGTCTACATATGTTTTAGATATTAATCATTTTATATAAGCATATATGTTATTTGATGAACTAAGAACTTTGATGAACATTATGAAAAACATTATGAAAAAGCATTATAAGCTACGGTCCTTGCCTTCAGGTTTAAGCAGCTTACACTTTCATTGGTATGATAGGCCCATCCATAGCAAATAGAGATCAATATAATGATTTCCACGAAATCCAACAGGAGTACTGATGAAAGTAAATACTAGAGGCCACAAAAAACAGAGTAAAGAGGATAATGCTTTACAAGGAAGGGTTTTTGAAGGTCATGGCAACTAGGCTGGACCATGAAGAACAGATAAACATTGGATTGTAGAAATGGCAATCCTGGGAGTGTTAAACAACACAAATAAAAGCTTGGAGGTTAAGAAAGCAATTTCCGGGCATCCCCTGGTGGTCCAGTGGGTAAGGACACCGCCTTGCAGTGCAAGGGGCGCCGGTTGGAGCCCTGGCCTGGGAAGATCCCACGTGCCGCGGAGCAGCTGGACCCATGTGTCCAATCACCGAGCCGGAGCTCTGGAGCGCACACGCCCAGAGCCAGCGCTCTGCAACGACAGACGCCACCGCGATGGGAGGCCCACAGGAGCCAAGGAACAAAGACGAATGAAAATAGAGAAATGAAAGACCAATATAAGTGGCCCGCCCACTCCCCTCCCTCCCCAACCCGACCTCCGCCCAAAAGTAAATAAATAAATAAATCTTTAAAAAAAAAAAAAAAAAAGAACGCAATTTCCATTTAAGGAATGAAACTGAGAGAAACATCTCAAGAGAAGTCAAGCTTTAGGCAGAGTCCCTGTTAAGATAATACAGAGTCTCGTAGATTTCGTCAAGCACTTGGCACACACAGTCTCATTTAATAACAACCAACTTACCTGTACAATCTTGTTAGATTCCATTCTAATATTTACCTAAGAGAAAGCGGAAGCTCAGAGAGATTTAAATCGAACAACTAGTTACTAGTGGGCCTGGCCTTGGGATAGAGGTCATGCCCTTCTTGTGAAAGCACGCTGCTACGGAACAATATCAGGAAAAAGAAATGGCATTCTAAAGGGCCTTGAATATTTTTGTTTTTTAAATTTTGGCCTCTTTTTATTGACTTTTCATTTATTTATTTTCATCTATCTTTATTCTTCCACCTGTGTGGGCCTCCCATTGCAGTGGACTCTCTGGGAGCATGTGCTCCAGAGTGCTGGCTCATAATTGGTCACACCTGTGCAGCCGCTCCACAGCACGTGGGATCTTCCCGGGCCAGGGATCGAACCAGTGCCCCTTGCACTGCAAGGTGGACTCTTTAACCACTGGACCACCAGGGAAGCCCAACAGCCTTGAATATTAACCAGTGAGGTTTCTATTTTATCCTGAAAGCAATTGAAAGTTTTGATTATTTTTAAATGAATGTTATGAATATGTTTTAGGAAGATGAGTCATTAATATTTACCATCCAGGTCTGTGTTCAAAAGTGTCCTCTTCAAAGAGGCCTTTCCTGACCACCCTTAAAGATTTTTTCCCTTTTTTTTCTGTTTTTTTTTTTCTTTTCCTTTAAAAACCATATCTCCACTTCCCATAAAGCGGTTGGAGCCCTGCCGGAGACCACGTGCGGAGCAGCTGGACCCATGTGTCCAATTACCGAGCCGGAGCTCTGGAGCGCACACGCCCAGAGCCAGCGCTCTGCAACGACAGACGCCACCGCGATGGGAGGCCCACAGGAGCCAAGGAACAAAGACGAATGAAAATAGAGAAATGAAAGACCAATATAAGTGGCCCGCCCACCCTCCCTCCCAACCCGACCTCCGCCCAAAAGTAAATAAATAAATAAATCTTTAAAAAAAAAAAAAAAAAGAACGCAATTTCCATTTAAGGAATGAAACTGAGAGAAACATCTCAAGAGAAGTCAAGCTTTAGGCAGAGTCCCTGTTAAGATAATACAGAGTCTCGTAGATTTCGTCAAGCACTTGGCACACACAGTCTCATTTAATAACAACCAACTTACCTGTACAATCTTGTTAGATTCCATTCTAATATTTACCTAAGAGAAAGCGGAAGCTCAGAGAGATTTAAATCGAACAACTAGTTACTAGTGGGCCTGGCCTTGGGATAGAGGTCATGCCCTTCTTGTGAAAGCACGCTGCTACGGAACAATATCAGGAAAAAGAAATGGCATTCTAAAGGGCCTTGAATATTTTTGTTTTTTAAATTTTGGCCTCTTTTTATTGACTTTTCATTTATTTATTTTCATCTATCTTTATTCTTCCA
Organism: Tragulus kanchil; assembly: GCA_022376925.1. Lineage (NCBI taxonomy): Eukaryota > Metazoa > Chordata > Mammalia > Artiodactyla > Tragulidae > Tragulus > Tragulus kanchil. The sequence goes on along the minus strand of JAIOJX010000025.1, from coordinate 151,958,453 downwards.
CCTGTGTGGGCCTCCCATTGCAGTGGACTCTCTGGGAGCATGTGCTCCAGAGTGCTGGCTCATAATTGGTCACACCTGTGCAGCCGCTCCACAGCACGTGGGATCTTCCCGGGCCAGGGATCGAACCAGTGCCCCTTGCACTGCAAGGTGGACTCTTTAACCACTGGACCACCAGGGAAGCCCAACAGCCTTGAATATTAACCAGTGAGGTTTCTATTTTATCCTGAAAGCAATTGAAAGTTTTGATTATTTTTAAATGAATGTTATGAATATGTTTTAGGAAGATGAGTCATTAATATTTACCATCCAGGTCTGTGTTCAAAAGTGTCCTCTTCAAAGAGGCCTTTCCTGACCACCCTTAAAGATACCCTCCTGTCCTTTTCTATCCAATTATTCTGGTTTATTTTCTTTATAGCATGTATAAATCTCTCATATTAAATTAAGTATTTATTATTTCTTTGATTCCCTTTGTAAAACAATGCTTGACTAGATTAGTTAACTCCACTTCCCATAAAGAATTATCAAAATAGAACTGATATGTCCTATAGCAAAACCTACTCCTATCAGTAAATCTGTTCCTTCAAAAAGTGCAGAGAGACCAGGGAGAATTTTCAGATTAAATGTGTTTCAAATGAGTAATATTGTAGAAGAATTAATTTTTAAGTTGGAGTATAATTGCTTTACCATATTGTGTTAGTTTCTGCTATACAACAAAGTGAGTCAGCTGTATGTTTACGCAGATCCCCTCTTCCGTGAGCCTCTGTCCCACCTCAGGCACAGCCCACCTCCTAGATCATCTCAGAGTTTCCTCGTGCTATATAGTAGCTTCCCACTAGCGATACACTTTACACATGGTAGTGTGTATATTGTAACAGAATTACTGTACGCAAAAAAAGAAAAAAAAAAAACGACAATGCATATGTTAGGTCCTCAGTCAGAGACTGCTCCCATGAGTACGGTTGGTTTCACTGAGGAGGAGCACAGAATCATGAAAAGGGTGAACAGAATCTGAGTCAGAACACTGATTCACCAATTTGTGGGGATATTTCTTGGGTGGACCTGTCAGGTGAACAATCCACATTATGTCTATGTCTTAGGAGCCAACTCAAGGAGAATTTTCATCTCTTCCTTTAAACCACAGATCCACGGCTGTCATCAACACTTGTTAAACAAGTTTCCTTATAATTGCTTTATGTTATTGCACCCAGCCCTTAAAATCCCAAGTATCATTGTGGTTAGTACATTTACCTGAGAACCACTGATCAGGACAAAAGAAGGGCAGAAGCTTCCTTTATCGTTATTAACATCAACAGCCATTATATCAGCACATTATGTATAGGTAAGTGGAGACTTGCTTGCCTAAAATTCTGACATAAATAGAATTAGCACTTTCCCTATCATGACTCCCACTCAAGGGTTGCTTAAGTAAAACAACAGTTTTAGGGGAATCTGTAATTTTTCCACAGAAGTCTGGATTTCCTGCCTGGAGACAACCTTATCACATACAGGTTGTATCTGGGATCTATAGTTGTATTTAGCGATTTGGGGAATGCTTCAGAAAGCTAACATGCAGCTTAACATCCTATGAATGAAAAATAATATTAAATTAAGTATTTATTATTTCTTTGATTCCCTTTGTAAAACAATGCTTGACTAGATTAGTTAACTCCACTTCCCATAAAGAATTATCAAAATAGAACTGATATGTCCTATAGCAAAACCTACTCCTATCAGTAAATCTGTTCCTTCAAAAAGTGCAGAGAGACCAGGGAGAATTTTCAGATTAAATGTGTTTCAAATGAGTAATATTGTAGAAGAATTAATTTTTAAGTTGGAGTATAATTGCTTTACCATATTGTGTTAGTTTCTGCTATACAACAAAGTGAGTCAGCTGTATGTTTACGCAGATCCCCTCTTCCGTGAGCCTCTGTCCCACCTCAGGCACAGCCCACCTCCTAGATCATCTCAGAGTTTCCTCGTGCTATATAGTAGCTTCCCACTAGCGATACACTTTACACATGGTAGTGTGTATATTGTAACAGAATTACTGTACGCAAAAAAAGAGAAAAAAAAAAAACGACAATGCATATGTTAGGTCCTCAGTCAGAGACTGCTCCCATGAGTACGGTTGGTTTCACTGAGGAGGAGCACAGAATCATGAAAAGGGTGAACAGAATCTGAGTCAGAACACTGATTCACCAATTTGTGGGGATATTTCTTGGGTGGACCTGTCAGGTGAACAATCCACATTATGTCTATGTCTTAGGAGCCAACTCAAGGAGAATTTTCATCTCTTCCTTTAAACCACAGATCCACGGCTGTCATCAACACTTGTTAAACAAGTTTCCTTATAATTGCTTTATGTTATTGCACCCAGCCCTTAAAATCCCAAGTATCATTGTGGTTAGTACATTTACCTGAGAACCACTGATCAGGACAAAAGAAGGGCAGAAGCTTCCTTTATCGTTATTAACATCAACAGCCATTATATCAGCACATTATGTATAGGTAAGTGGAGACTTGCTTGCCTAAAATTCTGACATAAATAGAATTAGCACTTTCCCTATCATGACTCCCACTCAAGGGTTGCTTAAGTAAAACAACAGTTTTAGGGGAATCTGTAATTTTTCCACAGAAGTCTGGATTTCCTGCCTGGAGACAACCTTATCACATACAGGTTGTATCTGGGATCTATAGTTGTATTTAGCGATTTGGGGAATGCTTCAGAAAGCTAACATGCAGCTTAACATCCTATGAATGAAAAATAATATTAATGTGTGAATGGTTTTTTTCTTTTAAAAAATGTTTATTTTATATTGGAGCATAATTGACTTATAATGTTGTGTTGGTATCAGGTGTACAGCAAAATGACTCAGTTATACATATATATGCATCTATTCTTTTTTCAAATTCTTGTCCCATTTAAGAATTTCAGTATTACAAAATATTAAGCAAGGTTCCCTGTGCTACACAGGAAGTCTCTTGTTGGCTATCTGTTTTATTAAAAAAATTTTTTTTTATTAGTGTGTGGGTGCTTTACAATGTTGTGTTAGTTACTACTGTCCAGCAAAGTGAATCAGCTATACATGTACATATATCCCCTCTTTTTTGGATTTCCTTCCCATTTAGTCAATGTGTGATGATTTTAAAGTGGAAAGAAGGAAGCAGAGAGATAATTCTCTTCCTCATAAAGCTAATGTTAAATTATATTGTTGTTGATGATGATGATGACTCCTTCGTCTTTGTTTAATATCTTGTGCTTTCTAAAGTGCTTTCATGAATGTTGCCTTGAATCTCACAGTACCATTGCTTCATAGGTGTTCTCTATAGGATAATATATAAAACAATGTATTTTTATCTGTAAAATGTTTATGAACTAGAATAGCGTAACTGTGTACAGCATGTGCTTCTCATTTTTAAAGTGTCCGACTAGATTATTACTATATTTTATATGGACAAGGACTACTCACACCAACCTTTGAAAAACATGCATGGAGCTTTCACTACAATGTATGCAATACAGCAAAATTAGCTGAACATAATTTGTAACAGAAATATTTCTCTAAAAGTGTGCATCTTGATACAATACTGTTATTGAACTATGCTCCAATGTAAAATAAAATAAAATGCACATAAAAATGTAATTAGAAAGAGCATGCTCAGGTGGGGGAGTAGGGAAGAGAAAGATTGGGAGTTTGGGATCAGCAGATGCAAACTATTATATATAAAATGGATAAAGAACAAGACCCTATTGTGTAGCATAGGGAACTATATTCAATATCTTCTGATAAACATATTGGAAGAGTATGAAAAAAACGTGCATATATGTGTGTGCGTATGTATAACTGAATCACTTTCCTGCATAGTTGTAAGTCAACTATACTTCAATAAAATACATTAAAAAAAGAAAGCATGCTCATGTGATAGAACATACTAAGAATATTTTTCTTGAACTAGAATAAATGTTATAGTATGATTTTTTTTTTTTTTTAGTAAAAATGCTGTATTAGGGCTTCCCTGGTGGTCCAGTGGGTAAGGACACCACCTTGCAGTGCGGGGGGCGCTGGTTCGATCCCTGGCCTGGGAGGATCCCACGTGCCGCGGAGCGGCTGGACCGATGTGTCCAGTTACCGAGTCAGAGCTCTGGAGCGCATGCGCCCAGAGCCGGTGCTCTGCGACAACAGAGGCCACTGAGATGGGAGGCCCACACGGGCCAGGGAACAAAGACGGATGAAAATAGACAAATGAAAGCCCAATAGAAGCGGCCTGCCCGCTCCCCTCCCTCCCCAGCCTGCCCTCCCCCCACCAAATGCTATATTATTTGCAACCCTGATATTTTCTTATTAGTCACACCTTTGGCTATTGGTAAGAGAAAGAGCATCCACACATGTTTAAAACTAGGGAAGAAACAGAAAGATTGTTTTGTTTTGCCTGTAAGTTAATCATCACATTTATGCTGAGTGGGTAATATTATTTTTATTTATAGAGCACCTCCTCCTTCTCCATAATTCTGCCACTTGTGTGAAGTGCTAAACTGAAAGAGTTCAAAAGATTAAACCATTGTTTCTAAGCACTCCTAGTTAGCCAGGAAGGTTTCAGGCCCTAATTTAGTTGAGTAGCTTCTCAGGGAGAGGCATTAATCTGACTGGCCAGGAGACCTTGGAGAAATCTGGAAGCGTGGTTGCCTCTGCAGGTGCATTTGATGGGACCTTATCAGTGTCTGCACATGAGTGTCTGAATGGGGAAAGACCAAGAAGTGGAAGTAAAGACTTCAAAACCACATTTTATCAATTTCAGGTTTTTTTGTAGGGCTAGTCCGATGAAATGGGAAAAATCTCACAAGCAAACTGTTTCAGATTCTTGCTAGCGTAGCTTTGAGAGTTCAGGGCAGTGAAATGGACACTCCTCTGATCCAACCGAGCACTTCACATTTGTGTGTGTTCTTTTTATATAATAAGGGCATAATAAATAATATAGGATCATGATCATAGTTTAAAAACTGTAGTAACCTCAGTCATCAAGAAGTCCTAAAACACTTCTATTCTCTCCTTCTCTCCACCCTTACTTGGCAAGGTCTTATCAATGCTAACTTTTTCACTACCCAGTGATCAGGGGAGAGAACTAGAGTCTAGGTATAGGTAGCCTGGCACCAAGCATCATAACTCCTGAAAAATAATTTTATAGCACAGATCCAGAGAGGTTCAGTCATTAACTTGAAGGTAACTCATAGGTTTCATGTCCATTTCCTCCTTCCTTCCTTCCTTTCTGCCTTCCCTTCTTCCCTCCTTCCATCTTTCCCTCCTCCTGTCTTCAAATGTCTTGTGCTACTGCTGCACTTAGATTGTGGAGCTTCTAGGGGTGAGCAAAAGAAAAGAAGTAAAGATTTGGAATGACTGTGACTTCTCTAATACGCGTTTCTTATTCACATTCTTCACTTGCAGACCAGTGACAGTTTCTCGGACATCTTTGCCACTGTGGGTGATTGTCCTCATTGTGTTTGGAGTGGTGGCAATCCTAGGAATCACTATTGGACTCTTAATTCATTTTCTGGCAGTAGGTTGGTAAAGAATCATTTTTATTTCTTTTCAGTTTGTTGCAACCTCCATTTGTATTTCTACATGTCAAAGAAATAATTGCAATAATCTCCTTTTAGAATGGCCATTAATGACCCAAGGTCCCAGGAACAAGAATTGTTAACATTTCTTTACATCTTTTGAATATCAACAGAATGACTATATAAACACATGAGAGCAATTTAAAAATGGCCAGGAAAACTTTCCCTTTGGAACCCAGTTTCTGACTGGCCAGGAGACCTTGGAGAAATCTGGAAGCGTGGTTGCCTCTGCAGGTGCATTTGATGGGACCTTATCAGTGTCTGCACATGAGTGTCTGAATGGGGAAAGACCAAGAAGTGGAAGTAAAGACTTCAAAACCACATTTTATCAATTTCAGGTTTTTTTGTAGGGCTAGTCCGATGAAATGGGAAAAATCTCACAAGCAAACTGTTTCAGATTCTTGCTAGCGTAGCTTTGAGAGTTCAGGGCAGTGAAATGGACACTCCTCTGATCCAACCGAGCACTTCACATTTGTGTGTGTTCTTTTTATATAATAAGGGCATAATAAATAATATAGGATCATGATCATAGTTTAAAAACTGTAGTAACCTCAGTCATCAAGAAGTCCTAAAACACTTCTATTCTCTCCTTCTCTCCACCCTTACTTGGCAAGGTCTTATCAATGCTAACTTTTTCACTACCCAGTGATCAGGGGAGAGAACTAGAGTCTAGGTATAGGTAGCCTGGCACCAAGCATCATAACTCCTGAAAAATAATTTTATAGCACAGATCCAGAGAGGTTCAGTCATTAACTTGAAGGTAACTCATAGGTTTCATGTCCATTTCCTCCTTCCTTCCTTCCTTTCTGCCTTCCCTTCTTCCCTCCTTCCATCTTTCCCTCCTCCTGTCTTCAAATGTCTTGTGCTACTGCTGCACTTAGATTGTGGAGCTTCTAGGGGTGAGCAAAAGAAAAGAAGTAAAGATTTGGAATGACTGTGACTTCTCTAATACGCGTTTCTTATTCACATTCTTCACTTGCAGACCAGTGACAGTTTCTCGGACATCTTTGCCACTGTGGGTGATTGTCCTCATTGTGTTTGGAGTGGTGGCAATCCTAGGAATCACTATTGGACTCTTAATTCATTTTCTGGCAGTAGGTTGGTAAAGAATCATTTTTATTTCTTTTCAGTTTGTTGCAACCTCCATTTGTATTTCTACATGTCAAAGAAATAATTGCAATAATCTCCTTTTAGAATGGCCATTAATGACCCAAGGTCCCAGGAACAAGAATTGTTAACATTTGTCAGTGTATTTCAGACATCTTTTTGAATATACACAGGTAACAGAATGTATGCTATATAAACACATGAGAGCATAGATAATAATTGGTACATAGGCAGAAAAAGGAATCTACCAAGATGGTATCATATGTTATTTAATATTGATATTTAAAATATGCTCATTGTATGTGATGAATAGAAATCAAGGAATATTGAATTTTGACTATTTGTTTCTTCATAACAGACATTAATAAATAAAGTCTTCTTAATATATATTTTTAAAAAGACTTTGAAGAACATGAGGGAATTTGGAATCATTTTTTAAAATCATGTGTTTTAACTTTAGACATTATGTTATTTATATCCTGTTATGAAAGATTAAAAAAAGGCACAGGTATATTTCTCATATTTCTTTTATGCTTCCACGTAGTTTGTTACCAATATTATTATTTTCACATCATCAACATTTTTAACACTTCATTTTTATTTGTGATCATAATTACTACAGTTGCTTAATTTTGAATGAATATATATTCATATTCAAATATTCATATGCTCACCATTACTCCTTTTTCTGTAACTTTGCCATGCTTGGATTACTTTTTCCTCCTAAGCTACACATACTCATAGTTTAAACAGTCAAATTGTCACAGCTTTTTATAAAGAATACCATCCCTCTTCCATTACCATAATTTCCCATTTCCCAGAGGCAACCACTTTCCACTCTTTGCACGCACTCAGTCATGTCCGAAAAAACCCCATGGACTGTATAGCCTGCTAGGCTACTCTGTGCATGGGACTTTTCAGGCAAGAGTACAGGAGTGGTTTGTCATTTCCTTCTCCAGAGGATCTTCCCAACCCATGGGTTGAACCCATGTCTCCTGTGTCTCTTGCACTGGAAGGCAGACTTTTTACCACTGAGCCACCTGGGAAGACTTTGGCTCTTTAAGTTGATTCTGTAATTGCTATACCTGAATTTTTTCAGCTATTGGCATTACCTATTTACTTTCTTTTATGTCATACTTACTCATACCCTAGTTGCATGGTTGTTAATTTCCAATTTCTTTTTAGTAACATCCTGGGAATTACTCTCAACAGTCTACTGGGTTTAACTTCCTAATGCCTGGATTCCTTTTTAATTATTTCATTCACTTAGTTGTGGTGGAATGTATGCTCCAGATGCTTTCAGGGAAAGTTACATTTTTGACAATGCACACATCTGAAAATATATCAATTTATCTCAACTATAATTAATAGTATAAAAATCTAGGTTGAAAAAAGTTTTTCCCTCTGAATTTTGAAGCTATAGCTCCATAATCTCTTGCTATTATAGTTTTTGTCAAGAATTCTAATGACATTATCACTCTGAACCTAAACTTCTCCTAGTCTCCCATGTTCTGAAATGCTATTGGATATTTTTTTCCTCAGCATTTTGAATGTCAGGGTAATTTGACAAAATCTTATTTTTTACTCATTATGCTGGCCTTTAGTGGGTCCTTTTGATTTAGAACCTCATATACTTCAGTTCCTGTTTTTCTTAGATTATTTCTTTGATGATTTTATAGCCTTTTTACTCTCTTTCTGGGGCATGTGTAATTTGGCTATCTGGCCTCTTAAATATATTGCTAATTTTCATATCTTTTTCTTTCCTTTTTTCCCGTCACTTAGTATTTTTAAAAATCAGTTTCCTTATCACTTCTCAAGTTTATTTTCCAAAATTTCTACTTAATTCTTTATTTTTCGAGTTATATGTATAATCACTAACTTTTTAATTCTCTAGATATTTCTTTATATAACATCTTGATTTTATTTTTTTACAAAATCTTCTCTGATTCTAATAATTTGTTTTAGCTTTTACTCCTTTTCCTCTAAGACTTTCTCTTTTTTATTTTGACACTATTTCATATTAGATACTTGTCTCAAATATATGTTGATCTGTTTAGCTTAGTGTCTACTAATATTTAAGATTGAAGATTAAAGAGCTGATTGAAGCTCTCTATGAAAGAGATGTCTGCTGACATGGCTTTAACTATAGGCTATAATATTTAGGTGGTTTTGTTGAGAGAATCCAAGTTACCAGTATATTTAGGTATTTTTTCTTTGAACTGGTTGGAATTTCTAGGTCTAGAAAAACTTTGTTTTACATGAATATATTCTGAACTGGGGGAAAAGTTGGGGTAAAATTCAGCATGTAAATTTTAGAATGTGCATGCTCTCAACATGTAGATTGCATACCTATTTACTTTCTTTTATGTCATACTTACTCATACCCTAGTTGCATGGTTGTTAATTTCCAATTTCTTTTTAGTAACATCCTGGGAATTACTCTCAACAGTCTACTGGGTTTAACTTCCTAATGCCTGGATTCCTTTTTAATTATTTCATTCACTTAGTTGTGGTGGAATGTATGCTCCAGATGCTTTCAGGGAAAGTTACATTTTTGACAATGCACACATCTGAAAATATATCAATTTATCTCAACTATAATTAATAGTATAAAAATCTAGGTTGAAAAAAGTTTTTCCCTCTGAATTTTGAAGCTATAGCTCCATAATCTCTTGCTATTATAGTTTTTGTCAAGAATTCTAATGACATTATCACTCTGAACCTAAACTTCTCCTAGTCTCCCATGTTCTGAAATGCTATTGGATATTTTTTTCCTCAGCATTTTGAATGTCAGGGTAATTTGACAAAATCTTATTTTTTACTCATTATGCTGGCCTTTAGTGGGTCCTTTTGATTTAGAACCTCATATACTTCAGTTCCTGTTTTTCTTAGATTATTTCTTTGATGATTTTATAGCCTTTTTACTCTCTTTCTGGGGCATGTGTAATTTGGCTATCTGGCCTCTTAAATATATTGCTAATTTTCATATCTTTTTCTTTCCTTTTTTCCCGTCACTTAGTATTTTTAAAAATCAGTTTCCTTATCACTTCTCAAGTTTATTTTCCAAAATTTCTACTTAATTCTTTATTTTTCGAGTTATATGTATAATCACTAACTTTTTAATTCTCTAGATATTTCTTTATATAACATCTTGATTTTATTTTTTTACAAAATCTTCTCTGATTCTAATAATTTGTTTTAGCTTTTACTCCTTTTCCTCTAAGACTTTCTCTTTTTTATTTTGACACTATTTCATATTAGATACTTGTCTCAAATATATGTTGATCTGTTTAGCTTAGTGTCTACTAATATTTAAGATTGAAGATTAAAGAGCTGATTGAAGCTCTCTATGAAAGAGATGTCTGCTGACATGGCTTTAACTATAGGCTATAATATTTAGGTGGTTTTGTTGAGAGAATCCAAGTTACCAGTATATTTAGGTATTTTTTCTTTGAACTGGTTGGAATTTCTAGGTCTAGAAAAACTTTGTTTTACATGAATATATTCTGAACTGGGGGAAAAGTTGGGGGTAAAATTCAGCATGTAAATTTTTAGAATGTGCACATGCTCTCAACAGTGTGTCAGTTTCCCTAATCTAGAAACCTTAGCAGTTGGGGAAGACACTGGGATCTAGTCATTTCAAGTCATTTAGGGCACTTTGAATTAAGCCTTCCCTTGTCTGTTGGTGGCTTTGTTTGAGCTTGAAGGTAGGGGAATGTAGAATTGCTTTTCCTCTGTCAGCTTTAAATAGAAATTTTATCTTAAACTCGACTGCACCCAAAGCACTCAGCACAAAAAGAACAAACAAACAAAAAACCAAAACACAATCCTTAAAAGAAAAATGTGTGTAAATTGTAGGGTTTCTTTATATAAATGAGTGATTGTAAGTAATTAAGTCATAGAAAGGCAGTAAAACAATTCTTTCGGCTCCTTATCTATGTTTCTTAACTCATATTTGCATCTGGATTACTTTAGAGATGAGAATGTTCATTATAAGGTGCAAGTATGTCTTTTAGATTTTTCATCCCTAAAGGTACCAAGGTTCTTTTCATCTCATCAGGTACTAACAGAGCACAAAGGCTGTATTCACAGTGATTTCAACATATTGAGCAATCTGAGTGACATATTAGGCTTGTTGCATAGAATTAAAGAATAGGATAATCAAGAATTGATTTCCTTGGATTTCCAAGGTGGCCCAGTGGCTAAAAATGTGCCTATTAATACAGGGGATACAGGTTCAATCCCTAGTCTGGGAAGATTTCACATGCTGAGGGACAACTCAATCCATGCACCACAACTACTAAGCCTGCACTCTAAGCCCATGCTCTACAACAAGAGAATACACTGCAATAAGAAGCCTTTGCACAACAACTAGAAAGTAGTCCCCGCCAAAGTAGAGAAAGCCCACCCACAGTGTCTACTAATATTTAAGATTGAAGATTAAAGAGCTGATTGAAGCTCTCTATGAAAGAGATGTCTGCTGACATGGCTTTAACTATAGGCTATAATATTTAGGTGGTTTTGTTGAGAGAATCCAAGTTACCAGTATATTTAGGTATTTTTTCTTTGAACTGGTTGGAATTTCTAGGTCTAGAAAAACTTTGTTTTACATGAATATATTCTGAACTGGGGGAAAAGTTGGGGGTAAAATTCAGCATGTAAATTTTTAGAATGTGCACATGCTCTCAACAGTGTGTCAGTTTCCCTAATCTAGAAACCTTAGCAGTTGGGGAAGACACTGGGATCTAGTCATTTCAAGTCATTTAGGGCACTTTGAATTAAGCCTTCCCTTGTCTGTTGGTGGCTTTGTTTGAGCTTGAAGGTAGGGGAATGTAGAATTGCTTTTCCTCTGTCAGCTTTAAATAGAAATTTTATCTTAAACTCGACTGCACCCAAAGCACTCAGCACAAAAAGAACAAACAAACAAAAAACCAAAACACAATCCTTAAAAGAAAAATGTGTGTAAATTGTAGGGTTTCTTTATATAAATGAGTGATTGTAAGTAATTAAGTCATAGAAAGGCAGTAAAACAATTCTTTCGGCTCCTTATCTATGTTTCTTAACTCATATTTGCATCTGGATTACTTTAGAGATGAGAATGTTCATTATAAGGTGCAAGTATGTCTTTTAGATTTTTCATCCCTAAAGGTACCAAGGTTCTTTTCATCTCATCAGGTACTAACAGAGCACAAAGGCTGTATTCACAGTGATTTCAACATATTGAGCAATCTGAGTGACATATTAGGCTTGTTGCATAGAATTAAAGAATAGGATAATCAAGAATTGATTTCCTTGGATTTCCAAGGTGGCCCAGTGGCTAAAAATGTGCCTATTAATACAGGGGATACAGGTTCAATCCCTAGTCTGGGAAGATTTCACATGCTGAGGGACAACTCAATCCATGCACCACAACTACTAAGCCTGCACTCTAAGCCCATGCTCTACAACAAGAGAATACACTGCAATAAGAAGCCTTTGCACAACAACTAGAGAGTAGTCCCTGCTTGCCAAAGCTAGAGAAAGCCCACCCACAGCAACAAAGACCCAAAGATAAATTAAAAAATAAATAAACAAAACTATAAAAATAATTGATTTCCTTGTTCTAGGGCATAATTTCTAAACCTTAAATATCTTAAATAGGGCTTCCCTGGTGGCCCAGTGGGTAGAGGGTTTGCCTTGCAGTGTAAGAGGCACTGGTTTGATCCCGGGCCTGGGAAGATCCCATGTGCCACAGAATGCTTGGACCTGTGTGTCCAATTAAGAGCCAGCGCTCTGGAGCACTTGCGCCCAGAGCGCGTGCTCTGCAACGAAAGAGGCCACTGCAATCGGAGGCCCACACATGCCAAAGAGTAAAATAAGGAGGAAAACAAATATTAAAAAAAAAAGAAGCGGCATGATGGGAAAAAACAAGAAAAAAAATATCTTAGTAAATTTTCCAGTTTATCCACTGGCTCTGGGAAAATGTTCCATGCAGTTATAATAAAATCAGTTTGTATCTTGCCAATTTATTAATTTACACTGAAGAATAACCATAGCTGATTAATTACTATAACAGTAGATATTCAGAAGTTTAATTAAAGAACTGAAGGATGCCTTATGAACAATGAATTAGGAAAAATAAAGCTGAACAACTTCAAGGTCTATTTTTTTGCTACTTATAGTAAAACCCAGTCCACTACCATTGTAAAGCCTGTTCCCTATGATCAATGATCCATCAGCCATAGACCAGCTAAGGACAATTAACAATGTTCATTCACAAATTATTATTTATAAACTACACAGTTACAGCATTTTAAGAAGTTTCCAACTTCTTTTTCTATCACCTTTCTCACTGTAAAATATTTTCATCACATTTATGACAACTCATATTTTAATTATGGTGCCTCCCTTTCTGTACTCATAGAGAACTTGTAGTTTAACAATTAACTTTATCATTGAATTATGTCTGTATTAGTACCTTGTGTATGCTTTTATCCATATTCAATGTCTTCAATCCATGCACCACAACTACTAAGCCTGCACTCTAAGCCCATGCTCTACAACAAGAGAATACACTGCAATAAGAAGCCTTTGCACAACAACTAGAGAGTAGTCCCTGCTTGCCAAAGCTAGAGAAAGCCCACCCACAGCAACAAAGACCCAAAGATAAATTAAAAAATAAATAAACAAAACTATAAAAATAATTGATTTCCTTGTTCTAGGGCATAATTTCTAAACCTTAAATATCTTAAATAGGGCTTCCCTGGTGGCCCAGTGGGTAGAGGGTTTGCCTTGCAGTGTAAGAGGCACTGGTTTGATCCCGGCCTGGGAAGATCCCATGTGCCACAGAATGCTTGGACCTGTGTGTCCAATTAAGAGCCAGCGCTCTGGAGCACTTGCGCCCAGAGCGCGTGCTCTGCAACGAAAGAGGCCACTGCAATCGGAGGCCCACACATGCCAAAGAGTAAAATAAGGAGGAAAACAAATATTAAAAAAAAAAGAAGCGGCATGATGGGAAAAAACAAGAAAAAAAATATCTTAGTAAATTTTCCAGTTTATCCACTGGCTCTGGGAAAATGTTCCATGCAGTTATAATAAAATCAGTTTGTATCTTGCCAATTTATTAATTTACACTGAAGAATAACCATAGCTGATTAATTACTGTAACAGTAGATATTCAGAAGTTTAATTAAAGAACTGAAGGATGCCTTATGAACAATGAATTAGGAAAAATAAAGCTGAACAACTTCAAGGTCTATTTTTTTGCTACTTATAGTAAAACCCAGTCCACTACCATTGTAAAGCCTGTTCCCTATGATCAATGATCCATCAGCCATAGACCAGCTAAGGACAATTAACAATGTTCATTCACAAATTATTATTTATAAACTACACAGTTACAGCATTTTAAGAAGTTTCCAACTTCTTTTTCTATCACCTTTCTCACTGTAAAATATTTTCATCACATTTATGACAACTCATATTTTAATTATGGTGCCTCCCTTTCTGTACTCATAGAGAACTTGTAGTTTAACAATTAACTTTATCATTGAATTATGTCTGTATTAGTACCTTGTGTATGCTTTTATCCATATTGAACCTGCCTCTCCCACAAGATGATCTTCAAAGCCAATGATCATACTGCAAAATAATGTTAACATTTATTTAGTGCTTACTATGTCCTAGGTACTACTATATAGTACCTAGATATTCCTAGATTCTTACTATCTATCACGTATTAGGGATAAGATGCATAATATATCAAACAGCATAGTATCTATGAAAATTCAGGGAGGAAATGTAATGGATTAGATGTGGGCTTCAGAGTCAGACAGATCAAGTAATGATACTCAGCTCTTCCTAGCAGCTGAATGATACTAGGTAAATTACTGAATATCTCTGAGACCACAGTTCTCTTTAAAAAAAAAAGTGTTCTTTACATGGTTTTTATAAAACGTCTTCACATAGTAGATGAAGCTTAATGGTAATAATTTTTAAATATTTATTTTATTTATTTGGTCGTGCTGGGTCTTAGTTAAGGCACACAGGATATTCAATCTTCATTATGGCATGCGGGATCTTTAGTTGCAACATGTGAGATCTACTTCCTTGATCTGGGATTGAACCCTGGGCCCTCTGCATTGGGAGCATAGAGTCTTAGTCACTGGACCACCAGGGAAATCCCAACAATTTTTATTTATAGTCTAAAAATTGGCTATCACACTGAGGCTGAAGCTGAAGCTCCAATACTTTGTCCACTAGATACAAAGGGCTAACTCACTGGAAAAGACTCTGATGCTAGGTAAGATTGAGGACAAGAGGAGAATAAAAAGTCATTCATCTTTTTTTTATTATATAAACCCAGTCACTACCATTGTAAAGCCTGTTCCCTATGATCAATGATCCATCAGCCATAGACCAGCTAAGGACAATTAACAATGTTCATTCACAAATTATTATTTATAAACTACACAGTTACAGCATTTTAAGAAGTTTCCAACTTTTTCTATCACCTTTCTCACTGTAAAATATTTTCATCACATTTATGACAACTCATATTTTAATTATGGTGCCTCCCTTTCTGTACTCATAGAGAACTTGTAGTTTAACAATTAACTTTATCATTGAATTATGTCTGTATTAGTACCTTGTGTATGCTTTTATCCATATTGAACCTGCCTCTCCCACAAGATGATCTTCAAAGCCAATGATCATACTGCAAAATAATGTTAACATTTATTTAGTGCTTACTATGTCCTAGGTACTACTATATAGTACCTAGATATTCCTAGATTCTTACTATCTATCACGTATTAGGGATAAGATGCATAATATATCAAACAGCATAGTATCTATGAAAATTCAGGGAGGAAATGTAATGGATTAGATGTGGGCTTCAGAGTCAGACAGATCAAGTAATGATACTCAGCTCTTCCTAGCAGCTGAATGATACTAGGTAAATTACTGAATATCTCTGAGACCACAGTTCTCTTTAAAAAAAAAAGTGTTCTTTACATGGTTTTTATAAAACGTCTTCACATAGTAGATGAAGCTTAATGGTAATAATTTTTAAATATTTATTTTATTTATTTGGTCGTGCTGGGTCTTAGTTAAGGCACACAGGATATTCAATCTTCATTATGGCATGCGGGATCTTTAGTTGCAACATGTGAGATCTACTTCCTTGATCTGGGATTGAACCCTGGGCCCTCTGCATTGGGAGCATAGAGTCTTAGTCACTGGACCACCAGGGAAATCCCAACAATTTTTATTTATAGTCTAAAAATTGGCTATCACACTGAGGCTGAAGCTGAAGCTCCAATACTTTGTCCACTAGATACAAAGGGCTAACTCACTGGAAAAGACTCTGATGCTAGGTAAGATTGAGGACAAGAGGAGAAGGGGGCCACAGAGGATGAAGCAGTTGGATGGTCAATGGACATGAGTCTGAGCAAACTTTTAGAGACAGTGAAAGGCAAGGAAGCTGGGCCTCAGACCATGGGTCTCAAAGAGCTGGAGGTGACTGAGTGACTGAGCAACAACAATTGATTATTTCAGACAAATATTTATAGCATTTCCCGTCTGCCTCAATCAAGATGTAACTCTTCTTTCTGACCTTTGTCTGACATAGATCTGTTCTGTTATTGTAATGCAGTGTTAGAGTTTAGTGTAGTATGTCAGACATGCTCAGTCGTGTCTGTGTTTCTGTGATCTTCTGCACTATACCCTGCCAGGCTCCTCTGTTTATGGAATTCTCCAGGCAAGAATACTGGAGTGGGTTGCCATTCCCTTCTCCAGGGGATCTTCCAGACCCAAGAATGGAACCTGGGTCTCCTGCACTGTAGGCAGACTCTATACCATCTGAGCCATACTTTTCACAATGCCCAGGTTATCTAATCAGCTGTGCCGGAAAGATTCACAGTTTATCAATGTCTAATATGAGCATTACCTTTACTATTAATAGTTGGTATCACTATGCAGTCTATATCTGGATTGGAAAACCATTTCACTTAAATAATTATTGGATCATTTCTTTATCTCACAGAAAACAAGACCTACTATTACAAAGGTAGCTTCAAAGTGCTGAACATCCCATATAATAGAAATTATGAAAAGGAGACATCACCAGAAAATAACTACATCAGCAAAATTCTAGAGACTAAGGTAAATTAGTGTTTTCTTATGTTTAATTCATTATTAAATTTACATTATTTAGAAATATAAGTTTATTATTGGAATTTGACGCTTGACTTTACGTTCTCTTTAACAGATGTCTGATGCATTTCAAAGTTCTAGCATTTATAGACAATACATCAATTCTCAAGTCATCACACTGATGTAAGTAACTACTATCACATATGTCATTATATTTCAAATACCACTATAAAAAGAATCTTGTAATATATTGCAATCATTAGGTAGTAAGTTACCAATAGATACAGTTATTTTGAGCTAAATATCAGGCTAATTGTTCAGTGTAAAACTAAAATTTGAACTATTTAGTTGAGTTCATTATTAACTACACTGATGAAAAAGTAATTTCTTAAATTACAGATGATTCATTTCTCTATTTTTTGAAGTTTTTATGTTTAGAAAATACTAGCTGGGGGCTTCCCTGGTAGTCCAGTGGGTAAGGACACCGCCTTGCAGTGCAAGGGCCGCCGGTTCGATCCCTGGCCTGGGAAGATCCTACCTGCCGCAGAGCAGCTGGACCGATGTGTCCAACTACGGAGCCAGAACTTTGGAGCGCATGCGCCCAGAGCCAGTGCTCTGCAGCGAGAGAGGCCACTGCGATGAGAGGCCCACACAGGCCAAAGAACAAAGATAGATGGAAATAAATAAATGAAAGAACAATAGAAGTGGCCAAAAACAGAAAAAAGAAAATACTAGCTGGTCTCTTAGACCAATCTTTGATGGTCTAATATTTTTATTTCGCTGTAACAAAAATATATATCCTATTTTTTTCTTGTCTTTCTATACTTGCAAATTGACTAAACACCTTGGAGGGCTGCCCTAGAGTTCTTTTATGGTAGAAAAGAGCATATTTACACCAGGTGTTGATGCCAAGGAAATCCTTCTAGTGGCCATAACATGAAGTAAAATAGCTGAACTGTGTTTTTTGCACATAAATTTGCAGTAACATGGACTAGCTAATGGAGCCCTAGAATAGGAGTTAAACAACCTGATCCAGTCTTTGCCATTTAGCTGCCTTAAAGTCTTTTTCATTGTTGTTATTTAAAAAAATTCTTTTACAGAGTTTTGTGTTTACTGCCACATCAACCTGAATCAGCCATATAGAACCTTGAGTAAAGTGCTACAGCACTCTGACTCTGCTTCCCTGTCTGTGAAGTAGTTATAACACACTGCCTTCCTTATAAAACTATACTCAAGAGCAAAGAAGATAACATGTATGGAAATATCTGTAAATAAACACATTTCCAATGAAGGCTAGTGTTGCCTTTACCTTCATCAATGCCACCAGACTATGTCTGCCCTTCTTCACCCGCTCCTGAACTCATCGGACTTCCAGAATGGTTCAAAAGCTCAACTAGAATTAGTCTTGGGAGTTGATTTTTACTATTGGAAGCAATGGAAGGCTAAACTAAAGGGTATCTCTCAAAGAGGACTGCAACCACCTTAAGGCTTCTGCTTGGTTTTCCACACATGTAACTCCAGGTATCTATAGGAAGTGTGGACCCATGGAAGGTGACGGAGGGGCTATAGGTCAGAGGTGCCAAGGGCCGCGGTTCGATCCCTGGCCTGGGAAGATCCTACCTGCCAGAGCAGCTGGACCGATGTGTCCAACTACGGAGCCAGAACTTTGGAGCGCATGCGCCCAGAGCCAGTGCTCTGCAGCGAGAGAGGCCACTGCGATGAGAGGCCCACACAGGCCAAAGAACAAAGATAGATGGAAATAAATAAATGAAAGAACAATAGAAGTGGCCAAAAACAGAAAAAAGAAAATACTAGCTGGTCTCTTAGACCAATCTTTGATGGTCTAATATTTTTATTTCGCTGTAACAAAAATATATATCCTATTTTTTTCTTGTCTTTCTATACTTGCAAATTGACTAAACACCTTGGAGGGCTGCCCTAGAGTTCTTTTATGGTAGAAAAGAGCATATTTACACCAGGTGTTGATGCCAAGGAAATCCTTCTAGTGGCCATAACATGAAGTAAAATAGCTGAACTGTGTTTTTTGCACATAAATTTGCAGTAACATGGACTAGCTAATGGAGCCCTAGAATAGGAGTTAAACAACCTGATCCAGTCTTTGCCATTTAGCTGCCTTAAAGTCTTTTTCATTGTTGTTATTTAAAAAAATTCTTTTACAGAGTTTTGTGTTTACTGCCACATCAACCTGAATCAGCCATATAGAACCTTGAGTAAAGTGCTACAGCACTCTGACTCTGCTTCCCTGTCTGTGAAGTAGTTATAACACACTGCCTTCCTTATAAAACTATACTCAAGAGCAAAGAAGATAACATGTATGGAAATATCTGTAAATAAACACATTTCCAATGAAGGCTAGTGTTGCCTTTACCTTCATCAATGCCACCAGACTATGTCTGCCCTTCTTCACCCGCTCCTGAACTCATGCGGACTTCCAGAATGGTTCAAAAGCTCAACTAGAATTAGTCTTGGGAGTTGATTTTTACTATTGGAAGCAATGGAAGGCTAAACTAAAGGGTATCTCTCAAAGAGGACTGCAACCACCTTAAGGCTTCTGCTTGGTTTTCCCACACATGTAACTCCAGGTATCTATAGGAAGTGTGGACCCATGGAAGGTGACGGAGGGGCTATAGGTCAGAGGTTTCCATTTGGGCTAGTGACTCAGACAGTAAAGAATCTGCCTGCAATGCAGGAGACCCAGGTTTGATCCTTGTGGGTCTGGAAGATGCCCTGGAGAAGGGAATGGCAACCCACTCCAGTATTCTTGCTAGGGAAATTCCATGGACAGAGGACCCTGGAGGTCTACAGTCCACGTGGTCACAAAGAGCTGGACTAAGCAACCAACACTTTCACTTCTGCTATTATCATCAAACTTGTATGAGCTGAGTGCTACCTAGGAATTACTTGATTTATACAGCAACAGGTCATCATTAATTAGATCTACAGCATCATGATACCACTTTAGACACTAGCCTCAGAGCTGCTTGACAATTCTTACATGTCCGATAGCCAACCTTTTGGACTGCCTGCCCCTAGTCCAATATCAACCAAATCTGTCCTGAACATGAGAATCTGATTAGTCTTCCTCAAGCACAGTTTTATTCAACAATTTCTCTTTACTGCTACCCCCTGGCCAGCATTAGAATCCTCCGTCTCAGCTCTGTGCCCTAGACACTGTTGTTACTGGCTGACTGGGCATAGAAAGCGTACCTAGTGTAATAAGCCTAGGTTAGGAAGTCAGTTGTACTGTACCTGGATCTTAGTTCAGTCTCTGTGTAATCTTGAGTACATTAGGTAACCCCTCAAAGTCTTAATTTGTCCTTGTCTGCAGAACGAAGACAATAACATCTAAGCTGCAGGGTTGTTGTGGAGACTAAATGTGATAATAAATGTGATAACACAGTACCTGTAACACAGCAGATGCCCAATACATGCTAATTAATATCATTGCTAAACAGTTATTCTGGAGTACAATTTGTTATTTGCTCTGCCTGATACCAATTTTTGCTCGATGATGACATAGTGATAAAAATACTTGAAGGCCCAATGTGTATGTCGCCTCCTCAATGAGAACTCTTGTGATCCTTTAAGTTAAACCCTGACTTGTCTTATTTGCAGATATGATAAACATTTTATTGATTTGCCTCATTTATTACAGTCTTTTGTATACATATCATCTCTCTTAGAAATCTGGAATGTTCTTGGGAGTAGGAACTATGTTATAGTCACCCCTGCAGCATCCTATAACATCTGGTCACTTGGCATAGCAGCTGCCCAATAAATGACTGATGAAATTAGGAATAAGTGAGCCCAGTGCTTATGTGATATTTCTACCCTGTGCCCCAGGCCTTTCCTAGATTTTTAGGTGTGCAGAACCACTTGTCTTCTAAACTGAAGAGCTATATGTGTACTGTCACCAAGTAAACGTAGGCAGATGGATGATCCTGTGATTAATTTAAAGTGAAGGTACTGTACAAATCCACAGAATGCTGTTTGGCAGAAAAAAACAAAATCCTGTAAAGCAATTATCCTTCCATTAAAAAAATAAATACAATTTTTAAAAATTTCTAAAAGAAAAAAGATCAGGGAATAAAGACAAAATGCCCCTTTTCAGCAACATATGAAACCTTTACCATGTTTTTAGTCCTGCTGACAACAGTGTGACAGCACAGATCTGGCTGGTATTCAAGGCACCCAAGTCAATGAAGGACAACACAAGAAGAGGAATTGAAAGCATCTTACGCCAAATGCTGAAGAACCACTCAGGATCCTTGACTACAGATCCTGATTCTCTTACACTTGAGGGTAAGCTTATGTACTAGATGGAAGTAGTATTACTTTCATCTTTTTGTCCCTGACATACATCACAAGCACCAGGCACAAAGCTGATCCTCACATTTTAATGAATAAATCACGGTCTTATATCAGAGCAACAATTTGTATTCTTCATTATTAAAAACACACTTAAATCATAATAATGTCACACCTTACAGCTGGTTCTCTGGGAGAAATGCTGCTCTTTATTCTAAAGCAAATAGTAAGGCTTAGAAACATCCTTACAGCAGTGATGTATTCTTGTATTCTTTGCATGATCTCCTATAATTTTCAGAAACAGGATATCATCAGCCATTATAAGACAAGTCAGTTTTTAATAGTTGTTTTTGTTTACTGATAGGGATCAGGTTCACCTGGAGGTCTTCCTGTTCCTCGAAGGAAAGATACTAGCAATTTTCCACTTTAGATGATACAGAGAACAATTCCAATTAAATAACAAGAAGTCTTTCATGTGGAACTATGAAGATAGTATTTCCATATCACCCATTCAAATATAATGAAAGAATAATTCAAATAAGTCAGTATTTTCTATTGACATTTTATCCTGAGATTCAAATTATTTCTCTCTAGACCTACCTTCACTGGCTTCAGGATTAGTGACTAATGCTAATCATTAAACTTACAGCAGGCTTTTTCTTCTCTTCCAGAAATCAGTAAGGTCGATGCTGAAAAGATAATCAACAACCGTAAGTTCAGATAGTTTTTAATTAAATGTATGTGATGATCTAAAACATATCAGTCAAGATTTGCTCTTCTCAGCCAGGCACAGTTCTAATTGCTTTACTTGTAACTCATTCAATCCTCACAACAATCCTAGATCGGTATTATTATTATTATTCCATTTGGAGGAACTGATGCTGAAGCTGAAGTTCCGATACTTTGGCCACCCCATGCAAAGAGTCAATTTATTGGAAAAGACCCCGACGTTGGGGAAGAGTGAAGGCAAAAGATAAGGGGGTGGCAGAGGATGAAATGGTTAGATAGCATCCCTGGCTCAATAGACATGATTTTGAGCAAACTCTGGGAGATGGTGAAAGACAAGGGAGCTTCATGTGCTTCAGTCCATGAGGTCCCAAAGAGTCTGACATAACTTAGTGACTGAATGACAAAAATTATTATTTCATTTTAGAGATGGAAAAACCGAAGCATAGAGAAGTGGAATAATTTCCTCAAATTCATTCTGCTTGTAAATGGTGGGGCCAGAATTCAAACCAGGGAGTCTGGTTGCAGAGCCCATGGACTTGACTGTGTCTTTATCTGCCTTGCATCGGTTTCATATTCTCCAAGTGCTTGGGGATACTGTGCTGAGTAGGGAGGTAATCCAGGGGCTGCTGGAGATTCCTGAGCAGATTACACTCTGTTCCTTTCAGTGAGAGACACTGTCAGATAGAAGCACACAAGAATAACTCAACTCACTCTTGGCTTTGTAATCAAACACACAGGATCTTTCTATTCTCACAAGAATAACACGGACTCTTTCTGACAGGCTGTGGGCGACGAGCCAGGATGTCAGCTACGTATGATAGAATCAAGGGGGGTTCCACTGCTCAAGAAGGAGAGTGGCCCTGGCAAGCAAGTCTCAGAAGGAACAACCAACACTACTGTGGGGCATCTCTGATCAGTGACAAATATCTGGTGACGGCAGCTCACTGCTTTAAAATCAACCGTAATTTGCTTTCAGTTTAAAATTTCTCTCTAGACCTACCTTCACTGGCTTCAGGATTAGTGACTAATGCTAATCATTAAACTTACAGCAGGCTTTTTCTTCTCTTCCAGAAATCAGTAAGGTCGATGCTGAAAAGATAATCAACAACCGTAAGTTCAGATAGTTTTTAATTAAATGTATGTGATGATCTAAAACATATCAGTCAAGATTTGCTCTTCTCAGCCAGGCACAGTTCTAATTGCTTTACTTGTAACTCATTCAATCCTCACAACAATCCTAGATCGGTATTATTATTATTATTCCATTTGGAGGAACTGATGCTGAAGCTGAAGTTCCGATACTTTGGCCACCCCATGCAAAGAGTCAATTTATTGGAAAAGACCCCGACGTTGGGGAAGAGTGAAGGCAAAAGATAAGGGGGTGGCAGAGGATGAAATGGTTAGATAGCATCCCTGGCTCAATAGACATGATTTTGAGCAAACTCTGGGAGATGGTGAAAGACAAGGGAGCTTCATGTGCTTCAGTCCATGAGGTCCCAAAGAGTCTGACATAACTTAGTGACTGAATGACAAAAATTATTATTTCATTTTAGAGATGGAAAAACCGAAGCATAGAGAAGTGGAATAATTTCCTCAAATTCATTCTGCTTGTAAATGGTGGGGCCAGAATTCAAACCAGGGAGTCTGGTTGCAGAGCCCATGGACTTGACTGTGTCTTTATCTGCCTTGCATCGGTTTCATATTCTCCAAGTGCTTGGGGATACTGTGCTGAGTAGGGAGGTAATCCAGGGGCTGCTGGAGATTCCTGAGCAGATTACACTCTGTTCCTTTCAGTGAGAGACACTGTCAGATAGAAGCACACAAGAATAACTCAACTCACTCTTGGCTTTGTAATCAAACACACAGGATCTTTCTATTCTCACAAGAATAACACGGACTCTTTCTGACAGGCTGTGGGCGACGAGCCAGGATGTCAGCTACGTATGATAGAATCAAGGGGGGTTCCACTGCTCAAGAAGGAGAGTGGCCCTGGCAAGCAAGTCTCAGAAGGAACAACCAACACTACTGTGGGGCATCTCTGATCAGTGACAAATATCTGGTGACGGCAGCTCACTGCTTTAAAAAGTAAGTTCCTCATGGTGCCCAAGGCTAGGGAGGCTAAAGGTCCTGTCTGCACCTGTTAGATCAACAGCATTCCTCTTCATTCTCAAGTATTCTGGTTTGAAACACAAATTGCATGATAAGCCATCTAAGGCTTTCCTGCCGCATCAGTAAGATTGGAAAAGGTCATTCATTCTTGATGTTTTACTTCTCACATGATGATCATCTCTCCTCACTTCGTACTCCAGACATCCCAAACACCTTGTGGTTGCTAATACACATAGCCCTGTTTCATACCTCCTTCCCACTCTGTATCTGCCTGTCTCCTCGCTTTGTCTTTTTGGCAAGTATGCCTCAGCTCTATAGTCTCATCAAAATGCTATGTTTTCTAAGAAACCTTCCATTCTCTAGAGTATCCAGATTTAAGTCCGCTTACTTTGTGGTCCCACTAACTATAGCCACAACCATTTAAGAATTCTAACTGCCTGTGTTCACTCCCATCCTTCATTAGATTTAAATTTCCTAAAGACATGAACTATTTAATTTCTACATCCTAATTGTTTTACACAGTGTAGGCACAGGGACTCAGGATTTTTCAGGTGAATTTAAAAAATCAGACTGTGTCACCACTAGTGGATTGTAAAGCAAGGCATTATGATTAATGTCATGAAAAGACTATAACAGGTGCAGCCTCTATTTCTATTTCTCTGAAATAATGCAAAATACATGATTTTTGTTTCCTCAGTACACGAGATCCAAGGAACTATTCTGTCAGTTTTGGCACCAAAGTAAATCTCCCCTATATGCAACGCTATGTTCAACAAATTTTTATTCATGAAAACTACGTCGTGGGTGAACTTCATGATGATATTGCAGTTATATTGCTTACGGAGAAAGTTTTGTTTAAGAACGATGTGCATTCAGTTTGTCTTCCTGAAGCGACACAAACTTTTCCACCAGGTGAAGGAGTTGTCGTCACAGGATTTGGAGCACTTTCATATGATGGTAAGTTAAGCTTTGAGTAGAAACTTACTATGGAAAGTACAAAAGCAACAAGAAAATACTGATCTAGGGACTGAACGAAAGGCGTCATTTACCCCTAGAGCCCCAGTACTCCCAGGAAATTGTTCAAGGAATAGTGCATATAAAGCTACGACTCTGTAAATCCTTGGTTTGGAACATTCCAAGTATGCCAATTTGCTTTTAAGAAACTCCTTAACTTGGAGAACCTAACTAAGAAGGTTCTGCTGCAAAGATGTAAGAGGAGAAATAAGAACAAAGAAAGGCAGCATTAAAAAGGTGTTTCAAAATATTCTTTAAAAATGTCTTCTTTCGGGCTTCCCTGATAGTCCAGTGGTTAAGAATTCACCTTGCGATGCAAGGGGCACTGGTTCGATCCCTGGTCTAGGAAGATTCCCACATGTCATGGAGCAACTAAGCCCCTGCAGGACAACGACTGAGCTCACACTGAGAGTCTGTGCCACAAGAGAAGCCACCACAAGGAGAAGTCTCCGCAGCTAGCGGAAGCTCTCATTCAGCAATGAAGACTCACCACAGCCAAATAAATACTTTTTAAAAATTTCTTTTTCTTTGGTGTGAATGAGGAATAGGGGCTTTTTTATTCTAAGAATAGGCAAGAGTCAAATATAAGTCTTATGCAGAGAGGACAAAACCAGTTTTCCATCCTGCTCTGTTACAGAGCAGCTCTTTGCTGCTAATGCTTATGTCCTTTAGGTGAATACCCAGCATTACTTCAGAAAGCACCTTTTACAAACACTTGTCACCATTTTTCAAGGCATTATGATTAATGTCATGAAAAGACTATAACAGGTGCAGCCTCTATTTCTATTTCTCTGAAATAATGCAAAATACATGATTTTTGTTTCCTCAGTACACGAGATCCAAGGAACTATTCTGTCAGTTTTGGCACCAAAGTAAATCTCCCCTATATGCAACGCTATGTTCAACAAATTTTTATTCATGAAAACTACGTCGTGGGTGAACTTCATGATGATATTGCAGTTATATTGCTTACGGAGAAAGTTTTGTTTAAGAACGATGTGCATTCAGTTTGTCTTCCTGAAGCGACACAAACTTTTCCACCAGGTGAAGGAGTTGTCGTCACAGGATTTGGAGCACTTTCATATGATGGTAAGTTAAGCTTTGAGTAGAAACTTACTATGGAAAGTACAAAAGCAACAAGAAAATACTGATCTAGGGACTGAACGAAGGCGTCATTTACCCCTAGAGCCCCAGTACTCCCAGGAAATTGTTCAAGGAATAGTGCATATAAAGCTACGACTCTGTAAATCCTTGGTTTGGAACATTCCAAGTATGCCAATTTGCTTTTAAGAAACTCCTTAACTTGGAGAACCTAACTAAGAAGGTTCTGCTGCAAAGATGTAAGAGGAGAAATAAGAACAAAGAAAGGCAGCATTAAAAAGGTGTTTCAAAATATTCTTTAAAAATGTCTTCTTTCGGGCTTCCCTGATAGTCCAGTGGTTAAGAATTCACCTTGCGATGCAAGGGGCACTGGTTCGATCCCTGGTCTAGGAAGATTCCCACATGTCATGGAGCAACTAAGCCCCTGCAGGACAACGACTGAGCTCACACTGAGAGTCTGTGCCACAAGAGAAGCCACCACAAGGAGAAGTCTCCGCAGCTAGCGGAAGCTCTCATTCAGCAATGAAGACTCACCACAGCCAAATAAATACTTTTTAAAAATTTCTTTTTCTTTGGTGTGAATGAGGAATAGGGGCTTTTTTATTCTAAGAATAGGCAAGAGTCAAATATAAGTCTTATGCAGAGAGGACAAAACCAGTTTTCCATCCTGCTCTGTTACAGAGCAGCTCTTTGCTGCTAATGCTTATGTCCTTTAGGTGAATACCCAGCATTACTTCAGAAAGCACCTGTGAAGATAATTGATACAAACACTTGTAATGCGTGGGAAGCATATAATGGTATGATACAGGACACAATGCTATGTGCCGGGTACATAGAGGGCAACATTGATGCGTGCCAGGTGAGTCTGGACATTATTCCCATTGACCATATAGTATATAAGTAACTGCTGTTATTCTATGTAAGCTATCAATGTGAAAGTAATTCTATGCTTCAGTTAATCTTTGGTGGCCTTGTTCGGTTGCTCAGTTGTGTCCAACTCTTTGTGGCCCCATGGACTGCAACACGCAAGGCTTCCCTGTCCTTCACTATTTCTTTTACAGTTCTGTTAAACTCCCTCTCAACTCTGGGACTAAAGTACTTCTGCCCTACACGCACCATGTATAAGTGTTTAACAAACATCTGTTGGACTTCCTCAGAGTCAAGCAATGTCTGAAGTCCTTTAAAAATATGAATCCATTTAATCCTCATCACAACCTTGTGATGTCGGTGCTAACATTACTATCATTTTATAGATGAGGACACTGAGGCAGAGGAAGGTAATTTGCAAAAGCTTATACACAGCTAGAGTGTGGGGGAGTTGGCATATAAACCAAAGCAGCCTAGCATCACAGTCCATACCCTTAGCCATATTTCAATAAGGTCTCAGTCTCACAGCCTTTTTTTTTTTTTTACTTTGTAGCCTCATGGCTACAGATTTGTTACATTTTTTTGGATATGAAGCCTGGTACTCCAAATAGATTCATCATATATATCTTCCAAAGTATTCTCATTGAACTCTTATCAGTTTATACCTTCAAGGTTCAAGTTTATCCCCAAGAGCTCCAGGGAATATAGGCTAGTCCATCACCATGGCGGTTAGGTGAGGATGGTGAAGGATTTACATCATACACCTTCTTATGGTCTCTATGAAGCATGAATCAAACTTCATCTGGGCTTACCACTTTGTGTAAGTAAAGGATCTGAATGTAAATTCTCATTGTGATAAATGTTCTTTTATTTAGGGTGACTCTGGAGGACCACTAGTTCATCCCAACTCTCGAAATATTTGGTACCTTGTTGGAATAGTGAGCTGGGGAACAGAATGTGGTACAATCAATAAGCCAGGAGTCTATACCCGAGTGACTGCCTACCGCAACTGGATTGCCTCCAAGACCGGTATCTAAGAGGGAAGACACTATCTTGAGTCATTTTTGCCTCTTACTCCTAAACCTTATTTAATATGCATCTTTTAATGGTGTATATAATAGTTATTTTGAAAGAACTGTGGTCCTGAGGGAATATATATGAACTTTAAGCAGACTGTACTAGACAAAATGAAAAATATCCTGTTTACTCAAGAAAAGTCTAATTAAAGAAAATGCTCCTGGGCTTCCCTGGTGGTCCAGTGGGTAAACAGTCCACCTTGCAGCGCAAGGGGCACCAGTCTGTTCCCTGGCCCAGGGAGACCCCACATACCAAGGAATGGCTGGATCAGTGTGTCCAATTACGAGCCAGTGCTCTGGAGTGCATGCGCCCAGAGCCAGTGCTCTGCAGCGAGAGAGACCACTGTGATGGGAGGCCTACACAGGCCGAAGAATAAAGATGGATGAAAATAAATAAATGAAAAACCAATAAAAGAGAACAAAAATAAAAAAAAAAAGAAATGAGTTTTTAAAAAAAGAAAAAATGTTCCTATCAAAAAATGTAGCATTACTATTTGTTTTCTATTTCTTGCACCCACATACATCACGGTTGCCTCACCACAGCATAATGCTCTTGGATTTAGACTTTCTGGAATTGAGAAAGCATGTCCTTGTCCACTGCAGGTGAGCCAGCAGCACTAAGACAGACTAGAACCAATACCTTCTGAGAGTTAGTTAGGACATGCTTTATCTGCCTTACACTCTAGCTTTTTTGGAAGGGGTGTAGCTGTGAAATAAATCTGGTCTGAATTTAGGCACACCTTAGAGAGTCTTCTATTTGTCATGAGGCTTTGATCAGTTCTTGAAATCACTGTTTCAGATTATTTTACCATCAGCAAAACTAGGCAAAACAATATATTTTTGACTTACAGAGACCAGGGTACACTAAATTTGCTGTATTCATACAGATTTATGAGGTGATTTTTCATTTGTAATATATATAAAAATAAGTAGCTATGAACCATGAATGTGTATTTTAATTAAAACAGATTTAAAAGCAACCTTGTTTCAATATGATGATTTTCTTTTCTTTTTTGTTTTTTGTTTATTTTCTTGAGTTGTTCACCGTCTCTATTTTTTCCCTGTTATTCTTGCCACTTGGTCCATAACTTGGGAGAGGGCTCCAGGATGGTTAAAAAGCTACCTCATTCATTCTATTAATTTCTGAGAGTTTGATATTGAAACTCCAACTAAAAATCTTAATTTATCTACTTAAACAATCATAGTAGACAGGGAAACTATATGTAGCTTTGTTCTGTATTTTCCAAGTCTCCTGTAAATGTGCTATCATACTTTCATAATTTAAAAAATAAAGAAAGATAACACACACACACACACACACACACACAAAGCTACCTCTAGGCTGGAGGGAAAGGCTCGGGCTGGCAGGGGAAGCAGTGGGTGGGAAATGGGGAATGGGGAGGTGGGAGGGTGGGGAAACAGTGAGTGGGGCCTTCAAAGGGCCCTGTGTGCAGGAGGCTCCTGGTCACAGTTAATGATGTTGGCCCAGTCTCAGCAGGGTTGGGTCCCTGGACAGTCTGTGGAGTTTGGTCAGGTGACCACCTATAGTCTGAATGAATTTCATCTGGGAGTCCAGGAAGTAGCTCTGCAGGAAGCCACAACAGTGGCAGGCAGAGCCCAGGCATTCCTCCTCCCCCAGGTCAAGATGGTTTGTGGAGTTGGCAGGTTGCCACCCCACTTATCAGGACTTCCAGGGCTCGGTGGGCACACAGGTTTTACATCTTCAAGAGATGCTGGGTGCCTGTGCACGTCTCATGGAAAAAGTCACTCCAAGGTGATTGGCTAATGGGAGTTCAGGTCCCAAGAGAGGGAGGTGAGTCAGGCCCACAGCAGCAGCCCATCCAGGCACTGATGGTGGCCTCCATTCGGGAGGAATAAGTCTACCTGATCTGGGGGCTCATGTTTGGTGGGCAGCTAGGAACCAACCTCATGCTGGGAATGGTGTTAGCAGGTTTCTGAAGTGGATGATAGAATAACTGAGAAGACAGTTCCAGAGTCAGAGATGTAGAAAATAAGTTTGTGGTTACCAGAGAAGAAAGGCGAGGAGCGAGGGGTAAATTGGGAGACTGGGGGTTGACATACACACTACTATATAAAATAAATAACTAATAAGGACCTACTACTGTACAGCACAAGGAACTCTACTCAAACACTCTGTAATTGCCTACAAGGGAACAGAATTTTTAAAACAGTGGATATGTATATGTGTGCATCCATGCTCAGCTGCTCAGTTGTGCCTGACTCTGTGACCCTGTGGACTGTAGCCTGCCAGGTTCCTCTGTCCGTGGAATTTTCCAGGTAAGAATAATGGAGTGGGTTACCATTTCCTCTTCCAGGCTATCTTCCTAATCCAGGGATTGAACCCATGTCTCCTGCACTGGCAGGCAAATCCTTTTTTTAATTTTTTTTTTTTTACAGGGTTCGTTGTTTACTGCCACACGTCAACTTGAATCTGCCATAGGTGTACATATTTCCCCCCACCTCCCAAACGGCGCCCCCATCTCCCTCCCCATCCCATCCCTCTAGGTCACCACAGAGTCTTTGTTTGAGATCCCCTAGTCTCACAACGTACTCCCCTCCCTCACCCCAATGTCCTTAAGATGGGTCTCCATCTAGGAAACCCAGATATGTGTATCACCACCACAGATTGTGTACTCAGTCATGTCTGACTGTCTGCAATCCCATGAACTAAAGCCTGCCAGGCTCCTCTGTCCATGGGATTCTCCAGGCAAGAATACTGGAATGAGGTGCCATTTTCTTCTCCAGGGGATCTTGTCAACCTAGGGATCATATCTGTGTCTCTTGCCTTTACATCTTCAAGAGATGCTGGGTGCCTGTGCACGTCTCATGGAAAAAGTCACTCCAAGGTGATTGGCTAATGGGAGTTCAGGTCCCAAGAGAGGGAGGTGAGTCAGGCCCACAGCAGCAGCCCATCCAGGCACTGATGGTGGCCTCCATTCGGGAGGAATAAGTCTACCTGATCTGGGGGCTCATGTTTGGTGGGCAGCTAGGAACCAACCTCATGCTGGGAATGGTGTTAGCAGGTTTCTGAAGTGGATGATAGAATAACTGAGAAGACAGTTCCAGAGTCAGAGATGTAGAAAATAAGTTTGTGGTTACCAGAGAAGAAAGGCGAGGAGCGAGGGGTAAATTGGGAGACTGGGGGTTGACATACACACTACTATATAAAATAAATAACTAATAAGGACCTACTACTGTACAGCACAAGGAACTCTACTCAAACACTCTGTAATTGCCTACAAGGGAACAGAATTTTTAAAACAGTGGATATGTATATGTGTGCATCCATGCTCAGCTGCTCAGTTGTGCCTGACTCTGTGACCCTGTGGACTGTAGCCTGCCAGGTTCCTCTGTCCGTGGAATTTTCCAGGTAAGAATAATGGAGTGGGTTACCATTTCCTCTTCCAGGCTATCTTCCTAATCCAGGGATTGAACCCATGTCTCCTGCACTGGCAGGCAAATCCTTTTTTTAATTTTTTTTTTTTTACAGGGTTCGTTGTTTACTGCCACACGTCAACTTGAATCTGCCATAGGTGTACATATTTCCCCCCACCTCCCAAACGGCGCCCCCATCTCCCTCCCCATCCCATCCCTCTAGGTCACCACAGAGTCTTTGTTTGAGATCCCCTAGTCTCACAACGTACTCCCCTCCCTCACCCCAATGTCCTTAAGATGGGTCTCCATCTAGGAAACCCAGATATGTGTATCACCACCACAGATTGTGTACTCAGTCATGTCTGACTGTCTGCAATCCCATGAACTAAAGCCTGCCAGGCTCCTCTGTCCATGGGATTCTCCAGGCAAGAATACTGGAATGAGGTGCCATTTTCTTCTCCAGGGGATCTTGTCAACCTAGGGATCATATCTGTGTCTCTTGCCTTTCCTGCATCAGCAGGCAGATTCTTTTACCACTGCACCATCTGGGAGTGTAACTAATTCATTTTGCTGTACACCTGAAACCAACATAACATTACTCCAATAAAAACTGGAAAAAAAAAAAAAAAAAGAAGTTGCAGCTGGGGGCTTGAAAGGGCAGTTCCCTCCCAACAAGAGACAGATCCACATCCTGTGTCTGTGGCTGATATTCTGTATATACTTAAAGCATATTCTGCTTAACTATGTAAACCAGTAATTTTAGAAAAAAGGGTCACTAATTTGGTTCCTTATCCATGAAATGATAACTTAAAATTCACTGCCTGATATTATCATTATGTTAAGAATAATACAAAATTTGGCACAGGTAGTTTTTATTTTTTTGACATAGGTAGTTTTGATTAGGAACACACTCATCTTAAGTTGTTGCACATATGCGTCCTTAGTCGTGTCTCACTCTCTGAAAATATTTCATATAAATTAATTAAATGTACATAACATATATGCAGTTAATGCACAATAAAAGGAGGTTCTGAATAGAACTGTTTTGGACATTTATGGCAATGCATATTATGTATATTAACATTTTACACTTTAAAAATCTGAGATTAAGAAAGGAAAACAATGATAACTTGGAAGAACACCTGTTATTTCAGGTGTTCATTCACTTTATTTCAGAGGAAGAGAGCTCAGGGTCTGCCACGTCTGGAAACCTGATGTCTAGACAACAACCATAAAATACCCTAATGAAATCAAATCTGAAAGAAGCATCTGTACCCCAATATTTACGCCCCCATCTCCTCCCCATCCCATCCCTCTAGGTCACCACAGAGTCTTTGTTTGAGATCCCCTAGTCTCACAACGTACTCCCCTCCCTCACCCCAATGTCCTTAAGATGGGTCTCCATCTAGGAAACCCAGATATGTGTATCACCACCACAGATTGTGTACTCAGTCATGTCTGACTGTCTGCAATCCCATGAACTAAAGCCTGCCAGGCTCCTCTGTCCATGGGATTCTCCAGGCAAGAATACTGGAATGAGGTGCCATTTTCTTCTCCAGGGGATCTTGTCAACCTAGGGATCATATCTGTGTCTCTTGCCTTTCCTGCATCAGCAGGCAGATTCTTTTACCACTGCACCATCTGGGAGTGTAACTAATTCATTTTGCTGTACACCTGAAACCAACATAACATTACTCCAATAAAAACTGGAAAAAAAAAAAAAAAAAGAAGTTGCAGCTGGGGGCTTGAAAGGGCAGTTCCCTCCCAACAAGAGACAGATCCACATCCTGTGTCTGTGGCTGATATTCTGTATATACTTAAAGCATATTCTGCTTAACTATGTAAACCAGTAATTTTAGAAAAAGGATCACTAATTTGGTTCCTTATCCATGAAATGATAACTTAAAATTCACTGCCTGATATTATCATTATGTTAAGAATAATACAAAATTTGGCACAGGTAGTTTTTATTTTTTTGACATAGGTAGTTTTGATTAGGAACACACTCATCTTAAGTTGTTGCACATATGCGTCCTTAGTCGTGTCTCACTCTCTGAAAATATTTCATATAAATTAATTAAATGTACATAACATATATGCAGTTAATGCACAATAAAAGGAGGTTCTGAATAGAACTGTTTTGGACATTTATGGCAATGCATATTATGTATATTAACATTTTACACTTTAAAAATCTGAGATTAAGAAAGGAAAACAATGATAACTTGGAAGAACACCTGTTATTTCAGGTGTTCATTCACTTTATTTCAGAGGAAGAGAGCTCAGGGTCTGCCACGTCTGGAAACCTGATGTCTAGACAACAACCATAAAATACCCTAATGAAATCAAATCTGAAAGAAGCATCTGTACCCCAATATTTATTGCAGCTCTCTATACAATAGCTAGAACATGGAAGCACCTAGATGCCCATCAACGAACGAATGGATACAGAAGCCCTGGTACGTATATACAATGGAATACTACACAGCTGTGAAGAGAAATGCAGAAGAATCAGACCTAATGAGGTGGCTGGATCTAGAACGTATCATCAAAAGTGAAGTCAGTCAGAAAGAGAAGGACAAATACAGTATATTAACACATATATATGGAATCTAGTAGGATGGTGACGATGGCACACGCAGTGAAGCGACGGAAAGACAGACATGGACAGTGGACATATGGACACTGTGGGGAAGGAACAGAGTGTGGGAGGCGTAAAGGAAGCAGCATGAAGGCCTGTACTATCATAAGTGAATAAAATAGCTCTAGTCATTGCTCTGTGAGAAAAGGGGATCCTTCAGGGGTGCTGTGTGATGGTCGGGAGGGGTGAGAAGGGGAGGATATACATATGACTAATCTGGGAACATACATATCTGTAAAGAACAAAATTCTGTAAAAGTTAAAAGTAAAATAAAAGTTAAAAAATAAACAAATAAATAAATAAAAAGAGAAAAAAAAAACACGTTTTCTAAATTCTGGGAAGGATGCTTTCTTCTGGAGTAATGCTGGATTACTGCCGGCGATTTTCTCTTTTGAAGCCATCTTAAATTTCCTCCTTGGCCATATATTAATTTAGTAGGCTTTTGACAATGTTCTTGGTAATTGATTTTTCTAACCAGTTCCTTTTCTACTGGATCTTTTTTGGAGTCTTATCTTTTCAGTTTTAAGCTACAATTTTTTCTTTAATTATTCATTTTTGGCCACAAGATTATCCACATGCCTCTTTAACTCTGCTAGTATGTATGCTGGATTTGTTAGTTCACTCTTATCAATGATTTATTTTTCAAATGCATGGGCTTTTTGGTAGTCATTTTCAGAGGAAGAGAGCTCAGGGTCTGCCACGTCTGGAAACCTGATGTCTAGACAACAACCATAAAATACCCTAATGAAATCAAATCTGAAAGAAGCATCTGTACCCCAATATTTATTGCAGCTCTCTATACAATAGCTAGAACATGGAAGCACCTAGATGCCCATCAACGAACGAATGGATACAGAAGCCCTGGTACGTATATACAATGGAATACTACACAGCTGTGAAGAGAAATGCAGAAGAATCAGACCTAATGAGGTGGCTGGATCTAGAACGTATCATCAAAAGTGAAGTCAGTCAGAAAGAGAAGGACAAATACAGTATATTAACACATATATATGGAATCTAGTAGGATGGTGACGATGGCACACGCAGTGAAGCGACGGAAAGACAGACATGGACAGTGGACATATGGACACTGTGGGGAAGGAACAGAGTGTGGGAGGCGTAAAGGAAGCAGCATGAAGGCCTGTACTATCATAAGTGAATAAAATAGCTCTAGTCATTGCTCTGTGAGAAAAGGGGATCCTTCAGGGGTGCTGTGTGATGGTCGGGAGGGGTGAGAAGGGGAGGATATACATATGACTAATCTGGGAACATACATATCTGTAAAGAACAAAATTCTGTAAAAGTTAAAAGTAAAATAAAAGTTAAAAAATAAACAAATAAATAAATAAAAAGAGAAAAAAAAAAACACGTTTTCTAAATTCTGGGAAGGATGCTTTCTTCTGGAGTAATGCTGGATTACTGCCGGCGATTTTCTCTTTTGAAGCCATCTTAAATTTCCTCCTTGGCCATATATTAATTTAGTAGGCTTTTGACAATGTTCTTGGTAATTGATTTTTCTAACCAGTTCCTTTTCTACTGGATCTTTTTTGGAGTCTTATCTTTTCAGTTTTAAGCTACAATTTTTTCTTTAATTATTCATTTTTGGCCACAAGATTATCCACATGCCTCTTTAACTCTGCTAGTATGTATGCTGGATTTGTTAGTTCACTCTTATGATCCAATGATATCTTTTAAGGTTTTGCTTCCAAAAATGCATGGGCTTTTTGGTTCAGTCATTTTCACAAAAATGATTTGGGGCTTGTCAAAAACAGAAAGTAACAATGAGAAAAAACTTGATTTTGTGGCATGTACTCACCTTAGGAAAGGCCACTCTTCTGGGAAGGAAGGGAACTTAGACCCTAAGTATTCTCTGAAGACAGCATTTGTGAAGGCTGAAGATGAGTCCCTCCATTCTCGTCCATGTTCTGTTGCGCTTTTTTCTTTTTCTCGCTTTGCTTTTCTTTTTCCAAGTCTCCTATACACGTAGCAGCTATTTCATGATGCTATGTAATATCTGTTATAAATGAACTTGCTTGGTCTATTAGCCTCACAGCTTCAAAAAGTTAGTTATTTTCTAGCTTCTTAGTATTTCCTGT
Organism: Tragulus kanchil; assembly: GCA_022376925.1. Classification (NCBI taxonomy): domain Eukaryota; kingdom Metazoa; phylum Chordata; class Mammalia; order Artiodactyla; family Tragulidae; genus Tragulus; species Tragulus kanchil. The sequence continues at coordinate 151,922,240 of JAIOJX010000025.1, read as the reverse complement.
CAACTGAAAACCAATATGCTTTTCTACTATTGATACAGTCAAAAGGGCCTTCTGTTCCTCTCTATTTAGAATCAGCACAGGAGCAATGGCCTGAATGACCTGGCACAGGGTCAGTTCCATTGGGGGATGTCCCTCAGGCTACTGTAAGGGATTCTTCTTGCACCTGGGAACCTGGAACAATGAGAAATCTGCTACTTTCTCTGGAGACAGCATCTATTCTGAAAAGAGACCGACTTTATAAGAGTTGCATGAGGCCCGTGAGCTTGAAGTTACTTACCTCTTCTATAATCTCTGTTGTCAGCACTCTTGTTACCAACCTACAAATGGATATCCTTGATCTTAAAGTATCTACAGCAGTGGTCCTCAAACTTTGAGCACTTAGGGTTCATTTATATTCTTCACAATTATCGAGAAAATTGCTGATATAGGCAATATCTACTGATATTTATCCTATTTGTTTCCCTTGTAGCTCTTAAATTTCCTCCTTGGCCATATATTAATTTAGTAGTTTTTCTTGGTAATTGATTTTTCTAACCAGTTCCTTTTCTACTGGATCTTTTTTGGAGTCTTATCTTTTCAGTTTTAAGCTACAATTTTTTCTTTAATTATTCATTTTTGGCCACAAGATTATCCACATGCCTCTTTAACTCTGCTAGTATGTATGCTGGATTTGTTAGTTCACTCTTATGATCCAATGATATCTTTTAAGGTTTTGCTTCCAAAAATGCATGGGCTTTTTGGTTCAGTCATTTTCACAAAAATGATTTGGGGCTTGTCAAAAACAGAAAGTAACAATGAGAAAAAACTTGATTTTGTGGCATGTACTCACCTTAGGAAAGGCCACTCTTCTGGGAAGGAAGGGAACTTAGACCCTAAGTATTCTCTGAAGACAGCATTTGTGAAGGCTGAAGATGAGTCCCTCCATTCTCGTCCATGTTCTGTTGCGCTTTTTTTTTCTTTTTCTCGCTTTGCTTTTCTTTTTCCAAGTCTCCTATACACGTAGCAGCTATTTCATGATGCTATGTAATATCTGTTATAAATGAACTTGCTTGGTCTATTAGCCTCACAGCTTCAAAAAGTTAGTTATTTTCTAGCTTCTTAGTATTTCCTGTCAACTGAAAACCAATATGCTTTTCTACTATTGATACAGTCAAAAGGGCCTTCTGTTCCTCTCTATTTAGAATCAGCACAGGAGCAATGGCCTGAATGACCTGGCACAGGGTCAGTTCCATTGGGGGATGTCCCTCAGGCTACTGTAAGGGATTCTTCTTGCACCTGGGAACCTGGAACAATGAGAAATCTGCTACTTTCTCTGGAGACAGCATCTATTCTGAAAAGAGACCGACTTTATAAGAGTTGCATGAGGCCCGTGAGCTTGAAGTTACTTACCTCTTCTATAATCTCTGTTGTCAGCACTCTTGTTACCAACCTACAAATGGATATCCTTGATCTTAAAGTATCTACAGCAGTGGTCCTCAAACTTTGAGCACTTAGGGTTCATTTATATTCTTCACAATTATCGAGAAAAATTGCTGATATAGGCAATATCTACTGATATTTATCCTATTTGTTTCCCTTGTAGCTCAGTCGGTAAAGAATCTGCCTGCAATGTAGGAGACCCAGGTCGATTCCTGGGTTGGGAAGATGCCCTGGATCAGGAAATGGCAACGCACTTCAATACTCTTGCCTGGAGAATCCCAAGGACAGAGCAGTCTGAGGGCTATTAGAGTCCATGGGGCTGCAAGAGTCAGACATGACTTAGAAACTAAACCACCACTACATTGATCATATTAAAAGTCAAAATTGAAAAATACTGAATCCACTTAAAATAACATTACACATTAACCTAACAGAATTTTTATTTTAAAATAGCTATATTTTCTAAGACAAAAATGTGAGAAAAATGGTATTGCTTTGTAGTTTTGCAAATATCTCTAATATATAGCTTAATAGAAGACAGCTGGATTCTCATATCTGTTTTGTGTTAAATTTGCTGTTTTGGTTACATTATATGAAGAAAATCTGCTATTTATACATGTATGCAGTTGTAAAAGGGTAGAGTATGGCAGTACTGTTTCTAGATATTTTCTTTTGAAAATACTACTCAATAAGTGTAACTTCTTCCACCATGGAATTTAACCTTATCAATTAAATTTTTGTACTGTTATATTAAAATTCCTTACAATACCTGCATTTTGAATTTTATCTATACATGATTTCATTACAGTATTTCTTGGTCATTTTGAGTTAGTCACATGTTTCAAGTATTAACATCTTTCGTCATATAAACAAAAAAACCATATTCATCAGTATCAAAACATCATGAAGTCTTTCATTATTGAGGGACTGTCAAGTTCACACATATACATTTACTGAAATTCATTTTTTTGCAATCAATCTCAACTTTTATCACTAGCAACCAATATCATCAGTTATTTTCCTTGTGATGGATTTACTTTATTCATTTTCAAGATAATGTCTACTAACTACTGATTCTAAATAACCACGGTTTCCAATAACTCTTTTCATATAGTGCTGTTCCATGACAAATCATACAGTTGCTCCAGGGCTTTCCCTCAAGGTTGCTGTTTTGGTTGATTATGCAGCAGAAGTGCTCAGGCGTACTTCCCATTTTGTCATTCAGAATATTAGAAAGACAGGTAAGATTTCAGTGTCAGGATTTCGTACAATCTGTAATTTTTAACGTTTCATTCAAGGCATTCTTGGTGAAGTGATATTTTCCTCTGTGAATGTGTGGCTTTGAAAAATACAATGATACAATGATTCCTAGTATAATTTGATTTCACTATCTTAATTTGGTAAGGCACTAGCAGTTTTAGCCACCACTGCTTGGGTATCACTGGTGTTATTTCAAAGATCTCTTTTATTTTTTTTGAAATTTATTTATTTATTTATTTTTGGGCGGGGGTCGGGTTGGGGAGGGAGGGGAGTGGGTGGGCCACTTCCATTGGTCTTTCATTTCTCTATTTTCATCCGTCTTGGTTCTTTGGCTCCTGTGGGCCTCCCATCGTGGTGGCATTTGTCGTTGCAGAGCGCCAGCCCTGGGCGCATGCACTCCGGCTCGGTCATTGGACACATCAGTCCAGCCACTCCGCGGTATGTGGGATCTTCCCAGGCCAGGGATCGAACCGGCGCCCCTTGCACTACAAGGCGGTGTCCTTACCCACTGAACCACCAGGGGAAGCCCTTCACAGATCTCTTGAAAGAATCTTAGGGATCCTCGGGGATCAACAGTCACACTTTTAAAACCACTAATTGTTTTCAAGGGCAGTGTATATAACTAATATCCAAAATAACATTATCAACCCATACATAACTAAACATCACTGCTCTATATACTTATTTATGACAGAAGCATGTGGAAGTAGCAAGAAACCAGAAAGAGTGATGAGGTTAATCAATGATTTATCAGAGGAAGTGCCTGTGAAATAAAGCCCTATAACCTGAACAAGAGGAATCCAGGAAAAAGACTTCCTGGTAAAGGGGTGGAGGTGTTTGGGAAACAGAGAAAAGAGATTGTCAAACACCGTGACTGAACACAGCATCATGCATTAGTCAGGGTAGGCTAGATTATACTGTGCTAACACACACCTAAATCTCATTCACGAATAACTCGTTTCATATAGTGCTGTTCCATGACAAATCATACAGTTGCTCCAGGGCTTTCCCTCAAGGTTGCTGTTTTGGTTGATTATGCAGCAGAAGTGCTCAGGCGTACTTCCCATTTTGTCATTCAGAATATTAGAAAGACAGGTAAGATTTCAGTGTCAGGATTTCGTACAATCTGTAATTTTTAACGTTTCATTCAAGGCATTCTTGGTGAAGTGATATTTTCCTCTGTGAATGTGTGGCTTTGAAAAATACAATGATACAATGATTCCTAGTATAATTTGATTTCACTATCTTAATTTGGTAAGGCACTAGCAGTTTTAGCCACCACTGCTTGGGTATCACTGGTGTTATTTCAAAGATCTCTTTTATTTTTTTTGAAATTTATTTATTTATTTATTTTTGGGCGGGGGTCGGGTTGGGGAGGGAGGGGAGTGGGTGGGCCACTTCCATTGGTCTTTCATTTCTCTATTTTCATCCGTCTTGGTTCTTTGGCTCCTGTGGGCCTCCCATCGTGGTGGCATTTGTCGTTGCAGGCGCCAGCCCTGGGCGCATGCACTCCGGCTCGGTCATTGGACACATCAGTCCAGCCACTCCAGCGGTATGTGGGATCTTCCCAGGCCAGGGATCGAACCGGCGCCCCTTGCACTACAAGGCGGTGTCCTTACCCACTGAACCACCAGGGGAAGCCCTTCACAGATCTCTTGAAAGAATCTTAGGGATCCTCGGGGATCAACAGTCACACTTTTAAAACCACTAATTGTTTTCAAGGGCAGTGTATATAACTAATATCCAAAATAACATTATCAACCCATACATAACTAAACATCACTGCTCTATATACTTATTTATGACAGAAGCATGTGGAAGTAGCAAGAAACCAGAAAGAGTGATGAGGTTAATCAATGATTTATCAGAGGAAGTGCCTGTGAAATAAAGCCCTATAACCTGAACAAGAGGAATCCAGGAAAAAGACTTCCTGGTAAAGGGGTGGAGGTGTTTGGGAAACAGAGAAAAGAGATTGTCAAACACCGTGACTGAACACAGCATCATGCATTAGTCAGGGTAGGCTAGATTATACTGTGCTAACACACACCTAAATCTCCATAGTTTACCTCATCCAAATTTAACTCTCCTTCATAGACTATTATTGATAGTGGCCAGGGTTCTTGGCCTTCCCCAGTCACTGGAAATTAACTCAGGGCTTCCCTGGCCGCTCAGATGGTAAAGAATCTGCCTGCAATGCACGATATCCTGGTTTGACCCCTGGGTCAGGAAGATTCTCTGAAGAAGGAAATGGCAACCCACTCTAGTATTCTTGCCTGGAGAATCCCATGGTCAGAGGAGCCAGGTGGGCTACAGACCATCAAGTTGCAAAGAGTTAGACACAACTGAGCAACTTTGAGAGAGAGAGAGACCAGATAGGAAATTCAGGAAGGCTTTATTGGGGTCCCCACTGTAGTGAGAGTTAAGGAGAACAAGTGACAGGTTCCCTTGGTTGTTTGCTCCTTGAGAGGGGTTTAGGGGGAGATGAGGTTAGGCCTGAGGGGTGGCTTGGGTGTTTTGCCCATCTCTCTCGTGTTGTTTAGTGCAGGGGGGTCTGCACAGTACTCTGTTTTTGCTCCAGGCTTTCTCCTGGGGACAGAGAAGCCTGGAAGGCTACCATCAATGAGGTCACAAAAGAGTTGGACATGACTGAGCACAGCACAGCACTTCAGAAATAGTTGATGGTTTTTTGGGTTTTCGTTATCTTTTGTCATTTGGTCCAGAATTTGTTTCAGCTGTGCATGCATGCAGTTATTTTATGGGATCCTCGAAAGACTCTTAGGGCTCCTCGGGGATCAACAGTCACACTTTTAAAACCACTAATTGTTTTCAAGGGCAGTGTATATAACTAATATCCAAAATAACATTATCAACCCATACATAACTAAACATCACTGCTCTATATACTTATTTATGACAGAAGCATGTGGAAGTAGCAAGAAACCAGAAAGAGTGATGAGGTTAATCAATGATTTATCAGAGGAAGTGCCTGTGAAATAAAGCCCTATAACCTGAACAAGAGGAATCCAGGAAAAAGACTTCCTGGTAAAGGGGTGGAGGTGTTTGGGAAACAGAGAAAAGAGATTGTCAAACACCGTGACTGAACACAGCATCATGCATTAGTCAGGGTAGGCTAGATTATACTGTGCTAACACACACCTAAATCTCCATAGTTTACCTCATCCAAATTTAACTCTCCTTCATAGACTATTATTGATAGTGGCCAGGGTTCTTGGCCTTCCCCAGTCACTGGAAATTAACTCAGGGCTTCCCTGGCCGCTCAGATGGTAAAGAATCTGCCTGCAATGCACGATATCCTGGTTTGACCCCTGGGTCAGGAAGATTCTCTGAAGAAGGAAATGGCAACCCACTCTAGTATTCTTGCCTGGAGAATCCCATGGTCAGAGGAGCCAGGTGGGCTACAGACCATCAAGTTGCAAAGAGTTAGACACAACTGAGCAACTTTGAGAGAGAGAGAGACCAGATAGGAAATTCAGGAAGGCTTTATTGGGGTCCCCACTGTAGTGAGAGTTAAGGAGAACAAGTGACAGGTTCCCTTGGTTGTTTGCTCCTTGAGAGGGGTTTAGGGGGAGATGAGGTTAGGCCTGAGGGGTGGCTTGGGTGTTTTGCCCATCTCTCTCGTGTTGTTTAGTGCAGGGGGGTCTGCACAGTACTCTGTTTTTGCTCCAGGCTTTCTCCTGGGGACAGAGAAGCCTGGAAGGCTACCATCAATGAGGTCACAAAAGAGTTGGACATGACTGAGCACAGCACAGCACTTCAGAAATAGTTGATGGTTTTTTGGGTTTCTTACGTCTTTTGTATCTTTTGGTCCAGAATTTGTTTCAGCTGTGCATGCATGCAGTTATTTTTAGTTCCATATAGTTTCTTTGTATTTTGTTGCTCAAGGAGAGGTTTACCCAGGTGCAAGCATTGCAGCACCGCAGCAAAGGGTCCCAGGTCCCAGCTTGTCTCATTACCAGTAGGGCACCTCTCCAAGGAAGCTGGATGAGCAACTTAGGTGTCTTCTGGCTGTGCCATGTGGACATGTGGGCTCCACAGGCCATGGCAGAGGATGAGAAAACTGCTGACAATTCCACTAACAGAACCGAACATACATCCACTAATGCTCCTAGACCACTGGTCGAACATAAAGCCTCCAATGGCCCCTTCTAACTTTAAGGAGGCTGATAAATGCTGGAGTGCTTGGATATTTGGAAAGTCTTACATTTTTCTGGTTGAACCTACTTCTTTCAAACAGATCCCTGGCAACACAGATCATTTCTAAAAAAGAGCTAAGGGTTTTGTTAATCAACCGGAATGATGACTAATAGGAAGATCCACATTGCACTTTCAGACCAAAAAGGACTAGAAGTCAAGGAAGAGGGATCAAATAATAAGCAAGAGATTCTTTATGGTATAAAGAGCAAAATCCCACTCTGGTATTGGAGAGCTGACTCCTTCTTTAAGTGGGTAAAAGAGGAAAAGAGAAACTGGCACTATGTAAGGAGAAGTCTAGAATCACACAAATTTCTGTCATGAACCGTGCTTCCCTGGTGGTTGACACGGTAAAGAATCCACTTCAATGCAGGAGACCCAGACTCAATCCTTGGGTCGGGAAGATCCCCTGGAGATGGAAATGCCAACCCACTCTAGTATTCTTGCCTGGAGAATTTCATGGGCAGAGAAGCCTGTTGGGCTAGAGTCTATGGAATCCATAAAAGTTGGACACAATTAAGTGATTTCTTTTTATATCAAAATGCTAGAAAAAAAAAGTTATACTAAACTACTATGTAGTTTGTTCCTATTGTCTAAAATTTGCACAAAAAGACTAAAAAGGAAATACAGGAGAATTTCAACAATTAATTCTGGTGATATTTATATTTTCCATAATGAGCACAGTTACTTTGCAACCAAAGGAAAAACTTAAGATTCATTTAAAAATCCCAATCTAAATGATAAGTTTTCTACAAATAATAAGTCTGATTTTGAAATGTGACATTCATTAATATGATGAACATGCCTTTCCCCACTTTAAACCAGGATATGTGACAATATAAAATTTGACAAGACTGAAAATTTTGCATCAAATAGTCCTGGAAAATCATATGGTTGCATAGTCACAAGAAACTGAAAAGCCGTAATTATACTTCTTTAAGTTCAAAGGGGACATGTTTATATATGATACACATATTTCTTACAACATGCATTCTTGCTCTCCACAAATGTGTTACTGAAATTTGCATTTATCCAATTTCTATAAACTATTGAAATTATACTTTAAATTACCAAAATAGCTTGGCATTTAAATAATGTATTACTTTGAATTATTTTTCTGTGTAAGATATATATATATATATGTATATATATATATATATATATACATATATATATATATATGTATATAACGCATAAATTTACTTATAGGATAATAAGCACTTAATTTTTACCTGTGAAATCTAGGCTTTTTGTTTTTTGCAAACAGAAGAGAAAACCTATGTCCTATCATTTCTCCCAGCAGAGGGCTGTACAACCTAAGCATTATGCTTCACAAATTTCCATAAGAGTCGAATTTGCATAGTTATCACTTGGCAATTTTTATGCATGGGCAAGTAAAAGAAGAGACAAAGGAAAAAATTCCCTTCAATTCTTATTTCTTGTAAACAGGGAATATAAACTGAGATGATTTGTGCAAATTCTTACCAATCTGGGCCAGGTATCGACGAGTGTGTGGAGATTCGGAGAGCAAACAGCTTTGAATGATGGTGTCTTCACATCAAGGGAAGGTTAAAAATGGTCCTGGGAAGAAGCACAGACTAAGTTCGATTTTTAAAATCCACACCTGCAAAGGACAGTATAAAGTTCCAAGATAAATAAAAATATATCTATTAAGTAATGGATTCTGCTTTAAAAAAACACATTACCTAGTGAAGAGAAAGCATAAATACACAGCAAACTCAGATGCAAGATAGTGATTAGTGTAACTGCCAGTTTTGTAACCTCTAAATGTCATTTCTTATTTCTGGGCACCCCAGAGGCTGATGCCCCCGTAGGAGAAGTCAGGGTACAGCAGTGTGTGTTTCGTTGAGCTGCAAGCCCAATGGAGAGCAACTTTTGAGGAAGTTGCTTCAGACCTCCATCCTGAGGATTTCTGACCTCCAAATCTGAATGAAGGCTTGAAATTGTGATCCAGTGGATGTTGCCACCCTCAGTGGTGATTGCTGGGGAGCTGGGGTGCAAGAGCAAGGTGGACAAGGAAACAGGATTGGTCCCACATAGCTGAGGTGCATAGTCACAAGAAACTGAAAAGCCGTAATTATACTTCTTTAAGTTCAAAGGGGACATGTTTATATATGATACACATATTTCTTACAACATGCATTCTTGCTCTCCACAAATGTGTTACTGAAATTTGCATTTATCCAATTTCTATAAACTATTGAAATTATACTTTGAATTACCAAAATAGCTTGGCATTTAAATAATGTATTACTTTGAATTATTTTTCTGTAAGATATATATATATATATGATATATATATATATATATATACATATATATATATATATGTATATAACGCATAAATTTACTTATAGGATAATAAGCACTTAATTTTTACCTGTGAAATCTAGGCTTTTTGTTTTTTGCAAACAGAAGAGAAAACCTATGTCCTATCATTTCTCCCAGCAGAGGGCTGTACAACCTAAGCATTATGCTTCACAAATTTCCATAAGAGTCGAATTTGCATAGTTATCACTTGGCAATTTTTATGCATGGGCAAGTAAAAGAAGAGACAAAGGAAAAAATTCCCTTCAATTCTTATTTCTTGTAAACAGGGAATATAAACTGAGATGATTTGTGCAAATTCTTACCAATCTGGGCCAGGTATCGACGAGTGTGTGGAGATTCGGAGAGCAAACAGCTTTGAATGATGGTGTCTTCACATCAAGGGAAGGTTAAAAATGGTCCTGGGAAGAAGCACAGACTAAGTTCGATTTTTAAAATCCACACCTGCAAAGGACAGTATAAAGTTCCAAGATAAATAAAAATATATCTATTAAGTAATGGATTCTGCTTTAAAAAAACACATTACCTAGTGAAGAGAAAGCATAAATACACAGCAAACTCAGATGCAAGATAGTGATTAGTGTAACTGCCAGTTTTGTAACCTCTAAATGTCATTTCTTATTTCTGGGCACCCCAGAGGCTGATGCCCCCGTAGGAGAAGTCAGGGTACAGCAGTGTGTGTTTCGTTGAGCTGCAAGCCCAATGGAGAGCAACTTTTGAGGAAGTTGCTTCAGACCTCCATCCTGAGGGATTTCTGACCTCCAAATCTGAATGAAGGCTTGAAATTGTGATCCAGTGGATGTTGCCACCCTCAGTGGTGATTGCTGGGGAGCTGGGGGAATGCAAGAAGCAAGGTGGACAAGGAAACAGGATTGGTCCCACATAGCTGAGGTGCATAGGAAAGGAATGAATCCAGTGAGCCCAGAGGCTTGCATCTTCCCTGTTTACAGAGAATGCTAAATTCCTTAACTTGATACCTGGTCTTTGATATATATTCAGATTACGTGCTCTCTTTGTTACAAAGTTGTATGGAGTCTGATCCCCACCCTCAACCCCCTCCCTCCGCAGAGTAGTTTTCTGACCCCCCCCTCCACACCCCCACACATCCCACGAAGGAGTTTTCTCAGAGCTACTGAGAAGCTGTTTCCCCGGGCTCAGAGTCCTAAACATTCCCACCAAGTAATAATAACTCTCTACTTTCAGGTTGTGGCTATATTTTTTAGTCAACATTATCATAAGGAATCCTCAAATTTATTACTGTTCCAAATGCCCTGTGAATGTATATTACTTCCCACTTCCAAATATGTATATCTGTTGGTAAAATTCATAAAATGTAAATTTATTTAAAGAAGTTATAGAATTAAAGCTGTTTTAACATTTATCAAAGAATGCCAGTCTTTCAGTCTCAGCTCAAATCTCTTATCTTCAGAGATTTTTCTTTCCCTTATTTTACCATGAAATAGTTCCCAGGTCCAAGGAAATGGCAACCCACTCCAGTATTCTTGCCTGGGAAATCCTATGGACAGAGGAGCCTGGTGGGCTACAGTTCATGGTGTTTCAAAGAGTCAGACACGATTGGGCCACTAATGCCTCTATACTCCCTAATCCACATTATGTTTTAATTTATTTCTTAGCACCAAAACCAGACGAATTATATTATGTGTTTATTTGTTTACTCCCTGTCTCCTCTCCTTGACTGTAAGCTACCCTGAGGGCAAGGGCTTTGCTGCATTCATTACCAAAACACCAACACCTAGAATAGTGCGTCTACATGGTGGGCCTCCAGTAGATATTTGCTGAATAAATGAACAAGCCTACAAAATACTAGATTGCATGCTACCAGGCAGGTGAATTGATGATGTTACATGCATTTTCTTTTCCAGAAGACTCCTCACTTCCTCTTCAGACCTCCATCCTGAGGGATTTCTGACCTCCAAATCTGAATGAAGGCTTGAAATTGTGATCCAGTGAGTGATTGTGAGCTGGGGAGCTGGGGAATGCAAGAAGCAAGGTGGACAAGGAAACAGGATTGGTCCCACATAGCTGAGGTGCATAGGAAAGGAATGAACTTAGTGAGCCCAGAGGCTTGCATCTTCCCTCACAGAGAATGCTAAATTCCTTAACTTGATACCTGGTCTTTGATATATATTCAGATTACGTGCTCTCTTTGTTACAAAGTTGTATGGAGTCTGATCCCCACCCTCAACCCCCACCCTCCGCAGAGTAGTTTTCTGCCCCCCCCCTCCACACCCCCACACATCCCACGAAGGAGTTTTCTCAGAGCTACTGAGAAGCTGTTTCCCCGGGCTCAGAGTCCTAAACATTCCCACCAAGTAATAATAACTCTCTACTTTCAGGTTGTGGCTATATTTTTTAGTCAACATTATCATAAGGAATCCTCAAATTTATTACTGTTCCAAATGCCCTGTGAATGTATATTACTTCCCACTTCCAAATATGTATATCTGTTGGTAAAATTCATAAAATGTAAATTTATTTAAAGAAGTTATAGAATTAAAGCTGTTTTAACATTTATCAAAGAATGCCAGTCTTTCAGTCTCAGCTCAAATCTCTTATCTTCAGAGATTTTTCTTTCCCTTATTTTACCATGAAATAGTTCCCAGGTCCAAGGAAATGGCAACCCACTCCAGTATTCTTGCCTGGGAAATCCTATGGACAGAGGAGCCTGGTGGGCTACAGTTCATGGTGTTTCAAAGAGTCAGACACGATTGGGCCACTAATGCCTCTATACTCCCTAATCCACATTATGTTTTAATTTATTTCTTAGCACCAAAACCAGACGAATTATATTATGTGTTTATTTGTTTACTCCCTGTCTCCTCTCCTTGACTGTAAGCTACCCTGAGGGCAAGGGCTTTGCTGCATTCATTACCAAAACACCAACACCTAGAATAGTGCGTCTACATGGTGGGCCTCCAGTAGATATTTGCTGAATAAATGAACAAGCCTACAAAAATACTAGATTGCATGCTACCAGGCAGGTGAATTGATGATGTTACATGCAGTCACCTTTGTCCTCTCAGTGAATAATTTAACTTAAAATAGCAGAAGACTCCTCACTTCCTCTTCAGTCATCATCAGCTCTTAGCATAAATTGAGAATTTCTTATTAATGTAAGAGATGCCACAGAAGAATTGGCCAAATTATGACACACATAATAGGGAAATGAGTCTGTTTTTAAAAGGCTGAGCTTAGTCATGGGAAAGAACATTGCTTTTGAGATATAAATAAATGACAACTGTTCATTTCAGTGCTGAAATGATAAAGACATTAATCAGAGTTTCCCCTAACCTCAGAGAGGTTAAACCTCTACCATATTATTTAAAATTAAGTAATATATGTTGTCACCTGGATGCCTAGTCATTCATTACCAATACATTTTTGAACTCCTGCAACCCCAGGCACCATAAGAAAATGATCATGTGTCATGATCTGGCTTACAGGTGTGACAGAAACAAGATCTGTGATTATATAGTAAGCAAGCAGGTCATCAAAGGATGTATTAAACATGGAACAAGAAATTTGGTGTGATGCAAAATACTCAATATACAATATTATGTCCAGAGACATCTGAATTTTTTAATATCAATGTGGCATTATTGTTTCCTAGTCAAGTTTATTCATTTCCCTGACCTTTACTCTGACATATCAATTAGATTACCACTAATTGTAGGGCAAAAGTTGATCACTCTATTAAAGTATTTTATGTCACTGAGCTTACTCTCCCAAGAATGTGACAGGGTTGTCTTCTCTTCCCTGTCTTCCTATGAGGGTGTGAAAACAGTGGTCATGCTGTGCTCTTCTCTCCAGTCTGGCTGGAGACTGGATGTGCTTATTACTTAAACACATCACATTAGCTAATTTGCTCTGGCTGTTTGGCCATGAATGAAGAGTATGCATTAAGATAAATGACAATGTGCTGTGCTGTGCTCCAACACTCAGCCAACTCACTGTCCAACTCTTTGAGACCCTGCAGACTGTAGATGGTCAGACTCCTGTCTGTGGGATCTCCCTGTCCAGAGTACTGGAGTGAGTTGCCATTTTCTCCTCTAGGAGATCTTCTTTACCTAGGGATCAAATCTGCATCTCCTGTGTCTCCCACACGGCAGGTGGATTCTTTACCACTGAGCCATTGGAGAAGCCCTATATATCACAATGGTAAACAAACAATTACACATGGGATTACCTGTTTATCTATATACTCACCTATTACTACCTCAGAGTTATTTCTGATATGTCCATGCCTAAACTCCACCTCTTGTAAATCAAGTAAGAATTTTTACAGTGCTAATGACTTGAACAATTGCATGTATAACTCTCCCCCACCAAGCCATCTGTTAACCTATGAAATCTGTATGGTTCTCCTAGTAGGACAATATCCTTTACATACTTGGAGCCCAGTAAATGTGATTTTTCCATTCTACTTTTATTTCTCAATCAATTAGTTTTAGGTAAGATCACCAAGATTCTCTTTTTACAATGTAAAGTTGTTGCTGATCTTTTTAAATAAGGTGAACAGGACTCGACTCTAGGCAGAAAACTTCATCATAGGGGATCTTAGGATCACCAACTATCTTAGCATGGATTTCCTTGAAAATAGAGCCTGAAGCAAACAACAACAACAAAACTTACTTTTACTTTGGGGGCATGCAATTCTCGAAACTGAGGAAAAGGGGCCAATAAGCAGGAAGGCATGGAAAGCAAATGCAACGAGGTAGATTACCAGCCTGGCTAGAGCTTTATATCAAGCAGATAGTATCTTCAGAAAGTTTACATGAGCTACTCTGTTTCTGCATAATCTGACCAAAGAGAGAGAAGAAGAGTTTATCTACCTTCTCCTATCTGCCTCTGAACAAAGTTCGGCATATGGTGGATCAACTGTGACACACATTCAGGTTGTACCACCCGGTCCTTCCAGTGGCCAAGGGGAATCTAAATCCCAAGATGGCAGCGATGGCATTCATAGCACCCACAACAATGCGCACCTCCTGTGTGTCTCACAGGCAAAGGAAGAGCCCAACTGGAAAGTAAGAGGTGTAGAGTAAAGAATGAGACAACACATTATCCGTCTTGCTTGAGTCCCATGAGGGACTGGGAGCAGCCACCTCCACGGCACTGCCTGATCAAAGCTCAGAGAAAAATTGAGTCTGGTCATAACTCAACAGAGGTGGAAGGGACTGAACTCATGATAGAGCATTGTAGCCACTATAAGAAAAAACTGTTTATGGAAAATAAGCTTGTAAAAGAAGTAGGAAAATAAGCCACTCTTCATTCTTACCTGTACAAACTACGTTCATCGAACACATGCAACCACTAAAATGAGAAAAGTTAACCTGAGAAAGCAGTACCCCAAAGACGACATACAGGTGGCCAACAGGCACATGAAAAATCAGCAGAGAAATGAAAAAGAAAGCCACAATGAGATATTACTTCATACCTGCCAGAATGCTATCAAAAAGAACACAAATCATAAATGCTGGTGAGGATATGAAGAAAGGGGAACCCTTTTACACTGTTGTTGGGAATTTAAATTGATGCAGCATTGTGGAAAACAGTATGGAGGTCTGTCAGGAAACTAAAAATATAACTAGCATGATCCAGCAATTCCACTCCTAAGTATATATCCAAAACAAAAAGAAAAACATAAATTCAGAAGGATATTTGTATCCCAATGTTTATAATGTTATTTATGACAGTCAAGATATGGAAGCAATCTTGGTGTTCATCAACAGGTGAATGGATAAAGACGATGTAGTATATATGTGTGTGTGTGCTCACACATACACACAAAGAACTACTACTTAGTCATAAAAAATGAAAAGAAATTTTGCCATCTGCAACAACATGGATGGACCTGAAGGGTATTGTGTTTAATGAGGTAAGTGAGATAGAGAAAGACAAGCACTATAGGATATCACTTATATGTGAAACCTAAAAAATAAAACAAACTAGAGAATAAAACAGAACAGAAAGAGACACACAGATCTGGAGAACAAACTAGTGGTTACCATTGAGGAGAACAAAGAGGGGAGGGGCAAGATAGGAGTCTGAGAGGTACATAATACTATGTGTAAAATAAATGAACTGCAAAGTTATACTGTAACTTTGTACAAGGAACGTAGCTAATATTTTATAATAACTATAAATAGAATATATTAAAAATTGTTAATCACTATGATGTACACTTGAAATTTAAAGAGCATTGTAAATCAACTACTCCTCAACTAAAGAAAGACACAAAATAGTACTTGCACCATGGGAAATGTGAGGCACTGTGTGGTAATGAGAAGAAAACTACTTGGAAGTAAGAAAAATTGGATTCTGGTCCTGATTCTATTACTCATATTGTAAATTGAGCAATTTACTCAACTTTCCTGATCTCAGCCTGGTTTCCAGTTATGTGCTTACACTTCACAGCAATGTGAGGATTAAATGAAACTAAGTATTTAGATGTTCATTACAACAACAGGAAATCAGCACATCTTGTTTAAATCAGAAACTGCTCCTGAACTTTCTTTTGTCACATTTCTTTTTCTTTTCCGGTATTTAAATTTGCATGCAAATATGTATGCCAGTAACTCTCAGCATCTGTCTAACACCAATTTGTTGGATCTTAAAGTGATTTTCCTTTGAATTAATTAAAAATCCAACTGAGGTGTTGCAAACATTCTCTGAAGAATGATTGTTCTTGGGTATGAATAACTGCACACTGACAATAACTCCCCAATTACCATATTTAATTTTTATTGAGCACTTCTTATGTAGCAGGTGATACCTAAGTGCTCAATACAGATAACCTCATTTAACTTTCTAGAAGCCTTATGATGTAGAAATTATGTAGGTCAACTGCATATTTTGTAGGGCCTAATGAAATGTGAAAATTTGAGGCCCCTTTAAGCTTTTTTCTCTGAAAACCTTTTATTACTTATAAAATCTAACAGGGATATTTATGGTGCATGAGTAACATAAGCTAATAAGTTGTAAAAATATAGCTTATTGCTATCACAATAAATAGAAACACTATATATCATATCTTAGTTTATCATAAAAAATTGGGCTTTTATGGAAATTCATTTGCTAGCCTATGAAAATTTATACTATATCATATCTTTTTTAGTTTGCAGAGGAGAACAAAGGGGAGGGCAAGATAGGAGTCTGAGAGGTACATAATACTATGAAAAAACTGCAAAGTTATACTGTAACTTTGTACAAGGAACGTAGCTAATATTTTATAATAACTATAAATAGAATATATTAAAAATTGTTAATCACTATGATGTACACTTGAAATTTAAAGAGCATTGTAAATCAACTACTCCTCAACTAAAGAAAGACACAAAATAGTACTTGCACCATGGGAAATGTGAGGCACTGTGTGGTAATGAGAAGAAAACTACTTGGAAGTAAGAAAAATTGGATTCTGGTCCTGATTCTATTACTCATATTGTAAATTGAGCAATTTACTCAACTTTCCTGATCTCAGCCTGGTTTCCAGTTATGTGCTTACACTTCACAGCAATGTGAGGATTAAATGAAACTAAGTATTTAGATGTTCATTACAACAACAGGAAATCAGCACATCTTGTTTAAATCAGAAACTGCTCCTGAACTTTCTTTTGTCACATTTCTTTTTCTTTTCCAGTATTTAAATTTGCATGCAAATATGTATGCCAGTAACTCTCAGCATCTGTCTAACACCAATTTGTTGGATCTTAAAGTGATTTTCCTTTGAATTAATTAAAAATCCAACTGAGGTGTTGCAAACATTCTCTGAAGAATGATTGTTCTTGGGTATGAATAACTGCACACTGACAATAACTCCCCAATTACCATATTTAATTTTTATTGAGCACTTCTTATGTAGCAGGTGATACCTAAGTGCTCAATACAGATAACCTCATTTAACTTTCTAGAAGCCTTATGATGTAGAAATTATGTAGGTCAACTGCATATTTTGTAGGGCCTAATGAAATGTGAAAATTTGAGGCCCCTTTAAGCTTTTTTCTCTGAAAACCTTTTATTACTTATAAAATCTAACAGGGATATTTATGGTGCATGAGTAACATAAGCTAATAAGTTGTAAAAATATAGCTTATTGCTATCACAATAAATAGAAACACTATATATCATATCTTAGTTTATCATAAAAAATTGGGCTTTTATGGAAATTCATTTGCTAGCCTATGAAAATTTATACTTTTATCAACCTGGCTTTAAATTGGTATCATTAAAATTTTTGTCAGTAACTCTTGGCAAGGTCACATTTTATTTTTTTTGCAAGTCTTGTTTTTAATCTTTTTACCAGCACATGTAACTTTCTAGGGAGAGTAGTCCTTAGTAAAACCCAAGGAATATCCAAGAGGAAAAGATACTAAAGCACAGAGCCCTGGGAACACCCCTGTCTCATGGATGTAGGCCATCTCATCTCTAGTCCTTCAGGCTTCATACATAATGGTATGGTGTCAAAAGAGATTTTGAAAAGCAAATTGTTGAAGAGGAAGAAATTTTAAAAGGCAAACGTTTTAGTTAAAGCTTTCTTTTAAGTAAACGTAATTTTAGACAGTTTCAGGTTCACAGAAAGGTACAGAGTTCATATGTACAAAGTTCTCTTTATTGTTAATATTGTATATTTACTAGAATTTTTGAACCAATATTAATACAAGGTTACTAAAATAAAGTCCATTCTTTATGCATATTTCTTCAGTTTTTTTCCTAATGTCTTTTTTCTGTTTTTGGACCCCATTTCAGCTACCATATTATATCAGTATCTAGCTGTCTTGTCTCCTTAGGTTCATTTGTCTGTGACAGTTTCTCAGACTTATCTTATTTTGATGACCTTGATAATGTTGAAAAGTACTGTCCAGGTATTTTGCAGAATATCCCTTAAATAAGGTTTGTCTAGGGCTTCCTGGTAGTCCAGTGGGTAGGACACCACCTTGCAGTGCAAGGGGTGGGTTCGATTCCTGACCGGGTTGCCCGACAATTAAAGGTTTGTCAGGTAACCTAAGTCTAATAAGTAAAATTTTAAGTATGTAGGGTCAATATTTTTGTCCTAATGAAATGTGAAAATTTGAGGCCCCTTTAAGCTTTTTTCTCTGAAAACCTTTTATTACTTATAAAATCTAACAGGGATATTTATGGTGCATGAGTAACATAAGCTAATAAGTTGTAAAAATATAGCTTATTGCTATCACAATAAATAGAAACACTATATATCATATCTTAGTTTATCATAAAAAATTGGGCTTTTATGGAAATTCATTTGCTAGCCTATGAAAATTTATACTTTTATCAACCTGGCTTTAAATTGGTATCATTAAAATTTTTGTCAGTAACTCTTGGCAAGGTCACATTTTTTTTTCTTTTTGAAAGTCTTGTTTTTAATCTTTTTACCAGCACATGTAACTTTCTAGGGAGAGTAGTCCTTAGTAAAACCCAAGGAATATCCAAGAGGAAAAGATACTAAAGCACAGAGCCCTGGGAACACCCCTGTCTCATGGATGTAGGCCATCTCATCTCTAGTCCTTCAGGCTTCATACATAATGGTATGGTGTCAAAAGAGATTTTGAAAAGCAAATTGTTGAAGAGGAAGAAATTTTAAAAGGCAAACGTTTTAGTTAAAGCTTTCTTTTAAGTAAACGTAATTTTAGACAGTTTCAGGTTCACAGAAAGGTACAGA